>CM061280.1:17049347-17652983 GCA_030848825.1 Tadarida brasiliensis
CCCATTTTTGCCCATCCCATAAAGCCTCATATTTTCCATCAATCTCAACATTTTATCTTGGGTAGAGTCTTTTCTCATAATCAAAGTTTGGGGCACTTGTTTCTATTTTTTTTAAAATTTAAAACAAGATACATTTGATCTTTATTTTTTAAACTGAATGAGAACAAAATATCTTCCCTGTTGATCAAGAGTTTTGTAATACTTCCAACAATAAAGATAAAATTTTAAAAAATGGATATATTTGTAAACTGAGCTGTAGAAAATGCAATGTCTTGATTAATATGAAACGTTGTGAATGAAAAGATGTTTTGGACTTACGAAACTAAGGTTAGAGTTAGATTTCTTTTGAAATCTTAAATTAGAAAACCCCAAATTTGAAAATATTAATCTACCATTAGATTTGTTAATCTTGAATCAAATTGCAAGATGAGGCATTGAATAATATATTGTAGAGAAAAAGATCAAGAATGCTGTATTATTCTGAAGGAGTTAATATTTCTTTACCTTCTGTAACCATAGCTCAAAATGCTGTGTAATATCAGGGGGAGTGGGTAAAGATTCTTTAATGCCCTTGCAGGCAGATCATGCTATAAAAAAACAATGTATTTACTTGTTTTAGGTAGCATAGTTTCCTCTAAGAGGCTCCCAAAAGATTAAATATAGTGATTTTTTAAGTTTTTCAAGTACAAAATGAAATTCTACTTAGAAGTTCAACCTTTCAACTTTACAATAACTTGATTTTATATTCTTTGAATTCTATGATATGCTGATTAACATTTTTATCTGTGCTAAAAAGCCAAAGAGATGATCAAATGCTAATGACTATTAGGTCCCTGAAAGCAGGGGATTATTATCAAAGTGCATCTCCAGTGGGGGGGGGGGCGGGGGGATGGCAACATGTAGCTCATTCTCTTCACAAATGGATCTTTATTAGTGCTGTCAAGTCTTATTAAAATTAGAGTGTGACACTAATAGGATTAAGTTACTTTTGACTTCACTGCTATTATCACAGTCCTGGTTAATATTCATAGTCCACTAATGCCTTTCATTAAATACACCTGTTATTAATAGTCCCACATGGAACACATATATGTAGGACATTTTAGATAGCTCAATTTTAGAATTTATAAATTGAGACTCTGAGGAACCAAACCTGTTTCCAAGGTTGATTAATTTACTCACATCCTGCCCTTTGACCTGATAATACCAATTAACTATAAGAAATGCTGCTGAATTTTGATGTTAATTATTGTTAGGTACAGACTTATTTATCTGTTATTCCATTCACTGTATCTAAATAAAAACCAATATAGTGCTTAATTTTGTGCCTGCCAAATGGTATGACTTAAAACCCAACAGAAATCTGTATTTATACAGACAAAATAATTGGAGATAGACCTCTTTAATGAAAACACGGGGTTTCATTATACAAACCTACTTGGGTTCTATAATTCTCATCAGTGCAAATAATCTAAGATAATAAATGTATCAAGGTGGATAGTATGTTTGGCATAAATTATTCTTTTTGTCTATACCATTTTATATTGACTATATTATAGCAATACTTTGTGCTATGGAGGCACCCTCTTAATGAACTGAAGCATGATTTTTCATTTAATCTTAGACCAAAAAAATGGATGTGTTGGAAATGGTTTCATACCAGAGGTGATGACTTCCTGTTTAGAACTGATGATAAAAGCAATAAGGTCATTTTTGGGGAAACTTTCTGATTTTGTTTTAATTTGATCTATGAAGTAATTCATATAGCCTTATACCTTTATCAAGCATTATGCCTTATGCTTTCCTGTGAATTTGGGTCAATTTTTGAAGAAATTATTTAGCGAAAAATATAAAACGCACATGAACAGGAGTTCTCACTTCGAAATCAAATACTAGACAAATTAATGTCTCCCTTTGCATTTATCAGTTTACAGTCTTCTTCATAAATCAATTAAAATGTGTGGATAATTAAATAATGTAATAGCATAATAAATCAAATTAGTTGCTTTGACCACAAATTAAATTTTAGTACATCTTTCTGGAAGCGTCTTTTAGTTTCCAAATGTAGAGGTTACCAGTGGAAGGAAAATATTACTTCACTTTAATTATAAAACAAGGCTAAATTTTCTTAACTATTTCTGAAATGCTGTTTATGCATTGTTTTTCTTTTTGTTTGTGAAGTTATTATAACTCCATCAGTCTCATTCTAAAAAATGTGATAATGTGTTTTCTCCATATAATGTTAAATATTTATTACTAGAGAGCTCTGTGCATCAAAATAGACTATCCAGGTGCACATAGAAACAAATATGTGTCTTTTAGAAACTAAAACAAAACTAGAGCTCTCCGTGTTTTTCATTTGCCGGGAAATAAAATAGGCAATTCTACATACAAGTCATAAGAAACATATTGCTTTTTTTGGATACATTGAAAGATGTTTAGTGGTATTATATTTTAATTGCTACATGTAGACATCACTATTCTTGCAGGTAAACTAAGAAAAGTAGTACAAAGCTATATAATAGGAAATGCAAATGAAAGACCTTTTGAAAAAGTAATTGTAAACTTTGTTTTACTAAAGAAACCAAAGAGTTTTCAAAAGTTGACTATTATAAAATGAAGCTTTGGATTATCTAAACTAAATTGCATTTGTCCTTGAGAATCTCATTTCATCAGGAATTTTATTCTATGGAGGATATTCTCATAAACATTCCTCATCATCCTTTTTATTTTGAATATAGAAATCCATTATTTTAAGATTCTCCAATAAAATGCTGTAAAATTCTAAAGAATAGAAATCTGTTTTACTAAATCTTGTCTTATTTGTATCTTATTTGTAACAATAACTGATTGCTAACTAACATGTTAGTCTAATTACAGTCATCTAAATTTAACGTATACTTAATGAGTGTCAACTATGCAAAATCTTGAGGTATAAAAGTGTTTGAAAAATAGTTACTGTCTCCAAGGAGCTTAATAATAAGCATTATAGAGAATATTTTACACTAATGAAAGTAAGGAGGGAAACATTTATTATATTTAAAATTTTTATCTTGCTTTGGTCATTCAACTATTAAAAACATGGAATTATTTTAAGTCTTCATAATTTCAGAAAAATTAAAACTTCCAAATATATTCTTAGTAGATTTTTGCCAAGCACCTTCATTAATTATTTTTTACTAGGTCTGCAGTTACAGCATTAATACCTTTTGCCAAGACTTATCTGCAAAACTGTTTGAGATCAGAAATAAAACCTTTTTGACAAAAATGGCAATTCCTGTGCTATTGATGGTAATTGGTAATTACACTGGTCTTTCTATTATTATTATTATTATTATTATTATTATTATTATTATTATTGTTGTTGATAGTATTACAGATGTTCTCCATTTTCCCTCCCTTTCCCCCCCTCCCCAGCCCCTGCACCACACCTGGCATTCACCACACTATTGTCTGTGTCCATGGGCTATGCATATATGCACATAAATTCTTTGATTAATCTCTTTTCCTCACCCACCCCCACCCCTTCCCCTCTAAGATTTGTGGATCTATTCCATGAATCCATGCCTCCGGACATATTTTGTTCATCAGTTTATTTTGTTCATTATATTCCACATATAAGTGAGATCATGTGATATTTGTATTCCTCTGACTGGCTTATTTCGCTTAACCTAATAATTTCCAGGTCCATCCACGCTGTCTCAAGGGTAAGAGATCCTTCTTTTTTTACAGCTTCATAGTATTCCATTGTGTATGTACCACAGCTTTTTTATTTTTTTAGAGACAGAGAAAGGGAGAGAGAGATAGAAACATCGATGTGAGAGAGAAATATCAATCGGCTGCCTTCTGTACACTCTCTACTGGGGATCAAGCCTAAAACCCAAGCATGTGCCCTGACCAGGAATCTCTCTCAGTCCATGGAATGACGCTCAAGCCATTGAGCCACACCAGCTGGGCATCACTGATCTTTTTTATTGTGGGTTTTTTTTTTAGTCTCTATGTCATTTATTTCTGCTCTGATCTCTATTATTTCCTTCTACTTATTCTGGGCTTTTATTCTTTTTCTAGTTCTTTTAGTTTTAGGGTTAAATCATTTACTTGTGATTTTTCTATTTTTCTTAAGGTAGTTCAATAATGCTATGAACGTGCCCTCTCTGGACTGCATTCACTGTGTCCCATAGATTTTGTGTTATTGTGATCATTTTATTTGTTGTTGGTAAGTTTTTTATGTTTTCCTTGATCTCATTGGTAACCCCTTGATTGTTTAATAACATACTATTTGGCCTCCATGTGTTTGAATGTTTTTGAGTGTTTTTATTGTAGTTGATGTCTAGTTTCATGCCATTGTGATCCAAAAAGATGCTTGATATGATTTTAATCTTCTTGAACTTGTTGAGACTTATTTTGTGTCCTAACATGTGGTCTGTCTTTGAGAATGTCCCATGTACACTTGAGAAGAATGTATATTCTGCAGATTTGTGGTGAAATGTTTTGTAAATATCAATTTAAATATATCTGATTTAGTGTGTCATTTAAGGTCACTTTTTCCTTGTTGATTTCTTTGTCTGGAAATCCTATCCATTGATGACAGTGGGGTGTTAAAATCGCTTACTATGAGTGTATTGCTGTCAATCTCTCCCTTAAATTCCTTCAAGAGTTATATATATATATTTAGATGCTCCTACATTTAAGGTGCATATGTTTACCAGCATTATATCCTCTTGTTGGATAGAGCCCTTTAGTATTATGTTCTTTGTCTCTTGTTATGGACATTGTTTTAAAGTCAGTTTTGTCAGATATGAGTATTGCTACCCCAGCTTTTTATTGTTCCCATTTGTATGGAAAATTTTTTCCATCCCTTTACTTTCATCCTGTGTGAGTCTTTTGTTCTGAAGTGTGTCTTCCGTAGACAGCATATATATCGGTCATGTTTTCTTATCAGTTCAGCTATGCACTGTCTTTTGATTGGAGCATTTAACCCATTTACATTTAAGGTTATTATTGATAGGTATTTATTTATTACCATTTTTACTCTTTATGCCTATGTTCCTCTCTCCTTCTCCATTTCTTCTTACAGCAGTCCCTTTATCGTTTCTTGCAATGCTAGTTTGTTGGTAATAAACTCCTTTAGCCTTTTTTTGTCAAGGAAACTTTTTATGCAAGTCTTTATATTACCTTAATTTCACACTTGTTATCTATGCTTCCAATTCCTCTCCAGTATAATGGACAAAATTAAAATGATCCTTTTCTATCAGCATGGACATTATAAAATTAATAACAGAATGAAAATAAGAAATTTGCTGAGTGCCTTAAAGAAAAATATTCTATAAACAATAGTTACAGGTTTAACTCTACAGTCTAAGATTAATTATGGTGTTCCCCAATTTCTCTAAAACTATGCTTTATACCCTTTCAAAAACTTATTTTGCAACCTAAACCTCTTCTCATACATGTTTTATACACGTGTACAGAGAAGAATCTGAAAGCATTATTCTCTTTTAATCAATGCCACTGACTCCACATTTATTTCTGGACCAAGTTAATTTAAAAACAAACAAACAAACAAACAAACAAACTTCCATTTACTTTCTTTAGCTATCTCTTGAATCAAAGGTTTGCTTCTCTTCATTTGTCTTTGCCTCCTCCTGGCCCTCCATATGACTATGCTACTGCTAATGTGAATATTTTCTCATATACAACTCCTACCATCTGGAATTGCTTTATTTACATCTCATTCATATGCCATTAAAAAATAAAATTTCCTGTCTTGTCTTTTCTTTTTCACGCTGAAATCATTTTCTATTTCCCTATTTCTTTTCTTGTATGTGAATCACGATTGCCTTTACGTAGTGGGTTCTGTAGGATAGATATGCAATAATAAATTTAAATATTTTAAATTTTTAATCATTCTAAATTTACTGGGTTTTAAATATAATTTTTTAAGCAGGAGATTTGCTAGGACAAGGCATTCATGGATGCTAGTATAATTTTCTGCTGTACGAGGGGAAGAAGCTATCCTTTGAAGATAAGAGTTTGTTTAGAATCATCCATTAAGAAATAAGAGCTTGGCCAGGGACAAGGAGAGCTTTGCTGTTGGTAATGATAGTATAATGAAGTAAATGGTTAACAGAAGAACAAAGTGATGCTCCAAACAACCCAGGGATGTGTAAATTAAAAACAACAACAATTTAATGGGTTATAAATAAATTAAGAAGTGTAGAACTTTATAGATTATTTTTAGTTGAACATACTACTTTAAGTCACCAAATGATTATACGGATGAATACAAGAGTGTATATAGCTATTTAAAAGCTGGAAAATATAATTATGTTTAGTTGAAAACTATCTCCCTGATAACCCAATTGCCTTTAATAAATAAATAAATGTAAAATGTAAGCCACTTGCCCGGCCGGTGTGGCTCAGTGGTTGAGCGTCGACCCATGCACCAAGAGGTCGCTGGTTCGATTGATTCCTGGTCAGGGCACATGCCCAGGTTGTGGGCCCGATCCCCAGTGGGGGGCATGCAGGAGGCGGCCAATCGATGTTCTCTCTCATTGATGTTCTCTCTCATCAATGTTCTCTCTCACTGATGTTCTCTCTTATCGATGTTCTCTCTCATTGATGTTCTTTCTCATCGATGTTTCTTTCTCTCTCTCCCTTTCCCTTCCACTCTCTCTAAAGAAATCAATAAAGAAATAAAATTTAAAAAAAGAAAGAAAGAAAGCCACTTGAATTGGTTGAATACACAAAATGATAATAAGATTTTGATGTTGATTATTATATTCTATAATTCATTTAGTGGTGTCGCATGCTTTTTCTCTGAAGACTTAAGCACATAATAGTCACCCCTTATCCACAGTTTCACTTTCTGTGATTTCAGTTACCCATGGTCAACCTCAGTCCAAAAATATCAAAAGAAAAATTGCAGAAATAAACAATTCAAAAAATTCCGAGAAATAAATTGCATGCCATTCTGAGTAGCGTGACTTGAATTATTCCTTTGTCCAGTATATTCAAGATATATGCTCTTCCCACCCTTAGACACTTAGCATCCATCTTGGTTAGCAAATGAACCTAGCAGTATCTCAATGCTTGTGTTCAAGTAACCCTTACTGCACTTAAGAATGGTCCAAAGGCACAAGAGCAGTGATGCTGGTCATTCAGATATGCCAAAAAGAAGCTGTCAAGTGCTTCCTTTAAGTGAAAGGGTGAAAGTTCTCAACTGAATAAGGAAAGAAAAAAAGTATATGCTGAGGTTGCAAAGATCTACAGTAAAAATGAATCTTTTATCCACGCAACTGTGAAGGAAAAAGAAATGTACAGTCGTTTGCTGAAAGAGACTAGATTCATATATCTTATTTATTTCTTTTTTGTTAATCCTCACCTGAGGATTTTTTAAATTGATTTTTAGAGAGAGTGGAAGGGAGGGTGGGGGGAGGGAGAGAGAGAAGGAGAAACATGAATTTGAGAGAGACACATTGATTGGTTGCCTTCAGCAGGTGGCTTGACTGGGGCCGGGAGTCGAACCTGCAACCCAAGTATGTGCCCTTGACTGGGAATTGAACCCAAGACCCTTTGGTGTTCAGGTTGATGCTCTATCCACTTAGCCACATCGGCCAGGGTGATATATATCTTACATTACACTATATTGTTATACTTGTTCCATTTTATTATTAGTTACTGTTGTTAATCTCTTACTGTGCCTAATTTATAAATTACACTTTATCATAGATATATAGGTATAGGAGAAAAACATATCCATAGGGTTTGGTACTATTCGTGGTTTCAGGCATCCCCTGGGAATTCTGGAACATATCCCCTGAGGATAAGGGGGAGCTGTTGTATTTAACAGATATTTCATATTTCAGGAGGCATGTAACTTTTCACTGTGAGGAAATCGATCCCTAAAGGATCAGCTATGGATAACCACACCATTGTTTTCAACGCCATGTCACCCCCTCAAGTACATCATTCTAGATTCCAAACCCAGTCTAGAACTTTATAAGTGGAAGAGTAGCAATGAGCATTCTATAATTTTTAAGCCTTTCTAAACCATTGTGATGGTATGGGGATGCACTTTAAGTAGAAATACTTACAGAATAGAAAAAGTGAAAATTTCCTTGTTGGGGATGGTGGATAAGGCGCTTAGTTGGAACATTGTTGGATGGCTTCTACTTAGAACTCATTTATCCACCTGTAGCGTTTAGGATTCTAGACATTTCTCTGAAATCTATTTTTCCGGTGATACTGCCATGAGTTTTCAGGCATATTTAAGTACCTGGAGTTTTGCCTTAGTCCCTCAAATGATGCTTTGGATCAAATACCAAACTGGTATAATGAAAATACTTTCATAAAGCTAGAGGTCTCACATAGAAAACTACTTTACATTCAACAAAACCAGAATAATAAAGCGGAGATTTTAATCTCTTTAACTCATAGAAATCTCAATCTTATTTTTAATTATTTATCTAGTATACACGACTTAGTGAGCTATAGATGTCTACACAAATATAATTATACTATAGTAAATCTAAGTCATTTAAAGTAATTTACCATTTTCTCCACTTGTTTTGTGGATATTTTGTAAATACTAATGTCATTTTAATTATGCCTGGTCTTCTATAATCTAGACTGGCTCCTGTCTTAGATACTATGTTCTACATACCCCACAAAAATAGCAGCCAGCCTTATTTAGGTATTGATGAATGTAAAAATAGCATTTTAACAAATAACTCTCTGACACTACCAGACAACTGTGGAATTGGGTGAAGCAATTAGTTTTGTATTCTCATCTTTTCATCTTAAGGCAGAATGACTTAATTAGATTAGCTACAGCTAATTCAACATAAACTATTGTCTCATAGCCTCAAGAGTTATTTTAAAACATCGCCATGCTTTACTGCACAACTTATTAACAATTCTTTCATCTGCTGCAACTGTTAAGGGTTTCTCAAACTTATGACTGCTTCAGTGAGTTAGTGCTAGTTGATTCACTATATTTGCAGTGCATTGCCATAATGAGTTATTAAAAGTTCTTCCTACTGACAACAGCTTTTGAGTTTTGTGTTAGGGTGATATTGAAAGCTTTTTTTCATTGTTTCTTTTTCCTCATAAATAACTGACTAGATAACTCTTGTGTTTTCACACATGGTTAGTAACTTGTTTCACAAATAACAATTGTTCTTCTAGTTGCAGTTGTGAGTAGTTGCTTTAAAAGATAACTGCTTATTTTTCTGATTGCATAGGCAATATTTATAGTTATTTGAAGTGTCGCTTTCTCAAATAACTTCCACAGAGTTAGTGGACAAATGGTTTGACCTGTAGAATTCAGATTCAATCTGTAGATTCAAGAAGAATTATGTGTGTGTGTTTGGTATATAACTTCGTGTATAATTTTTACCTCTA
This sequence comes from Tadarida brasiliensis, assembly GCA_030848825.1. Taxonomy (NCBI): domain Eukaryota; kingdom Metazoa; phylum Chordata; class Mammalia; order Chiroptera; family Molossidae; genus Tadarida; species Tadarida brasiliensis. The sequence continues at coordinate 17,058,753 of CM061280.1, forward strand.
TTTTATTTTAATCTGGTTTTCGGTCATCTATTTGTATTGTATGAGGGTGACCATAGTAGTTATCCTCAATGTAAGTATAATTTGAAAGTGAAAGGGCCCCTGTTAATAATTTAGCAGGGACAACCAGAATATATAGTCACAATATCTAAGACCCAGAATATCTAGACTAGTTCCTTCTTTGACATTTTGCATTCTTCTTCCTGAAGGTCTGGCCTACCTTGTGCCAGAGAGCTGCGGCTTCCTGCATAAACCAGTGAAATCAGCTATTACTTGCACGAACTCAAACTGCATTCTCCATTTATTTTAGCTGAACAACTCTCAGGCTGAGTTAGCTCAATTGGTAAAACATTAGCTTTTGAAGAATTATTTGACAACAGACATGCTGTCATCAGCTCTATACAGGGTATGGAAAACAGACATAATTTCATTAAAAATGCCTTTATCGTGGACACAGGATTTCCTTAATCATTATTCAAATATATTAAGATAGCGGTTCTTTGCTTCCCTGCGCTTATGGACAAAAAGTAAGAGGGATTAGACTTTTAACCAATGTCCTCAACAATTAAGGTTAAGAAGCCGAATGTGTTACCCAGTTTCTACTTTGTACACAGTTTTCCCTAAATAGCTATTTATTGGAAGGCTACCTGGTTATAGTCTAAAAGAGGACATGCTAGAGATCCTTTCATTCATATAAGAATTGGATTGTAGATCGAGAGCCTTGAGTGGTTTCTGGAGAAGAATAGTGACTTTATGTGCATGGATGTACTCTTCATAAATACTTTTAATCGAACAATTTCAGTTTTCCTTCATTACACTGGTTTGAGAATAATTGATACCCGTGTGGTACCAAATTTGTATCCTTTTGGTGTTTCTCCATCCACCAACAATAGAAAACATGACATCACCAATAATTATTTCATTGTTTTTGCATCATATGCTTTAGTTCTGTTTATGGATTTGACAGGATTTTTTCACTCAGGATTTTGGAGATTCTGGGCACTTAAGTCAGCATCAGAAAATGCATGATGCTCAGATCATGCTTGTATCCTCTTCTAGTAGAGCTAATCATTTCTCTAAAGATAAATTTAAAATTTTCCTCCAAAACTGTAATACATGGACTGAACCAAATATGATGCAGAACTGTACTTTAAAAGTCAATTGTGCATATAAGGGTCACTGATCTTTTATATGACATTATTCACGAAAACTGTAGTGATTAAGTGAATTAGTAAACACATTTCAAGTATGTTTGTTTTGAAACTCGCCTTTAATTCTTAGAGATAGCTTGACTATTTTAGCACAGTCCCTAATAAAAATAATTGAATTACATTCAAGTATGTAGTTAATAGAGTTAATAGCAAATGCTACAAACCTAAATAATTCTGGTGATAATAAAATTTTATTTAAATACAAAATGTGGTCTAGAGTTCAGTTAGCTTAATAATCCAATGGTTTGTAGTATACATTAGACTTTAATGGTATTGTAAAATGCAAATCGCTTATTATCTTGTTCCTGAACTTTATATTAAGTGTTTTTCTTTCACCTCTTGGAAGTTTGACAAATCACAAATGATTTTGATCAGAGAAAATGTATTTCTTAGAAGGTGAAATCAGTGTTTACTAAATGTTTACCATTATACTATCACTGATAGGGCTTTACCATATTTCAAAAATATAGCCCAGTGTTGAGAAATTTTGAGAAATTGTGATTTCATTAAATTAGAGTTTGACAATCAAAACGTAAGTTCAAAGCCTATTACCTGAGCATGTTTCTTTGTGCATGCTATTATGTGCATAATTCTATACAACTCATTCATTCATAACCATACTCAACACTTTGTTATTCAGTAGTCAATAATCAAATTTGACTGAATCATATTTTTTTCAATCCAATTTTACTTTTCTTCAAAATACTTTACAAATACTTCCTAGACGCCCTGGCTGGTTTGACTTAGAGGTTAGAGCATCGGCCCACGGACCAAAGAGTTGTGGGTTTGATTCCGGTCAAGGGCACCTACCTTGGTTGCGATTCGTCCCCAGCCGTGGTTGGGGTTGTGCGGGAGGCAACCACTCGATGTGTCCCTCTTACGTCGATGTTTCTCTCTCTCCCTCCCACTCTATCTGAACAAAAAAATGGAAAAGTCCTAGGGTGAGGATAAAAAAAAAATAAAAAGAAAAAATACTTCCCAGAAAGTTTCTACTTTCACAAATGTATAGCAAGACTCCCAGGAAGCGTTGTTAAATTACAGAATTATTCATGGGGTTGGATAAACTCACATCTCCATTCGATGTTTTTTTCTGTTATTAGTACTCATCTCTTTCATTCAAGTCAGTGTTGTAGCACCTTATTCTTGGTTTCCATTACACATATAGTATTGTACAAAGAGGAGCGCCTTCCCTTTTCTAAGAGGATACATAGGTCAAAGCTAATTAGTGGGTTTGTTTAGACTGGAAGGAATTTTTTTTCTTTCAATTTTATTTTGTATTGGTTTCAAGTGTATTGCTTAGTGGTTAGAGAATCATATACTTTACATACATAGTGTTCCCTTCGATATTTCCAGTACCCCACCTTAGAATAGTAGGAATTTTTAAAGGGAATTTTAGATTGGAATTTGTAGCTGTTGCAAACCTGAATGTAATGGACATCATTGGTAAAGAGATTCCTCTTTCAACAATTCATTTTGGTGCAGCTATATTCTGTTTGGGGATTTTCAGTAGTTGTATACATTTCCTTAAACCATTTCTTTTGTGATTATTGGCTTCTTACTGAAGCTGTGATAACATTACCTACAACTTGAACTTTGGCTTTGATTTCCAGAGGGAAAGTATAAACAGACTGGCTTTAACATACAAAGACCTTTACATTAAATTTTAGTCAATATAAAAATAAATTTCTTATTTTTACCTCATTGCCCAGTTATCATCCTTAAATTACATTAACTTATTAATGCTACGCAATGTTTTCATGGGCATTATAGTTTGACACTCAATTTTGAGAATATTTTATTTAAAAAAATATTATCAACGCGTGATTTTCGAAATACAACCTATTTTCCTATTATTGTTAAAACTGTACCTCTTTCTGTTCCCACCTTTTAAACTAAGACTTGTAAATGCACACAGAGTTAAAATAGATGTGTGTATTTATGAACTTAATTGATAAACTTTATTTAATATGGGTCATAAAAAAGGAGACAAAACCTCCAAAACATCCCAATTTGAAAGAGAGTTAAATTAAAATTTATTTTCTACCATTTTTATATTTCTGTAACAATTGTCATATCTTTTGACATTCATGACAGCTCTTTTAGTAGCATAGGGGAAAGGCATTGTTATAATAAATAAATGATGTACTAGGCCAACTTTCTGGTGAATTACAAATGGTAATAATTCCACTGTCTTGATATTTCCTTGCACTGTAAACTATATTATCCATTATTACCCAATATGATAAAAAATTAAGATAGATAGTGAGCCATGAAAAATATCCTATATTTTGTCATAAACCTATGTTTACTGATTGCACATCAGAATCAATAAGCAGTGAATGAAATGCTAAAAATTACGTTAGAATATTATGAAGTTATCTGTAAAAACTACTTATTTATACTACTGTGTTTTTTCATATGATATTGTCACAGGTCAAATATATTAACCATTTTTAATAAATAAACAGCTAAATTTACATAAATATAAAAAAATGATTGGGCATTTATTTATGTAAGATAAATAGAATAATATCTTCTATGTATATATATTTCCCATGTTTTTGGTTTTTCATTGTAATCTGTAGCTTTAGCTCTGATTGAATAAGAATCTGCCTTGGAGAGAAAATCAAAACTTGATTTAAAAATTTTAATTAATAACCAAAGGTCTGCTGAGAAAATCAGGAGTTCTTCAGTTCTTTCTTTATTTCTTTAAATTAAATGTATTGGGGCTAATAAATGAATTTGGCAAAATAACAGGATACAAAATTAATATTCAGCATTCAGTGACATTTTTATACACCTATAATGAACTCTCAGAAAGAGAAACTAAGAAAATAATCCCATTTACTATTGCAACAACAAATAGGAATAAATTTAACCAAGGAGGTAGAAGACCTGAACTCAGAAAACTATAGGACATTGAAGAAAGAAATTGAGGAAGATAAAAATAAGTGGAAGGATATACCATGTTCATGGATTAGAAAAATTATCATGAAAATGTCCATACTACCCAAAGCAATCTATTAAGATACCAATGGCATATTTCAAAGACCTAGAACAAATATTCCAGAAATTTATATGAAACCAAAAAGGACCCCAAATGGTCTCAGCAATCTTTTTTTTTTTTTTTTATCCTCACCCGAGGACATTTTTCCATTTTTTGTTCAGATAGAGTGGAAGGGAGAGAGAGGAAGAGAGAGAGAGAGAAACATCAACGTGAAAGGGGCACATCGAGTGGCTACCTCCCCCCGCACAACCCAACCAGGGCCGGGGACAAACTGCAACCGAGATACATGCCCTTAGCAGGAACTGAAACCGGTCTCTCTGGACCGCAGGCCGACGCTCTAACCGCTGAGCCAAACTGGCCAGGGCGGTCTCAGCAATCTTGAGAAAGAAGAACAAAGTTGGAGGAATTGCATTACCTGATATCGAAATATACTAAAAGACCATTGTAGTGAAATAGCCTGGTACTGGCAAAAGAACAGGCATATAGATCAATGGAACAGACTAGAAAGCCCAGAAATAAACCCACACCTTTATGCTCAATTAATATTTTACAAAGGAGACAAGAGCATACAGTGGAGTAAAGACACTCTCTTCAATAAATGGTGTTGGGAAAATTGGACAGGTGCATTAAAAAAATGAAACTAGAGCACCACCTTACACCATAAACAATAAACTCAAAATGGGTAAAAGACTTAAAAGTAAGTCAGGAAACCATAAAAATCCTAGCAGAAAACACAGGCAGCAAAATCTCAGACGTGTCTTGTAGCAATATTTTTGCCGATTTATCTCCTAAGGTAAGGGAAACAAAGGAAAAAATAAGGGAGGAACTATATTAAACTAAAAAGCATCTGCACAGATAAAGAAACCATCAACAAAGTGAAAAGGGAACCCACTGTATGGGAGAACATATTTGCCAATGATACATCTGATAAGGGGTTAATTTCCAAAATACATAAAGAACATATACAACTCAACAAGAGGAAGACAAACAGTCCAATTTAAAAATGGCCAAAGGACCTGAATAGACATTTCTACAAAGAGGACATATAGATGGCCAATAGACATATGAAAAAATGCTCAACGTCACTAATCATCAGAGAGATGCAAATTAAAACCACAGTGAGATATCTCCTCACACCTGCCAGGATGGCTACCATCAATAAATCAACAAACAGCAAGTGCTGGTGAGGGTGTGGAGAAAAAGGGAACCCTCATATACTGCTGATGGGAATGCAGATTGGTGCAGCCACTATGGAAAATAATGGAGTTTCCTTTAAAAATTTAAAATGGAACTGCTTTTTGACCCAGTGATCCCACTTCTGGGAATATATCCTGAGATTACTGAAACACCAATTTGAAAGAATATGTGCACCCCTGTGTTCACAGCGGCACTATTTACAATAGCTAAAATCTGGAAACAGCCCAAGTGTCCATCAGTAGATAAGTGGATAAAAACGCTGTGGTACATTTACACAGTAGAGTACTACTTGGCTGTACAGAAGGAGGAAATCATACCTTTTGTGACAACATGGATGGACCTGAAGATTATTGTGCTAAGTGAAATAAGCCAGTCAGAGAAAGACAAATATTGTATGATCTCACTTATAAGTGGAATCTAATGAACAAAATAAACTGACAAAACAGAAACAAAGTCATGGATACATGGAACAGACTGACAGCTGTCAAAGGGGTGATGGGAGGGGGTGAATGGATGAAAAAAAGATGAAATGATTAGCCATAGAACATATATGCGTAACTCATAGACACAGACAACAGTTTGGTGTTGGCCAGAGGGTAGGGGTTGGTGAGGACTGGGTGGAGGTGGGCAAAGTAGGGGTGGAATGAGGACACTCGTGAGAGTGTAAACAATAAAACAAAACAAAAAAGAAACCAAAAAAAAAAAAAAAAAAGTGAAATTTGTATAGCAGTACTGATTAATTCCATAATAAACACTTACAAAGAAAAAAAATTATTGGGATGACATTGTTTAATAAGATCATATAGGATTCAAGTGTACAATTCTCTGATACATCATCTTTATCTTGCACTGTTTGTCCACCACCCAAAGTCAAATCTTCTTCTGTCACAATATATTTAATCCCCTGTACCCTTTACTACACCCCCCACCCCCGGTAACCACCATACTGTTGTCTGTGTCTTTCAGTTTGGGTTTGTTTATTTTTCTTGTTTGTTCGTTTGTTGCTTTTGTCAGATAATCTCGTCATTAAACACTAATTGGATTCACTTAAGTTCAAATATTTTATTTTAAATATGTACTGATTTTATCACCTATAATTTCACGCTATTATATAAATCTCGGAGCTTTTAAATGGTACTTCCATTTGTAACAAATAGAAACTAGTTTGTTGCTATTCTGGCCTAGCATCCAAATAATCAAAGTCAAAAACTTTTCGTCCTAGAAACATTTAATCCATTTAAATTTATATAAAATTAGGTATTACTTATTTGCGATTTCAGTGTTGTTAAAAGTGTAATTAACCACCCGACCAGTGTGGCTCAGTGATTGAGCATCAACCCATACACCAAGAGGTCACCGGTTCAATTTCCGGTGAGGACACATGCCCAGGTTGTGGGCCTGATCCCCAGTGGGGGCATGCAGGAGGTGGCCAATTGATGTTCTCTCTCATCGATGTTTCCATCTCTCTATCCTTCTCCCTTCCTCTCTCTCTCAAATCAAAAAAGAAAAAAAGAGTAAAAGTTATTCTCTCTTGTTAAAAAAAATAATAAATGAAAGCATAATTAAGCACAGAATAAGAAGATTAATACAAAAACATGTTTTGTGATAGTCCGCTTACTGCCACAGAAAAGTGATATTTGTGCAAATGATTCTAATGCACAAATGTGGTTATTTTCTTCACATTTATATTTCTGAGCATCTTTTCTGTTTATTTGCTGGACCTCACAAGTATAACTGCAATGATACTGATTTGAGAGTAAAATTTTTTATTTGGGTACTAAAATTCAGTCTTCTTTTATGATTCTAATTCTCAATGTGTTAGCCTAGGGTTTCTCAGCCTTGGCACTATTTTGTTTGGAGCTGGATAATTCTTTATTGTGGAATACGGTGAGATGGAGGCTGAGGCTATCCTGTGTATTGTAGGACGTTTATCAGTATACCTGGCCTCTACCCACTGGCACCCTCCTACTTAGTTATGACAACCACAAATATCTTCAGACTTTGCTAAATATCTCTCATGTGAAAGGATGGATCTTCCCATTAGAAAACTAACAATTTGGTTCATTCTTGCACATCCTAGTGTAGTTAGGAACAGAGTTCATCTTTTTTTAGTAACTCCAAGGACAAGTCAGATTGTTTTGAACACTTCCCCAAACTTTCAAATGATGAGAGTTTCCAGATGAGAAAATTCTTCACAATTGTTTAAACAATATATGCAATTTGAACAGTTCCTTAAACCTTAGGTGTCCGGGGTAGAATAATATTAGCACACATAACAAGTCCTTTCGTAGAAAGAGATTTTATGAAGTAATTGTTGTCTTTTTTAATTTGCAAAGAGTTATGATAGTTAATTTTAAATGTAAAAAGTACTTTCTTATCTATGCATATCAAAAGGAACACAATGCTAAGTGATTAGGCAGGCTAGCCTGAGATGGTTTTCTTCTAATTTCAGATGGGATAAACAGTTCATTAATTATACAGATATTTCAGTATTTATTTATTGTCTCAAAAAATATTATTAACACTAGCAGAATCTTAACTTGGGCAATGAATCTACTTCATGAACAGAGTATTTATATTAAGCAAATCTGTGTAGTCTTTGTCAAATTAATTTCGACTCTTAGAATAAAAATTTAGAATGAAAAAATTGGTACATATGAATATGTTTGTAAAAGAATAATAAATTATAGGAGCTCAGCTAGTAAAGAAACGTTTATTTTTTTATTAGTAAAATCATTTTCTAATTTATTTCATGGTTATATAAGAATCATTAGTAATGTTAGTATAATAAACTTTAGAAAAACCATTCACAATTATTTTTATTAATTTATTTTTGTTACAGATGTTTCTCCTTTTTCCCCCATTGATACCCTCCTCCTGATCCTGCACCCCCCCCCTCCACCAGCATTGTTGTCTATGTCCATGGTTACACATACATGCATATAAGTTCTGTGGTTTATCTCCTCCCTCCCCCCACCCCCTCTTCTGAGGTTTGTCAGTCTGTAGCCTACTTCTATGTCTCTGGGTCTGTTTTGTTCATCATCTTGTTTTGTTCATTATATTCCACAAATAAGTGAGATCATGTGATATTTGTCTTCCTCTGATTGACTTGTTTTGCTTAGGATAATACTCTCCAGGTCCCTCCGTGTCGTCTCAAAGGATAAGAGATCTTTCTTTCTTACAGCTGCATAGTACTCCATTGTGTATATGTACCACAGTTTTTTTATCCATTCATCTATTGATGGACACTTGAGATGTTTCCAGATCTTAGCAATTGCAAATAGTGCTGCAATTTTTAGTAAGGATAAAAGTGATAAAAATTAACATCTGGAATTAGGCCAATTAAGAATAAATTGGAGATATTGCATATGAAAGGAACAGTTTGCGTTGGTGTACGATAACACTAATATGGCTATCTTGTTTAATAGGAGCATTTATTAAGCTAATATTTTTATTAATGGGCTTATTTATTTATTGTTCTTGGCTCTTAAGTTTAAAAAAATTTTTAAATATTGTGGGACATGAAAAATATTCTTTACTACATATCTATAATCATTTTATCTAAAATGCTATGGCTCATTGAAAATGTCAGTTCTTTGCCCAGCCGGTATGGCTCAGTGGTTGAGCGTCGACCCATGCATCAAGAGGTCGCCAGTTCGATTTCTGGTCAGGGCAGTTGCCCTGGTTGTGGGCCAGATCCCCAGTGGGGGGCATGCAGGAGGTGGCTAATCAATGTTCTCTCTCATTGATGTTTCTATCTCTCTCTCCCTCTCCCTTCCTCTCTCTCTCATATCAATAAAGAAAAAGATGTCAGTGCTTCAACCAGCAAAATGGAGACCAGTTTGGTTAAGCTTGTCACTAGCTGGGTTTGTGAAGAACTGATGAATTGAATAAGACTGGAAGTTTTAGTTGTTTGATTAATTGACATAGTTGGTCCATGCTGCAGCATTGAAATACTGGTCTTGCCTTTTCAGGCATCACCTTAATTAATTTTGGAGAACTCTCATGAACATTACTATTCTCTGGATGGTGATTAGATATTATATTGTATTGATGCCCTGATTACAAAGTGTGATTCAGTGAACCTGAAGGTAAGAAATTACTAGCAGTCCGATGATACCATTGTCTCTCCTAATTCAAACTCATTCCAGACATAGTTTAAATCACTCCCAGAATCAGTGCCATGGAGCTTAGTATTTGCTGATATGAAATACTTCTAGTATAGTAGGTTAAGATTCTTTAAATATATAAACACTATTATGCTTATACAGCGCTGATGGCTTCTTTTTCTTGTTGAGGAGCTGCTTTAAGAAGAATCAGTGTTTTTATTTGGAAGCTAGTAGTAATAATAGATTTGTTATCTACCCTGCCAATAATTCATTTAGATAGCAATGGCTTGTGTGTTTTGTCTTTCAAAAGTGAATAGATATTTACATTTATTTTGTTAGTTTCTTGTGTTTATGTAAGCGATACCCAACTTGCCCTGTGGAACTGGTCAAGAGTCTGCTACCTATCCAGAAGAGGTAGTGCTATCAGGGGATAAAAATTACTACAGCAGTCATGATGAGGATGTATATGAGGATAATGGCAATGATGATGATACTGTTGGTGATGAATGTAATGAATTTTCTAATGATGTCCCTTATTTGATTATTTAAAAAAAAATAATAGTCATGCCCAGCTGGTATGGCTCAGTGGTTGAGCATCGCCCCATGCACCAAGAGGTTGCCGGTTCGATTCCCAGTCAGGGCACATGCCCAGGTTGTGGGCCCGATCCCCAGTGGGAGGCATGCAAGAGGCGGCCAATCAATGTTCTCGCTCATCGATGTTTCTATCTCTCTCTCCCTCTTCCTTCCTCTATCTCTAAAATCAATAAAGGAAAAAAAAAATGATAGTCATGAATTGTTTAACATCAGAGAGGTTTGGGCCTCACCTTTCCATCTTGCTGAAAACATGGGCAATGATGAAGAATCACAAATCATCTCTGACGACATGATCCTTTCTTCTAAAATAGAATCAGAAAACATTTAGACAATTGAGAATGAGTTCCCCTTTCTCTTATATTAAAAAGGGGAAAGCATGAGACAGGGGTAAGACCCTTTTGACATCTTGAGATATAACCCATGGCGTCAGTTACTACTGAGTAGGCTTTGGATTATGAAAATAACTCTGACCATCAGTGGCCTCACCTGAAGCTTTCTATGATTCTGTGGACAAGATACTCCCCTCTGACCTGACCTGGTATTGTCTGCCCTGACCTCCTTTTTTCTTCTTAATTAGCCCTTATCCCAGATGCAATTTACAGTTATCCTATGCCCCTCATTTCTTACCTCCAACAAAGGAGAATATACATTTGAGTTCAAGTGTAGATTGTGAAGAACCATGCTTAAGATTCCCAATCCTTCATTTCCACTGGGGGAAAAAAACATACTATTTTGGACCATTAGAAATGTGTAGGGGAAATAAAGACTCAGGTTTGCTGCTACACTCATGGTGTCATCTGACAACCCCCCTCCAGCCCATTGAGATATGACTAACTATTGGGCTACAGTCTACCTCTCAAAAAACCAGATCACTGAGAAATCCATTCATCAATATGAACAATGTTTTAGTTCATTGTTCTAAAATGAACAATTAAAAAAAAGATGTATATATCATCCACAGGGTTGGGCTGTTCATCCATGTTAACATTAATAACTTCCAATTACTCAGCAAGGCCTTGATTAGAATGAACCATCTCTGATTAGTTATTGCCTGTTTGAAACTCCATTTGCCCCAAAGAGCAAAGGATTTGAGCTATTCTTGTAATTATTACCCATTTTCAAGAGACTGTGATCCATGGACAAATGTGTCGTTGACTTAACTTCTCTCAAGAAAATGTGCCACCATCTTTATTATGGCTTTCATTTAAATCAATATTCAGAGGCCCTGACACACAGGAGAAATGGCCTTCCCATATGATACAGAAGCAGAAATCTTTTTTATGGGGGAAAAAAAGAGAGAGAGAGATTTCTGGGCTTTGAGGATTAAGTCCAACAGAAATTGTTTGAGAACTTTTAACAGTTCAGAGGGTAGAACCAATCAGAGTGAAAACCACTCAGGAACTCTGAGACTTAAAAGACAAAATGCGCCCAGCTGGTGTGGCTCGGTGGTTGAGCGTCGACCCATGCACCAAGAGGTCGCCGGTTCGATTCCCAGTCAGGGCACATGCCCAGGTTGTGGGCCTGATCCCCAGTGGGGGGCATGCAGGAGGCGGCCAATCGAGGTTCTTTCTCATGGATGTTTCTAACTCTCTCCCTCTCCCTTCCTCTCTCTCCCAAAAAAAAAAAAAATCAATAGAAAAAAAGACAAAATGCCCTCATGAGACCTTAATGTTGTAACATCATCCCCTCTGAGTTATCTTGTGTGCTGATTGTCTTTATCTGAAGTTTTTGACACACTAGACCAGGAACATCTTGAAATTTATCTTCCTAATATTAATAAGCAATCACTTAGTTTTGCAAGAGTGTCTGTTAGTGAAAGATCATATTTTCCATTTTTGATGACTAATTTTCAGGTATGGTTTGACCTAATCATGAATTTTAATTAAATATACAGATGGCGTATATTTACAGTTGTACACTGGAAACCTATATAAATTTATTAACTAATGTCTCTCCAATTAATTTAATAAAATTTTAAAAATTAACTATTACCTCACCTTTCTTAAACAATAATAGTTCAGATAAAGTGTGCAACTACCTAAAATGTTTTCGCGTTTTTTTCCTAGAAAGTTTTAAAGAAAATTTTAAGAAAATCTTTCATGAAATATAAAATATTTTACACTGTGACAAAAGAGTGATAGTGAAGTCCCTTTTAAGAATTCGGCTGATCCTAATTTATGCATAAAAATAACTATACCCTTTATATTTTAAATGGTGTTTCTTTGGTTTCTTTATTCACTACATGTTGCTCCTTAGGATAGTAGGGTAGATTTGAAAGGAACATGGAAGCAACCTTATTGTCAGTGACTCAATAGAAATCAAGAAACGCAGATTTTTGTTCCCTTTTTGCTTTTTTGAGGTAATGATTTCCTGATGATTATCTCATGCCCAAGAGCTCTCCACAGTATAAGAGTTCTTGCCAGTATCAATAAGGCCTCTCTTTTGAGAGGTAACCATAGTTAAAACTATTGAACTCAAGGTCAAGAGACTTGGCTTTCAAACTAGCTGCAATAAACTAGCTGCGAGATCATGAGCAATTCACCAGACCTCACTGAGTCTCAATGTTCTTTTCATAAAAGGAGAATGAAGGCTGAATTATATCTGAAGTCCCTTCTAGTGCTAATATGCAGTAATTCAGTCTACTGTATTCTTATTTTCTTATGAATCTAGCTCATCTGACTTGAGCACAAGGGAGCAGCTGCTAAAAAGAGCTGATTAACAACAATTAGGAGTGACATTTCATTTGTTTTGCATGTCTTTTCAATTAAAAGCAGTTAGTGATTCAAATTACATGCTTGAAAATATATTCCTTAAATGAAAATATTTTCAGTTAAAATGTAAAACATTAAAATCTCTGGGATCAAGTCCAATTTGTATTTTAAACATTTGTCTGGTATTAAAGAGCATGTCTATGTTATAAGGCATGCTTAGTCTTTGCAAGTCTTAGAAAGTGCAGGGAGAGAGACAGAGAGGAGAGAGCAAGCAGCCAAATTATTATACATACAGTAAAAATGATTGGTTTCCTCTTAGGAAGTGAGAATTAATCAGATTATGTCTTGTTTCATTTATATATCTCGTATTCAGTCATTTGTTTGAAATTTTCCCTTTTATTTCTGAATGTAAAAATCTGGCTTTTCAAAACTAAGTGAGGAATAGACTGAAGAAATGGAAACCTAATGCATAGATTCATTTAAATATCCATCTGTTCTCATGGCTATAACCATTCTGATATCTTCAATTAAATCTTTTTTTTGTTCCAGCTCATAACGTTATGAATTTAAGTTAACACTTTAAGACATTTCAATCTGAGCACTTTTCACAAATAATATAATCAAGTAGTTTAATTATTCCCCCGGAAAGAGGACACAGGATAGTGCCTATGACACATGGCCATCAAAAGGTAATAGATAGGTTGCCTTTTTTTTTTAAATTGATTTTAGAGAGAGAGGAAGGGAGAGAGAGAGAGGTGAGAGTGAAACATCAATCAGCTTATTGAGTTTATTTTTTATACCTGATGTAAGAGAGTAGTCCAGTTTCATTTTTTAAGAATATATCTATCCAGTGTTCCCAGCACCACTTGTTGAAGAGACTGTCATTGCTCCAGTGTATATTTTTACCTTCTTTGTCATAGATTAGTTGACCATGTTATGTGAGAGGTTATTTCTGGGCTCCGTATTCTATTCCATTGATATATGTGTCTGTTTTTGTGTCAATACCATGCTGTTTTGGTTATTATAGATTTGTAATATATTTTAAGATTAGGGAGCTTGATAACTCCAACTTGGTTCTTCTTTCTCAATATTGCTTTCTCTATTCAGAGTTTTTTGTCGTTCCATATAAATTTTAGAATTATTTGTCCTAGTTCTGAAGGGAATGACATTGGTTTTTGATAGGGAATTGCACTGAATTTTAAATTGGCTTGGATAGTATAATCATTTTAACAGTATTAGTCCTTTCTATCCATGAGCATGGTATATCCTTCCATTTAGTTGTGACTTCTTCAGTTTCTTTCTTCAATGTCTTAGAGTTTTAAGAGTAAAGGTCTTTCACCTCCTTGATTAAGTTTATTCTTAGTTATTTTATTCATTTGGATACAATTGTGAATGGGGTTGTTTGCTTCATTTCTCATTCTGATTGTTCGTTATTAGTGCATATGAATGGGACAGATTTCTGTATATTAATTTTGTTTCCTGCTACTTTACTGAATTTTTATTAATTGTATAAGGTTTTCTATATATAGTATCATGTCATCAGCAAATAGTGACAGTTTTACTTCTACCTTTTCTATTTGGATGCTTTTTATTTGTGTGTGTGTGTGTGTGTGTGTGTGTGTGTGTGTGTGTGATTGCTGTGGCTAGGCCTTCCTGTACTATGTTGAATAATAATGGTAAAAATGGGCATCCTTGTCTTGTTCCTGATCTTAGAAGAAAAATTTTCAGCTTTTCACCATTGAGTATGATGTTAGCTGCGGGAAAGTCATATACAGCCTTTATCAAGTTGAAGTAACATCCTTCTATACCTACTTTGTTGAGAGTTTTTCTTTTTATCATAAAAGGATGTTGACTTTTGTCAAATGCTTTTTCTGCATCTATTGAGATAATCATATGATTTTTATCCTTGGTTTTGTTGATGTGATAAAAACAAATGTAATAGATAGTATTTATCATATATCATCCAAAAAATCCTGAAGTAAGGCAGGACTGCACTTTAAGGCAGAATTTAGTCCAAAACTGTTATCGTTTTCAAGAAACTTCTGAAGTGATTACTCTTTTGTCCAAGAGGAAAAACAAACTTTCCTAGTGTTGAAATCTGATAAAATAGAGAAAAAAAATAAATGGACTAAATTGCTTTTCTTGGAACCAAAAAAAGAAGAAGAAGAAAGACCCTATGATACAAATATCACTGTTCTACTAAATAGGCTTTGCTAAATCACAGTCGGTAAAATGAACAACATGTGTGATATCTTAAACCCTGTGCATGGCTTTGCCAAAATTAACATCATTGGTATTAATATTGCACTGTAAATTTATTTATTTCAAAAAGATTTAGTGTTTTCTTAGACACAAGGCTCTCCTTTACCTTATATAACTTTAAAGTAAGGAGTGACTCAGTGACTTCAAGGTTATTGTCAAATTTGTGACTAACAGCTCAGGTCATTTTATATATAATCCATTTTTTATTGTACTTCCCTTTGACAATGCTGCAAATGAATGGTGAAATAAATGTTCTAGAAATAGTTCATAGAATCTTAATGACACCACGATATTGAATATTTAAGAAACAATTGCTATTCTCTCCCGCAGTTCTAGGCAGCCTGTAGTAAACAAAGAAACTTTTAATGGAATGAAAGTAATTTATTATAGTACCTATTACCTTTGTATTGAAAACATTAAATTCATTTTCCTACTGTTTTCTAAAATAGCCATATCTCTGTGATTTTATCCATTTGAAACTCTGTTCTTGCATTTTTATGGCCCAAAAATGTATCAGTAACAGTAAGAACAAAATTAAACATTTTTTAAAAATTAGGTTGGTTCTTGATAAATCGAGCAGAGGTAAAGCTCAGAAATAATTTTTTAGTCTTTTCCCCAGCATTCCTCGATCTACAGAATAAACAGAAACAGCTTTTATTTCATTAGTCTTAACATCCAATCTCTTTGGAACTATTTTTAGTCCTTACTGGCACTGTATGCGTTTTCTGGGCAACTGTACCGGATTTATAGCTCTGGAAGTGCTGTGTTATTTATTACCTTCCAGCAAGCAATGAAGTGATGTCTTGCGCATGCATGTGTCAAAAATGTTAAAGTTTGGAAAAACGGATCAGTTAATTCTTTCCCAGAACAATAAGCAAAAATACAGCTTTTAATTTGGCAGCAAATACATTTTACTCATTTATTTCTAAAGCAAAATACTTCTTGGAATTTTCATATCCAACAGCAACTGTCTCTTCTTTGATTTTATAAATCCCTACCAAAACTTCAAGTCTCAGATGAGCTTAACATCTTGCTTATTTCAGCAGTTTTTGTCCTGGGTTTGCAAACTCAAAGCTTATTTTTTTAATTTAGGAAGAAATAGCATTCACAAAGGAAATTAAACCTTTTGCGTTACGTGAGGTTATTAGTAGAACGTCCATAAATTGTTCTTAACCTGAACTGGACTTGGCAACTCTGTGTACTTAACATCGATGTCTTTTAAGATGTCAGAGTCCAAAATCAACATATAATGCATTGCATCCAATTTATATTCTGTGTTGTTTTCCTCTCTGAGTTTTTTTCTCTTTCTATCGTTTGTGTATATTTGTGTTGGACAGATAGGGGGGTTTTGTATTTTATAAGTAATGCGCTGGCCACTTACCACACTTAGTACTTGTCATCATTTCTTCTGAAA
This sequence comes from Tadarida brasiliensis, assembly GCA_030848825.1. Classification (NCBI taxonomy): domain Eukaryota; kingdom Metazoa; phylum Chordata; class Mammalia; order Chiroptera; family Molossidae; genus Tadarida; species Tadarida brasiliensis. Next base: position 17,075,255 of record CM061280.1, read on the forward strand.
ATAAAGGTTTACACCTAGGTTGTAAATTTTTCCCAGAGATGGACACTTTAGCTTATTGGACCTGTGTGTCAAGTCACCCTTTATTCCTGAAGGAGACAAGACAGAGAAACAGCCTTGGAATACCATTCAGTAAGAATTGTAATAAGCTCTTATTGGCACTACACTTTGGCATCAAACTTAGATATCTAACCACACTTCGCTGAGAATGATTTATGTCGTACATGTGGGCAACTCCTCTACAAATTCCTTGGACCATATAAAATTTAAATATGTAAACCACCAAGTCATTTGTAGAGTTCTAAATATCTGGGAAGGATATGCACGCAGTCAACTGAGTTGAACATAAATTGGTTTTCATTCAAAATGTATTTAGTGGGATGGTTCCCCACTCATCTTGATTCAGGGCGCTTTGAGTGCCCCTTCCTTCTGAAGGAACATCCTTCTGTAAGCCTTGCTCTTCCTCCTATAGGCTGACAGAGGAGAGTGGAGTAGCCAACATACAAGACTACTGATGGTGCAGGGCTAAGACAGGGCTGAAGTTTTTTAACTTTTTTTTTTTCTTTATTGATTTTAGAGAGGGAGAGAGAGAGATGGAAATATCGATGAGAGAACATCAATCAGCTGCCTCCTGCGTGCCCCCCATTGGGGATCAGGTCCACAACCTGGGAAGCGAACCGGTGACCTCTTGGTACTTGGTTTGATGCCCAACCACTGAGCCACACCGCCGGGCGGGGGTGATTGTATAGCACCCTAGGCATTTCCCGTTTGTGATGTAGGAACTGGGGCTCTGCACCAGGTGATTCTTCTTGTGTGTTCTCTTTTCTTCTTCTTTAGAGGAATGAAAGAGATCCTTAGCCAGAGACACGTTGTCATGGGGAGGTCGCCACCGCTGGAAAGGGTGAACATAGATTTTTGTTAAAGAAAAATATGACATCTTGGAACAATACAGTTCAGTAGAGCATTGTCCCATAATGGAGATGTTTTATCTGCATTAACTCAGCAGCCACAACCCACATGTAACTATGAGAACTTTAAATGTGGCTAGTAAGACTGAGGAACTGTTTTTAGATTTGGATCTACTTTTAATTAATTAAAATGTAAATTTAAATACTTGTGGCTAATCGCTATTGTACTGGACAGAGCACTCATGGAAGACAGAGAGCAATAGGGACATTATCCATTATCTGACATGTATATCTCATTATGACCTTGAAAATTTGAACCATCTATTTTTTGAAATTACTACCACTTTACATAAAATAATTAAAAGGCAGTAAACATGCTGTTCATGGACTTTTCAACTGACATAAAGTTGCCTTCCTTTGCTTGGGGAAGCAAAGGTCAATTCAAAATTCAGGCAAATGTTCCAGATTGAAATCTAAATAGACAAACACAAAATCCATAAACATAAACACATAAAATTAGAAATTAAAACTAGCATAATCTATTTCCCAGATGTAGCATAGTCATAAATTAGACAATTGGGTCTCTGAAAAATCAAGAACATAAGATAATTTTCTTGTTCTTTTTATAATATATTATCTATACTAGTTTCCCCTTATATAACCTGTGAAAATACTTTCTAATCTCCCTTTATAGCACTTATTAAAAATGTAATTATTCTCTTAATTAGTATGTCTGTTAATATCGATACCATCATTAAATACTTAGTCATTGCATTTCTCTCATCCTAGCTAGAATTTAATTTCTATTACATTAGTAAAATGTGTTCATACACCACCATATCCCCAGTGCCTAGAAGAATGCTGTGACCGTATTTGCCTCTCAATATTGGCATGCCAAGAAGTAACATGGGTTTTTATGAAATGCAATTTAGAAACTATTTTTCCCCCCACAAATGAGACATTCTAGGTTTGAACTTTTCTAAAAACCTTTTGAAATATTATTACAAGAATGAAATGATCATTAATAACTAATTACATCAAATTATAATAGTAAATAATGTATTTATATTTAATATCATTGTTATAAAATTCTTTAAAAAATACACAACTGAAAGGGAAGTTTCAGTTTGTTCATTTTCACACTCCCAAGTAGCTATGACATAGCGAATATTTCCCTTGCTATATACTTTATTCAAAGAAAAAGCCGATTGCTTATTGGCTTATATGATTAAAATATTAATAGAATGTTCATTTCAGCTGTGTTGAATAAAAACAAGATAACAAATACACATAGATTACTTCATATGATCTTGTGAGCTGACTAAAAAGTACCATTGACTAATTGTGAGATCACTATATATCTGTGCAAGGCTTATCTTATTGTAATTCAGAGAGGCGACTTTTTAAATGTTTTATTTTATTTTGATAAATTGGACTTAATCAACATTAAGATATTTGAGTATTTAAAAGACTTGTTAAGAGTACGAGACCCTTTGTGTACTGATAAGCAGTAACACCTAAAAGACCTCATACACACTGATTAAGTATTTTACAATTTTATATTGATTGAACCTCCTTGGATGGAAACATCGATGAGAGAGAACATCGATTGGCCGCCTCCTGCATGCCCCCCACTGGGGATCAGGCCCACAACCTGGGCATGTGTCCTGACTGGGAATCGAACCGGTGATCTCTTGGTGCATGGGTCGACACTCAACCACTGAGCCACACTGGCCCGGCTCTTTAAACATTCTTATCGTCTGACTTCATGTGCATGAAAATAATATAGGTACTGTTTCCAATTTGACATTTTGGCATGTGACTTGATTCCACTGTGCTTACTCATTTAAAAAAGTTAATTAAAGAATGTGTTTTTAATCTCCAAGAAAATTTTATTTTTTACACCTGTTCTTACAGAACAAATAAATTCTGTGTATTTTACACACGGTTCTATTCTTATCCGAGTTTCCTTTTCTCACTTTAGCAAAGGTTTTCGCTGTATGTATTAGATGTGATATATGTGCTACTGTCTTGGACGAATATTCTGTACTTGATTGTTACTTATGGTGATGAAAAGGCTTCTGTACATCTGAAATCTACAGTAAAATATTTAATTTATGTGGAGTAACCATGGTTAATTCACTTATAACTTCATTCACCATGTGAAACTTAGTGACAATTCTTTTTTATTTTTTATTTTTTTCCTTTATTGATTTTAGAGAGAGAGGAAGGGAGAGAGAGCTAGAAACATTGATGAGAGAGAACATCGATTGGCCGCCTCCTGCATGCCCCCCACTGGGGATCAGGTGCACAACCTGGGCATGTGCCCTGACCGGGAATCGAACAGGTGACCTCTTGGTGCATGGGTCGATTCTCAACCACTGAGCCACACCGGCTGGGCAGTGACAATTCTTTTTCAATATTCTACTTACTTCTTCCTCTTGAAATTTAAATAGTTTGCATAAATGAGTTTATATTCATTATCATAAAATGCTGCAACCTTAAAAACCCTCAGAACATTTTCTAGCAGAACTTTTTCACTTAAAAAATACCTAGAGATGGTAAGCGACTTGCTTGTGGTCATAATAGTTATAGGCAGAGATGGGACTTAGAACCCAAGTTTTCTGGCATCTATTTTTGAGCGAATCCTATCGCGTGGCTTTGAGAAATTGAACATTGGTCTCATTCCATAATAACGTAAGTTAAATGTTTCCTTCTGTATTTTCCAGGGTCAAAGTATTTTTGGGCTCGATGTCATTGAAACGCCAGAAGGAGACAAGATGCCGCAATTGATTGTTCAAAAGGAGTTGGATAGGGAAGAGAAGGATACGTATGTAATGAAAGTAAAGGTCGAAGACGGCGGCTTTCCTCAGAGATCCAGTACTGCTATTTTGCAAGTAAGTGTCGCCGACACAAATGACAACCACCCGGTCTTTACGGAGAACGAAATTGAAGTCAGTATACCCGAAAATGCCCCCGTAGGTACATCAGTGACGCAGCTCCACGCCACCGATGCTGACATCGGTGAAAATGCCAAAATTCACTTCTATTTCAGCAATCTGGTTTCCAACATCGCCAAGAGGCTGTTTTACCTCAACACCACCACTGGACTCATCACGATCAAAGAACCACTGGATCGGGAGGAATCACCAAACCACAAGTTACTGGTTTTGGCAAGTGATGGGGGGTTGATGCCGGCGAGAGCAATGGTGCTAGTAAATGTTACAGACATCAATGATAATGTGCCATCAATCGATATCAGATACATCATCAATCCAATCAATGGCACTGTGGTTCTCTCAGAAAATGCTTCACTCAACACCAAAATTGCTCTCATAACTGTGACAGATAAGGATGCTGACCATAACGGTAGGGTGACGTGCTTCACAGATCACGATGTCCCTTTCAGATTAAGGCCAGTGTTTAGTAATCAGTTTCTCCTGGAGACCGCTGCATATCTTGACTACGAGTCCACAAGAGAATATGCTGTTAAATTACTGGCCGCCGACGCGGGCAAACCTCCACTGAATCAGTCATCTATGCTCCTTGTCAAAATAAAAGATGAAAATGACAATGCTCCAGTTTTTACCCAGCCTTTCATAAGTATTTCTGTTCCTGAGAATAACTCTCCTGGGTCCCAGTTGACCAAAATAAGCGCGACAGATGCAGACACTGGCCGCAACGCCGACATCAGTTACCTGCTAGGCGCCGACGCTCCACCTGAATTCCACCTGGATCAGCGCACAGGCATCCTGACCGCAATGAAGAAACTGGATCGAGAAAAACAGGAAAAATATTACTTCACAGTTCTGGCAAAAGATAACGGGATTCCGCCCTTAATAACCAATGCCACAGTCTTAGTGACAGTTCTTGATCAAAATGATAACAGTCCCATTTTCACTCACAGCGAGTACAATTTCTACGTCCCAGAAAACCTTCCAAGACACGGCACAGTAGGACTAATAACTGTAACTGATCCTGATTACGGAGAAAATTCTGCAGTCACTCTCTCTATTCTAGATGTGAACGATGACTTCACCATTGATCCACAGACTGGGGTCATTCGACCGAATATTTCATTTGACAGGGAAAAGCAAGAGTCTTATACTTTCTATGTAAAGGCTGAAGATGGAGGTAGGGTCTCACGTTCTTCAACTGCCAAAGTGACCATAAATGTGGTTGATGTCAATGACAACAAACCAGTTTTTCTGGTCCCTTCTTCCAACTACTCCTATGAATTGGTTCTGCCATCCACCACTCCAGGCACAGTGGTCTTCACAGTCGTCGCTATCGACAACGACACTGGCATGAATGCAGAGCTTCATTACAGCATTGTAGGAGGAAACACAAGAGGTCTGTTTATAATTGACCAAGCCACAGGCAACATTACAATGAAGGAGAAGTGTGTCGTTGCGGATCTTGGATTACACCGACTGGTAGTCAAAGCTAATGACTTAGGACAGCCTGATTCTCTCTTCAACGTCATAGTAGTTAATCTATTTGTGAATGAGTCAGTGGCCAATGCCACACTGATTCGTGAACTGGTGCGCAAGAACATCGAAACACCAGTAACCCAGAATATTGAGACGACTGATGCATCCTCCCCAACCAGTGACTATGTCAAGATCATGGTTGCCATTGTTGCCGGCACCATAACGGTCATCCTCGTGATTTTCATCACTGCTGTAGTAAGATGCCGCCAATCACCACACCTTAAGGCTGCTCAGAAAAACAAGCAGAATTCTGAATGGGTTACTCCGAACCCAGAAAACCGGCAGATGATAATGATGAAGAAAAAGAAGAAGAAGAAGAAGAAGCACGCCCCTAAGAACTTGCTGCTGAACTTTGTCACTATCGAGGAAACCAAGGCAGATGATGCTGACAATGATGGAAACAGCGTCACACTTGACCTTCCCATTGAGCTCGAAGAGCAAACCATGGGCAAGTACAACTGGGCCACCACACCTACTACTTTCAAGCCTGACAGCCCTGATTTGGCCCGGCACTACAAATCTGCCTCTCCACAGCCTGCTTTCCAGATCCAGCCAGAAACTCCCCTGAATTCAAAGCACCACATCATCCAGGAACTGCCTCTTGATAACACCTTTGTGGCCTGTGATTCCATCTCCAAGTGTTCCTCCAGCAGCTCTGATCCCTACAGCGTTTCTGAGTGCAGCTATCCAGTGACAACTTTCAAGACCCCCGTGTCAGTACACACCAGACCGGTAGGTATTCCCAGTTTCTAACTAACCTTTCCGACTTTTTTTTTAAAAATTATTTTAAGTTGAAGTAGAACTTTACAGTATCTATTAACTCAATAAGGCATCAAACCGATCACACTCTGTAGAAGTATCTAAACAGATATATGGATTCACTTTAAGTTTGGTAGAAAATGAGAACAAATAACTCTTGATTGGAGGAAAACTTGGTCAGAACCATGATTATAATAGGGCCAAGGTTGTCTGTAGATGGCAGTATGACACTTCTTGCTATAGAATATACTGGCAAAACTAAAATAAAGGGGTCCTGGCAGTGTCCTCAGTACCATTGTGTGCATGAGCATCGGAACAGTTGGGGCTACATCCATCCCACTAAAGCTTTTTAGACTCTGATCAGCAGGTGTTAATGGTGTTGAGAATCCCAGCTTCACTTGGGAAAATCGGTGTCTGCCCAAGATATTCAAATAACATCAAGACACCCTTCCTACCCATCATATCATGTCCCTAAACCCACACAATGAAAACAGAAGATCCTTTTCAGATTAGGTACTCACCATTATTATGGTTGGTAAAGTCTATATTCACACAAAGAAATAAGAATGGGAGTAGAAAAATGAAGTCTTGCTACTCACTCTCATCTTCAAGCCAGAGAATGAAATACACATAAGATCTCTATTTTAGATATTCATTTAAGTATTTGCATATTTATGCAAGGCATTTAGAGCCCTTCAGGGCACATTCTTGAAAGCTAATGACTTTTGGAAAAGGAAACCTGTTTGCTTTCTCTAATGGAACTAAAGGAAAACGGCATGGTAAGACCCAAGAAATCTGTGTACAATCATTTAAAACCCCAAATACATTTATGAAAAGAGTCTATACAGTACTTTTTATCTGTATCCCATGGAGAAGAAAAATGTGTCTAGAAATTCATAAGCAAATTCAATGATTTAAATGTGGTTATTTCCTTAATAAAGTCAAGTGATGGAATTTATCTACTTTTTTTTTTCTTTTCAAAATCATGCCACACGTTGACTTTATTATTACTCTTAAAAAGGTCCTCATCTCAGTTTCAATGAATGAAAGCTTTCGAAACCTATTCAGGGCTAATCAAATGGTAGTGATGTGAAAGTGAGTATAGGTGTCCTCTCAACAAGGTTAGAAATGTTAAAGAAGTCTATCAGGATTCAAAAGAACAAAATAATCTACCCTATTTTAATAAATTGTTCTAAGGATCACGGTCATTCAAAGATATGCATAGTTTAATTTTACAATAACAGTACTTTTTCTCTCTTAAGCACACAGTGAAGGTAAGCTATTACTAATTAAGACGTGGGTGCATGTTTGTTACTATAGGACCCTAGTTATGCTATTGCAAATGAGAAAATAGAAGCCTTAGTCTCTTTGTAGAAAGTTGCTATTATGCTTTGAATGAGTTTACAGGCAGTGGTTGTTTCTCCAATACGAACGAGTCCCATGTTTTCCTACATCAGTGGGTCTTAGATGGGTGACAAACACAATACGCCTGACGTCTCCTCAGGGTGTGGTTTTGTTAGTATTTAACCACTGAAAATGGAGCTCTCTTATCTTCTGATTTTTGTTGCTCTCACTCTGTTTATTGGAAACATTTCGCAACAGGAAAACATCTTTTATGAATAACATTTTATGGGTGTTTTGTATCTTAATAGCACTTCTCCCTGGACTAAATTTGTGATTCACTTAAAAACGTTAAAAAAAAGGTGACGTTTGTGCATTACATTTGCACATCATCATTTTTAATAGATTGTCTAATGAAATTTGTTAAAAGAGTAAATTCTGGTTTTAACTGTTTTGAAAGGTATGAAGATGTTTTATGAGATAGATTTATTTTACTTGAGTATATACAGTAAGCAAGGCATGGATGAAGGAAAAAATTGAAGTATTTTCAAAATATCCTCTCTCTCTTTTTTTTTTTGGTATGTGGTAATCTTTAAAAAGGCAATAAAATTAATAACTTTTTCCATGATGGCATTTTATTTTATTTAGCTAAGAGATATTTTCTTAGACACAGGACAAATAACTTCATGAGATAGGCAAAATATGTAAAGTAAATGTTAATGAGAAGAAGTTTTTGGTTCTCATTAGGTTTTTATTAGCTAAAAGGGCTATCTTAGAATCAATGAGTTCTCAGATGACTTATTCTATTATTTTTCACATCTTAAAAAATAGTTAAATTGTATATTTTATGTATTTGGTTCATAGTTGTTGCAGATTAATTACTAAATATTTTCTGGACACGAATTAGAGAACTTAGGCAGATTAATAAGATACTAAAAATAATGTGATTCCTTATATTTTGTGCTACACTTGCAAAGTTCTTCACCCTATCTATGTACTCTTCAATTTCTGATTAATGCCAGGAGAGGCATCTTATATTCACTGATGTTGCAGAATGCTAACAAGATAAGTGAGCACTAAAAAAGAACTTGTGTATATAAAAATTCAAATACAGTAGGTGTCTTCTTAAACATCATACAAATGGGGGAACGTGTCAGCCAATAACATAAAAATGTATTTTTCTCAAGGAAATTTTGACAGTGGAATAAAATATTACTGTTAGCAGAAGGCAGAAACATTCCAATCGATTTTAAGCAAAATAAGAGAGGCAATTTTCAAAAGCAGAGTTGAGGATTCTATTTACATTTGGTTCATTACTCATCTGAAAGTGAAAGTGAAGAAATGAAATGCTTTTGTTAGGCTGTCAGATATAAGGGGATTTATCAGAAATTTTGTGTTTTAAAAGGAGTCAAATATTTTCTATAATTTTATGACAATGGTGATCAGAAAACAATATGGAACATTTATGAGCTAGAAATGTCTCTATTGCATAAAACCATTTATAACTGGAGAATGTGAAGCTGTTCTTTGGTACAAAATTTTAAAAGTATTTTGGATATATTAGTGGAAATGAAACACATGAAATTTTAAGACGATGTACAATTTAACTTCAATGAACATCTTTCAGAGCAAGCAGATAACTTTTGGTTGGTATGACTAAGAAAACAGTAAGTAATACCATTTTAGAATCAGTGTTGATCATTGTTTTATAAAAGAGATATACTGCCAAAACCAAATCTCACTTAACACAGATCTGCCATGAAAACATTGTAAAGACTATACACTTGAAAAAGAGAGGAAAATAACAATGGAAGTGTGATTTTTGAGGGCCTTCTGTGTACCGGTCACTATCTTAGACATGTATTTGAGGTACTTCATTTCCCAAAAAAGAAAGAAAAATGAATACTAACAAAATTCTCTGATTGGTGTTGGAATATCTTGCCGTTTCAGAAATGAGGTAACCAGAAGGTTTGGATGGTTATAAAAGAATTCATGGCTGTAACCCTGTCTGTAGGTTTTACACATGGATTGAACACGGTAACGGGAGTCTGAGTTAGCTTGAAATAGGATTGGTATTCACTGTTGTTAAATTCAGTAAGTTTGATTTTGTGCATCTATATCTCAGTAATGTGCATTTTACCATATAGCATGCTTGGCAACTAAGACTCCAAGAAACACAGCCAACTGATTTTGATAATGTGTTATTTTTCTTATCCTAGACTGATTCCAGGACATCAACTATTGAAATCTGCAGTGAGATATAACTTTCTAGGAACAACCTAATTTCATTCCCCTTCCAAAAAATTCCAATGATTTATGATTTCAAAATTTGCTTAAGATAATGAAATTTTAATTTGGAATTTTCATTATAAAGGCAAGCAAAACAAAACCCACCTTAAAACGATGCCCCACTGAACCTCATGCTTACAATAGCAGTAATCTAGCAATCAAAATATAAAATTTGTGAAAAAAACAGTACAGTGTAATAAAAGAGTTTGATCGTGTTGTTTTTCTCTTTGCTTGCTCTGAATGTCAACAACTGTGATGTGATGTAATGCTGTCCTTGTGTACAAACTGATTATTAATATATCAGTCATGAAGCATGGAATTACTTGCCCTGATTGCTGAGGAGTTTAGCGTCATCTTGGGGAGTTTGGAAAGGTATCCAAGGCAAGAGATTTTTTTAAGACCGAAACTAACAACAAGATAAGCCACTTTAGTTCTTTTTAAAAAAAAAAAAAATTCACTGATATACTGTTGCTGAAAAAATAATTACCCATTACTCTGGTTAAAAGTCAGAGTTATAAAATAATCTTTCAGTTTTTATGTTTATTATAATCATGTTGTTCCACTACTTCAATCATTAAAATTTATTTTTTGTTGTAATTATGTTTCTTTTTTATATAAATACTGAAAAAAGGGGTTTTTAAAATTTTTTTATCTATCAAAAGAGCATGTAAAGTTCTTTATACTCCCTGATATTTTGAATAAAAGTATTGATATTTCTTGTACAATGAAACATAACTCCAGTCATATGAGAGTAGAAACAAGGATTTAGGTACTGTATCTTAAAATATTTTTATCAATTTTGAAACTACTTAGAAAAATGTGTTACTAGAGTTATATCTAAATAGATCTAATTTATTTCTCTGGCATTAAATCACTGAATATATGTTACTGCTTTGAGTAATTTGCCCTTTAAAATTAACTCATTTTTTCCAACAATGTGTGTATTAATTCATTTCCTATACAAATGACTAAATGCTTTGAATTGGATGTAAATTACATTTTTTGAGGGAAAAAGATGTGTCCAATTTTCTGCTATATTCTTTAACCTACTGATGACTTTTTAACACCACTAACAGAATTTTAAAAAACATAATTTCTTGGGATATAAATGGAGTATAAAGGACCCTTATAATCAAGATATAACATATGTTTCCTAGATTTTCATTCAAATGCTTTATTGTGTATCCTTTTACCTTGGAAAGTGTGACTAGGATTTGGTCAAATATGTATGTACACTGAATTAGGGTATTATTTGAAGTGGTCTTTGATGTAAAGGTATTTGGAAGAAGTCTGCGGTCTATTTAGCACTTGAAATTAGTGTAGGTAATATTTTAAACGGGTTACTGTTAAAACTCAGTGTTCCTATGTACTCAGTATGGAATTCCTTGTACCTCCAATCATGTCAGGTTTATGGAACATACTTACTATCTGACTTTCTAAACGTTATTTAGTTACAATGCCTGGGAGTGTAGCTCTTTTACTGGTTATGAGAAACGTCATATAACTTGCAATGTTGTCTTGCATACTTATAAACGACTGCTGTAAAAAAATACTTAAAATTAAACCTTACCTTTGTGAAAGATATTGATATAGAATAACTTTATAATTCCTCTCCCATTTCTTCCTGATACAGTAAGTATTTCAAGTTTAATTCTAATTGTTCCAAAGATAGTCAAAACTGAACCAACTTAGTGGTGCCTAGAGTCCGTGTTCTGCAGGTAGCAAGATGTACAAAGAATAAGACTTTCCATAATCCAGTCTTGATTTAGTTGTGAATAAAATGATGTCATCGATGTTTCTATCTCTTGCTCCCTCTCCCTTCCTCTCTCTCTAAAGATCAATAAAGAAAAAAAAATTTTTTTTAAATGATGCCCAAGAAAATAAATCAGTACTCCAAATGTCCCATAATAAACTACTGTGGCTTCATGACCATTACATGTAATTATTACATAAATGCATTTAAAATCCTTGTGTCATAACGACTCTCCTTTCTCCTTTACTGAACACCCCTTTCCAATGTGACTGTAATAAGAAAAACTCCTGACCACTTCTTTGCATATATGAAGATGAAAATGTCTTGCAATAGTTATCCACAATCTCTAAAAAAAAACATTCCTCAATAGTTTGGTGGGTCTCATATTTGCAGAAGATAAACATCGAAACTTTATTTTTAAAGCTGTAAGAAACTATTTCTCAGAAGACAGTTTCTGTGAGAAAGGAACTTCTACATTGATTTCCTTCCTGTTTTTGAGGCTAAGATATTTACCAATATGAACCAATGATGGATTGAGATTTAACCATATTTAAAATGAGGCCATAGATGAGAATGGATTCTAGTTTGGACTGTTACCTACCCTTGATCTGCTGTTTGCTTATGCTTGAGGAGATAATATTACCATTTGAGAACACTATGGACAGCATTGAAACTAGTTTTCCACAAAAGCCGTAGAGAACAAATTTATTTTTTTTACTTGATTCCTTCTTATCAGTTACTTTGGTGGCATTTTAAATTTAATTGTTATTACATGTTTGGTTTACTGGGTCTCAAATATCTTCCCATCTTTTGCATTGGCATTAGTGGACTCCTAGAATATTCCAATAAAATGACCTCGATGGTTTCTCTGTCTCTTATTCTAGTCAGTGTATAGAGAAAGACAGAAGGAAAGCAAATATTAAGACTGATAGTGATAGCCCAGCCCGTGTGGCTCAGTGGATTGAGCACCATCCCATGGACTGAGAGGTCCCAGCTGCATTCCTGGTCAGGGCACATGCCCGGGTTGTGGGCTCAATCCCCAGTAGGGGGCGTGCAGGAGGCAGCCGATCGGTGTTTCTCTCTCACATCAGTGTTCCTCTCTCTCTCTCTCTCCTTTCCTCTCTCTCTCTAAAAAGAAATCAAGAAAAATATTTTAAAAAGAAAAGTTTAATTTAGATCCAATCAGTCAACCATGATTCTATCCAATATTTTTACTAATTTTTCATTTCCACACAAAATAACACTGCCTCATTTTACTATTTTGCTGCCTGCACTCATCACTGTTTAATTTGATTTTGTAATTGTGTGACAAACTAGGTGTGATACAAGGCCTAATCTTATTGGAAGTTCTACAAGACAAGCAGATCTTAAGAAATTGTACACGAACTTAAGCCTCACACTGTAAATGCTTCCTATAGGTGTTCTTGTGAAACAGACATGTTTTCTTAAATATTGTGAAGCTGAGTGTTTTCTATTTTAAATATTTAGATTTAGATTTTTAGCATATTCGAAGGTGCTGTGATACTATAAAGTTGTATGTGTTGTGTATAATTACTGTTTTTAAAATATCTATTGTGCAATTCGTTTTTCATGCCTTATATGTGTTTATCCATGGTTTTATGTGGTATTTAGAATTTGAAGTAGACTTTTTAAATTCTAGAGTAGTCACAGGCTTTTATTTTTATTGCATGTGCTATATAATATATCCGTTGTAGAAAGATTTTAAAACTTATAGATTTTAGATGAAAAATAAAAAGTATTTTGTTTTATTTCAACTGATATCAGTAAGTTTTTCTTCATCACTCACTGAGTAAGTCTTTGTAAAGGCTCTCTAACTTTGGAAGTGGTGCACTTTAAAAATACAGAAATACTCTGTTCTTTATATATTATAAATTACACATGCAAACATTTTTACACAATGGTACTTGACTTATTTATTATGTATTGTGTTTATTTTTATAGATGTATGATTGCACAAATTCGTGTGATAGTATTGTTTGATTAGCTGATAGTGTAATACAGAGGCATATTATATATCTCCACCAGGACATATATAACCTCCCCTCGGTGAAAATATCAAGTTTTGATGAAAAGCCTTTCTTAGTTAAAAAGTATGCTATCTAGATTTCTGCCAAATGTTCTCTTAGAACGAACAACCAAGTTAGTTAATTATTTCCAAGAAGTCTGATATCCAACTCTTACCATTTTCATATTCTCGATATTCTCAATTCAAATCATTTTAACTGTCCCTTTTTAAGTGATTAATTATATTTAATTATCCACACATATATAGGAACTATTCAATTAGGTATAAAACTTTTATTGTCAAGTGAAAAAAATCACATTTCATTAGGTTTCAGATAGTCACATGGATATAATAAAGAAAATGAACTATTTTAATGGATATTCTAGAAATATTTGCACTTTTATCCCTTGTCCTGGAGCCTTATATTTATCACTTATTCATTGATTTATCTCATAAAATATTATTCTCTTTGAAATGCAATTAAATCATTTTCATTCCTTTTGTCTTAATACTTGACAAAACATTAGATAACAAAACAATACCTTTATTAGATAATCAGAAAAAGTCTTAAATAATACTACTTTTAATAAATAAAACTACTTGAAAATAATACTCTAGTACTAGGAACAAAAACTGAAGCTGTGTAACATTTAGAATGTGAAGATTTACAATACAAGGTCATTCACAATGGTCGTTTTTGCTTTGTTATTTGTAGCTGCAATTTTAAAAAAAGAACGAACAGGTTTTTGTGTGAATATATTAGAATGAATATTATAGTGCATCTTCAACTGGAATAGTATAGATACTAAAACTGGTTACATTTGATGTAATTTGGGTGCATAAAGTATGTGTAATCTGTATTAAGTGAATACCTATAAATAAAGTTTTTTCTGCATTGCAAGAACATATCTTCTGATATTTTTTGAAGCGCTTTTTGTCAACAGGGGCTACCAGTGTCATTAACATCATCAATGAACCTAAAGTTATTGTTTCACACGTTAACATCCTACAGTTTCAAGGTATAAATCATTATTTGTTTTGTATTAATCAGAACTTTATATATTGGCATTACTGCAGACCCATTGGGAGGTAACTAGTCTTCTTCAATTAACCCAAAGCAATGAAATAGATAGAAGTGACTCATATTTACTTAAGTTTTAGTTTTGAGCATTTACTGAACTCAAATTATTTGAACACTGCTAATATGCTATCATTTGCCCAGCCTGTGTGGCTCAGTGGCTGAGCCGAGTCGACCCGTGCACCAAGAGGTCACTGGTTCGATTTCTGGTCAGGACACATGCCCAGGTTATGGGCCCAATCCCCAGTGGGGGGCATGCAGGAGGCGGCCAATCGATGTTCTCTCTCATCGATGTCTCTATCTCTCTCTCCCTCTCTGTCTAAAAATCAATAAAGAAAAAAAATTTTTTTAAATGCTATCATTTATTAACCACTGTATTTCATAGAATGTGCTAGATGATGGAGTTTACCATGAGTTCAAATGAGATTAGTTAAATATTTCTCAGACTCCTACTATGAGCAAAGCAGTGTGGAAAATGATTGTAGTTTTAGGGAGGGAGGAATCATGTGAGACAATCAAGGTTCTCCTCTGCTTGCTATTAGTGTAAAAAGCCTCACACCCAAGAGTTTAACTGAAAGGTTTTTTACTTTATTTTTTTCTTTATTGATTTGAGAGACAGATGAGGGGAGAGGGAGAGAGAGATAGAAACATCGATGAGAGAGAACATCGATTGGCCGCCTCCTGCATGCCCCCCACTGGGGATCGGGCCCACAACCTGGGCATGTGCCCTGACCGGGAATCGAACCGGCGACCTCTTGGTGCATGGGTCGACACTCAACCACTGAGCCACACTGGCCGGGCTTAACAGAAAGATTTTAAAAAATCTTTTCAAAAAATATTTCATTTTCTCCAGTGCAGAAATTCCCTGAGTATATCAGGCTTAAAAAACATTAAAAGAAAAAATAAGAACCCTGGCCAGTTTGGCTCAGCAGTTAGAGCGTCGGCCCGCGGACCAGAGAGTCCCGGGTTCAGTTCCCGCTAAGGGCACGGACCTCGGTTGCAGTTTGTCCCCGGCCCCGGTTGGGGTTGTGTAGGTGGCAACCAGTTGATGTGTCTCTCTCACGTAGATGTTTCTCTCTCTCTTCCCCCCCCCCCCTCCCGCTCTATCTGAAGATAAATGCAAAAATGTCCTTGGGTGAGGATTAAAAAAAAAAAAAGAAAAAATAAGAGCACTTAAAAATGAGAAAATACAAGAACAACATTTTTTTATCATAATAATTAGGAGTGTGTGTGTGTGTGAATATCACTAGTAATTTACCTCGTATGTATTAGGTACTCATTTCAAATTTCTTAAAATCTGAACTGAGCAAGGATATACCTATTTCAGGAAGCATCTTCAAGTGATCAACACTTTCTTCTTTCCTTATTCACATCCAAGTAGCACCCAAATCCTGTTGACCTCGCTTCTAAAGTACCTCTGACATTTGTCCCTCTGTCACATTCTCATTCAGCTCTTGATCCCGACTTACCTGTTCCACTACTGACAGCTAATCCTGCTTCCTACTTTCATTTGTCCAATCCATGTTGTACCCCATACTCAGAAGACTCCTTATAAATCACAGACCTGACCATGTGAAGCCTGTGACAAAAAAGCATCCGAATCTTTCCCCATTGCATAGAGAATGAAACATTTATTACTGTATTTTTGAAGGGATTTTCCAATTTTAACCAGGTCTCCTTATTGAGCCCCATCTTCTACTACACCACACACCTCACGTTTTTGTCCTACCTCCTACTTCTGGTACCTTGACCATACCATGGAATTCGATACTTCCATACGCCTGAAAATTTTACCTGCATTTTATTGAGCACTTGCTTTGGTTAAGACTTTGCTATGAGGTCAACAACAATAATTAAACCATGGGCCCGGCTGGGGTGGCTCAGTGGTTGAGCGTCAACCCATGCACCTAGAGGTCGCCGGTTCGATTCCCAGTCAGGGCACATGCCCAGGTTGTGGGCCCGATCCCCAGTGGGGGGCATGCAAGAGGCGGCCAATCGATGTTCTCTCTCATCGGTGTTTCTATCTCCCTCTCCCTTCCTCTCTCTAAAAATCAATAAAGGAAAACAAAAACAAAAACATGGTCAGTGAAGTAGAAGTGTAATTGTGGAGATAAGGCAAGAAAACAGACACTTTTAATGAAAGCGTGTTACCTTTTGTTTTGAATTCTATTAAAAATAAAAGAAGCCTGGATGGTATCTGTTTTTTTAATAAAAAATATCCTTCCTGTTTATTGACATAAACGTTATGTAATTCTTGTAAAATTAAAATCCTCAAATATATGACGCGGTCATGCGATCTTTCAAACATTAGTTTCTGGAAACTATTACCAGAAAATTGATGCTACATCATTTTTCTTAATCCTAGAAAAAATTTTAAACATTTACCTTAGATGTTTTGATTCTTGTTATATTTTTTTGTCCATGATTTGTAGTTGAAATCAAAAGTATCAAAAGAAAAAATACATTTGTGGATCTTAATATAGTCCATATACAAAGCGACCAGAGCGCATACTTTCTACAGGCATTTTAGCAAAAGAAGCATCTCAGTGTGGCATTTCTTTAAAGAAAAAAATATGGCAAGAGAAACGTATTCTGATCTTCAATACAAGAACATTTTCGATAGCGAATTAAAACAAACAAATATGGTTCATTCGGATTAAAATGTGCTTGTAGGTACATAAATGCTGTCACTGAAGTACTGAGATGATCCTAAATACTGGAAATAATGTTATCCCTTTCCCCCCATGCTGAAAATCAAACTTATCGATTTTGTGAAAACAGGAACAGTTGGAGAAAACCATGGGTTATCAAATATAGACAGTGTGTAAATTATAATATGGTAGAGTTACTCTGAAACTTTAGAAACCATATATTTCTACTCAAAACTGTGTGTGTGTGTGTGAAAGAAAGAGAGTAAGAGAGAGAGAGGAATGTACATATCTTTAAGGAATGTACTTCTTGGCACACATACTGAAAGCAAATATACCACCTGCTACCTAGAAATAGATGAGATAAAAATAAACCACAAAGTTTTTTTTTTTTTTTTTTAAGTAGCCCTGTGTTTCTTTTGTCCTTATTATGACAGAAAATGTCTTTCTAAGTCATATGCAGGAAACATCCGTGGAGATTGGGGTTTTACTTTAGTTAGTTTCTCTTTCATATATTTGCTAAACAGTCTTTTTTTTTTTTTTTTTTTTTAAGTTTAAACTCATTTTATTTCACTACCTTAACTAAGAAAGAGTGTACTATTATATATCAGGAAAATTCTACGACAGGCAAAAATGAACACATACATGCAAGCCTACACACACGGATCTGTTTAGGAAATGTGTTGACTAAGAAACTAAAATTGTATTTAGAAATTAATTTTCCATGGTTACGTGTGTTATCAGATATTATGATGGAAATAACTTCCTTCTTTGGTAAGAAATGTGCTAGAAATGGCCCTGGCTGGTTTGGCTCAATGATTGGAGCATTGGCCCGCAGACCAATGAGTCGCGGGTTCGATTCCCGTCAAGGGCATGTACCACCATTGCTGGGCCCTGGTCGCAGTGGAGCAAGAGGCAACACTTCGATGTGTCTGTATCACATCAATGTTTCTCTCTGTCTCTCTCTCTTTCCCTCCCACTCTATCTAATGATAAATAGAAAAATATCCTCGGATGCAAATAAAAAAAAAAATGTACTAGCAATGCATAGACATATAACCATGTCTACATATAGTCTACAAAAACATTACATTTATCTAAAGCAGCCAAAGATCTACATGATTTGTATTCTTTGCATCATTTCTGATGTCGTTTTCTGCAACTGTGTTGCATATGTTGGCATCTTTTCGAAAAGAGGTGAGTGGATATGTCACAGATCTGCCTCTGAGCCCACGTGGATAACCACGAAGGGCAGTCGTTAGCGTTCTGTGCCTTCTGATGGGACCACAGCCTCCCTCCCAGCGCAGCTGAGCCACGCCTACTCTCTCAACGCGCTTGCCCCTAGCCCTGGATTTGTGAGTTTGTTCATTCTTTGCTAGACACTTTGGGCTAGGATCCTGAAGTGTAGAAGAACTCTATTGCTTCTTGGCCTTTTGGCTAAGATCAATCACTAGACAGCCTTATATCAGGATGCTGGAACGCCAGCATGTACTACAAATATTTCTATGTAACCCGATGCTAGTTTACCAAAATTCATTACTTAGTTCACCTCTTTTTGTCATGGGAATGAATGAACCTCATAATGAGTAGGTAAATAATGTTTATTTAGCTCAGTGATAATTATTGAGAATTTTTCCAACCATCCCAAATAAAATGAAAGCAACTTCTAACACTTAGTTTTTCTTCAGTGTATACCCCTTAGCAATAGGGACCTTACAAAGGGGTAATAAAATAGATATAAAGACAAGGGTAGCCCTGACCGGTTTGGCTCAGAGGTTAGAGCGTTGGCCTGCGGTCCAGGGAGACCCGGGTTCGGTTCCCACTAAGGGCACGTACCTCGGTTGCAGTTTGTCCCCGGCCCTGGTTGGTCGTGCGAGAGGCAGCCACTCGATGTGTCCCTTTCACGTCGATGTTTCTTTCTCTCTTCCTTTCTCTCCCTCCCACTCTATCTGAACAAAAAATGGAAAAATGTCCTCGGGTGTGGATAAAAAAAAAAAAAAAAAAAGACAAGGGTAAGGACTCAAAAACATGCAACCCCTTCAAGAGCAGTCCATTTATAGTGAACAAACTCTCTCCTCACATTTGTATTTTTTAATATTTTTGGAAGGGCTTCTCTCAAGGCCGGGGGAGCATCCTATTCATAAAACGCACCTCTCTTGTTCTGTTTGAATCTCATGGAGCAAAAAAGGATTTTTTCCCCTCTAATTTATTTCTGAGGAACAATCCTCTGTGTAATGAATCTAACTTAAAAAGTACCATGGCTCTATGCCTAATCTGCCTTAACTCTATTCCTACCACAGCTGTCTGTGTGCTTGTGTGTGAAATTTCAGATTTCATGGTGCATTTTTGTTTCCGTGGAGAAAAATTCCATATCCCTTTTCATATGGCAACTTCAGAGAAAACTCTGAAAATAGACATCAACATTTCCTCTCTTTCTTTGGTTGGTCTGGCATGTGAAATGTGAGAACCTTAGGGTGACTGCCATATATGGGCCGGGGAAGTATGGGACCCGCTGAGAGAGCTGTTCTCTTAGCACAGAAAGAAAACATGTTGTAGGTCAGATCTCCATATTCGCTGGGAAACTTTTGTGGCCCCGTGTTCACACAGGGACACGTGTCTTGTCTCTTACCTAGATCAATCTGATAAAAGAGACAGCATCAGTTACCTAGACACTTTCTGCAGCTGTGTTTCACGCATTGGCATCTTTTCGAACAATGTGGCCACTTTTAACCTGGAAAACAGGTCTCTGAACATCCCGTCCTGATAATGCATTTTTACAAGTCTTTCTTCGTATTATCAGTCTTGGATGTGTTTTAATCAAATCACCTGAATGCTCATAGCCCCTGAGCAATGATAACTGCACTCATTACAATGTCAATATGCTCTGTGTGGAGAGCAAAGTTTATTTACTCACATGGCCTGCTATTCTGAAATTACATTTTCACATTGAGGGAAGGATAGTTTGCATAGTTAAAGCAACAAGGAGATTGAGTCTTATGAAACAAGATTGAGATACAGAGAGCGTGTGCTAGTGCTGAAAACAAAACAAAACAAAAAGCCTAACAGGAAAGCAGAAAGAGGTGGTAGGAGCCAAAGGGTTAAACCCATAATTTCTCTCTAACATTGCCTCAGTTTCATCAACTTACATCTTTCTTAATTGGCCTGTCTCTGATAAGGACTACTATTGGCCCTCATACAAGTGATCATTTCTAATGATATTCATCCCCCAAGCTTTTTACCTTTTCTCTCCCCTTAAGCAAAAACATCAGACGGTCAGATATATTCACGCTGAGGTTTCCCATTGCCTAAAGGAATCTAACAGTCCAGAGAGATTTCCATATAGGTTCAATTTCCATACAGATCTAGAGCTATATTATATAAGGACTACTATTGGCTGTCGTACAAGTGATCATTTCTTTTTTTTATTTATTTATTTTTTTTATCCTCACCCGAGGACATTTTTTCATTTTTTGCTCAGATAGAGTAGGAGGGAGAGAGAGGAAGAGAGAGAGAGAGAAACATTGATGTGAAAGGGCCACATCGAGTGGCTGCCACCTGCACAACCAACCAGGGCCGGGAACAAACTGCAACCGAGGTACGTGCCCTTAGCGGGAACTGAACCCGGGTCTCTCCGGACCGCAGGCCGATGCTCTAACCGCTGAGGCAAACCGGCCAGGGCAGTGATCATTTCTAATGGTATTTCTAATGGCATACTATACACATATACATAGATATATACTAAAATAGAGTTAACAGAACTTAAATTTAAATCCAAATTTAAAAGAAAACTAAGGAGATGAAGATGATGTTCTTCTAATGGTAACATTTCTGTTTTAGATTTAGATAAACATTTTACCTTAATTATTGACAATGGCTTATGCTCTTCTGGTTCTATTATACTGACTGATATGATTGTAGTATTTCCTATCATCTCTATGAGAGAGATTGTTTCATCTGTGATATGCATTTATTTTAGAGATAGAATGGAAACTCAGAGATCACTTGGTACCCTAGTCTGTCTGTATTATTTGATTGATGATGGAACCAAGACCAGAGAGAAAACCCACTTTTATGGAGCACCTATTTTATGTCAGGCAGTATGCTGGCCACCTTACACGTGACAGTTCTTTATCTCAGAAAGGTTACACAGTAAGTGGCAGACGAAGAATCTATGGCTACATCATTAACTCTCAAGTTCTCCTTCCTCTGCACCCCATCACATGTCTGGTAAAGCCATGTTCCTATTAGATTTCCCCTCTGCTCTACAAATCAACACCTAGTTCAAGTAGACCTTCCCAACTCTCTTTGCCTCTTCCTAGACTAACTCTCATGCATTTAAACTCAGGTAGATGATCTTTTAGATGATGCTTGTTAGGTTTTCATAAGGATGGCAAGCACTGTATTCATTCTGTCTCTGGTCTGCGGGCCGCCGCTCTAACTGCTGAGCCAAACCGGCCAGGGACCATATTCATTCTGGAAGTTACTACTTTTAGCAGATATAGGCCGTGGGACATAATTTCCTCTGAACAGGTCAGTTGGAAAAAATGCAAATATTAAAGACAATGAAGTCTGTCTTCTTCCATCGAGCTCCACTCTCAATATATGAACCCCAGAACAAACTTTGAAAATAGTGGCTCTTCACAGAGCATTTAATCAAGTTGCACATTAGCAGACAGTATGTTCGTGTTGAAAGACCTCCTCCCCTTTCCATTCTGCCTTTGCAATATTTAAAATATTATACAGTTCTAATGTTCTGCAGTTTGGTTAGCCATAAAATGAGTTTGAAATAGAGGAGCATATATATGTATCACCAAATATAAATGTAATTTCCACATCAATTTACAATAAAAAGAAACATTTTTGTATAGATATGAATTTCTAATTAATCTGATGAGACATATTGGTAATAACCAGAAATATGTGTCAAATATGCACCACCAGATATTTATTTAAAAGTATTAAAAATAACGAATTCAAGTACAACATGAATTTTTATTTTAGTCATTCATACTTACTAAATGTTTTTTTTATCCTCACCCGGGGACATTTTTCCATTTTTTGTTCAGATAGAGTGGGAGGGAGAGAGAGGAAGAAAGAGAGAGAAACATCGACGTGAAAGGGACACATTGAGTGGCTGCCTCCCGCACGACCAACCAGGGCCGGGGACAAATTGCAACCAAGGTACGTGCCCCTAGTGGGAACCGAACCCGGGTCTCTCTGGACCACAGGCTGACGCTCTAACTGCTGAGCCAAACCAGCCAGGGCTATACTTACTAACTTTGAAAGAATATTTTGTTTGTGGGTTAGGCTCCTAATTTAACCAATCCATATATAGCTATAGGAACATCAATTTTTAATAATGTCCAATATTTTATAATGCATTTGGTTCCAAATGGGAAAGGTTCAGCCCTTATTTAGGAAGCTCCATTCACTCCTTAGGACCACTTAGGGAACATATATAGGATGCCCATGCTTCATTCAGTCCTGAAAATAAGGATTGGAAAAAAGAAGAAAAGGAAGGGAAGGAGTGTTCAAGGAACATTTAGAGAGTACCTGCTAGGTGCCAGGCACACTGGGAAGCAAATTGTAGGGGAGTGTGATTGGGCATTAGAGTCAGATGGACTTGGTTACCAAATCTGCATTTTCAGGTTTTAGCTGTATGGTTTTTATCTTCTTTGAGCCTCAGTATTTTCATCTTTCCAGTGATATCAAGACGCCCAATTAACAGGATTGTGAGGATTCAACGAGATAATGTCTGGCATAAAGTAGACAATAAGTATAAGTCCTGCTCCACACTGATGAACTCATCTAATTAAAAAAAAATTTTTTTTTCCTTATTGATTTTAGAGAGAGGAAGGAAGAGGGAGAGATAGAAACGTCCATGAGACAGAATATCGATTGGCCGCCTCCTGCATGCCCCCCCACTGGGGATCAGGCCCACAACCTGGGCATGTGCCCTGACCGGGAATCGAACCGGCAACCTCTTGGTGCATGGGTTGACGCTCAACCACTGAGCCACACCAGTTGGGCTCATCTAATTTTTAAATAATACACTGAGCTAGATATTATTGGTATCATACCCATTTTATAGATTTCAAAGAAAAGGGTCTCAGAAAGCACCCAACATTTGCCCAAGCTCAATTTAACCAATTTAAGTGTTCTTTCCCCTACCAAAGCTGTTTAAGATAAAAAATCTAGCCCAGCTGGTGTAGCTCAGTGGTTGAGCGTTGACCCATGCACCAAGAGGTTGTGGTTCAATTCCCGGTCAGGGCACATGCCCAGGTTGTGGGCCCAATCCCCAGTGGGGGGCATGCAGGAGGAGGCCAGTAGATGTTCTCTCTCATCAATGTTTCTAGCTCTCTCTCCCTCTCCCTTCCTCTCTCTCTAAAATCAATAAAGAAAAAAAATTTTTTTTTAAATGTCTAGGTAACCCTGTTTTTATTAACTGCTTAATTAAAGATGACCCATAAAGTAGTTTTGCCTTTTGAACCCTATTATTTGTGTGCACTTTATAGGAGCCTGAATAGAAGTACTGAGTGCGGCTCTGGGCAGTAACGTTAACTTTAAAACCCTTTCAGTTGCAAGTGAATAGATTTTTAAATCTAGCTGGTGGAAATAAAGTTTTGGTTCGAATGACTGTGAAAGCAATTGACAAGGCTGATTTAGTGTCAGAATCCTAAAATGTCAGATGGAGAAGGTGTGACTCAGAATGTGAGGGTGATTTGCCCTGGGTCAGACAGTTAGATTTTCAAAGAATCAAGTGATGAGTATAAATCTACTGACTTTCGCTTCAGGATTCTTTCCACTACACACACAACCTATTTAGTTTGTGATGATGTTGTGTCCTGAATAACAACTGTATGAAGAGATGTTGAACAGTATTAAAATGGAAGGGAAACGTGAGACTGACAAAAATAGAACTGTTGTGGGAATCAGACCATGGTTGAGGTTTAGCTTTCTTATCTAATAAATCTAGTGTGACCTTGGAAGATCACTTATCCTCTCTGAGATTCAATTTCTTCGTGTGTAAAATGGAGAGAAGAAGTTTTTTAGAACCTTAAATGAGATGATTTTTCAAAAAGCATTTGACAAAATGAGAGCTCCACATAAATGAAAATCGTTATCAATACTATGTAACTAAACAAGCCTTTAAACTGCTCCACAATCAAGTTTCTTCCTTCACAAAATGCTGAAAATGATGGGTTCTTGATTACAAATTCCTTATTAATATTTCATGCAAGTGCCCAAAATGGCCATCTTGTGATTATATGGGAGAGACTGGGAGACTCCTGTGTTTCTGAAATGCAGTTTCTAATTCATGAACCAAATTATATCAAGTATTTCTTAGAATAGCTCATAAGCACATGGAATCAGATTCCTAAAAAACAGAAGTTTTGTGTGGCACTTAGTTAAGGAAGCTGAGACAGCTCTTAGTGCCAAGTAAGGACCATTTTAGAAATTGTAGAGCTATCAAAAAAGAAGGAGAAAGAGAAGGAAGAGGAAGAGGAAGAAGAAGAAGAAAAGAAGAAGAAGAAGAAGAAGAAGAAGAAGAAGAAGAAGAAGAAGAAGAAGAAGAAGAAGAAGAAGAAGAAGAAGAAGAAGAAGAAGAAGAAGAAAGAAGAAGAAGAAGAAAGGGAGGGAGGGAGGGAGAAAACTGTTACTGTGTGCTTACTCTGTCTTAGTCACACTGAGACAGCAGGAAAGGGATGACCTTCTCTGAATCAGACAGTGTAGGTTCCAACCCTGACTTTTTGGTCTTAGCTGTTGGACCTTGCATAAAACTTTTTAATGTTTTTGAGTCTCGGGATTTTCATCCATAAAAATGGCAACAAAAATAAGGTCAAACTTAGAGAGTTGTTGTAAGAATCAAATGAGATAACCTATAAAATGTGACTGGCACAGAACAGTCACGTAGTAAGTACTAGGGCCCTTGATCGATTGTCTCAACTAATTCACCCAACTACCCAGTGAACAAGATATTATTAGCATCATTTTCATGTCACAAACTAAATTGGGAGACCGAGTGTCAGCGTTTCGGTGATTTGCTCAAGCTTGGGTAACTGTCTGGAATTTTATCAAGACTGACCTAACTCTCAGTTCCAAGTCCTTTCCTATCCACCATTCTGCCTCCAGCATAAGACCCAAAATGCCTCTGTGCAAAGGTAGTTTACAAACTCAAAAAATTCCAGTTTTTATGCATGGCATTAAATAAACACATGTTCCACAATTTTTTCCTTAGGCCTTTGGAGATATGATATGAGGAGGACTCTGTTTTCTAAACTATTAATAAATGACTTTAGGGGCAAAGTTTATAATATAATGATAAGAATCTGACTTAATATG
Source organism: Tadarida brasiliensis (assembly GCA_030848825.1). Classification (NCBI taxonomy): domain Eukaryota; kingdom Metazoa; phylum Chordata; class Mammalia; order Chiroptera; family Molossidae; genus Tadarida; species Tadarida brasiliensis. The sequence continues at coordinate 17,100,889 of CM061280.1, forward strand.
TAGTTTTAATATTAACCATATGACTATATTATCTCCTTTGTACATGAATGGCCATCTTACAAAGGATAGTTAATTAAAGTAGGTATCCAGAGAGAAAACATTAAAACAAAAATGTTAGTAGGGCCAAAGTACAACATAATTAGAATTCACAAGCTATAGAAACCAAATTGCCTAAAAAATAGTTTTAAACTTCAAATTGTGTCACATATTGTCTAGAATCTGTTAAATAACATTTCAATTAAAGTTTTATATTTCCATTATACTTGTAATGTTATTTAAGTTCTTTTTTATTGAATTTATTGGGGCGACATTAGCTAACTAAATTATATAGGATCAAGAGTACAACTCTATAATATTTTGTCTGTATATTGTATTGTGTGTTCATTACCCCAAGTCAAGTCTCCTTCCATCACCATTTATCCCCCCTTTATCCTCTTCTACCTTCCCCCTACCTCCTCTTTCCCTCTGGAAATCACCATGCTGTTGTCTGTATATAGGGTGTCCCCAGAAAATGTATACACAACTTTGAATAATTATAAAGCCAGTGTTTATTAAAATATACATTTTGCTCAATCCCTTCACCTTTTCACCCAGCCTCCCCAAGCAAACCAAATAATACATGCATCAAATTTTAAATGAATAGTTTATAGATTTTCAGTTCAGGAGCATGATCTTATTTGTGCTTTGATCATTTTTTCTGATTATAAAAGTTTATGATAGAAAATAAAAAGACCAGTGGTGGAAATAGGAGTCATTTTATAACCCTGCCATTCAGAAATCAACTTCCTTTAGCGTTTTGATCAAGTCTTCATTTTTTTCTAAGCAGAAACTTATGTATTTAAAAAACTTGTATATTATTAAAAATGACAGAATTTTTACCATACTATGACTTTATAAATTTTTTTTTTTTTACTTTCGATTTAAAGCTTAAATCAGTCAAAAACTCGTTTAAGAACTGAAACACATTATTTAGGCCCTTAAGTTGTACACCCATGAAAGTAAGTGTTTAAAATAGAAGACAGTGTAGGAATAATTGTCATTTTGAGTTTGAAGAGGAAACAACAGTGGACTAGAGTAGAATGAGAGTGGACTCATGCAGAAGCTTGAAAATGATTTGGTTCTTACAGGAAGATTTGAAAAAAGCATAAGGCTAGAAAAGTCCCAATTTGTAGGAATGAAAAGAGCTAAAGGACATGTCATATTTTTGCAATACGGTTTTCAGCTACCTTTGAGATAAATTTGGGAAGATATTTTGGGGTTATGTTATGGACAACTTTGTGGAGGCAATAAATATCCAATTAAAGAAGTTGTGATATTTATTTTTAGAACATAATTTCTTGTATATCCTTCTCAAATAGGAAAATTCCATTTATTATCTACACTTGCTCAATTCCTATTCACTCCTCAAAACACTATAATCTTGTCTCCGCCCACATCTGCTCATTGTCTTGAAATATAATGCCTATATAATTTTTGAGTAGAAAAAATATTATAAAAAATTTTTGAGATAACTAATTAAGGAATTAAGCATCATAATGGAAGGTGGAAGTCAAATTTGAAATAGGGAAATCAGGCAGGAGAATATTGTGTTAAAATCAAAAGAAAAGATAAGGGCCAAGGCTAGAATGGTAAAGGTGGGAATTGAAAATTGGACCCGATGAATGAGATGGTGAGGTCAAAGTGAATAACATTTCGAACCTGATTCTAAAATTTAAGGCAGTTCATTGGAGTTTGAACTAAGAGAACTCAGAGCACAAGTTCTGTAAAGAATTGGAATTGGAGGAGATGGAGAACAAATCTGTATGTGTTTTGCATGTAAAGATGGAGACTCTTGTCCGGCCGGTGTGGCTCAGTGGTTGAGCATCGACCCATGCACCAAGAGGTCTCTGGTTCGATTCCCTGTCAGGACACATGGCCCAGGTTGTGGGCCCGATCTCCAGTGGGGGGCATGCAGGAGGCAGCCAATTGATGTTCTCTCTCATCGATGTTTCTATCTCTCTCTTCCTCTCCCTCCCTCTCTCTCTAGAATCAATAAAGAAAAAATATTTTTTAAAAAAAGATGGAGACTCTCTATTTCTTTTATCTGTGGCAAAAACACCAGTGAGAATATGGGTGCAATGGATTAAATATTTTGAAATGAATATGGCATGTATGAAAGTGTTACATCATAAATAGGTATTTAGCACAGTTTTACATATGATGGCAATATATTCAAGAGTTATAGTCAACAGTACAATATGTGTTTATATTTCTTTACTGTATAGTGTAGTGGAAATGAACCAACTATGATTGCATAAGTAATGAGCAAACAGTTCAACGGTCATACAAGTTGAGTATTGTGTTTCCCCAAAATAATTTGTACTTGTTGGTCATTGACACTTTTCTGACTATAAAATATCATGCATTAATTGTAGAAAATTTGCAAAATACAAATAGATAAATAAAATAAGAAAAATTAAAATTACCTAAAATCCCACCAACTTTGTGATAGTAAGCTTTGTTTTTTTAGTGCATATTTTTCCAATATTTTTTCTATGTATATACTCTGGTGATTCTTTGTTTTTATACAATAGGAATTACCATTTTCCTATGTTATTAAGTATTCACCAAAAACAAAAATTTTGATGGCTATATAATATTGCATTTATAGATATTTCATAATACATTTAGTTATCTAGTAATATTGATGTTTCAATATATGCTATTACAAACAATGCTATAATGAGCCTTATTGAACATAAATCTCTTTGTGCACTGGCCCAATAGCCAACATTATAATTCTCAGAGAAACACTGGAAGAGATTCCATTAAAATCAGTAATAATCTTAGCTCACTATATGTTTAAAATTGTTTTGGACATTTTAATCAAAACACTAATACGGAAAAATAATAAACATTGAAAAAGAGAATATAGTGCTATTGATATTTGTTATGAATAGCAATCTTCGGAGAAACTCCAAGAGAAACTTGTGGTAGTATGTAAAGGAACAGCTTATAGAAGTAAACTTTGGGAATGTGTACCAAAGTCTATAACTTTGAAAATCTTTATATATTACACTTTCAGGAATTTATTGTTTGCATAAAAAAGAAAAAAAAAATTAAGTGACGGAATTGTATTTTATTTATTTAATCTTTTTATTATTATTATTATTATTATTATTATTTATCTTTACTGTTGAAAGTATTACAATGTCCCCCCTTTTCCCCCATTGACCCCCTTCTTCTTGCTCCTGTTCCCCCCCCCGCCTTCCCCACACTATTGTATCTATTGGTTGTGCATATACGCATGTAAGTTCTTTGGTTTACCTCTTCCCCAGCCCTCTTCCCTCTGAGGTTTGTCAGTGTGTTCCCACTTCCATGTCTCTGGATCTATTTTGTTCGTCAGCTTAAAGTGACTGAATTTTAAAACATTTTGTATATCATCCTATTAGTTGTCAATTGTTCTAATAGATAACATATAAGTATTGCATAATTTTGCTTGTTATATGATAGGTGCTATTTGTACATAAAGTGTTTTTATAGAGAAAAGCAGTTTACAAAATTTAAATTGATATTTTTTTCTATTTATTTACATTGTTATGTCTGGTTGGAAAACAATGTATAATAAATCAAGTTTTTTAGATAGAATAATATTTTCATTTTCTTTTTTTGTGATTTTATCCCTTTGTATCATTTTTTCTTAATGGCAAAAAGTAACATAAATTAATTTTTTCAGGATTTGAAATTTTTAGTTCTAAAAGTGTATACTTAATTGTGCCTTTTTCAATGTGTTCAATTGTGCCATGGTACAATTTCAGAAAAGAAAAAATGATCTTCCTACTTTATACTGCATTTTCTGTGTAACTTCTGTATAAATTAAACATGTTTACAATGCATTAGTTCTTAATCGTTAAACATGTAACTAATCACTTATCAGTTTTATATCTCAAAACTAAAGTTTCAGATACTCATATGTAAGTATGATATGGTTTTCATTGTACATGCAACATCTTTAAATTGTTGGGCCATATTTAATATTAAGACTAGCATATTCAAGACTAGAAAGTATAATGCAGTTGATCTATATATTTAATATGTATAAAGAAGACATTTCTAGATTTAAAATAGCTCTAGAAATTGACATTAACTTACCACCAATATGTAGAGATAACTTCAAATCTTATTTGAATGAAATTCTGCATGTTGAAATGTTTGTTTCTATGTTGAGCATGGGCAGTTAAACTATCTAATAAACAATTATATGTTAAAGATTCTTCAGCATCTCCCCAATTTGTTTTTACTTAAAAGGGACTTCACCCTTTCCTGCTATTAGAATAAGAAACGCTGAATCATCATTGACCCAGTATACTGACCACTTTGATAAATGTGACCTTTTATTTGATCACTGTCTAGACCAGTGACTCACAACAGTAGCTTGCATTAAAATTGTATGTGGAGTTCAGAATCTTTCCCATGAGATTCTAATAGTGTAGGTCTGATTTGAAGCCTAGCTATCTTTATTTTTTATCAGCTTAACAGGTGATTTTAATGTGCAAATAGGGATGATAATCACTGAACAGCGACATACCTCCATTAGATGAATCCTCATCCACATATTTGAAACTTTGCTCATTAATAAACACACTAACTTGACTAAGCTTTTCAAAGACAGGTACAATGTCTTTATTAGTTTTGTATCCCCAGTAACTAGCTCAGTTTTCAGCACATAGGCACTCAGGAAATGTTTGTTTCTAAGTTAGTTTAATGTAGTTATAAGAACTCATTAAGTCAATGAAGACTCATGCCATTGGTTAGATTCATAGAAAGGGACAAATAAAATGTTTATGAAATCTCTATTTAAAAATCAAACACAAAACTACATTGGAACAAATAGTAACACTGGTCTTTCATTGTTTTTGTTTTTGTTCTTCTAAGAAGGATAAGTCTCCTTGAGGAAAATCAAGGATAATTTTGCTAGAAAAGCATTTTCACTATTAATGTGTTAACGGACACACTGTTTCCTAAGAAATATACTTTTGGTAGTTCTGCTAACTCAATGACAACCAGACAATATATATTGTGTAATTCAACCTTTAAAATAAAGTAATATAGTATAGCAAGTGGAAGAATAAAAATCATGTGCACTACCAAATAATTTTCACTAGTATGATGTTAAAACATGAGCAAGTATTAAAATGATTTTAGTGGTTATTTAAATAGTGGTAAGGTGAATCTGGTACTTACTTTTTATCTGCTGAGTGGCTTCTGAATGTCTATATTTCTACTTCTCCAAAGAGCAACCATTGATATACACACGTACATACAAGTACACACCACCCTGAAAACATACACACACACACACACACATAAACCTTGACTTAAATTTATTGTTATAGACAAATACAGGTTTTCAAGCTGCCGTGGTCTTAACTAGTACTGATGCTTTTCAATTTATATTTTAAAAAATCAAACATATAGCAGATGTAAAAAATAATTTTATTCACTTTAGTTATTTCTTGACCAGTTTTTCAGACAATCGCACATGGTTATGTAATTCTAAAATAAAGTGTACAAAACATTCAAGATAAAATAGAAAATAGCACATTGTACAGTCGTTTCATTCATTTGGAAAGGGGCAGTGTTACGCAGGCCTGTTCAAAACAAGCTCTTCTAAGTGGTTCGCTCGAAAATATTAATATGTATCCATGTTAAGGCTGAGTAGAAAGTTGATTGCTTCCAGTTAGCTAAAATACTTTAAAAAAAACTTTAAAATGATGTATTAAAGAAAAAAATATTTTGAACAATTACATGCTGCCATCCACAATGACTTTGGAAAAATATCGATCTCTCCTTTCTGATCCTGTTTTTGTCATTTTTGGTAGCTCCTAAGAGATACGTCCCACAACATCCACAGTCATGAGAAAGCCAATGCACCCAAAGGGAAATGCATTAAAAATATATATGGCATCCCATAGGTTGAAAGAATTCCCTTAAAGGTCTGGCAGTATTTTGCTGATTTTAAAGTCTCACTGATATAAGGAAAGAAGGTGCAGGCATTTTTTATGACTTGCTAACTTCAAAGGAGGGTAATTCGGGCTAAAAAAATTTGATTTTAGTGATCTTTTTGATGCCTCACTAGATTCAGAATCTTACCTGGCGTTGACTAATTAATAGTTAAAAGCTTCGGTTTAACAGAGCCCTTGGAAACTGCTGTCATATTCATTTCCTAATTTGTCTCTAAAGATGGCACATTGGGATTACCTTGCCAGTTCTAAGGTAATTTCACTCTTTAGTAATGCTTTTTTATAACACCTTCTGTTTTCAGTTAGCAGACAGTCATTGCCTAATCAGTTTTATTAAGATAGGATGCCTGGAATATACATTTTTTGTTTTTTTAAACAGCATCCATCAGTGGACAAAGCTTAATTAAGTTCCAATTAATCTGAAAGAACTGCTGATGAGCGCATCGGCCTTTCTATGTCTGGTTTCTCTATGGATATCACCATGATAAGGTTTCAGTTTGTGTCAAGCAATACCAGTAACAACACTTAGGTTTCTCTGGTTGGGCCTTACTATTCTCATTAAAGTCTACTTAAGGTGGGGAGAAAAGAAATTAGAAGTTGGAAAAGGTTCACATTAATATTGAACTATAACTTTAAAAAAATTTTATTGATTGGTTTTGAGAGAGAGAGGGGAAGGAAGAGAGAGAGAGAAACATGGATTTGTTGTTCCACTTATTTATGCATTCATTGGTTGATTCTTTTTAAAAAAAAATTTCCCTTTATTGATATTAGAGAGAGGAAGGGAGAGGAAGAGAGAGATAGAAACATCGATAAGAGAGAACATCGATTGGCTGCCTCCTGCATGCCCCCCACTGGGGATCGGGCCCACAACCTGGGCATGTGTCCTGACTGAGAATCAAACCGGTGACCTCTTGGTGCATGGGTCAATGCTCAACCACTGAGCCATGCCAGCTGGGCCACTGGTTGATTCTTGCATGTGCCCTGACCGGGATAGAACCCACAACCTCGGTATATATGAACAATGCTCTGATCAACTGAGCTACCTGGCCTGGGCTTGAACTATGGTTTACATTTCTTTTATAGGCCCAGCCAAACATCTTGCTATTTGAACTTGGTGATTTCTGTGAACAATCAATGTTATTATAGGGAACCTCCAGTTGCCTTGTGTAGAAACATTCATCTACACATTTAAGCAAGTTCTTAATTCTTCATACACATATTCACAAAAACAAAACAAACAAACAAAAAAGACCATTTTCACGAGCTTTGAATAAAAACTATTTGACTTCTTAAAATAAGCTACATCACAATATAGGCATTTGCAAACTTCACAGAGGACAGTACACGATGATCATTGTCTAGTTTGCACTGTTCAGCGGTGTCAAATGCACATTTTGTTTTCTGTGAAAGTATCTGACCTTTACTTAAAATGTCATTCTCGTCCGGCTGGTGTGGCTCAGTGGTTGAGCGTCGACCCATGCACCAAGAGGTCGCTGGTTCGATTCCTGGTCAGGGCACATGCCCAGGGTGTGGGCCCGATCCCCAGTGGGGGGCATGCAGGAGGCAGCCAATCAATGTTCTCTTTCATCAATTTTTCTATCTCTCTCTCACTCTCCCTCTCTCCCTCTAAAGCCAATCAAGGAAAAAAAATTGAAATAAAAAAGTAACCTTAAAAAAAATTGTCACTCTAACGTTAATCTCTAAATTGTAATTAGTTGGTTCAGTTAATGATGTACAAAGCAGTTTGGCTATCTTTGTTTTTACCCCATACATAATTATGAGATAAAATTCATAAAACCTTCGCAACATAGTTCAGTATTGACCTCATACAACTATCATTCATTTGCAACTTATTTTAGATAATCTAAAAATAGAATCCAAGCCAGCATATTTTGGAAGATTCTAAAGATATATGTGTTTTTGTTTCAGAAATTCTATATTAATTAAAGTTTATGATCTAAATTTCATACATAGTTTAACTTTATAACCTTTACAGATATTGATTTGGAAGTAAAATCACAAAATACCAAAGGTACTCTAAAGCTAATCCAATCTGATCAGCGTTAGATCCTTTCTTTATTGCTACTGCACATGCGTGATCATTTCAATTATTAGGTTAAATCTAGTTCTCAGGTCCAGGGTTAAATCCGTTACCCTATTATTTATATAGAAAATTAAATGTTCCATCACTTGAAAAATAGTATTTGATGAGCATATTTATTGGGCCTGGCAAACACACTTTGTATAAGATATTGCATTTTGCCCCCCCTTTTTTTCCCAAATATTGAAAATGCATACATACATGGCAGTTTTATACATCTGCAATTATCATACAACTGAACAGAAAAAGTGATGCACAACTAAATAATATAAAAATGAGTTAAAGTACATGACAGGGCTAAGACTCGATTGAGGTTAAAGGCTCTCACTCTCAAAGACATGCTAGTACCCTGGTAGAGAAATCCCCTTGTTTCGCTGTGGTCCTGACCCTGGTACATTGAAGCTGACATATAGAAAATTAATCATTTCATTGCTTTACTTAAAAAAGTAATTTTAATCTTTTTTTTTTTTTTTATCCTCACCTGAGGACATTTTTGCATTTATTTTCAGATAGAGCAGGAGGGAGAGAGGGTGGGAGAGAGAGAGAGAAACATCGACGTGAGAGAGACACATCGAGTGGTTGCCACCCACACGACCCCAACCGGGGCCGGGGGACAAACTGCAACCGAGGTACGTGCCCTTAGCGGGAACCGAATTTGGGACTCTCCAGTTCACCGGCTGATGCTCTAACCACTGAGCCAATCCGGCCAGGGCAAAAAAAAAAAAAGTTTAATCTTATCAGAGCAAATGCTCATACTTGACTGAAGAAAAGGACTACTGTAGATAAGTATTCTCAGTATACTCGACACAAAATATACCAGTATGTTCATGTGTACCAAGCACCACTATACAGACGCACCTAACAGTAGAAAGCATTTTCTCAAAAATGGATCATTTCTTCCTGCAAAAGTCAAACCCCTCTGTGTCGTCATGGTCCATGAAAGTGGAAATTCGAGATCTTAAAGATGAACTGAGAGCCTGAACAATTGGAATAAAATCAAACAATTTGTGTTGAAGGAGTTTAGACTCAAAAAGGAGATAGATAGTTCAGACTCAAGTTCCACTGGTTAACCATTACAGGTGCATTCGTCTTATAATCTGCATCACTATAATATAATGATTATAAATGTTATAATTACAGAGGATGAATGAATGGGACTTATAACTGAAAGGAGATATATATATCTATCTATATATAGATATAGATATAGAAATAGATATAGATATAGATATATAGATATAGATATATAGATATCTTATAACTGAAAGGAGATATATATGCAAAAGCAGCTTATTTGACTTACCTGTAAAATGTATCCATAAAGTGGAAGGGGCATTATAGATCATGTGAAAGAAAAGAGTCTGGGAACCTGGGTTTATGAGAAACCAGTCAAATCTCCTGACTGCTACCCAGCTCAATGTTGTTTTTTAAGACACTAACCTAACTCCTTGATTTATATCACTTACTTCTTTATATTACCACTGACAATGCCAAGAAGTATACATGTGAATGCACGCACACACACACACACACACACATATACACATACACACAATGTCTAATAGTCTGGTATTTGGATATAATCTGAAAGTTTACTTAAAATTTTGCAGTTTATTTGGTTGTAGGATTCACGTGTAACCGTAGTTTGGTATTTTTTCTTACGCTTGACAGACAGGAACAAACACTTGTTAACTCAAGCAAATGACGGATTCCAGAGTCATATCAGTATTTTCTCTCTTCCTTAATGGGATCACTGAAACTTTACTAATTTGATATGATGTAGTTTTAAAGCTCATTTAGGTCTATACAAAGGTAGTTGATTTTATACTTATTTCTTACAGTTACAAACAGCCTATAGGGACTTTGCACATTTATTCAATATGAAGTTATGGAACTAAGAGTAATGAAGTTTATCGCTAGAGGCTTTTAAAGTAAGTAATTGAATATATATGTGTAAAATCTATATGGACACCCAAGGATTCTGGACTTATTAAAAATGGGGAGTTAAATCAGTTTATTACTGACAAGGCTAAAAGAAAAATGATTTCAGTTAATTAAAGTATGGAGATACATAACAATAATTCCCACATTGGTATATTTGATAACTCAGGTTTTGGAGTTTTATGTATATTTGACTATTTTAAAATAATTAGATATTTTTATTTTGTGAGATTCACAGATAGTTGCTAGCAGAGGAACAGAAACAGAGCATTGGGTGAGATATGAAGAATGAAGAGAGGCATATCATTTTATCTTTGTAGACCTCTCTGGGACTCAGTCTCCTTATCTATAAAAAATAAATGCTGCATTACTCTTTGTGGTTTTGTAATAAATCACCATTAATTCATCTGCTTAAAACTACTCATTTATTATCTCACAATTGTGTCGGTCAGTAGTTTGGTAAACTTGACTGGGTTCTTCACCTAGGGTCTCACAAGGCCACATTCAAGGTGTTGGCCGGGCATCTCGTTATATACCCAGTCCCAGAGATTAGGATATATATCTCGAAAGAGGAGCATTTTAGAATTCTGCCTAACACAAAGCTATTTGATGAGAATTATCTATTCAGTTCTAAATATTCTAATTTTTTAAATATCATCTTTATTGTTGAATGTATTACAGATGTCTTCCCTTTTTTCCCCCATTGACCCTCTCCTCCCCAATCCCAACCCCCTCCTGCCTTCCCCCCACTATTGTCAGTGTCCATTGGTTATGCATATATGCATAGAAGTTCTTTGGTTTAGCTCTTCCTGCCCTCCAACCCCCTTCCCTTTGAGGTTCATCAGTCTAACAATCAAATTGTACTTATTAATTCCTTCATCTTTATCACCCATCCCCCCAGGCCCCACCCATCTGGCAAGCAACAAACAGTTCTCTGTATCTATGAGTCTGTTTCTGTTCTGCTTGCTCATTTGTTTGTAGATTCAATTGTTGATAAATATGTATTAATTGCCATTTGATTGTTCATATCTTTGCTGTTCTTCTCTTTCAAGAAGACCCTTCAACATTTCATATAATACTGGTTTGGTGGTGATGAACTCCTTTATCTTTTTCTTGTCTGGGAAACTCTTGATATGTCCATCAATTCTAAATGATAGCTTTGCAGGATAGAGTAGTCTTGGCTGTACAGGTCGTTGCTTTTCATCGCCTTGATTATCTCTTGCCATTCCTTTCTGGCCTGCAAAGTTTCTTTTGAGAAATTAGCTGACAGTCTTATGGGAGCTCCTTTGTAGGTTACGAACTGCTTTTCTCTTGCTGCTTTTAAGATTCTCTCTTTGTATTTAACCTTTGGCATTTTGATGATGATGTGTCTTGGTGTGGTCCTCTTTGGATTCATCTTGTTTGGGACTCTCTGTGCTTCCTGGACTTGTATGTCTGTTTCCTTCACCAAGTTAGGGAAGTTTCTGTCATTATTGTTTCAAATAGGTTTTCAATTTCTTGTTCTCTCTCTTCTCCTTCTGGCATCCCTATGATGCGAATGTTGGCATGCTTGAAATGGTCCCAGAGGCTCCTTACACTATCCTCATTTTTTTGGATTCTTTTTCTTTTTGTTGTTCTGATTGGGTGTTTTTTGCTTCCTTATATTCCAAATCGATGGTTTGCTTCTTGGCTTTACGTACTCTACTATTGATGCCCTGTAAATTATTCTTTATTTCAGCTAGTGCATCCTTCATTTCTGACTGGTCCCTTTTTATGTTGTTGATGTTCTCACTAAGTTCCTTGGAGGTCTCCTTAAGTTCCTTGAAGGTCTCACCAAGTCCCTTGAGCAACCTGTGTTTTGAACTTTGCATCTGATTGATTGCTTATATCCATTTCGTTTAATTCTTTTCCTGGAGTTTTGTTCTTTTCTTTCATTTGGGACATGTTTCTTTGTCTCCTCATTTTGGCTGCTTCCCTGTGATTGTTTCTACATATTAGGTAGAGTTGCTATGTCTCCTAGGCTTTGTAGGGTGGCCTATTGTTGTAGGTGTCCTGTAGGATCCAGTGGCACAGCCTCCCTGATCACCCCAGCTGGGTCCTCGAGGTGCACCCCTAGTGTGGACTGTACACCCTTCTGTTGTAATTGAGTCTTGATTGCTGTTGACACATCAATGGGAGAGATTTACTCAGGCTGATCTGCTGCAATGACTGGCTGTGCCCATTGACCACTGGCCTCTGACTCCCTTGGAGGATCCGCTGTGTAGGGGCCCACCACACAGAGCAAGACTTACTTCAGCAGGGCTCTGGTATCCACTGAATCCACTCCTTGAGTGTGTCACTTGTGGAGGTGGTTGGGTGGTGGTGTTTCGATGTGGTCTGAAGCTGTCCACTGGGTGTGCTGGCTCTGGGGCAAGGTCAGCCACCACCTGTGTTCTATCCAGGGCCACCCGGCATAAGCTACAAAGTGATCTGCAGATGGCTGCTTCTTGTGCTGGGCTTGGAGGTGCCCAGGAAAAGCCAAGTTGTGAACCAAGGCTGATTGCTTCTAGTGCCAGGCCTGGGGCCACTTAACGGGAGGTATGGGGCTCGCTGAGACCAGATGCTGCTTGTTTGAGAGATTTTAGGGAACTCTGAAGCAGGATCCAAGACAAGCTAATCCTATGGTAAAGCCACTGGAAACAGCTTGGGTGGGCCCGAAAGTTGGGTGGGGCGGGGCCTCAAGGAATCACCAGGGCGGGGCCAACAGTGTGGGCCAGGTTGCTGGAGTCCCAGATATGGTTGTCATCTGCCGCCCCAGGGAAGGGCTCACCAAAGAACAACGGCCTCCGCCAGCACATCTGTCCAGGAGAAAGCTGCATCTCCAGCCCTCGTCCCAAGGCCAAACAGCTCAGTTCTTCCCTGTACGTCTCTGGCGCCCCTCAAGCTGACTCCCCTCTGAGAGCTTAGAGGGAGCAAGTCTGAGTAAGTCTGTGCGTGGGCCCTTTAAGAGGAGCTGCCTGGGGATCCCGCAGCCTCAGCCTCAGTTCCCGCTGGTTTTCCAGCCAGAAGTGATGGGGACTCTCTTCCTGGCACTGGAACCCTGAGCTGGGCGCCTGGTGTGGGACAGGGACCCCTCACTCCTCAGGGAGGACCTTCCCAGCCGAGGTGTCCTCCTGATTTTTATCCGCCACACGTGGGTGTGGGACCAGCCCATCTGCACCTCCACCCTCCTACCAGTCTCGATGTGGCGGCTGCTTTAATTCTGTAGTTGTAGGACTTCCATTCAGCTCACTGTCAGGCAGTTTGAATGATGGTTGTGTTGTAGTTTAGTTGTAACTTTGATGTGGTTGTGGGAGGAGGTGATACCGCCTTTACCTACACCATCATCCTGACCTGAAGTCTAAATATTCTGATTTTAACCAAACTAGTCTCTGAAGGTAAGGTGGACTCCAGATCATACATTATATGTGCCGTTAATTGTTAGGGGTTTACCATTTTACTCCTGTCCCAGGTGAAGAAAGAATAAACAAAACCATCATTGTGTGTTCTCTGGCTAAGTTATCGAAAGATTTAGTCCAACAGTTAGCATTGCAAGAGGTAGGAACGATATTTATTGTCCTCCCTTCTAATGAACAGCATTTTCAGCCCTACCCAAAAGATAGGGTTACCTAGGCAAATCAACTATAGTCTGTCAAATAAGTATTCAAGAACAGGAAGAGGGGAAAGCAAAAGCGTTTCATTTTCCTTAAGCATGGTGTTAGTAGCACTCATCTATGGAGTCTCCTGATTTTGTCTTTTGTGTTTCTAGGTCCTCATTATATAACATCTAATAGGTTGGATGAATAATGCTTTGTCAGTGGGACGCTAAAATTCTTGATGGCCCCAAGCATCGAGATTTTGTTTTGTATTATGGAACATAAAAGATAATTTGGCCCTGGCCGGTTTGGCTCAGAGGTTAGAGCGTCGGCCTGCGGTCCAGAGAGTCCCGGGTTCGGTTCCCGCTCAGGGCACGTACCTTGGATGCAGTTTGTCCCTGGCCCCTGGTTGGGTCGTGCGGGAGGCAGCCACTCGATGTGTCCCTTTCACGTCGATGTTTCTCTCTCTCTCTCTCTTCCTCTCTCTCCTTCCCACAATATCTGAACAACAACAACAAAAAAAGATAATTTGGATATTTTTTATTGTATTACCCAGGCAGAGCATAAAATTACATGATTTGCAGTATGTTTTGGGGTATTTGAGATACTTGATCACATGTAAACGTGTGTTTCAGCAACACTATTTGGTAAAAATTACGTAACATTATATGAACAGATTTTGTTAGGAGGGATTTTGCTGCATTTATTTCAATTTATGAAATTCTAATGCTACACAACTTTTCTGTTAGTAAAATCTGCTATTGTTGGCCCAGCCGGTGTGGCTCAGTGTATTGAGTGTCATCCTATGGACTGAGAGGTCCCGGTTCGATTCCTGGTCAAGTCACATGTCCAGGTTGCGGGCTTGATCCCCAGTAGGGGATGTGCAGGGAACAGCCGATCGATGTAACATATTAAAATATGTATATATATAACTGGTCAAAAAAGAAAAATCTGCTATTATTAACTCATCTATTTTCTACTGAAATACTTTACAATGCTCTTGTTAAATCTTCCTGTCACTTTCATTTAGTGCTTTATATTTAAGTACAATGTAACAAGTAAAAAGAAACTATATTATTATTATCAGAAACTGATTTTACATACTTTAGACTTTTATATATTTAACCACTATATTTATAACACTTACTAACTTACCAAGAAAATAGAAATGGAGAAACCACCATTAAAACAATGAAAGTAAGTGTTCTGAAGCAGTAATTTTGAAGAAGTGACTATACCTAATATAGAGTGATTTGTGAATCATGAATCTTTAGGTAATTATATCTGTTCCAGTTCTGTGAACAATCTCACACCATGATTAATTAGATACTGTACAAAATTATTTGGAAAATACAATACATTTTTTTAATTATTTCATGTAGCAATGTAACCAGACTTTTAAATCTTCTAATCAAATGATTTAGAAATTGTCAGTGATTGAAATCAACATTCTCAAAACAACCACAAGATATTTATGGCACTTTATAATTTTTATATCTTTATTAATTGTTTGGTAACGTTCTGGAGATAAATCTGCCCCACAGAAAAAAATGGAGCAAATTTGTTGTCTGATGATGTACATTCTGTTGGATTGAAAATTACTTGGATAATTATAAGTCATTGAAAAACAACTAAGGTATGTTTTGAAGATCTGTTTTATACCAGGTACTATGTCTGATTCTAAGAATACAAAAATATGTACCCACTGTGGGCCTCCCTGAGTTGACATTCCAATAAATAATCGTAAGGTACAAGATCTATTAGTTTAATGGCTCTTTCCTCTTTTATATAGCAACTTTTTAAATGTTTTGATAGCTTTTAATATTCTGCTTCAGGAGGCTAATTATTTTTTTTTAAGTTATCTTGCTGTTTTTGATAACAAACGAAAAGGGCAAGTTTATTTGGAGGCTACAGCAGTTATGAATATAGCTCCAAAACTATGCCATGGGTTAGAATTTCATGAATTGAATCTAAAAGACATTCATAGAACAAATTCTGTTTAAATGCTATGAATTCAATTGAAATGTACTAAAATTATGATCAAATAACAAGAAATTATCATTTTAATGAAATATTAATGAAAAACAAACATACTTGGGGATAAGTAGAGCTTAGGCATTCCAATGTGTATTTTAAAGTAGATTTCTTTTCAGCTGGTGAAGTATCAAACATAATCAAATATTTCTCTACAATCATGGTGTAAAAAGCAAGTCACATTATGCAAATAGTTAAACTGCTGCCATCTATCATCTATTTTCTCTAAGAGAGTTTCTTTACCACTGAGAGTTGGCATGATGGATTCCTGTAAAACCATTAAATATATGCATTTGGGCCAATGAGATTTCCTTTAACCTTGGTTTTCTTTTCTTTTTTTTTTTTTTTATCCTCACTTGAGGATATTTTGTTTTTGTTTTTTGCATTTATCTTCAGATAGAGTGGGAGGGAGAGAAGGAGGAAGAGAGAGAGAGAAACATCGATGCAAGAGAGCTACATCGACTGGCTGCCACCCACACGACCCCAACCTGGGCCGGGGACAAACTGCAACCGAGGTCCGTGCCCTTAGCGGGAACCGAACCCGGGACTCTCTGGTCCACGGGCTGACGCTCTAACCGCTGAGCCAAACTGGCCAGGGTGATAGGAACTCTTTAAACTTGATGACAGAATAACAATTTGATGCAACACATTTATTTTTAATAGTATTGTGTATTAATGAAATCTTGGTACATTACACAATGAAGGCACCAAATCATTTTTACTGAAACTTATGAGAATCTCTTTTTTATGAAGTATGTGTATTTTCATATAGAAGTTAAGTTATACTTCTATAAAGTATTCAACTAGAATCATATTAGTCTGGGAAATGGTATATAATTAGTAAGAGAATATTTTATGTGTAAAACCCAATATATTTTCTGGAATTCTTGATGTTAATATATTTCTATTAGGAAACAAAACCTTTTTCTAATTTATCATTGTAAATCCAGAAGTGAGGTCCTTATTCAGAAAATTCTAGGGAGTTAAAGACCTAAAGACCTTTTTGTTAATAGAGTATTAAGTGCAAAATTGTTGTTTGTCTTGCTATCATACTTTGATTGCTATTTTTTCATTAATCTTTGATGTATTAGCAAATGAAAGAACATAATCAAATAGTGTTTGTTCCTAAACTTATCTTGCAGGGAGAATGGGGTATCTATGGACTATTATTGAGGATGGAGCCTTGCTCTAGAGAGCTGGCCTTACAATATAAGGAGAGTTACCTTAAATATCTGGAATTAGATGTTTTGCAGAGAGAGTGCCTTGACATATTTGATTAATTCTTAGACATAGTTGAACTTAATTTATTGATTCAGTCAAAACTGTAGTTAATCAGGGTTGATCATCTCTCTTCCCAGATTTCTTTCTCACTATTTAGTTGCTATTTACATTTTTACCCAATTGCTTTTATGATGATATATCATTACAACACGTTGGTCAACTTTTTGTCCTTCCTAAGGATGTTACTATGGAGTAGTGAATCTTAAGTTTCACAATGGTGTGTGTGTGTATGTGTGTGCATGAGGAGTTGGGGTGGAGAGGTAAAGAAAGTGTCATAGTTATTATTCTTCTAATGATTATTGTTGCTTAAAATCTCAGTGTGCATGATACCACCTTTGTCCTTAAGTTGGAGCGTTATGTACAAAAAGGGGCATTGAGTTTAGAACCTGTTAAGATTGACTTTAGTTCTGACTCTGCCACTTCTAGTGCTGTGAATTCTGTCAAGTCTTTCAGTCTCTGAGACTGAGTTTCCTTTCTTGGGATCCCATGTGTTTTTTAATATTTGCCTCAACTTCTCACTGTGTTGTTTTGATCTTAGAGAGATCACGTATAAAAGCGTTTTGCATTAACTAAACCATAGCAGAAGCGGAATGCTACATATTTTTAATTGCAATTCCATTTAAAAAGCTTATTTTAAGCATACTTTTTCCAGCACCAAGCATGGATGTATGCTAATATCCCAAGAATATTGTACGTTTACTTGGCACCTAAACATTGGAGGGTAAGAGGCCGAAGAAATCTAATAATGATAGATAATTATCAACTTGGTACGGATCATGGTGTAGTTGTGATACAGAGGCATTCTCCTGGGTCTGAAATGTGTTCGGGGAATATTGCTCTAGGGATATTTACTGCAAAAATTTTCGTTCACATTTTGTATAATGGTGGATTTTCCACTTTTAATAAAGGAAAGCTCTCAATTACTTCAGGGAATTTTTACTTTATTAAACCTCCTGGAAAATCAACCCGAGTTTTACAGATTCATGGACGAGGTTTCTTTTTAAATTTGCCATGACCACATGATAAATGACTTCCTTAAACAACCATTGGTATTCTGGCTCCGGCTCTTTTCAAATATTAAAAAAGAATTGTAATCCAAAGAATAGAAATCAGGACAATATAGACTTAAGAGAAGTGCATGTACCCACTGGGACGGTGTAGATATGATATCACTCACAGGAGGGGATACAAACCCTTCAGGGAGACTAAAAAAAAATGAAAGCCGTAAAATTAGGGAATACAAAGGGACTGATTACTATTCAATTCAGTAGGGATCTGTAATTCTACACTGCTCCGGTACAGATGAAAACTACTCAGGTCAGAAGCAAGTCAGTTCAGTAAGAGATAGCTCTATAAATAATGAGCTGTTCTGTGGTGAGTCAATCACTACCAACTGCCTGTTTAAAATGTCAGAGCTGTCGAGGTCAGTTGGTGTTCAGCTGATGACAGCACTGACCTAATGTCACTTACACAGTCTTTAAATTAAATTTGAAGTCTCCAAAAAGGATTATCCTCGTTTTTCGAGACAATATTTGAATCAATAATGTTTTGGGCGCTGCAGTGAAAGAGTGATGTGGGTTGATCCAAGTTTACAAGTGGTAGACAATTATCCATTTCAACAACGACATTGGCACATTGTCATATTCTGCTGGGGAGAAATAATAATGACTGCTGAGGGGAGGGGGGATAAATGGTGATGGACGGAGACTTGACTTGGGGTGGTGAACACACAATACAGTGTACAGATGGTGTGTTGTGGGATTGTGCACCTGAAACCTGTATCATTTCGTTAACCAGTGTCACCCCAAAAATTCAATAAAATTAAAAAAAAAAAGAAATCAATAATGACGCAGAGGCAGAATATTTGTCCATTGTTTTCTATCATTATGTCCTCACGAAAGCTTTTGGAAATTGTTGTTTTCAACGCACTTGACTTAAAGAATAAGGTAGCAAGGAAAAAGAGAAGCCTGTTAGGAAGAGAAAGAAATAAGCATTAAAAAGAAAAAAAAGAGTAGAGTTTAAGTTTCAGAAAAATAACTCTTATGCCCTAGCCAGTTTGGCTCAGCAATAGAGCATCGACTTGGAGCAATGAGTCATGGGTTCGATTCTGGTCAAGGGCACGGACCTCGGTTGCGGTTCTGTCCCTGGCCCCGGTTGGGGTCGTGTGGGAGGCAACCAGTAGATGTGTCTCTCTCATGTCGATATTTCTCTCTCTTCTACTCCCTCTCACTCTATCTGATGATAAATGGAAAAATATCCTTGGGTTGAGTATTAAAATAATAATAATAATAATAATAATAATAATAACTCTTATTATAGGTATTAAAGGAACAAAGTATGTTTCCTCTGAAAGAACTCGATTAGCCACTCCCTGTGATTTGTCTTACATTAACTTCAAGGTACTTTTCTTTTTTTTTTTTTTATCCTCACTCAAGAACATTTTTGCATTCATCTTCAGATAGAGCGGGAGGGAGAGAGGGAGGAAGAGAGAGAGAGAGACACATCGATGTGAGAGAGACACATCGACTGGCTGCCACCCACACAACCCCAACCCTGGCCGGGGACAAACTACAACCGAGGTACATGCCCTTAGCAGGAACCGAACCCGGGACTCTCTGGTCCACAGGCCGACACTCTAACCGCTGAGCCAAACCGGCCAGGGCTCAAGGTACTTTTCAAATAGACAAGTGATGGGAACTGAGCTTGTTGAAAACTTTAGTTATACATTCAGCAAGCCTGATGGACTGTTTTGATTATGTTTGCCCTTTACGGTAGTCAGTGTAAAGTAACACTAATTAAAAGCTTTTTCTACTGAGTAATCCATATGCATCACCTTCCAAAGTTTAGCTTAAGGGGCTTACACTGACAAAAACACATTTTCTTCCCTTCGCTTAATTTCATTAGTGGGACTCCGCTTTGACTTTGGGAGAACATTTCTATTTTCCTCCGGAGCGTGTTAGAGCGCAGAACGATTAGCAGAGCATTTGAAGTAACCACAGCTCAGAGATCATGGGAATGAGCCCTGTGGCACTGGGCAAGCACTGGGGCCATTTACAGATGTTCTGTGCAATGGTGGCTGAACTCGGGACGCACTACATTGTACCAGAAGTGTTTTCTCTAGAGTCTGCAATAAGTCCCTTCTATGCTAGATCAATCAAACTTGTATTTTGCATTCAGTAAACAACTGAAAACAAAATGCACTGATGTTTTAAAAGGAGGTTTGCTCAATCAGTGTATTTCTTTCCATTTAAAAGGAAAATGAATATGTAGAATGATCCCAGATTGCCTACGGACTTTCTGGGAGTGATAATAAAGGCAGAGAAATCTGGCATTCTCCAAAACAAACGAACAAAAAAAAATGAAAGGTTTTGGTCTTTAGCGTTGCTGTTGTCATTGTTTTGCAATGCTTTCTTGGCAATTGAGACATTTTTCAATAGTTTTTCTTTATTGATTTTAGAGAGAGAGGAAGGGAGAGGGAGAGAGAGATAGAAACATCAATGAGAGAGAACATCGATTGGCCGCCTCCTGCATGCCCCCCACTGGGGATCGGGCCCACAACCTGGGCATGTGTCCTGACCAGGAATCGAACCAGTGACCTCTTGGTGCATGGGTCGAGGCTCAACCACTGAGCCACACCGGCCGGGAGGTTAAATTATACTTTTAAATAGATAATTTCTAAATTTATTATAACTCTTTAATAATAGCTAACAAGTATATAGCACTTAACTGAGTGTCAGGTCCTCTTCTATTGACATATATTATCGCGTTTAGGTAATATTTTGAATTCTGTTTTACAGATTAGAAAATTGAAGCATAACATCGTTAAGTGACTTGTTGATGATGACACTTAGCCTGTGGTAAAGCTTAGATTTAAACTGAGGCATTTGCGCTCTAGAGTCCATGCTCCTAATTTTGAGACTAGTAGCAATGATACAGATACTTTAGGTGACAGCATCTTAGGTTTCTATTGTAAATATCTTTCAGATTTCAAAAACACTATTGCAACATATAACCTCCTGCAAAAGCAAGAGATGGAAAGTATCTCTTACTAACTCTTAAACGAGATTCAGAGGATGTGTAATTGCACAGAGACGCTAAGAAAAACACTTTGGGAAATTCTAAATCAAAAGATACAGGCTCTTGAATTAATGAATATTTTAAAAATCATATTTGTGGTCTTCGATCTCAAAAATGCATGCTGTGCTCTGAAGAATAATGTCTTCTGAAAGATGTCCCATGTTGTATCCATGGAACTTGTGAAAATGATATACCCCAGGTGGCAAAGGAGAATTAAGTTTACAGAGGGAATTAAGGTTGTTAACCAGCTGAATTTAAAATAGATATATTAGCCTGAGTTACCTGGGAGGGTCCAGTGTAATCAAAAAGCTCCTCCAGTGTGGAAGAGAGGGGCAGACCAAGAGGTCATAGTGATAGGAAGTTAGATGCACTGACTGCTGGTCGCTTTGAAGGTGGAGGAAAAAGGCTGTAGTTGAAGAGAATGTGAGTGGCCTCACAAAGATGGAAAGAGATTCTTCCCTAGAGCTTCCAGAAAGAAACAGAACCCTGCTGAAACCTTGATTTTTTAGCTCAGCAAGACACATTGCTGACTTCTGACCTCCAAAACTAGAATATAGATTTGTCTTGTGTTAAGCCACTAGTCCCTGGCAATTTGTTCAGCTGTGATTGGAAATTCACACACACACACACACACACACACACATGCACACACACACAGTTGTCTTGAATATCTGAACGGTCTTCAGGGCAAAACAAACTATTTCAGAGATGCTCAGAAAAATAGTGATAATGTAGCCAATGTGATTCCAGGTCGTTGTTATTGGCAGAAAACAAATTCACTGTGTAACTAAGTGTCAGAGACTTTTCTATGTGCTTTACATATGCTAAATCATTTACGTCTCACCATAACTGCATGATATAAATTCCTGAGGAACAGACCACTTGTTTAGATCACTTGTTGACGATTTAAGAACTAGTAATTGGTAAGTATGGAATCCAGGCTTTTTTTTTTTTTTTTTTTTTTTTTTTTTTTGGCTCTAGAGGCCATGCTCTTAACCATTAAGCATACTTCCTTTCAAAGATTAAAAAAAAAAATTCTTGTGATGTGATTAATATTATAAACAATGCAAATAGTAGAGATTTTAGACTCACATAAGTAAAATGGCTTTTTTGTCCAATTCTTTCATTTGATTAATGAGGAATCTCAGGAAACCACAGAAGTAAAATGACTTGTCTAAGCTCATGCAACATCACTTTGATATCTGTCCTAACCATTCCAAGAAATTTCCCCACTGCTGATGGCTGATAGTGGATAGGGTAGACAGGGGGTGAAAAACATACTGAGAAAACTGAGCCAATGTAACACCTACAGAATCTATTTGCAGGTTCTGATCTGCTACTTAATTAGGTATTGGCTTTGCCATGAGTTGGCTTCAAAATTCACAGGGGTGCGAATTGTACTCAAGGAGGAAGAATTGTACTCAAGGTATCACGTTACTAGGGGAGCATTCATAATCCGTCCAATGTGAAAACACAGACTTATTTATAGTCCAAATAAATGGCCAGATAAAAGTACGTATATTTCTCTGCACCTGTTTTTCAGTTAAAAATACAAAAGTTGAGACAAACATACACTTAGACTGGAAATTCAGTTTCAAGTTTTATTTTAGTGATTCTCCATATCTGTACTCACTCCTGACTGCAGGCTGTGGATATGTTCTTGACTGTTGCCATGCATAACACTTCCCTCACTGTGCATATAAAAAAGGCTCAACTCTTGCCCTGGCCGGTTTGGCTCAGCGGTTGGAGCGTCGGCCTGCGGTCCAGAGAGACCCGGGTTCGGTTCCCGCTAGGGGCGCATACCTTGGTTGCAGTTTGTCCCCGGCCCCTGGTTGGGTCGTGCGGGAGGCAGCCACTCGATGTGTCCCTTTCACGTCGATGTTTCTCTCTCTCTCTCTTCCTCTCTCTCCCTCCCAGTCTATCTGGACAAAAAATGAAAAAATGTCCTCAGGTGAGGATTAAAAAAAAAAAAAGACTCAACTCTTTATCTTGGGGATTTGTAAAATGAACAACCTAATGAAACTTGGCTCTTGTGGTTTGTATTTGTTGCAGGCACCCATAGTAAAAACATAGCTTTTTACCATGGTGAGGAGCATCATTTACTAATTTCTATTATATAAAAAGTGTTGCTTTGAATAGAGAAGATGCTCAAAAGGCTCTGATTACTTATATCAGACGTAGTGAGATACAAATAATTACTGTAAATCAAGAAACAAATATGGAGCGTAAATTGGATACAAATAAATATTACTCTAAGAGAAAGAAAATACAGAATTTATTACATTTACTGAACTTTAAGTTTAACAGGAGTTTGCCCAGATGGTACATTCTCAGACACCCACAAATTGCATTTCAACATTTAGTGGTTTGGTATGTGAGCAAATGTCTGTATAGCAGGAAATGAATGGATGGTATAGCTTAGCTGAAAATGTAAATGTCATGGGTAAGAGTTCATAATGAATGATACATGCTCTGAAAATGATACGGAGAGATACTTTCTTTTAAAATATTGTGCTCTGATATAATATTCTTGAGATGGACATTAAATAGCATATTTCTTTTTTAATTGATTTTAGAGAGGAAGGAAGGCAGAGAGAGAGATACATTGATGTGATGAAATTTATTGTTCTGAGATGTCATAGAATTCATTGAATGCCATAGATAAATTAGGGGAACAAATGATTTGCTTACACATGTGTACAAAAATTAAATAGAAGCCAATGAATAAAATATTTAGGTATAGTGTATATACATAAATTAATTTTTGTTTAGGTAATCCCCTATATATAGATGTCTTAGGGCATTTAAAAATGTTTTTATAAATTAGAAACCTTAAAAACCATAAACTGAATAAAAATAAATGGTACCTTGCCTAGATGGTAACGAAAAGTCTACTTTCTAAACAGTTCAGGAAGTAAATTTGAATGATAAGATAAAGTAATAAATTCAAATTCTGACAAAGTTAATTCTGTTTAGCAATTTTCTTCTGAAAAATAAAATGACCCATTATTCATTTATTTCATAAACTCATTTCAATCATTTTGATAGTTGATGTAAATTATTTGATTTATATTCATTTACAGCTAACATATTACATCTATAGTCCCTCTGATGAGCATGTATATAGAGAGTCTAAAAAGAGGATCAATAACGTTTATTGAATTCTTACTACATGACAGGTCCTAATGTAAATACTTAAACATCTATAACACAAGAGCCCTATGAAATACATTCCTTTTTTATCCTGTTTTCTACATAATGAAACTAAAGCTCAGAAAAACTAATAAATTGCCCAAGAGCACCAGCCTAGGAAGTAATGGAGCTAAGAGTCAAACCCAGGCATTCTGGCTGGAAAAATCCAGTTTTAACTATCTTTAATTGGTTACCATGCCTGGTTGGTCAGCAAAGCAGATAACCATTCTTGCTAGTTCTTTTATAATAGATTCAGACTTTGTGTGAAAAATAAAAACCTGGGAGAATTCATGAAAATAATTTCATAGTATAGAAAATACAAAAGAAGTGATATAGAAATCATCATGTTTAATGACTTCAGTTGTTCAAACAGATTCCAATAATCTATATGGAAAGATATATGATAAAGATTAAGTCAACTCGAGCTTCATTCCCAGAAAGTTGATTCATTTTTAGTACTACTTGACTGCTATCAGTATTATGCAAATTCATATGTTAGTCATTATGTGTTCTGCAGATACCTGGCAGGCTGACAAATAGTCTCCATTGAGGAAAACAGTAGAGTGATTTATTTAAAAAGAAGATATGCCTAGCCAGTGTGGCTCAGTGGTTGAGCGTTGGCCCATGCACCAAGAGGTCCTGGTTCAATTCCTGGTCAGGGCACACGCCCAGGTTGTGGGCCCGATCCCCAGTGGGGGGCATGCAGGAGGCGGCCAATCGATGTTCTCTCTCATCGATGTTTCTATCTCTCTCTCCCTCTCCCTTCCTCTGTCTCAATAAAGAAAAAACAATAAAAAAGAGGATGTTAGAAACTATAGAAAGCAAGTTGAAATCCAGTAGGAAGTAAGAAAATTGATTAATAATATATTAGTACATATACATGATATCCAAATAATTCAAGGAATTAGACAATAAAAGAAAATAGGCCCAAATAAGAGAAGTTTCTTCAAGCCAAAACACTCTTTTAAAGTTATGGGATCCAGCACAAATGTTTATAGATAGCTCTGAAATATAGACTATTCAATGGATTAAAGTGGTAGAAAATGGTAGAGAAAGGCAGAAATCTATTTTAAATATTTAAAAAGACCAAATTCAGAAGCATATGTGATCGTAGTGGTAAACTGTGGTGTGTTCTAATATGTGTGTGAGCATGAGCGAGAGGGAGAGATTATTAAAAGAATAAAAGAAAATAATTTCTCCTAAAGCAATGTGGGGAGATACGCATATAACTTTGTAAAATAACAAATTAGACAATATGGGGGGGGGGGGAATAGGAGCAAAAAAAAAAAAAGAGAGAGAGATCTTCTTCAAAAGAAAATTTTGGAATCCAACTTGTGGTTACTAAAAGTGAGAAGTGAGGTCAGTAGCCCTTATCTACCAGATACATTAGAGGATTTAGTTTTATGTAAAATTCCCAATATAAAGACAGTTGTTCATTTTGACTTGGGTATAGGTTAGATGGCTTAGTTTGGCCCTTGATACTGGCACCAGAGGGCATGGGGTGTAAGCTTTGTGGGTGACCTAGTATCTTTCCATAGTTGCTTATTTCAGTGTAAATTTCATTGTGGTTATGGTGTTCAGAGATGAAATCTAAGATATATACACACACACAGAGACACACACACACACACACACACACACACACACAGACACACACACACACACACAGAGAGACACACACACACACACAGAAAGAGAGAAAGAGAAATAATTTCTGTGTGGCCACTCTTATAGTAAATCTAAAATAGACTTAAGCCCAAGTAATTCTAGAAGGAATATTTAGAAACAGGGTTCAGGACAGGAAGCTTAGGTGAGTTTAGTCTTTGGGGTTCATCATAGGTAACATGTTCACATCTCTTTCCCCACAAAATTACGAGTGATATGTGTGCGCATGCGTGATTGTTGACCTTGACTCAATTGTCAACCTAAGTTGGCCTGAAAGCAAACCTTTCTGAAACTTTTTTCCAGCTAATTCAAATGAACTTTTATATAATAAGATGCAGTGGCGCTGTGCACGTTGAGCTGCCAGAAAAAAAAAATTATAAAAGGCAGAATTAATTATGTTGAAACAGTCTGCTAATGGACTAGGAGTAATTAGTAGTAACTTATGAGAGGAGTTTACACAGACAGATTTTATTTCATTAAAAGGCAGAATTTTCTAATAAAGTGGAATGAGCTATCTAATGAGGTATGAGATTCCAGGCACTGGAGTTGAAAAAGCAAAGGATAGACAGCCTCTTAAAGACAACTGCGTTCAAGCTGTTCCTAGTGGATTGTACTGTAAGGAATCCTAAGGCTACGTATGCCTGTTTTTAAATTTTGTGATTTATTTCAACGCTTCTAGTTGCAAAAGAAATAAAGCATTTCAGACATGTATTATCCAACCTTTCATCAAAGGTTGAGTTCAGCAAAAGATATTTAAAAGAATATTTTTTCTTGGCTGATGAATGCAATTATATCCCACAGAGAAGGCATACTTCAGGGAGTTAAACATTCTCCACTCTATAGAAAAATACACCGTTTTATTATTTTACGGTCTGCTCCCGACCAAAGTTCAGCCACACAATAATTGTGGAGGTAGAACACTGTACGTGGTTATGTGTGTAAGCGAAAAAGAAAAGACAAAGAAATGGCCTGCAGTTTGTGATTTTTGGACAGAGAAATGGGGAGAGAGTCAGGGGAGAGAGGGGGAGGGGGTAGGAGGGAAACAGATGGGGAGAGGTGGGAGAGAGAAAGGGAATAAAAAACTGGGAAGGAGTACAGCAATGCTGAAATGAGGAAACATGGGAAGAGGAAAAGGGGAGGGAGAGAAGGTCAAGGTTTTTTGTTTTTTCTTTATTGATTTTAGAGAGAGAAGAAGGGAGAGGGAGAGAGAGATAGAAACATCAATGAGAGAGAACATCGATTGGCCGCCTCCTGCATGCCCCCCACTAGGGATCGGGCCCACAACCTGGGCATGTGCCCTGACCGGGAATCGAACTGGTGACCTCTTGGTGCATGGGTCGATGCTCAACCAATGAGCCACCCTCGCTGGGCTCTGCCCCAAATCTTACAGGAGTATAGGGTTTCTGGAATTACACACCTGTTATTAATCCTCAAGCCTTTAATGGAAAATCCTTTTTTTAATGACCAAACATTGAAATGATGCATTTTCTGCAGATGTCATGAAAAAAAAAACTGGCATGAAAACATTATTTCACTTCTTGACTTTCCAAACATCACTGATTTGATTATAAGATTATTTTAGGATAATCAAGTGGGGCCTTGATTGAACTATTTTGCAAATCCCCTGTAACCGGTAAAAGCAGATCTGCCTCTTGCAAAGCAGTTACTAATTCTGAAGTGGCCATTGAAAAACAAAGGTAATTAAAAGACCCAGCTGTATTCAGAAAGTTCAGACACATTCAGAAAAAATTAACTTGTCCTCTGTTACTGTTTGCCATGGGAGCAAGAATGGGCTACTCAGTGACCGGGTTTCCTAAAGAAATAATGAACTACACTTAGTAAAATATGAGAGTGTTTTCATGTACAATATTACTTCCTATTAGTGGATTTTATTTCAGTATAGGCCATTCCAATACCTACAATACATTATTTCAAACTTCAAACACGATTTAGCACATTTCTCTATGCAAATATTTGAGGATATTTCCACCCTTGGTGTATTTTAAAGCACATTTCTCTTAGTAAGAAAAAAGAACCCAGCTTATATAGGAAAGACAACATTAATGTGGGCTGGTAACCTTGATGTATTTAGATGCATTTTTTATTAAAATATACTCTGGTTTCCTAGTTTGTTGATCAAATCAATGCATATTTATGAACTGCTTAGGTAGTAAGCAATTATTTCTCAATTTGTCAGTGAATAAGAATTGCTGAGTGGGATAGTCGGTGTGAATAAGGGAGCATTTTAGGTGCCAGGCATACATAAGCAAATGGCTTTTTGCTGGAAATTAGTGTTAAATTCTCCCCTTCAAAAAGTTTCTAGTGAGAAAGTAAATAACAACCACAACTTGTGAACAATACACAAAAAACATCAGGTTTCTAAGTCGAAACATTCACAATGGCCTTTTTGTGAAGTGTGCTTCAGAGAGAGAGAGAGAGAGAGAGAGAGCAAAGTCGTGGTTAAGGATATATCTCCACCCAAAAGAAAACATTCTCAGTCTGTTCATTAGGAGCAACAGGAGAAACTAACATCCAGACAGCCAGATACATTATTCTTTTCTTAAATGATCGCTAAATATTTCACCTCAGCTATTTAAATCTTTAATTCATTTTAAATGGGCATTGTCTCTGTTTTTCTCTTTGCTGTTCCCTTTGTTCATTGTCCCTAACCATGGGAATGATATTGTAGAAGAATTACACAGCCCAAATGATAAGAATCATTGATTAGCCCTGGCTGGTTTGGCTCAGCGGTTAGAGCGTCGGCCCGCGGACCAGAGAGTCCCGGGTTCGGTTCCCGCTAAGGGCACATACCTCAGTTGCAGTTTGTCCCCGGCCCCGGTTGGGGTCGTGTGGGTGGCAGCCACTCGATGTGTCTCTCTCACATCGATGTTTCTCTCTCTCTCTTCCTCCTTCTCTCCCTTCCACTCTATCTGAAGATAAATGCAAAAATGTCCTCGGGTGAGGATAAAAAAAAAAGAATAATTGATTAGTGGCATTCAAATTTTACCAGCTGGAGGGGAATTTTAGTTTCTTCAGGCTTGTTTAGAATAGTACCCTCAATTAAAGATGTCTGTCACGTGCTCTAGTCCTAACTTGCTAAAAACATAACCTGCTCTTTTTGAGAATCTAACTTTTTTTTTTCCCACTGAGACTTATAGGTCACCATTTATTCTTTGCTAAAATTGGAAGTTCTTGGCATAGTACTCCACTGTTACCGAGGTTATTTTTTTCTGACTGTAGTAAGGTTTATAGACATTAGTTATAGGATACCTTCCGTGTGTCTCTTGGGATACTCTAAAATAGGTTAGGATGACCTTATTATCCACTTCTTCAGAACTATATAAAAACAGTTTAAGTCAGATTTTAAGTCAATATAGAATTTAAAATTTTCACTTTGGAGTATACTTATACAATTCATCCTTTCCACAAAATCTTAATAATTTTGTTCTATCCATCAAATTGTTGATGTTCATATGCGTACAACAATTCCAAGTTGGTCATGCCTGTTTTTCATCAACAAAGGCCTTTTGTTACTGTCCTTGGTTCTCTATTAAATTCAAGGAAGCTTGAGTTTGGCCATTTCCCACCTGAGAATCCTAGACAAATTATGGAAATTAGACTAGAATCCCACTGTAAATCTGTTGGTAAATTTAAACTAAAATAACACTGTGTCTAAAATAATTCCCAAACTTAGGAGAATAAGTAACTGACACAGCTTAATGAAGACCAGAAATTTGAAAGGGAAACAAGGATTTTTCAAGGTATGCTAATTCAGGTAGAAAATATTCAGCAAGCCCAGCCGGTGTGACTCCGTGGACTGAGCACCCTAGAGGTCCCAGTTCAATTCCTGGTCAGCGCACGTGCCCGGGTTGGAGCCTCGATCCCCAGTAGGGGGCGTGCAAGAGGCAGCCAATTGATGTTTCTCTCTCACATTGATGTTTCTATCTCTCTCCCTTCCTCTCTCTCTAAAAGAATCAATAAAAACATATTTAAAAAAAAAAGAAAGAAAATATTCAGCAAGATATGTTATCCCAATACTTTATCAAGCCTATGAAATTCAGGTTTAAAAAAAACACCTTGTATTAAAAAATGAACTATGCAAGTGAGAAATATTGGAACATGTTTTCAGTTTATCATGGCTATAGATATAAGAAATGTCTTTTACTGTAGAAGATCTAATATAAAAAGCTTGAAAACATATTGAGTGAAGAATGTTTCTAAAGGTGTAAGTGAAATAGACATCATGAAAAAAGAGAGAGGTAGAAGAAAATATTTCAGGTAGTCTAGTGATCAGTTTTTATAGATTGCTAAAGTATTTTTTATAATTTATAATTTTGTACTTCTCTTTACACTGAAATTGGCCCACTTTACATTGTCACTTATTCTAAAGGTAAATAATTTTCCCTAAGCAGCATTTATTCCTAAATGTACATGCTATTTTATATTATCAATAAGCTTCGTTAATTTAATTGTTTAATTAAATTTCCATAGTAACCCAGTGCTGAAAATATCTACCAAAGCATGTCACATTTTTTGTTACTGTCCCTTCTGGGGGAAACATCAGTTTCTTTGTCTTACCCAGGTACCTTATGTTTTTCAATGAAGTTATATAAGATCCAGGAGGGGTTAGATGTTTCAACAGGATGGTATCTACTGGAATAATATTTCTCTTCAGTACTCAATGGTGCCTAAAAAGTTGGAAAGCATTGAAGTTAGAGTTAAAGAGTAATTGGAAGTCCTCTGTGATGAAAAAGTGATTTGTTTGAGTAATGTTAGCCTTCTTCACATTTAGCTGATGCATACAAGATAGAAACATATTTGATGTCTTATAATGAGCTCATACCCCTAGCAATTACAATTGTATTTTCACTCCAGATTTGTTCCTCTCTGAAACACATAGTTGTTTTTGAATCATATAGCTCCTCTTTGAAACGCCATAGCCTGCCTCTCATATTGTATAGTTTGAGTAACGTAGAGAATGGTTCCATGCCTATGGTTTTGTCATTTGTCATTGACTTGAAGGTAGTATTGTAAGGTGTTTTAGGTCTTTGAAAATCCTAAAGGGAATGATTTATGATTTAAGTTTAGACGTAGGCTAAATTTTTGTATTATCCTGGCATCAAGTCATACATGAATGAAGCTCATTGCTTGTTGATATCATACCATTATTAAAAATAATTATTATATGAGCTTAATATTTTATCTTTTTAAAAATTGTTTCTTTATTATTGAATATGTTGGGGTGACAACTCAAATTCTACAATGCATCATCTGTACACTGTATTGTGTGTTCACTACCCCAAGTCAAGTCTCCTTCCATCACCATTTATCCCCCCTTTACTCTCTCCTACCTCCCCCCACCCCACCTTCCCTCTGGTTTCTAATTCAATGTGGATGCTTACTATTTTCTCATTTTGTTAGATTTAACCTTGTTATTTCAATCAGCTAAAATAATATTATACATTGTCCTGGCTGATGTAGCTCAGTTGGTTGGGTGTCATCCCATGCACTAAAAGGTTGCCAGTTTGATTCCGGGTCCGTGCACATGCCTGGGTTGCGGGCTCAATCCCTGGTAGGTAATTACTTAAGTAGTTTACTTCAAGGTCACAACTGGCTAAAGAATCACTTTTGTTAAACTACGATAGCTTTTGAGAGTTTACATTGAAATGCTATATAACTGATTATATAAATGCCAACTAATATGAATATGTCTTTCAAAGACTAAAATACAGATTTTCTACATTGGGATGAGATTAAACTCATCAACTTTTTAATTTAACTGTCTATATACACAATAAGGAGAAAAACTCCTAAATGAGCATTTTTGGTATGTTTATAACTCAGTATGCATGATTATTTTTCCTTTTAAATAATAATAGATACTAGTAATGCATTCTCAAGTACTTTCTCTCTAATTATACAGTTTGTAAAATGAACTTGCCTAGTAAATGAAGTCAGGATAAATGTTATTGTGTCATAGATGGGAACAAATATTAAATGTCCAAAATTGATGCATTATGAAAAAAATCAAACATCATGTAGTTAAAATAAATGCAACAAAATTTAGGAGGTCTGTGTGTAAGCTTCCTTTAAAATTACTTCTATCTGCTTTAGTAATTCATTTTGTTTGAGTTCTTATGAATCTAAAACACTAATATGAGAAAATGTATTTGATAATCATGTCTTACTTTCAGTAATACAAAATCCTCTGATTTCTAATTTTGACTCTAATATACATAGTTTTTACTATATGAGTAGAATAGTGATTACTTTATTAGTTAGGTCTCATTAGTTTAAACATTACACTATCTCTCTTTGCCTTTAGCGACTGTATAAGATTTTTCTTCTTTATAGGGTAATTACAACATATGATATAATTTCAGCCATTTTTCATTTCTTCATCATTTTAAAAAATTAAGCTCAATACCCTTATACAAATATGAACTTTTTATCTCATGCAATTGAATTAAATTTATTATGTATGTCTAGTTGTCTGGTTGAGCTAGTAAAGTCACCATTAATTTTAAATTGGCCATTTGATGTTATGCAATTCCTTTCTAATTGAGAACACTAACACTAGAACATGGCATAATGAAACGGTGTCAATTCCTTTAAAAAATGCATAAGCTTTTATTATGTATAAACCTTCATGTTAAATTTTCAAAAGAAAGATAACATGTATAAATAAATATTGTCTTG
This sequence comes from Tadarida brasiliensis, assembly GCA_030848825.1. Lineage (NCBI taxonomy): Eukaryota > Metazoa > Chordata > Mammalia > Chiroptera > Molossidae > Tadarida > Tadarida brasiliensis. The sequence goes on from CM061280.1 coordinate 17,133,474, forward strand.
TATCAAAGTACTACATCTTCCCTTTAATATCCAGAGGTTGAAGGAGTCCAAGTTGCCTGAAATTTATAAATTATAACCTGCAAGGTATACCCTCAAAAGCACATTTATGGTTTTCAAAGCTACTTAAAAATTTCTGTCTCTGCCTAAGAAGGAATAACAGAAACCAGATTGATCCTGCTTCCTGAAACAGTCCAGAGAAAAAGAGAGAGGGAGAGGAATAGGGAGAGAGAGAGAATGAGTATGAGAATGCAAGACAAAATATGTGAAACAACGTTTCTAAAACTGTGAACCTCAGGTAATGAAAGGCAGTGATCTTTTAGAGACAGGAAATGAGTGTGGTAACTAACCACTAAGATTTCCAAAGTTTACGCTCTTGAGGGAGTTGCCAGGGTACAACACAGGGACAGGTGATCTAGGTGGATACTGGAGAAATACCTGAGTTGAGGAGACGGAGATGATAATCCATAGAGACCAAGGTGACTAGAGTTTCTAGGACACAGTGCTGAAGGGAAGAGAGAGACACAGAAGGAAATCCTGAGCATTAGTGAAGGCTCTCTCTCAGGTATTTATTAGTTTATTTGTCATTGAACATATTAAGAAGCTATATGAGGCCAGTGAAAACCCATCAACTAGTATTACAGAGTGATGCCAGGTGTTTACACAAAGATGGGAATAGTATTTGTTTCCAACAGCCAGACTGGAAAAACCCATACTTCTGAGTCATTCAGTAGAACACTCAACTAGATCTTGCTCAATAGTGGGGACTTATTAGCCCTCAATGGAGTATTACTTTACCAATCTAACAAATAATAAAAGGAAGATCTGAAAGGACCAAACTATTTCCAAGTAACTTAAATGCATCCCAGATAAAAGCTCAATAATATTTATAGGAATATAAAAATATCCAGCAGCTAACAAAGTGGAATTCAAAATGACTGACATTCAAAGAAATATTACCAGGCATACAAAAAGGCAGGGAAACATAACCTATAATCAGGAGAATAATCAACAGAAACTGACTCAGAACTGATGCAGATGCTAGAATTAGCATAGAGTGACATTTTCAACAGTTATTATAATCATATTCGATATGTTCAAAATATTAAGTAAAGATATGGAAGATGTTAAAAAGACTCAAATCAAACTTCTAAAGATGAAAACCAGAATAAATGTATGAGATGGCAAAATGCACAGGATGGGATTAATGTCTGATTAGACAGAAAAGAAGAAAGATTAGTGAATGTGAAGACATAGCAATTCAAACTTTTCAAAATGAAAAAGAAAAATGAATTAAGTATAATAAAATAAGTAACTGAGCCTCAGGAAAACTTTAATCAGCCTTAAATATGTGGAACTGAAGTCCAAGAAGAAAGAAAGTATGGTACAGGAAAAAAAAGTATTTGGATTAACAACAGTAAACTTTCACAAAATTTATGACAATTTTTAATGCATAGAATCAAGAAGATTAATTAACCCCAAACACAACAAACATAGAGAAAGCTACACCAAATCTTATCATAATCAAATTTCTCAAAATCAGTGATAAAGAAAAGAATTTTAAAGCAGCCAAACAAATGAGACACATTATGTAGAGAGCAGCAAAGATGACAGCAGAATTCTTGTCTGAAAAAATACAAGTGAAAATGTGGTGGAGAAACATCTTTGAAGTACTGAAAGGAGGGGGGAAAAAAGCCAATGAAGAATTTTACGGCCAGTGAAAATATCTTTTAAAACTGAAGGCCAAATGAAAATATTTCTGACATACAAAAGCTGAAAGAATTTATCACCAGTAGACTTGCACTACAAGAAATGTTAAAAGAAGTCCTTTGATTAGAAAGGAAAAAAGCACAAGATAAAAATGTGGTTATACACAGAGGAATGAATAAAAGTGATGATTTACAGGCAAATATAGAAGATATATTTTTATTTAATTCTCTTTTAAAGTAATTTGACCATATAAAACGAGTGACAGTATATTTTGGAGTTCATAGCATACACAAGTAAAATGTATTTCAATAATAGCTTAAAGACTGGGAGAGGAAAAGTGGAAGTGTATCATTGTAAGATTTTTATATTATGTGTAAAGTAGTATAATATGACTTGAAGATAATCTGTGCTTTAAAGGTATATGGAATTAATCCTAAAACAACCACTCAAATAATAATTTTAAAAATATAGAACAATATAAATAAACAAAACAGAAACAGACTCATAGATAGAACAGATTGGTGATTGCCTTAGGGGAGAGAGTTTGGGGGACTATGTGAAAGCTGTGAGTGGATTGAGAAGTACAGATCAGTAGTTACAGAATAGTCACAGGGATGTAAAGTACAGCGTAGGGAACATAGTCAATAATACTGTAATAACTATGTATGGAGACAGGTGGGTACTGGAAATAGCAGAGATAACACTTTGTAAAATACATGATTGTCTAACCACTATGCTGTGCTCCTGAAAGTAATGCAAAATAATATTGAATGGAAAACTGTAATTGAAAAAAAAATTTAAAAATACAAAGCTGATAATCCGAAAATTAATTAATTAAAAAATATCTACCCTAAGCTTCTCTCCTTGCTTCAGGATTTAGTTCATGTCAGAAAAGAAAGCAGAAACGTTTCCTCCTTCCACTAGCCCAGACCCTGGGGGCCTGATCCATTATCTCCTTTCCTGTGGGCTCACCCTGGCCTCTGCTCTGTTGCATTGTCATAGTGAATTATGTACAAAGGAATGAAGACCTGAGGGAACACTGTAAATTTCTGGTGCTAAAATGATGAAATTAATTAAAGACGTTAAAAGTGTTAAATACTCTATTGAACTTCTGATGTAATTCATAAAAGCCAAACTTCAATAGTAAAAAAATAAATGGCTTTAGGAAATTGATTACTAAATGTTTTTAAGATATGCGAGAATCAAATATAAATGCTTTCAGAGAAAAGCTGTTAAATAGTAAATTAAAGACAAAGGGTTCCCAATTCTATATCTGAACAATTATTTTATTATTATAAAATAGACATTATGACTTAAATGCCAAGAAGTAGAACTCTTATTTACTACCTTATGGATTTATCAGTAGGAATATCTTAAAAAGAAATGTCTGTCTTACAAAGACTCTCAAAATATTTTCAGATACTAGTTGGTAAATGAGAATTAGCATAATTATGTGAGACTCCCCCAAAAAAACTGATGGAAGGAAGTAATAATTCACTTATATTTGAAAACATGGCAAATATTTTAATATATTTTAGGAGATAATTTAAAACCCGTGATAAAATGTAAGGTGTTAGCACAAATTCATTAGCTATGTGACAGTTGTCATGGAAAAACTATCTTGGAAAATAAAGTCTCCAAAGCATGTTTGTTGGGAGAGGACCAACATTTCCAAAAATACTGGTTTTTGGCTTGTTAAATGAAAGGAAGACTCACATTTAATTCTTGAATTCTTTCTTTATAAAAAGCAGAAGTTAGAAAACCACTAACTAGAATAATGAGTGTGGTGTGTAAAATCTAATGAATTTTGAGAGGGGGATTTCATATATATTTTTCAGCTTTATTGAAGTATAATTAACACATAAAATTGTAAGATATTTAAAGTGTAAGAAAATATCTAACAAGAAAACAAACAAGATACATTAAATTATAAAAAATGCACAATTTATAAAAGGCAGAATAGTTAAGCAGGAACAACGTAGGACAAAGAGAAAACAAGGAACTCAGTTATCAACTTAATCCTAAACATATTAATAATCACATTAACTGTAATGGGTCTAAACACCTCAATTAAAATGAAGAGTTTTTCAGATTTTGTTTTTTAAAAAAAGATTACTATATGCTGCTACAAAAATATGCTGTATTTTTTATATATAAAGCTACAAATAGGTTAAAACTGAAATGATAAAAAATGAAATACCATGTACGCAATAGTCAAAATAAAGTGGAATGGCTGTTTTAATATCAGAAAAACAGAATGCATAGCAAAGAATAGTAATAAGGCTAAAGGAAAATATTGCATAATTATAAACACATTAATACATTCAGAGGACATAATCATCTCATATGTTTATGTCCCAATAATATTCAAAATGTACTAAGCAAAAACTGAGAGAATATCGGGTAGATACAGACAAATCGACAATTTTAATTGGAGATTTCAATTAATTGGAGATTTAATTGAAATCTCCATTAATTGGAGATTTCCTCCCTCATTAATTGATACAGCAAATAGAGTGAAAATCAGATGGAATATAGTAGACTTGAACATTACTATCAACCACTTGAATTAATTAAGGTCTTTTTCTTGTTTTCAAACAATTTTATAATTTTTTATTGAATTTGTGGGGGTGACATAGGCTAATAAAATTATACAGATATTAGGTATACAATTCTATAATATATCATCTGTATATTGTATTCTGTGTTCACCACCCAAAGTCAAGTCCTTCTATCAACATTTATCCCCCAATTGCCCTCTTCTACCTCTCCCCAACCCCCTTTCCCTCTGATAATTATCATGCTGTCCTCTGCACCTATTGTACCTATGAGTTGCGTTTTTATTTGTGCTTAATCCCTTCACCTCTTTCACCCAGCCCCCAAACCCCCCTCACATCACAGAGATACAGTTATCAGTCTGTTCTCTATGTCTGTGGGTCTGTTTCTATTTTGTTTATTAGTTTATTTTGTTCATTAGATTCCACATATAAGTGAGATCATGTGGTACTTGTCTTTCTCTGACTGGCTTATTTCACTTAGCATAATATTCTCCAGGTCCATCCATGCTGTCACAAAAGATAAGATTTCTTTCTTTTTGACGGCCTAGTAGTATTCCATTGTGTAAATGTACAACAGCTTTTGAATCCACTCATCTACTTATGGGCACTTGGGCTGCTTCCAAATATTGGCTATTGTAAATAAGATGGCAATGAACATAGGAGTGCATATATTCTTTTGAATTAGTGGTTTAGGGTTCTTCAACTATATTCCCAGAAGTGGAATCGCTGGGTCATAAGGCCATTCTATTTTTTATTTTTTGAGGTAACTCTATACTGTTTTCCACAGTGGCTGCACCAGTCTACATTCCCTCCAACAGTACATAAGGGTTCCTTTTTCTCCACATCCTCCCCAACACTTATTATTTATGAATTTATTGATGATAGCCACTCTGATAGGTGTGAGGTGATATCTAATTGTGGTGTTAATTTGCATTTCTCTGATGATTCCTAATTGAGTTTTATTGAACATTCTGCCAACAATAGCAGAATTCATTCTTTTCAAGTGCTTCTGGAGAATTTATTAAGATACACTATAAAACCTTTAAAAATAAATTTAAAATAATTCAAGTCATACGAATTATGTTTTGTGACCACAATGAAATTAAATTATACATCAGTCAGGATAAGATATCTTGAAAAATACCCCCCAAATTGGAAACTTAGTAACACAGCTCTAAATAAATCATGGCTCCAAGAAGAAAATGTTTCGAACTGAATGAAAAAAAACAATTTTTCAGATTTTGTGGGATGCTACTAAACCAGGAGATAAGAAGACATGTATTAGAAAAGAAGCAAGATATAAAATCAATGACCTCAGCCTTCACTTTAAGAAACTAAAAAAAGAACAAATTAAACTCAAAATAATCAGAAAAAAGCAATAAATAAAGAAAAAAGATAGATGAAGAAATAATAAAGATCAAAGGCAAAATCAGTGAAATTGAAAACAGATAAAATCAGTCAAACCAAAATCAATAAATTAAAATTGATAAATCACTAGCCAGACTGATCATTAAAAAAAAAACAAGAGAGAAAATACAACATGAGCAATAAGAGAGATGACATCACTATAAATTCAAAAGATGTTAAAAGATAAAAGGGGGATAGTATGAACAACTTTATGCCTGTAAATACAAAAATTTTGATGAAATATTTCACCAAGTACTTGGGAAACACAAACTACCAAAGCTCATGAAAGGAGAAATAGATAAAATGAACACCCTTACACTTATTAAAGAAAAAGAATTTATGGCTAAAAGTCTTTGCACACAGGAAGCAAGACTAGATGACTTCACTTGTGAATTCTACCAAGTTTTTAGGAAGACAAACTATTAATTCCACCAAAAAAAAAAAATATTCCAGAAAATTGAAGTAGAGAGAATATTCCTCACTTAATTCTGTCAGGTCATGGTTATCCTGATTTTTAAAAAAGCAAATACAACAACAAACTAAAAACTAAAGACCAATCTCCTTAGTAAGTATAGATAGAAAATTTGGAACAAAATGATAACAAATGAAACCCAACATAATATTCATCATGAGCAAGTGAAGTTTATCCTAGAATGGAGGAATAGTTTAACTCTCAAAAAATTAATCAATATAGGATGTCCCAAAAAATGTATACACACTTTGAATAATTATAAAGCCAGTATTTATTAAAATACATTCCATTTTCAAAATGTTATAGAATCTACAGAGACCCTGTATAGATTTTTTGGGACACCCTGTGCATTGTACCATTTTTAAAATACTTGAAAAAATTTTAAAAACTTGATCATCAAAACAGTTGACAAAAAGACATTTGACAAAACCTGTCATCTGATACTTATACAAATTCTCAGCAACATAAGAATGGAAAGGGACTTCCAAAACCAATATACAACATCTATGACAAAACTATAGCACATCATAATGACAGTGAAAATCCAGATGCTTTCCCCTGAATCTCAAAGACAAGGCAATGGTATCCATTCTTAGCACTTCTTTAAACATTGTTCTGGAGGTTTTACCCAGGACGTTTAGACAAGAAAAAGGAATAAAAGCATGCAGGTTGGAAATGAAGGAGTAAGACTGTCCACAGACAACATGATTCTCTATGTAGAAAGTTCAATGGAATCTACATAAAAGCTGCTTGAACTAAGTGAATTTAGCAAGTTTACAGGATACAAGATCAATATAAAAATCGATTGCACTTCCGTACACTTGCAAGGAATAATCAGAAATTAAAATGAAAAATAAGACAATACCATTTACTGTAGCATTAAATATTAAATAGGGATAAAATTGCCAGAAGTTGTGAAAGACGGGTACACTGAAACAAGCAAGACAATGACAAATGAAAGATGATCTCAATAAGTATATACTTTGTTCATGAATCCAAAGACTGGTTATTGTTTTTGTTTTTTTCCCCTTTATTGATTTTAGAGGGAGAGGAAGGGAGAGGGAGAGAGAGATAGAAACATTGATGAGAGAGAACATCGACTGGCCGCCTCCTGCATGCCCCCCACTGGGGATCGGGCCCACAACCTGGGCATGTGCCCTGACCTGGAATCGAACTGGTGACCTCTTGGTGCATGGAAGACTGGTCATTGTTAAGGCACTAATTCTCCAAATTGGTGTATAGATTAACACAACTCCTTTCAAAATCCCAACAGATATTTTGAAATTGACAAACTAATTCTAAAACTGATATGGAAATGAACAGGACCTAGAATTACCTAAACAACTTTGAAAAAGAGGAACAAATTTAGACAGCTAACCATCCTCATTTCAAAATTTATAATAAAGTTACAGTAAAAATGTGTACATAGCATTCGTGGAGGGATACACATGTAAGTCAGTAGAATAGAAAAGATAGTCTAGAAATAAACCTACAAGTTTATGGACAAATGAATTTTGGCAAAGTTACAAAGGCAATTCAAAGGAGAAAGGATAGTATTTTCATTAAATTGTGCTAAACATTGGATATCAAGGTGCAAAAAGATGAATGTCGATTCATATCTTGCCACATTTACAAAAATGAACTCAATCCTAATTAACCTAATACTATAAGGAATCTTTGGTGTGGGTGTGGAAACAGGAGAAAAGTTTTATGACTTTGGATTAGTGTTGGGAACATTTCCCAAGGTGTACTGGAACCAGCCTCTAAAGGAGGATGAGGCCATGAGACCAGAGAAAGAGGCTGAGAATTCCAGAATTAAAGAAAGAGTTTATAAAGGGAATTTATGGACAAAAGCAGAGTCTTTGATGACAGCAAGACAGGGGATCTCTGTAGGGAAAGTGATGTGCCTTGATATATACAGCCTCCATGAACATAGGTAGCTTCTATCCAAGTGGTACATGCTTGTCAAAAGCTGTATATTCCAAAGCAGTTAACACAGTAATGGGCCCACTTCTCTACGTAAGGACCCTCCTTTCAGACGATATGGCCCATCCCTCCTGGTGTAAAATGGTGGTATAAGAGCAAATTATTTCTTACGATGCCGTTGGTCAATTCAAGGACTAGAAACCATTTTGCCTAATAATTAGGCACTGTTATTAAATATGAGATCAAAAGCGTGATGTGTAAAAGACCAAATTGATAAATTAAATTTAAATAAAATTAAAAATCTCTTCGAAAGACTTTTAATTGAATGAAAAGGCAAGCCATTGATTAAGAAAAAATGTATATATCTAATAAAGGACATGGATTCACAATTTGTAGAAGAGCACTCAAAACTCAGAAACAAGAATGCCATCAACTCAATTTAAAAATAAGCAAAATATTTGAACAGTGCACCAAAGATGTTATGCAGATGGCAAAAAAGCACATGAGAAGATGATCAGTATCTTAATCATTAAGGAAAAACTAATTAAAACTGTCGTTACACCCCAGTTAGAAAAGCTAAATGTAAAAAACTGACCATACTGACCAATCGTTGACCAAAGTGTTGGTGAGGATGTGAAGGAACTGGAACACTGCCAGTTGAAATGTAAATGGTACAAACACTTTGGTAAACAGTTTGGACATTTCTTAAAATGATACATACAGCCTTGGCCGGTTTGGCTCAGCGGTTAGAGCGTCAGCCTGCGGACCAGAGAGTCCCGGGTTCGGTTCCCGCTAAGGGCACGCACCTCGGTTGCAGTTTGTCCCCGGCCCCGGTTGGGGTCGTGTGGGTGGCAGCCACTCAATGTGTCTCTCTCACATCGATGTTTCTCTCTCTCTCTTCCTCCTTCTCTCCCTTCCACTCTATCTGAAGATAAACGCAAAAATGTCCTCAGGTGAGGATAAAAAAAAAAGATAAATCTACAACTACCATATGATCTACTCATTAGTGCCTATTTACCCAAAATAAATGTAAGTTTATGTCTGTGAAAAGGTTTGTATAGGGATGTTCATAGCAGCTTTATATTTTAATAATCAAAATGGTAAACAATGCAAAATGCCTGTCAATAAAAGAATGGATAAATACACATCGATAATCCATACAATAGAATACTATTTGGCAATAAAAAAAGAATGAATTAATTAAAAAAATGTGTAATGTGCATGAATTTCAATTATGCTGAGTGAAAGAATCTAGATTAAAAAAAAGTACATGCCCAGCCGGTGTGGCTCAGTGGTTGAGCGTTGACCCATGCACCAAGAGGTCACTGGCTTGATTCCCAGTCAGGACACATGCCCAGGTTGTGGGCCCGATCCCCAGTGGGGGGCATGCAGGAGGCGGCCAATCGATGTTCTGTCTCATCGATGTTTCTATCTCTCTCTCCCTCTCACTTCCTCTCTCTCTAAAATCAATAAAGGAAAAAAAATAAATAAATAAAATAAGAGTACATACTGTTTGGTCTATTTACATAAAATTCTGAAAAGTACAAACTAACCTATAGTGACAAAAAGCAAAAAGCGGTGGTTACCTACAAAGTGGAGGTGTGGGAAGTAGCAGGATCTTGTGGGGTGATAAATATGTTCACTACTTTAACTATGTCCTTGGTTTCAAGGATGTATACATATGCCCTGGCCAGTTTGGCTCAGGGGTTAGAGCATCGGCCTGTGGACCAAAGAGTCTTGGGTTCGTTTCCGGGCAAGGGCACGTACCTTACTTGCAGTTCGTCCCCAGCCCTGGTCACGGCTGTGTGGGAGGCAACCAGTCGATGTCTGTCTCACATCGATGTTTCTCTCTCTCCCCCTCCCACTCTGTCTGAAGATATTTGAAAAAATATTCTTGAGTGAGGATTAAAAAAAAGGATGTATACATATTTCAAATCTTATCAAATTCTGCACTTCAAATATGTGCAATTTATTATATAACACTCATACCTCAATAAAACTGTTACAAATATTTAAAAATTAAGTCAATTTAATAAATCTCATTAAAACCACACTATTAAGTCATAGTTGAGGTAGATGACAAAACACTTAACATTTAAAAAGATATGCTGCTGATTTCCCCCAATTAGATGTTTTTAGTATATTTTTCTGCATTATGGCATTTCTTTGTTGATATTTTTCTCAAGATTTAAAACTATTGTTAAAACAAAGGTTTAGATTTGTAACTGTTTTGGTTAAATTATATTTGATGCCTACATAAATAGTTGCTTAAATGTATTTTTGCAACAACTCTATTAAGAAGCTAACAATGCAAGTTTTAATCTGTCAGTACTTCCCATCTGACATTTAACAACAGAAAAACAGTACTGACATACTTAAGAGAGAAAACATGAATTATGCTAACCATGATACTCAACTTTTCTTGCAGACTAAAAAATAAACAACAACAAATAGCCTTGGGCTTATTTCCATTTTTTGAGATGACCATGAAAATATCTGACATACTTGGTGAGAAACATCTGTGATTTCACCTTGGCTTGCTTAACTGCTTTTCTTCTATTAGAACTGGGTGGTCCAAAACGTTATCTCTTTCTGGATGGTGTTGGTGTTATTGCTGTTCTTACTCAGTGCTTAGTAACAGACCTACAGCAGCTTTGCTCTTTTAATATACAATTAGAACTTCCTCGATCACATGATAGATGCACAAAAGAGGAAATCGATACTAATATGTGAAATGCGTAGGAGTGACTGAATTTAATAGGTAAGATGTGCTCACAAAAGCAGTTTAGTTTGAAATCCTAACACTGAGAGTTTTGTGGTACTTGTAAATTTCATTAAAGTTGCCTATACTCAATAAAAACATAGATACATTGAAACTTGTGAAAGGTGGTGTCCTACAGTACCTCAAGAACTATTAAAAATACTGTATCTGACTTTAGACAGTAGGGATATTCACAAAAAAATCTAGACATAAATCATTTACAAATATTAAGGGATAAGTATATGAAGGAAATAATTTTCAGAGAGAGCGTGTCGTGTATTATGTAACATCAAATAATCCTTTGACATTTCCTAATTTTTCTTGGATATTTATATACTGGCTCTATCAGTGAAAATAGGTTGGAAGGGAAATATTCTTGCAGGGTACAAATTAAAACATTTTATTTTAGTTGATTTCTCAAAATCCCTCAGTAATAGACAAAGAATTATGTGTGGGTTTACTTTTGAAATTGACTGATACAATTCATGAATCCATGTAATATGAAACTGGGTTATTTATTATTTAGCATAATGTTATCATTAGTTTACTGAAAATAAACTTCTTGTAGAATTTTTAAAAAGGTGTTTAATACTATTAAAAATAAATAGTTTTCAAAACACAAGTGAAGTACAGTAATCCATTAATTGTGATCACATCAATAATTAGGTCAAAATCATCACATGACACATAGTACTATAAGCTCATTCTTAAAATCCCTATTCTCTGAAAGCCTTTATATTAACCACTTACCACTGCAACTCTTTCACTTATATTTTGCTAAGTCTTCATAGAACGTATGTATACCTTTTCAAGTGTCAGAATGGTGTCACCATTTTTATATAAAATAGAAAATAACTAAGATTTTAAAAAATACACTGTTCCTTCAAAAATCCATCTCTGGAAGTTTAGATTAAGGAAAAATACTATTCAGGTAATACAAAAATCTGTATAAAGTGACTAATTTTATTTCTAATTTGTAACCTTTCAGAAGTAAATCTTTAAATTCCATCCCTAAACCATGCAAGTAAATATCGTGACAATATTCGAGTGCCATATCAATTCATTTTGCTATCACGTGCTAGCAGACAGAACTGAAAGATGAAAATTTTACGGTGGTGAGAAGAAAATAGAAATAACTCTGGCCTTTACAGTTATAGTCAAACGTAGCCCTAATGAAATTCCTCATTTTCCAGGGCCTCTTTAATCTGTAATGATGAACCAGGTGCACAATGTCCTTGTATTAACAATGTCATTATCTTCATTATTTTAAACATCCTTTTCAATCAGAAGACATTATAAATCTCTGATATTTTAAGGCCAAAATATGTATTTTCGATGTTTCAGAAAATTCAGCCTGTTTGCAACATTATCTGATAAATACTGTAAGTTCAAAATTATGGCAAATTTACACTTTGGTTACAGAGAAAGAATTGTATTAGCCTTTGACAAAAACTAAAATTTGTCTTCTAAGTTTAGATAAAGTGAATCTTTAGCCATTTTGAAATGGCTGCATCTTTCCAAACCCACCTTGGATTTTCTTTTTTCTTTGTTTTCTTTATTGATTTTAGAGAGAGGAAGGGAGAGGGAGAGAGAGATAGAAACATCGATGAGAGAGAACGTGGATTGGCCGCCTCCTGCATGCCCCCCACTGGGGATCAGACCCACAACCTGGGCATGTGCCCTGACCGGGAATCGAACCTCGAACCGGTGACCTCTTTGGTGCATGGGTCGATGCTCAACCACTGAGCCACACCGGCTGGGCCCACATTGGATTTTCTATACCCTACCTCCCAGCTCTGTTTCTAAATGTGTCATCAGATTTCAGGTTAGACATTTAGTAGGAACTACTGTTGGTATGAACTAATTATTCAGTCACTAACTAAACAATTTTTAGTATGTCATTTCTATATCTAACAATGTTTTTCAATGGAGCACACAACAAATATAATGGATGAGAAAGATTTTACACATACACACACACGTACACACACACACGTACACACACACACACACGTACACACACACTCATTTCTGTGTTGAAATGAATTACTCCGAACTATTTTATTTCGTACACTAGGGTGTTTGGATATTTTCTAATGATTATAATCCTCACAAACCCAACAGTACCTCTCTTGCTAAAGGTATTGTTACTCTCATTTAACAGAAAAGAAGGCAAAAATATATTAAATTACTAGCTCAGGGTCTAAAAAGCATGTTGGAAATGCACATCCACATTATTTGGCTTCAACTAGATATTATACTTTGCTTTTTCACACTCGTATTATTGGGTATATTATAAGTTATACTTTAAATATGATACAATTAATGTATTGATGCTAAAGAGGCTTCTCATTAACTTGATCTGGTTCATAGCATCTCATTTTTTAACTGAAATAATGTAGGAATCCCACTGAGGTTAAGAAAAAACTGTACTGTATTTGACTGCAAGTATTGTAAATTATCCTAAAAATAATAAGGAAACTGTGTTTCTGTCACCCGTGCTTGATGTCTGGAGTTTGGATTTGGACTCAAACCTGTTTCCTTGTTCTATTTTTTGCTATTTAAAATATTCAGTTAGGAGAGGCTTGTCATATCTATATCTTTACGAGAAGCAATGTGCATTTTTTAAATTTAGCAGCAATTTGCATATCATTAATTCTGATTTTCATTCTCTTACCTTCTCTCTCTCTCTGACCAATTAGCATTCTTTTCTTCCTTTGCGTTGATTCACTATGGCTATTCAAATTTCTTCCATATTTATAAAGACCGTTCGATAAGGTATGCTTGTAGCTATTTAATAAAGTAGGTCAGATAAAAATTTCCGAAGATGGACCTCAAGACAGTCTTCATTTTACTTAATGTGTGTGTGTGTTTTCCACCTGAATTCATGTTTCAGTTATTGAGGTGAAGAGCGTGTAATTTAACTCTGAAATACCTAATGCAACCAGATCCATAGAGAATGATAAATCCCAGGTCCCTGTATGCACAAATCTGATTTGGGGTAGTGGTTAACCAGGGGGTGCAGTCACCATAAAAATTATGTTATCAAAGAATTCCCCAGGAAGACCTTTTACCCACACTGGAACACACTACAAAAATCTTGACACTGTGAGTTGTATGTGTGTGCATGCACTTGAGCTTGCAAACTAGGGAGAGGTGAGTGTGTGGGGGAGGGAAATAGCAGTGGAAAAATCCTTGATACTTGAGTACCCGAAATAGTCGTCTCAACTTCACTTAGGTGAACTTGATGTAAATGAGATACAAGAAACAGCAGGTAAGAAGCAATTTAAGAATAGGGAGGACAGAAGTCATCCATTTCTCTCTCGTCACATTTAGGAAATATAGGCATGATTGCATGATATGTTTTGCATAACTCTTCTCTACAAAAAATGCCATTGTTTTTCCACACACTTTGTAGTTAGAGGGAGATTTATGTTTGAAACGCCTATGTTCTATATGTTCATTTTCGACGCAACTGATAATTTTTGCAGCCAGAGATATAATTTTGCAGTTAAAGATTTGCAATATAATTTTGTTAGAGATTTAAACATAATTTTGCAGCTAGGGGTTGAAAAGAAAAGAAATCTCAGGGAGGAGGAAATGCCTATAAAGATTTTTCCAAGTCCGACTGGTGTGGCTCAGTGGTTGAGCGTCGACCCATGCACCAAGAGGTCCCCGGTTCGATTCCCAGTCAGGGCACATGCCCAGGTTGTGGGCCTGATCCCCAGTGGGGGGCATGCAGGAGGCAGCCAATCGATGTTCTCTTTCATTGCTGTTTGTCTCTCTCTCCCTCTCCCTTCCTCTCTATAAAATCAATAAAAGGAAAAAAAAAAAAGATTTTTCCAAGGAGGACTACAGGGTGGGGCTCTGTGTTAGTAATTGCTTTTTCTTCCATTGTTCTGGGGGCATACAGTGATTTTACCACAGGCCTTGGAATGAACAGTACACCAGAAATAGTGAATTTAGCCATTGCAATAGACTATGGGATTTGGCAACCTTAAGTCATATTCTCTCTAGGTAAACCATAAGTCATATTCTCTCATCTAGTAACTTGGGCAACGTGCTGATATACTCCTGATTACCCCAATTTCTGGCAATCAAAAGCCAATCTCATTTCTATTTCTAAAATCAGCCCAGCCGGTGTGGCTCAGTGGTTGAGCGTTGACCCATGCACCAAGAGGTCACCGGTTCGATTCCCGGTCAGGGCACATGCCCAGGTTGTGGGCCTGATCCCCAGTGGGGGGCATGCAGGAGGTGGCCAATCGATGTTCTCTCTCATCAATGTTTCTATCTCTCTCTCCCTCTCCCTTCCTCTCTCTCTAAAATCAATAAAGAAAAATGATTAAAAAAATAAAATAAAATCAACCACTAGGGTAGAAGTGCCTTCTAGGCATTCCATTAAGTCATTCCACTCTACCCATCACCTTTCTAATCTAGGCTCCCGAGGTCCCTGAAATGGTGTAAATTTTGCTGTATGTCAACCTTTGTTTTAGAATTTCCTAGGAGAAAGCCTAAGGTGCTTGCTGTGTTTATGTAATTCATTCACATGTAAACAAGTCTTTCTATTCTTGGATTCTTAGCTTCCAGTAAGGTACTTCCACTAGGAGTTTTTAACTGTTATTAGAATACCATTCTTTTTAAATGAGATATTAATTTTTCTACCAAGGAAATGTTAAACCAACATAATATCTTTTTTTAAAATTATTAATTTATTTTTGTTACAAATGTTTCTCCTTTTTCCCCCATTGACCCCCTCCTCCCCATCTCCCCCGCCCCACCCCCAGCTTTGTTGTCCATGTCCATCAGTTATGCATACATGCGCATAAGTTCTGTGGTTTATCTCTTCCCTCCCCCCCACCCCCTTTTCTGAGGGTTGTCAGTCTGTACCCTACTTCTGTGTCTCTGAGTCTATTTTGTTCATCAGCTTGTTTTGTTCATTATGTACCACAAATAAATGAGATCATGTGATATTTGTTTTTCTCTGCTTGGCTTGTTTCGCTTTAGATAATGTTCTCCAGGTCCCTCCACGTTGTCTCAAAGGATAAGAGATCGTTCTTTCTTACAGCTGCATAGTATTCTATTGTGTATATGTACCACAGCTTTTTTATCCACTCATCTATTGATGGACGCTTGGGCTGTTTCCAGATCTTAGCCATTGTAAATAGTGCTGCTATGAACATAGGGGTGCATATATTCTTTCTGATTGGTGTTTCAGGTTTCTTAGGATATATTCCTAGAAATGGGATCACTGGGTCAAAGGGCAGATCAATTTTTAACTTTTTCAGGAAACACTATATTGTCTTCCATAGTGGCTGCACCAATCTGCATTCCCAGCAGTGTACTAGAGTCCCCTTTTCTCCACTCCTTCACCAGCACTTGTTGTTTGATGATTTGTTGATGGCAGCCATTCTGACAGGTGTTAGGTGATACCTTATAGCGGTTTGAATTTGCATCTCTCTGATGATTAGTGACGTTGAGCATTTTTTTATATGTTAACTCAACAAAAGGAAGACAAAGGACATACAAATGGCCAAGAGACATAATATCTTTTAAGAAAGAAATACTACTCAAAAAATAAACAGGATAAAATCAGCAATCAAAGCAAAGAAAAAAGCTTTGTTGAAATAATAGTTGGAGATTTTGCCCCCCACATTATTGCCAACTCCATGTTCTGTTGCAGCACCCCCCATGGAAACTGAATGTTTGCTGCTTATTTTGGAGTGCTAAGGGCTGTGGATGATGGGGTAACTGATATGCAGAAGAAATATACGACTCCATAGGTACTCGGAGAATTACCTTGGGTTTGGAATTTAAAAAGTAGATATTATGACTATACTTACTGTGCTTTGTCCTATACTAAGATGTGCCTATCAGCTGGTACCTTTATATCAGTTGAATATGTGACAACATATCACTGGTCTGCACTTTGTAGCTTAGCACTTTCCATATTATTGGGGAAACTGAGAATACATTACTAGGAAATGGGTTTATTGCTTCAAGGTTAGAGTGCATGGAGTGGGTAGTGAGGAGGTATTATGACCTTTGGGGATTGATTATCTCAAGGAAAATTCTCAAAAAGATGAGTTGAGCCCTGGCGATTTGGCTCAGCAGTTAGAGCATTGGCCCACGGACAGAAGAGTCCCGGGTTCAATTCTAGCCAAGGGCATGTACCTCGGTTGTGGTTCGTCCCCCGTTGTGGTTGTGTGGGTGGCGACCAGTCGATGTGTCTCTCTCACATCGATGTTTCTCTCCCTCTCTCTCTCCCTCCCTCCCACTCTGTCTGTAATAATAGTAATAAATGTAAAAATATCCTCAGGTGAGGATTAAAAAAAAAAAAAGAGTTGAAACAACAGCAACTCAACAAGTCCAGGAGATGACTAAAACAGCCAATTTATAGTTAATCAGATAAAAACATCCAAGTATTTTTTTAGTTAGGCAGATTTAGTGGGTTAAATCTATAACAGAAAATACTGTGCTTTCCAAATAGATGAGCTGATCCTGAGAGATAATATTTACATAGCCTAAAGCATTTGGAATTTGATGGCATCTTATCATTGTAAAATACAGATTAGTTACCAGGAAAAAATAAAAATCAACATGTATAAGCAATTTGGTACAGTGGAAAAATCATTTACTGGGAGGCAAGTGCAGATGTGTAGACCCAGTTCTGCCTTTGTAACCAGGGCGACTGTGAGGAAATCACTGAGCCTCCAGGACTCAGTTTGCTCGGCTATAAAATGAGGTTAGATTAGATGATTTTAAAAATTCCATTTCAGATATATTTGAATGGTTTTATAGTTGAGAATGTAATCAGCATCACCAATAATTACTTAATTAAGTGGTACTATAAAAGTTCAAAGGAGGAAGAAATAATCAAAGGCTGGAATGATTGGGGGGGGGCGCGTGGGGTTGATGGATAAGGCAGAATTTCAACTACATTTAACCCAGTTGCTTAAAAAGCTGGCTGGGCTTTTACAGGCAGAGAGGGAAAATATCCCAAAGTGTGGGTACTCGTAAGAGGAAAACTTGAGTGATGGGGAGTAGTATGGGTGTATTTGGGAGGAAGGAGCGTGGTTTGTAACTGGGTGGCTAGAGAGATGAGCCTGACGGGAGTAGTGGGTCCAACATGACACATCAAACAGAATTGCAAGATTTGGCGATTTATGCTAGTATATTAAATTCTCATGCAATATATTTCAAGAACCAAATATATTTCAAACTTTCAAAATATATTTCCAAACATAAAATATTAAAAGACACCATCATGAGGTAGAATATTTTGCTGTCTCCATTAGGGCTGAAGCGCCGTGGGATTATTGTCTTTTTTGCTCCTTCCGTAGTCCCAGCATTTAGAATAGTGCCTGGAATTTCAATCCATTCTACCCAGGTTCAAATTTGCTTTTGAAACCTGAAACTGGTTTTCACAGGTTGAAAAATGGAATATTGCACATTAAAGGAGCCTTGTGAAATCACTCCCACAGAGATATAAGGAAGATACAATTGCTCTGAGCAGCCTTATTAATTCTTCAAAAGGAGATCTAGACGTTTTTGTAGCTTTTCTGCTTAAGGCATTTGTGACTACATCCTCAGCATCAGTAAATAATGGATTTTCAGTTTTCAGGTAGAAATGGTAACTAGTCATCATGGTTTATTATTTTACTCTCAGGGCACTGTGTTAAATGCCAGTGTACCTGGACTGTGAAACAGCCCCTGCCACTACAGTGAAAGCCATCTGAAAGTCAGCACAATTACCAGTGCTATGCAGTGTGAGAATACTTGCTGGGCAGAGGATGTGAGCAGATCTCTGCCAAGAAGACATACAAATGGCCAACAGAGATATGAAGGGATGCTCAACTTCGCTAGCTATTAGGGGAATGCAAATCTCACAAGTACAGTGAGATACCACCTCACATCTGTTACAATGGCTATTATCTACAAAACAGGTTATAAGAATTATTGGGGAGGTGGTGGAGAAAAAGGACCCCTCATTCACAGCTGGTGGGAATGTAGACTAGTGCAGCCACTAGGGAAAACAGTATGGAGGTTCCTCAAAAAATTAAGACTAGGCCGGCTGCTGTGTCTCAGTGGTTGAGCGTTGACCCATGCACCAAAATGTCATGGGTTCAATTCCCGGTCAGGGCACATGCCCAGGTTGTGGGCCTGATCCTCAGTGGGGGGCATGCAGGAGGCAGCCAATCGATGTTCCCTCTCATCAATGTTTCCATCTCTCTCTCCCTCTCCCTTCCTCTCCCTCTAACATCAATAAAGAAAAAAAAATTAAGAAAAGAAAAGAGTGACCGTATGACTCAGCAATCGCTTTTCTGGATATCTACCAGAAAAAAACATTTATTTGCCAAGACATATGCACCCCTGTGTTCATTGCAGCATTATTCATGGTGGCCAGGACATGGAAACAGCCAATAGATGTGTCCTGCAATAGAGCGTTGGATAAAAAAAAAAAAGTGGTGCAGCCCTGGCCAGTTTTGCTCAGTGGTTAGAGCATCGGCCCGCGGTCCAGAGAGTCCCGGGTTCGATTCCCGCTAAGGGCACATACCTCGGTTGCAGTTTGTCCCCAGCCCCGGTTGGGGTCGTGTGGGTGGCAACCACTCGATGTGTCTCTCTCACGTCGATGTTTCTCCCTCTCTCTCCCCCCACCCCCACTCTATCTGAAGATAAATGCAAAAATGTCCTCGGGTGAAGATAAAAAAAAAAAAAAGATGTGGTACATATACACAATGGAATACTACTCAGCCATAAGAAAAGATGAAATACTGCCATTTGCTTGCGACAACATGGATGGACAGTGACAATATGAAGTTAAGAGAAATAAGTCACTCAGAAAAAGCTAAGAACTATAGGATTTCACTCATGCATGATATATCAAGCTGAAACTCCAATACACAGACAACAGTATGGGGGTCAACAGAAGGGAAGGGGTGGCCGGTAGCAAAGGGTAACGGGGGTCAAATACATGGTGACAGAAGGTGATTTGATTTTGGATGGTGGATACACAGTACAATATACAGATGATGTATCATAGAATTTTACAGTTGAAACCTATATGATCTTATTAAGCAATGTTCACCCCAACAAATTTAATTCTAAAAAAGAAGAAAAAAAGAAAGGAAAGTCAGCACACCTGCAAGTGCGATTTGCTCTGGAATGCTGTGTGACAATACTATATGAAGCAGCGGTTCTCAACCTGTGGGTCACGACCCCTTTGGGGGTCGACCGACCCTTTCACAGGGGTCGCCTAAGACCATTGGAAAACACATATTTCCGATGGCGATTCATAACAGTAGTAAAATTACAGTTATGAAGTGGCAATGAAAATAATTTTATGGTTGGGAGTCACCACAACACGGGGCACTGTATTAAAGGGTCGCGGCATTAGGAAGGTTGAGAACCACTGGTTTTTTGTAAAGCAGGACGGCCGTGCCCGTCATAGGAACAGAATCTGTGTGCACTTCATTTTCTGCATGCTTCGAGAGTAGTCTTTCTATTCTTCTCTGTGATTTTAAAGTCCCAATTCTAATATTTAAATATTTATAATCTATCTAGAACTAACTGGCATTATCATTATTAAGTAGAAAGAAGCAGGCTTTTTTTTTGGACCCAAATTAGAATCATAGAGGGTTACTAAATTTCTTCATATTATGAATTGAATTTCCATTGAAAATAAATGTTACTGGTGTTGAATGTTTTTTTCCCTTCGTGCATCAAATCTCCCAAATGCCGAAAACAATTAAAAAATTTTTTTTTTGCCTGTATTGTTTTTAGAGAGAGAGGAAGGGAGAGGGAGAGAGATAGAAACATTGATGAGAGAGAACATCAATTGGCCGCCTCCTGCATGCCCCTCACTGGGGATCAGGCCCACAACCTGGGCATGTGCCCTGACAGGGAATTGAACCGGCGATCTCTTGGTGCAGGGCTTGATGCTCAACCACTGAGCCACACTGGTTGGGCCCAAATGCTGAAAATGTTCAATGACATTATTGTGACTTCTGACCTGTTTGTATATTTTTTCATAAACGTCCCAGTCGAACAATCACATAATGCACAGTAAATCAGTATGCATGACTTTTTCTCTCATTGCAATAAGAAAGCCATGGAGCAAATTCCATGATTCGATTATTCTCATCTAAGGTTTTGGGAATTTCATTGTTAGCGATGTGGGATTACCCGCCAGCAGTGGCGGGAAGGAAAGTTCCCAGTGGCCCGCCGAAGTTGCATTGGAAGTTGTAGCGGTAAAGCCCAGACCCGCTCATTGGCATGGCTGCTACTGTGGCAGGATAGGAGTGTTATAACTCTTGATACTTTATCCTTCCATACTTCTTGGAAATGCTATTCGTCATCAAAACTGGATGCCCAAAACAAAACTCCCCGAAGTATCCCAACAACATTCTCTACCATTCTGTCACTCCTTTCTGTAAGAAAATAGACTTCATGGAAATTCATCTTGTAGCAAACTTTCCAGAATACCCTGCAACAAACAATGTATGCAGTGAATATACTTTCTAATGCCCATTACTTTTGCCGTTAAGAATAGCTATAGTAAAGCGAAATGAGCCAATCAGGTAAGACAAGTATCACATGATCTCACTTATTTGTGGACTATGATGAACAAAACAAGCTGATGAACAAAATAGACCCAGAGACATGGAAGTAGGGAACAGACTGACAAACCTCAGAGGAGGGGGATAGGGGAAAGCGATGAGATAAACCAAAGAACTTATATGCATATATGTACAACCAATGGACACAGACAACAATGCTGGGGGGGAGGGGTGGGATCGGGAGGAGGGTGTCAATGGGGGAAAAAGGAGAAACATCTGTAACAAAACTAAATTAATTTACAAAAAAGAATAGCTGTAATAGATGAATTAGATAAATTTGTTTCAGATGAGAGTTGATTTAACCATGGATGCATTATTAATCAGTAGTCTTTTTTAAATGTAAATATGGTAACATGAGTTTCACTTTGGGACATAATGTTTGACGTAAGTTGAACAAATACATTTTATAACTTTTTCTTAACTTTGTAAGTTCAGCAACAAGCAATATTTTTCTACTTATTCCATTTCGTGGGTCAGTTTAAAGATTGCTCATTTTTGGCTGAAAAGAAGTTACCATTTTTCAACTTGAAAAACTGAATACAACAGCGCTTTTGGTGCATTGTTTGTATAACTATGTTGGAATGAAAAGAGAAACATTGTTTTGGGACATATCAGCCAGTAGAGGATCTAATCACAATCTATACTGAGGACATGCCGAGGGATCCTGAAGAAGTATCAGGCTGGATATTTTCACTAAAGTAAAATGAATTCTCTGCCCAGCCTGTGTGGCTCAGTGGTTGAGCATTGTCCCATGGACTGAGAGGCCTGGGTTTGATTCCTGGTCAGGGCACATGCCTGGGTTGCGGGCTCGATCCCCAGTAGGGGGCGTGCAGGAGGCAGCCTATCGATGTTCTCTCTCACATCAATGTTTCCATCTCTCTCTCCCTTCCTCTCTCTCTAAAAATCACTAAAAACATTTTAAAAAATACATGATTGTTTATTATATGCATAAATGGCAGCATTGTAGAAAACCTGACAGTGTTAGAAACATTAGTGTAGCTATCAATCTTGACATATGTGTTGATATTAATAATGAAATATATTAGATAGAAATGCTAGTGAGATGAACCTCAAGTACAAAGTGATACTATTCAAAGTAAACATAATGTACTTTTATTAATATGTTATTGCTAGCAACCATGGCAATCCTAAAAAATTCATAAGGCTTACTTAATTTTTCTCTCCCTGAAATGATTTAGAGAAGTTCAACTTAATTTTGGTTAAAAATTTAAAATTTTTACAATGTTACTTTTTTATTGGTAAGTTGCCTATAAAATTATCAAGTCTAGTCCAAGACTCTTTCCTTATACTGCAAGGCTTCATCCAGATGTTTAGATAGAAAAAAAAATGCATGTCGAGTGTTAATGTGAACAATATCATTTTTTTTCTTTATTGATGTTAGAGAGAGAGGAAGGGAGAGAGATAGAAACATCAATGAGAGAGAACATCGATTGGCCGCCTCCTGCATGCCCCCCACTGGGGATCGGGCCCACAGCCTGGGCATGTGCCCTGACCAGGAATCGAACCAGCGACCTCTTGATGCATGGGGTCGACGCTCAACCACTGAGCCACACTGGCCGGCTGAACAATATCATTTTTATTTGAAAATTCAGTTCCTACAGCTGCATGGAGGCCACTTAAAGAATCATGATGGTTATACCTTAGAGCTTTATTCTCAGTGATTTTAAATAATGTTTTCACATCATCTTTTCTATTTGAAAATTCTCCTGCTGAAGTGTGGTTTTCTCTTCCAGACCATCCTCCAGCAGCTGGACTTACATTGCTTTGTTCAGAGAACTGACAGACTGTCCTAGATCATATGTCATCTCATATCTGTGCCTCTGTGGCCTAGCAACATGCAATATGAGATGACCTGTAATAAATAGGGTACAGGCTTAGACTCTTAGGATCAGCAGCAGCTGCGGGCAGCTCTTAAAAACAAGAAAAATAGATAAGGACAAGGCTGAAGGGAACTGCTTGCATTTGGTTTAAATGGTGCCAAATAATAGCTATCATTTGTGGGTCGCTGAGTTTCTATCTTTCTTACAGATCTTTCTTTCTTTCTTTCTTTCTTTCTTTCTTTCTTTCTTTCTCTCTCTCTCTCTCTCTCTCTCTCTCTCTCTCTCTCTCTCTCTCTCTCTCTCTTTCTTTCTTTCTTTCTTTCTTTCTTTCCATAAAGATGACAGAGACTGAGTTTGAAGTAATCTTAAGGTTTTAAAGATGCATGAAAAGAGAAATATTGTATCACTTCTGTTTTCAGTATTTGAAAGTGCATTCAGCTCTTTAAAAAAACAGAGGATGAACCTGAAGTTATTGCAAACAGAGGGAATGACCAAGGATGCAGTTATGTTAATCCTCGATTTTAATGAGTTATGAGAGTGGAAGAGAAAATGAAGGACAGTGAATTGGAAAGGAGAATATGTTATGAGAGGTAAAATTAAAGTGGCTAGAAAGAGCGTTCTTAATTTTATTCTATTTGGAAGAGTAAGTTACATTGGAGGACGCACGAGAGTAGAAATGCGGTGCATTCATACAAACCTAGTTTATCATTCTTACCTGTTAAAGCACGCTGATGGGCCCTTGCAAACTCAGTTTTTGACATTTTTTTTCCCCTCTGCATCCATGACCTAAATAAGATGGGGAGTCCGTGCATATCAGATATGCGAGTCCTAACTTTGGCGTTGTTGACAGCAGGCATTTAGCGCAGTACCTTGAGACACACCTGTGGGTTAAACTTAATTTATAGTGGTGTAAGCAAGGGACCAGACAATGAAGGGACTTAACAACACAAAGTTCCACAATTCATGTAATCTGATTGCTTTTTTTTTTTTTAATACATTTTTTTCCTTTATTGATTTTAGAGAGAGAGGAAGGGAGAGGGAGAGAGATAGAAACATCCATGAGAGAGAACATCGATTGGCCGCCTCCTGCATGCCCCCCACTGGGGATCGGGCCCACAACCTGGGCATGTGCCCTGACCGGGAATCGAACCAGGGACCTCTTGGTGCTTGGGTCGACGCTCAACCATTGAACCACACTGGCTGGGCTGAAATCTGATTTCTTTATTTCAGTTTAGAATATATTGATTCTCCTCTCCCTGTTTCCTTATAATACATCTCTTTCAAAAAGGCCTGCTTCAATTAAGAAAGCTCTTTAAGCAACTGTTAGTTACGCTCTCAGAAGTTAAACACGTTGACCTGTAAGACAAGGAAAGTCTATACAACGATATTTTGGTTCTCTCCTTTAAGAGGTGACATTCTGTGAGTTGAATGCGTGGATATTTGATGCTTTTGGAGCTAAATTAAGTTATTCAGAATATTGTTGCTGTCCAGCCGGTGTGGCTCAGTGGCTAAGCATTGACCCATGCACCAAGAGGTCGCCAGTTCGATTCCCGGTCAGGGCACATGCCCAGGTTGTGGGCCCGATCCCCAGTGGGGGGCATGCAGGAGGCGGCCAATCGATGTTCTCTCTCATCGGTGTTTCTATCTCTCTCTCCTTCTCACTTCCTCTCTCTCTAAAATCAATAAAAAGGAAAAAAAGTTTTTTTAAAAAAAGAATATTATTTCCTAGAATATAGAGAAGATGTGTTTCTCACCTGAAGATTTTCTCCTATTTTTTTCCTGTTGCTTTTGACAGATTGTTGGTTGAAAGGAAATTAAATTTAAGGGAAAGATGTTGGAGGAAACTGTGTTTGGTGTTAGTTTCCTTCCTCTCTTTTCTCAGTTACCTGTGTGTGCTTGTTGGAAGGGTGTAAACAGGCTGGATGAGTGAGAAAGCTGTGGGAAAAGGAGATAAGCAGAAATATTAACTTATATCGTAGCCGGCTTTCAACATCCCCAGAGAGCTGACGAAGTAGAGCAGAGGTAGAACCCCTTAGCAGTATGACATGAGTACGCACCTTGAATTTTGGTAGGAGAACTTTATTCCATGGCCCCTATCTGGAAAGATCAATATATAACCTTTCTAAAAACTATACTAACAATAACAACTTAGTATTTCACTTCCTAGTTTAAAGAGCGTGTTCATGTTCTTTTTTCCTTTAACAATATAAATTTCTCATCACTAATAATAATAATTATTATTATTATCATTATTGTTAGTGATGAGAAATTTATATTCAAAGAGTTTTCACTTTTTACCCAGAAATACAGCTGAGAAGGTACAATGCCAGGGCCTGAACAAGGTCTTTGACTACAAGCTATTTGTTTTATTTATTTATTTTTACATTTACCTACAAAGTTAATCAAAATTTAGAATTGTGCAGTGGATTGGAAAAGCAAGCCTTCAAATATGAGCTGATTTTTGAAAATTGACTCTTTATTCTAATAGAAAACTTTAGCATTTATTTTCCAAAACCTGATGAGAGAAAAAACTGTTAGCAGTGGTGATTTCTGGACAGTAGATTTCAGAGAGGGACTTCACCTTTCTTTACATGCTTTTCTGTGCCATGTTGATATTTTTCCAGTGGTTTTACACAGTTAGGTATTTATAGTCAACTTATCTGCATTATAAAAATAAAATAACAATATAAATATCTTAGATTTGTATGTAGTATAGTGTTTAGTATATAGTATTTGTATATAATAGATGATACCACATCTGTTGTTTTTTATATATATAAGATTTTTTATTGATTTTTAGAGAGAGAGGAAGGGAGAGGGAAAGAGAGAGAAACATCGATCGGCTCCTGCCGGGAATGGAACCAACAACCTTTTGGTGCATGGGACAAAGCCCAACCAATTCAGCCACACCGGCCAGGGCCACACCTATTGTGTTTTACCCATTTAACAGTTACAGCAACTGTCACAAACAAGTGAAGTGTTGTTAAGAGTTGTTGCCCAAGTTCTCACAGCTAGTTTGTGTACAGCACCAACCTCATGTTTCTAGGCCAGAGCTCTTTTTACAAAAACAGTGTTTTTTTTATTTCTCTCATAAGTCTCCTCTTTTGTAGTCTTAGCTTAATTTTTCTGAGGCTAATAGGACTTTAATATGTTTCAGCGATGCGTAAACAACTACCGTTCTATGTTATTATCAAATGCCCTGATTACCTGAAAAATGTGTGTGTGCGTTTTAAGAAAGTATGATTTTCAACTCCAGAAGAAGTGATCAATTTGGAAGGATCTAGTTTATCATGCTACATTGAAATATTACAACAAAACATTGTGATTTATGACACCATATTGTTATAATCTAAAAATGGATGGCCTAGTTTAGTAGTACTGTGTGGGTTCAAATACAACATAGATGTATAACATGAAATTATTAAACTGTAATAATTAAATTGGTGGGTTTCAGTGCAACTTAGAGCTAAAAAAGGGCATGCCTGCACTTTCTCTATCTGTTAGATAATGTGAAATCTGAAGTTTCAGCAATAAACTTTCACAATCTAATTGAAATAGAAACAGAAAAGAAATCTGTATTTCCTTTCCCTGCTCCCTTTCATTTGCATAATGATTATAGGTTCTGGCAGACACAGAATGTTTAAGTATTCAGTGATACATCTTTTAATTAAAATACTATACAGCATATTTGCATAATACCAGATCCCCCATCATTACCCAAAGGAATGCAGTTGGTATAAAAATAGTTGGTTAAAAAGTGGTCACCTCAGAAAGAGTAGCTTAATTATATTCGCATTTCGTTGACTCCAGAGAAGAATACTTTGCAAGTCCAAGGGCAACATTTACAAATATATCCACATGTCAAAGCAGCTTTCCCTGTACCAATTTGCACTATAAAATTAGTATCCAAACAAGACTTTGCTCTTTTAATGTGCATTTCTTGGAAAACAATGTCTTCTTAGTATAAAGTAATTGTGATTGTTTTAAAACATAGCATCACGTTTGAAAACTCAAGACATGTTGCTTCGAATTCACTAAGCATCCAGGTAGTAAGGATGTTCAAAGGAGGGTAATTTTGCTTGGCAGTTTGGTCTGATGGACAGAGACTGGCCTAGATTCCTGATTCAGCCAGTTCTTACTGTGGTTATTTTTTTAACCTCACCGAGGCTCAGTTTCTTCGTCCATAAAATAAGTTTAATCAGACTTACTTTGCATGGTTTTAGTGAAAATTAGCAGTAAGGTAAAGTTCATAGTGCAGTACCTAGAAGGCACGCATTAAAGGCAGTTCCGATTATTCTGCTTTTTAAAAAAACATCAAGTGTCATAAAGCATGATGCAAAATAAAGTACCTTCAGATCAGAGAAAAACAAAATAGTAAGTGTCTAACTTTGCCACTGAGGATACCTTGTAGACGTAGCATAGACTTTATGAGGGTATGAATCCTACTTCTTTCTCATTACTTGTATGATCCTATGTGATTTACCTGATTTCCCTCGACTCGGTTTCTGCATCTAAACACCGAGATATAAAAATACCAAGTTCGTTGAGAATAAAATGATGTGATATGGTTGGTGAACGCACCGAACAGTGTTTGGCCCCGTAAACTTCCAAAGAGCGTCAGTTACTTTCCAATTTTGAATGAATTCTTAAATCCCAATGAGGCATTGTAAATTGTAGTGTCATGCAAAGGCTACTTAGTATTATCATCATTGATAAAACCATTGAAATCGTCATAAAGTTGTCTCCATAGAAGAATGGGTAAGGGAGGCAAAAGCCTAACTTCTTCTTCTGTGCTCACTTTCATTATTTAAGAAAACATTAAAGCAAGAGTAAGACAAGATTATAGTTCAAGTAAGCAAAGAAAGCTTTCCTTCCTTTTTGATTTTGCACTTGGGGAATTTTCTTGATCTTTTTCTTCAAAGGGAGCAGCAAATTCATTTGTGAGAGCCCGAGGTTACGATTAATACAAAAGAAAAGAAACTGAACAACTTTGCATACTTTGATGAAACAAAACAATTCAATTAAGCTTACTCAGTGTTTTAGCAAGATTGGAAAGGACACTGACTCCTGTTGTTGACAGCGGTTTTATAAACGTTTATATCTGTACGAACATGTTACTCAGTTTTCCGCATGTAAATAAGCTCTAAACCAGGGAGTTTGTCAGTTACATAGACAATGAATCCAGTCCGGAAGACAAATTGTCCACTGATGTAAAGGTGGCTGAATTTCTGATATAAGCAGCCCTGTGATCAGGAGAACTCTACCTCTAATGATAATACAAATGTTTCTTTTGGAAAACCATTACCTCATCTTTAGTGAACAATTTGTCTTTTAGACTTCATGCATTAGCCTCTTAAGTGACATATTTTTTGCCTGTTCTAAAAACTGGTTGGCAGAATTTTGACTGTGAACAAAAGCTGTCAGATAAGCCCTTGCCATTTCTTCAAGTAGCTGGTCTGTTCAATTTTAAGCATTGATAGTTCAAGGGAAACTGGAAGAAAACTTATTTTACTGTTTCTAGTATATATTTTTTCTATATATTCTATCAGCCATAGACAACCCGTTATCTACATAAACCTTAAAAAAAGTAAC
Organism: Tadarida brasiliensis; assembly: GCA_030848825.1. Classification (NCBI taxonomy): domain Eukaryota; kingdom Metazoa; phylum Chordata; class Mammalia; order Chiroptera; family Molossidae; genus Tadarida; species Tadarida brasiliensis. The sequence continues at coordinate 17,162,354 of CM061280.1, forward strand.
ATGGCCCTGGCCGGTATGACTCAGTGATTGGAGCATCGGACCAAGACAAATGAGTCTCGAGTTCGATTCTGGTCAAGGGCATGTACCTCGGTTGTGGTTCGGTCCCTGGCCCTGGTTGGGGTCATACGGGAGGCAACCGGCTATGTGTCCCTCTCACGTCGATGTTTCTCTCTCTCTCCCTCTCTCACCTTCTCTCTCCCTCCTTCCTATTCTATCTGAAGATAAATAGAAAAATATCCTCGAGTGAAGATTAAAAAAAGGTAACATGTATTTCGTGAAGCTTCTGTATTAGGAGTATTACCCATTTTTTCAGTTCCTTATTCTCCATTTCATACTAGGAGATGACCTATAAATCTGAAAGAAAGATTTTTTTCTAATATGGGCAAATCTTTAAAAGAAATGTGAAAATGTAAGTGGATGATATTAGGTAATTGTAGATCAATCTCAGAGGCAGTTACGATTCCCTTGTCATGGTTTATTTGATATTTGCTTATTAATTTCTTAAAGAATATACGGCATCAGTTTTTATTTTTTTGTTTGTTTTTTTATCTTCATCCGAGGACATTTTTTCATTCTTTGTTCAGATAGAGTGAGAGGGAGAGAGGGGAAGAGAGAGAGAAACATCGACGTGAAAGGGACACATCGAGTGGCTGCCACCCACACGACAAACCAGGGCCGGGGACAAACTGCAACCAAGGTACATGCCCTTAGCAGGAACCGAACCCGGGTCTCTCTGGACCGCAGGCCGATGCTCTAACCGCTGAGCCAAACCGGCCAGGGCTGACATCAGTTTTTTTGATGTAAGTTCTTTTTGAACAACATAGATTTTGTGTTAAGTGACAGTGGGTGCAAGACTTGGCTATGTTGCTTACAAATTACATGACTTTGGTTTTGTCATTGGAAAATAAAGCCTATTAAACCATTCTGACTTGATTGTGATGAGGATTACATAGAGATATATGTAAGAGTATGTGTGAGGATACATGTAAATATGTTAGCACAGTGACTGACACATAGTAGGTACATAACACACATCCTTTTCTTACTTTTTATTGATAATTGTTAAAAATAATATCAAGCCCTGGCCGGTTTGACTCAGTGGTTAGAGCATCGGCCCTCGGACCAAAGAGTCGCGGGTTCAATTCCAGCCAAGAGCGTGTACCTCTGTTGTGGTTTGTCCCCGGCCTTGGTTGGGGTCATGCAGGAGGCAACCAATTGATGTGTCCCTCTCACATAGAGGTTTCTCTCTCTCTCTCTCCCTCCCTCCCACTCCATTTGAAGATAAATGGGAAAATATCCTCGGGTGAGGATTAAAAAATAATAATAATAATAAATAAATAAATAAATAAATAATATCAAGACTCTTCTCTGTTTCCTTTATTGGCTTTTGAGAGCGAGAGGAAGGGAGAGGGAGAGAGAGAGATAGAAGCATCAATGAGAGAGAACATCGATTGGCCGCCTCCTGCATGCCCCCCACTGGGGATCGGGCCCACAACCTGGGCATATGCCCTGACCGGGAATCAAACCAGGACCTCTTGGTGCATGGGTTGACGCTCAACCACTGAGCCATACTGGCCGGGCTAATGTCAGGACTCTTAAAATTGAATTAAAATGCCGAGAAAAGTATGTACTGATAATTTCATGAACTACAACAAATACCTGTTGAGTGTTGGTGTTCCAGACATTCTTCTAAGGTGCTTGAGATGATATGTTGATGAAAAGGACAACAATGAAAATGCCTGTCCTCATAGAACTTTCAATCTAGCAAAGGGAAAGAACATATTAAAAGCTAATCAAATTACTGAATTGCATAAACTACTAGAAAGTGATATTCTTTTGGAGCAATGTGAATGGGACTAAGGGAGGCCAGCGTTTGGGGTGGTAGCAGTTTTGCAGGTGGTCAGGATTTCATTCATTGAGGAGATATATTTGAGCAAATACTGAATGTGGTGAGGGAGTTTTCCAAGGAATATCCAAGGGAAGAATTTTCTGCCCGGAGGAAATAATTAGATTCTTACATGAAAATATGACAAGTATGTTCCTGGAGTTGTAAAGAGGCCAGTGCGGCTAAAGCAGCTTGAAGGAAGGAGGACTGTTAGGAGAGGACAGAGGGGGAGGGGATGTTGATGTCAGCAGCAGAGAAATCTTGAAGGGCCTGGTAAGAAGCGACTGTGAAGACAGTGGTTTAACTCAGAGTAAAACAGGGAGTCATGGCAAGCTTTTACTCAGGAGTGAAAACATTTCCCTTGGATTGAAAGGGATCACTCTGGCCACTGTGTAGAGAACAGGGTAAATGGGGTGATGAGGCCAGTGGAGATCTTCGCAATGATCTCCAGGAGACACAAGTAGCTTAGAACAAAATGGAAACACAGAAGGTGATGAAAAGTAAGTCAGATTCTCTATTTATTTGAAAGTAAAACTAGAATGATTCCCTGATAGAATAAAATATAAGGTGTGAGAAAAATAAATGTCAAGATGACATCAAGGTTTTGGGCTTCAGTAACTGAAATAACAGAGGCACTGTTAACTGAGGTTGGAAAGAATGAAATTGGGGCATGTTTGTGGAAGAAGTCCATGTGAAGCAACTTAAGGTTAAGATGTCTATTAGACACCTATGCGAGGTGTGAAGCAGGCAGTTGGGCAGAGGGAGTGATCTGGAGTTCGGGAGAGAGGTCTGGGCTGGAAATATCAATTTGGCGTTTGACAACATATTGTTGTTATTTATTTATTTATTCTTCTTTATTGATTTTTTTTAGAGAGAGAAGAAGGGAGAGGGAGAGAGGGAAAGAAACATCGATGAGAGAGAACATCAATTGGCTGCCTCCTGCATGCCCCCCACTGGGGATCGGGTCCACAACCTGGGCATGTGCCCTGACCGGGAATCGAACCGGCGACCTCTTGGTTCATGGGTTGATGCTCAACCACTGAGCCACACCGGCTGGGCCATACTGTTGTTATTTAAAGATGTGAGACTAGATATCACCAAAGGAATGAATGTGTAGATATTAGATGCAGAAGGGAAGAAACCTTAGAGTACTCCAACTTTTGGAGATGTAAGAGAAGAGAGGGAACTACTCAAGGAGACTGAGAAGTGGATCTAAAGATAAGAGGAAAACTTGAGTATGTCCTGTCCCAGGAGCCAGGTAAATAAAGCTATCAAAGGAGGGAGTGGTCCCCTGGGTTAAATGCAGTTGATAGTATCAAATAAAATGAAGAAGAAACTGACCATTGATAAGACAGTTTTCTGACTTGTAGGAACAACGTGCCTACCCAAGTGAGTAAAAGACACATTAATGCCATTAGTAATAAAAAGTCATCTATTAGGGTTCAGAGGTCACAATCTTATGGCCTAGTGCCCAAGAGTAGCCAAAGATAGCCATGGATAAGCAACATTTAGGGGTAAAAAAAAGAATTGAATGTGAAAGCTATTGGGAATATGTATTCTCCTATTGATCATAGACTCTGTATCGCGTATGTTCTTGTATTTGGGAATCTTCATATATTTATGACTTTTGCTTGGCCCTTGGAGGCTTTTGAATTTGTGACACATAAATATTACGTGTACTTTTGCTTTCACATAGAGACAGGAAGGGAGAGAGAGAAACATTGATGAGAGAGAACTTCAATTTGATCACTGATTTGAACATTTGATTACAACGATCAAATGTAATTGTGAAGGTACAGTTATTTCCATTCATATATGTATCCCTGATATCCTTAAAGTTTTCATCCAAATTTATATTCCTTTTCAAGGCCAGACATAATTTTTTTTTTTTTATCCTCACCTGAGGACATTTTTTCATTTTTTGTTCAGGTAGAGTGGGAGGGAGAGAGAGGAAGAGAGAGAGAGAGAGAGAGAGAGAGAAACATCGACGTGAAAGGGACACATCGAGTGGCTGCCACCTGCACGACCAACCAGGGCCGGGGACAAACTGCAACCGAGGTACATGCCCTTAGTGGGAACCGAACCCGGGTCTCTCTGTACCGCGGGCCGACGCTCTAACCGCTGAGCCAAACAGGCCAGGGCAAGACATACTTTTTTTTAACAAGGGCATTGAATGATGGAATGATTGTGAGGAGGAACTCTTGGTTTGCAGTTTGTTCTTCCTTCCTTCCTCTTCACAACAAAGGAATTTGAACACAGAGGTTCAGTGTCTTGACTAAGGTTGAACATCAAATGGGCAGCTGTGATATGATCAAGACTAAATCCTCACTCAGCCCTTGAGTTTTTAAGTATATCATATTGGTCCTTTGACATGAAGCTTGCCATTTTTTCTATTATGTTATCTAACCACTTGTTCAATTAAACTCTTCATTAATCATCTGCCATATATGAGACATACTATGTTTATGCAAGTGATACATGTAAGTTGTCGTCATTTTTGAAACCAGGAAATGCACTTAAATTGCACGCTTAAATGTATCAGAACTGCATATGGTGCTTTTTAAATCACATATATTAGTTTTTAAGATAATATTTATCCATATTTCCTCAGTAATAATTTATGATTGGGTTAGCTTAAGTGGGGGAAGTGATTTTAATGTTCCACTTTGGTCTTGAGATAACCACCTGTATAAAAGCCATTATTCTTATTGTCTATTACAATTTCTTTTCTGTCCAGAGATTGTTCAACCCTTAGAATCAAGTCTCTGTGCTTCCTCGTTTGTTTCCCTCACTCGAAATCTAAGTAGACTCCATGTCTGTAATCTTTCCTGCCACACCATGGTTTTAGATAATACATCTAAATATGTCTACTTCAATATAGATTGCAGGAGCAAAAGGATTAAATATATAAAGTTATAGCTGAATTGCCCGGCCGGTGTGGCTCAGTGGTTGAGCATCGACCCATGCACCAAGAGGTTGCCAGTTTGATTCTCGGTCAGGACACATGCCCAGGTTGTGGGCCCGATTCCCAGTGGGGGGCATGCAGGAGGCGGCCAATCGATGTTCTCTCTCATCGATGTTTCTATCTTTCTCCCCCTCTCCCTCCATCTCTCTCTGAAATCAATAAAGAAAAAAAAATCTTTTTTTAAAGTTATAGCTAAATTGCAATAGAAAATCACTAGTAATTATATAGTCATTTTGACCTCTGTTAATGCTATGGCATATAATTTTTTTGGTTAGTCTGCCTTGTTTTTTGCCCAGCTACTTAAACTAGCCACTGTCCACCTTACAAAAACAGCTAATGTAAAAAAATAAACTAGCCTCTGGCAAAGGCTGGGCAATTGTGTGTATTGCTGGGACCAAACTGCAGTATCAATATGTTTAAAAATGGCATTGATTTATACCTGTAAGTAGCTATGCACAATTTTTTTCACTGGCAGCACGTAAGGGGCAGAGTTTCCTCTCTTCCTTTCTCCTTCCTCATTGCTGGATGGAGTCAGCTAGCACACATGGCATTTTTATTGTGTATTCTGATATCCTAGTGATTCGGGAATAACTGCAACCGTTTTATTCACCACTCAAATAGATCTGGAATTCATCCTCTCTTTTTTGTTTCTCCCTTCCATTTATTCAAAATGTTATCACCTTTTCTCCTGCATATGATTTAAAAAACTGGCATCCCTAAACCAAATTCTATCCGAAGTGATGTTTGGCCAAGACAGTTTTTTTTTTTTCCTTGAATTTAATGCCAGGTTGCGGGGTGAGCGGTGGGGGGACAGGTTTACATTTGTATTATTTGCTGGGCCTTTAAAAGCATTTGGATTTGTAATCCTTGTCTAGACTATTGTAACCCAGTCTCCTAATTGGTATCTCCCCCTTTTTTCCTCCAGCCCTCCCTATCAAATTACCCCTACACACTTTCCCCAGATATAACATTCTAAAAAACACTTCTGATCACATTACTCTTCTTTATAAACCCCGTCGAATCCCCTGTTGAATGCAGGATAAGATCCAGACTCTAACATGGCAGATGAGAAATTTCATTGCTGGTTCCAATCTGCTTTTTTTTAGTCATTTCTACTTTTGCTTAACCTCCTGCCTCCGCAATAAACACCAAGAGCTTGAGCAGAGCACACGAAACCTAGTCCCTGTGGCCTGAGCATTTCTTCATGTCCCTTTCTTTCCTCTGCCTATACTGTCTCTGACTTCCTCCTCCAACTGGAAAATTCCTATTCTCCTCCTAACCCCCCTATCAGGTGACAATTCCCTTGTGAAGACTTTCCTGAGTCTCTCTGCAGTAGATTCTTTTTCCACGCTACCGATCACACTTCGCACATAGCTTTATTGTAGCACCTATCACAATGTGATTTAACATTCATGTGTCTCTGCTTCACTTGTTATACAGGGAGCTCTCTCATAAGCAAGGTTTGGGTCGAATTTATTTTTTGCATCCCTACCACCCGGCAGTATCTGGAACATAATAAGTGCACAAGGGATGTTTCTTGAATAGGTTAGGTAGTGATCTCCCTATTTATCCCTACTTATATTCTGGAAGCAGCTGCTCTGGGCTGTTGGTCTGCCCGATCCTTAATCTCTTCCACTCAGGACCACTCAAACTTCCTCGTGACATTGTGCTTATTGATCTTCCATCCGTAACCTCTGATTTTGGAGATGGTGATAAAGGCAGGGCCCAGGGCTCTGTGATTGATTATGTGCAGACATTGCAGTTTGGTTTGGCTCCAGCATCAGTGACAGCAGCTGCCATCATTTTTCTCAATTTCCAGGATTTCTTCCAATGTCTTAGGGCATAGTGTACTTCTAGAGCCCTCTCTGATGATTTGAGGCTTATGGTATGTGTAATTTGGTACTTTGGGTCTGCATTTATTATCCCAAATAAAACTCCCATAAAGGTCAGTTTTGTCAGTTTAAAACTTAACAACAAATCAAAGATATTGAATGTTCTGTATATGTGGATGCGTTATGGTGAAAATATTTGAACACCATTCGGATGAAATGTAGTCTGAAAACACTGTCCTAATGACATCTTGTTTATATGCATGTAACGAACATGAGCAGGGTATCAGTTGGGAATAAATAACCACAGTTAGAATCAGTAAGGTTATTCTTGAGAGTGAGATTACACAAATCCTGAAACAGCGAACCTGCCATTTGGTGAGAGATGGCTTGTGAATCTGGCAAAGTTGGTTTGCTAGGGTTTACATTAATACGTAATAACGTGCATTGCTTCAGAATGGTAAGGCAAGTTAACACTTTTGTTACGTGTCAGTGCAAAACAAGAAAGTATAATCACAGGCTGTTTTGTTGATTGTCTTCTTTAGTGTATTTCCGTGGCTCCTTCCTTTCAACAACATCCAGATTATATTCTTTTTCCTGTGAAAACAGAGCACGCAGTTTTATAGATAAGGAAACACAAACTCAGGGGATCTAAACGACTTGCTTGCCCAGCCTGTGTGGCTCAGTGGTTGAGCGTCGACCCATGCACCAAGAGGTCACTGCTGGTTTGATTCCCAGTCAGGGCACATGCCCAGGTTGTGGGCCCGATCCCCAGTGGGGGGCATGCAGGAGGCGGCCAATCGATGTTCTCTCTTATGGATGTTTCTATCTCTCTCTCCCTCTCCCTTCCTCTCTCTCTGAAATCAATAAAGAAAAATACATAAATAAACGACTTGCTCAAAGACATGCAACTAGTTAGTAGCAGGGCTGGAACTAAAATCCAGGTCTCTTCACTGACATGCAGGGGATTTTTTCCCTTTTCTATGCTCTTCCCCTTCATTTGACAGATTTTTCCAGAGTGTAAGCAGTTTTATTTACTCCACAGAAAAGATACTGTATTTTTCTATAAAGTGATGGCGAATGGTGTGGAATTACAGTCAACGTAGTTGTTCCCGCAAATAATTGAAATACAAAATAATGAAAATGCCTTATCTTTTCACCTAATGGCAGTATAATCAAATGGTAATTATTGAATAGTGAAAGACCCATGCAGCAACCGATCTAATTTTGAATGTTCTATCTAAAGGCAAATATTTTTTTTTTTTGTAAAAACAGTGAATCAATACAATTTTCCAAATTCTGACTCATCAAACAAGAACTGAAGTTCTCAGTTGTCAGTGGTTTGAGGAGTACATCAGAAATTAAGGAGCCACTGTGGAGATTACCAAATGGGATGTTTTATCTTGAATTGCCCTGGTTTAAAATGAGCAAGAATATGCTTGGTCTCTAATTTCTAAGAGGTAAAGACAACTGTGGTTATTTACACTAAGTTTAGGACAAAATTGAACTGAATGAAAGTGAGAAGTGGAGTAGAAATTTTAACATTTTATTTATTTATGTTTTAATCCTCACCGAAGGTTATTTTTCCATTGATTTTCAGATAGAGCGGGAGGGAAGGAGGGGGAGAGAGAGAGAGAGAGAGAAACATCAATGTGAGAGACACACATTGATTGGTTGCCTCCAAAATGACCCCAACCAGGGCCCAGGATCGAACCACAACCAAGGTACTTGCCCTTGACAGGAACCGAACCCATGACTCTTTGGTCTGCGGACTGATGCTCTAACCGCTGAGCCAAACTGGCCAGGGTGAAATTTTCACATTTTAAAAGCTGACAGCTTTAACCTCAACCAAAAATATTTATTATCTAAAAATAGTTCTGGGATCTTGGGTTAGGCCACTGTTTCTTGATGGACTGCCCTCCATGGACTTTTCCACCAATGACCTGCAGCATTTCTTTCAAAGCAAAGAGTCAAGTTGACCCAAAGCAATAATGTTTCCTTGACCAAACACACTCTACTTGAAAGTTTTCTCAACAATATCCAAGGTTTCTTCCAGCTCTTTATATGTATATCATGGGTATCTTAGGAAAGCGATTTGAACAAGTCACAACTACAAAAAGCTAGGGATTTTATAGAGTATTTTGTGTTGCTTTGATGAAGGATATGTATAAAAATGATGAAACGTATTAGTACATATTTTATGTTAAAAAGGAAGGAAATAGGGAAGAACAGTTGAAGCTGGTTAATTTATTAATTCACACCATTGAGTATCTACTATATCTGAAGGTCTGTGCTACTCTCAAGGTATATATAGCAGGCAATGTTGGTTCCATGTCTTTAAGAAACTCACAGTATAGTGAAAATCTTACAAATAGTAAATGTTTGGTAGTAGTCTCTCCAGTGCTATAACTGACAGGTTATCTTTTTATTATTATACCTCCCTCCACGTTCAATCTCTGAATGAAGAATTGAATAAGGAAAAATGAAGGAGAACCAAGTTCCATCAAACTCATCACTATCTCAGCTAATATTTTTAATCCAACAGAAACTCAACTTGCTCTTGTAAAAATCAAATATTCAATAGGGATTTATAGTTGTGGTGCCTTAAGTGGTCTGGGAGTCTACCATGACACAAGACCCGATAAAAAGCATGAGTGGCTAATTGGTAAATCCTCCTTGGACTGTTGTTGCATAAAATGTGAATTAATTTTTACAAATTAAATACAAAAGTATAGGTTCTATTTCTTTTTTTAAATGTTTTTTTTTTATTGATTTCTTAGAGAGAGAGAAAGGAAGAGAGAGATAGAAACATAGATGTGAGAGAGAAACGTCAATCAGCTGCCTCCTGCACGCCCCCTACTGGGGATCAAACCCGCAACCCAGGCATTTGCCCTGACTGGGAATTGAACCAGGACCTCTCAGTCCATGAGATGATGCTCAATCCACTGAGCCACACTGGCTGGGCAAAAAGGATGTTATATTTTATCCTATAATTCTATGACTTTTGTAATAAGATTTTCCAGATTATTTATTCTTCCATATTAACAGAAATGGAAGTCTACTTGGTTTACACACTCAGAAGTTTCATTTGTGATATGCAGAGAAAAACACTCAAAATCTCTTTGTCCCTTGTGTTTGCTTTCTTAAAAAAATATTGCCATATTTAACAGCAACTTGAGGACTTCTCTGAGATTTTTGTTTGTTTCCTTTACATCTAGACTTAACTTTTAAATATATTCTTCTTCTTCTTTCTTGTGTTCTAAGTCACATCGTTTCCATTTCAGAAGGAAAGGGTACTCTTTATAAAACTAGAAAAAAAACCACGTCTAACTTGAAATCTATTCTATAGAAAAATTTAAATTAATTCAGAATAAAAATAAGTTAAATGCTAAGTTAAATGCTAGTATGAAAAATCATCTTTTTTAAATGCATCTTTTTTTTAAGAGCTTGAAATGTCTGGTGAAGAAGCATAATTCTTTCACGAAACGATTCATGAAGCACAGATGTTTTTCAGCCTCCCACAGGGATATACCCCACCACAGTGAGGACAGCAGATGCCTCTTCTCCCACTTTCTTATCTGGCTCCTTTCCTTAGGAATCTATTTATTTCAGTGATTAGCTCAAATAAGCTTATTTCAGCACAGTTAACCTCAGCCTCTTCTTGAAAGTTGATTTTATGGGATGAGGTAAGGAAGAAGTAGACCAACTCATCTAAAAATGTTAGCAGCTCCAACTGCCAATTTTTCCTTGCGTATCATTTTAAATTATGCCCCCCCCCCAAATCTAAGCATTCAAATTACCTTAGGGAAATAAAGTTCATATAATTTAAATTAATTGAATCATAAATGTGCCAACTTTATGTTAAATTATGTATGAGTCAAGCATTTTACAACATGTTTTCTATGTATGTCATTGATTCTATGTTAACGTCAGCATGCAGCAACTGAATCGTGTGTGTGTGTGTGTGTGTGTGTGTGTGTGTGTGTGTGTATGTGTGTGTGGTAGTTTTTCTTCTTGTCGTAACAAATTATCACAAACTTGGTGGATTAAAACAAAACAAATTATCTTATAGAAGTTCAATACAGATCCCAGTGAGCTAAAATCATGGGTGCAATAGGGCCATGTTCCTTTACTCCTCTCCACCTTATCCTTCCTTTTCTTTCCCCTTTTCCTTTTCTTTTCTTTCTTTTTTTTTTAAATGTTTTTCTTTATTGATTTTTAGAGAGAGAGAAAGGGAGAGGGAGAGAGAGAGAGAAACATCGATGAGAGAGAACATTGATTGACCTCCTCCTGCATGCCCCCCACTGGGGATTTGGCCCACAACCTGGGCGTGTGCCCTGACTAGGAATCGAACCAGCAAACTCTTGGTGCATGGGTGAAATATCAACCACTGAGCTACACTGTCTGGGCCCCTTTTCCTCTTCTTTTCCTTCTTTTTCTTTCCCTTCTCTCCATTACTCTTTACTTCCTCTATTTTCTCTTCCTCTCTTTTCAGGCATCTAACCCTCCTCCTTTCTCATTCTAAAGTCATTCAAAACCTGTTACTTAAAAATGGTTGGTTAATATATCTTAAAACATATGTAATAGTGACATATAATATTAATGTATTTTCCCTTCATTTGGTTGCTAAGGAATGTGATGTCTTAATCTTTCTTTTCTCTAAAACCCTACAGACAATTTACTCCTCTTTCTTTCATAGAAATAACCATATTGTAATTACAGTTATCAATTTACATACAGTAATCATATTAACTGTGAGCATTATATGTATCACCTGGACCTATATTTATTTTAATAGGAAGAATCAATAATTCTCAAATGGGAAAAATGTGATGCTGATTACCTATTCAAGTGATCAGAGATTAGGGGTATTTGTTTGAATGAACTGCTTAGAGATTCTGCAACTACTTTTGAACTGTTTTTATTTATTAATTTTTGAAAGAGAGAGATCGATTTGTTGTTCCACTTATTGATGTATTCATGAGTTGATGGTTATATGTGCCTTGACCGGGCTTGAAACCAGCAACCTTGGAATATGGGGATGACACTCCAACCAGCTGAACTACCCAGCCAGGTTCTCTGCAATTACTTTTGATCTGCACAATAGAAGGTACTTATTACAAATCTAAATTTAAAAATCATAGTCAGCCCGGCCAGTGTGGCTCAGTGGTTGAGTGTTGACCCATGCACCAAGAGGTCTCCAGTTCGATTCCTGGTCAGGGCACATGCCCAGGTTGTGGGCCCGATCCCCAGTGGGGGGCATGCAGGAGGCGGCCAGTCGATGTTCTCTCTCATCGATGTTTCTATCTCTCTCTCCCTCTCCCTTCCTTTCTCTCTACAATCAGTAAAGGAAAAAAAAATCATAGTCATTTCATCTTTGCAGCTCTGTTATCATTTCTTAAAGGAATTCTCATGATATAGGACCTCTGTGTACTTCCTAGTATCTCTTTGTCAAATTTCAGAGAATAAAAATGAAAAATATATCTACAGAGTTAGGTAACATTCATTTCAGTGAAATGGTCAGTGTAACTTATGTTTTCACTAATTTCTTTTTTAAATTAAGTCATTTTGAAACTAAGTGGTGGTGTTCGGGTCCAGGTTCTTTGTCTCATAAAATCGAAGAATGAGTTCACAGACAAAGGGGCAAGCAAAATAAAAGTTTTATTTGAAAAATAGACAGACTCCCCTGAGTGGGTAGGGGACCCAACTGGGTTGCTGGTGGGGCTCTGTTGTCTAGGGGTAGATATATACTTTGCTAGCCTCTGATTGGTCCTTTCAAGGAATTCTACCTTAGCAACATCCATACATTTTAAAGCTTGTGTTTCCTGTTTCCCACCTGACTGGATTTAACCCTTGGTCATCTAGCTCTAAATTCATATTACCCTTCTGGAAAAAGCATATGTGGGCATCACCGATTTTTTTTTAAAAAAAGCTTGCTCTATCAGGTGAATTGGGGCAGATTTGATTAGCAAAGATATATATTGTCCCATAACGTTCCCTAGTTGGAAGTGGACAGGTTCTGATTTAAAAACAGACATTGATTAGCTATTCTGACATTTGCACAGAAGCTTTACTCCCAGGGAAGAGACAACTTAGTTGGGTGTGGTTAAGAACAAATAAAGTAGCCCCAGGTATCTGTAGGGGCCTTAGTGGTGTCCTTTTTTATGATAATTTCAACTTCTCCCAGTCTCTTAGTGAGGAGGAGGGGAAACGCCCTTGGAACAACCTTATGTTTGCTTTTGGTTTCTTTTCTAAATCCAATTTCGGTTTCCTATAATCATTTTTAAGGTGACCTGGCTTTCTGCAATAGAAACACACTCTATAGTTTTGCAGCAGAACTCATTCAGCAGTCCTGTTGCCTTGCTCCCAGAAACCAGTAGGTATATTAATAAGAATACGTCAGGACCACCAGCGCTATATTCCTTAACAGTAAATAACATTCATTTGCAAACATACCAGGGTCCCAGAAAAAGGAACTATACAATCACTTTGCCCCTCTTGCCTGAAGCCAACCTTTTTGGGTTTTTGTTGTTGTTGTTGTTGTTATATAATTGACCTGTGCTTCTTCCAGGAGCTTCTCATTTTTAATCAAGAGAAACTCTCATTTCTATAAGTCAGGAATGTTAATGGGGGCTGGGAGTTTCTGGCCTTGGAAGCACAATTTGCCATGTTGATTTTAGTTGTATTTTGAGATCTGTCGAGTCTGAATAAACCTCCAGGTCTACTGTGTACTGGGTTGCCTGGCTGTGAGCTGAGCTCCAAGTCCTTGCAAACCTCCCCAGGTGTCTCAGCCTTCCCTCTCCATGGTCCAGTCCCTCACTGCCTAACCTGCCTCTATCTCCTCAATTTGCCATTGTCTTTTAAACTATTTTAAGTTGAGGGATTAGTACTAAAGGTATAAGAGGACTTCATTAGGAAATTTAATTTGTGAATATCTTAGGTAATAGAAACACTGATGTGTTCTCTTTAAAACACCTAATTAAAAGAAGTTGATGACATTTTGAGCACATTTTTATTTTAATTGTAATATACAGCAACATATTCAAAAATGAGTAAGAGAGCAGGTAAATTTGATGGATTAATCAGGATTGACAGTAATAAATTATGGTTGCTTCTCAAAGTTTGATTTTAATAAGATGATTAAAGTCCTTGACAGAAAGAATACTGAAGGTGAAAAATAGGACCTCTAGGTAGTTTTGTACTCACTGAGCTTTATTTTAAATTCAAAATTTTTAGTCACCTTGGAAATTTATATTTGTACTAAAGTCCAAAAGTAGTATCTTTCGTGGTAAGAAAATATCTTTTATATTCATTTATGAAGTATTTTCTGTAAAATATACCTGTTCAGAAAGGATGTTATCTGATTTCTAAATGTTATAATTATTTTAAAATGCAAAAATTATGACATAAATTTATATGTGGATCTGTCCGGGATCCTTTCCACAGCCTTTATGAAACATTTTTTATAGTTAGTCCCATAGGCAGAGAAAAGCATTGCTTTTTTTACATTTTCATAGTAATTTATCCATACCTCTGTTATAGTACTTATCACACTATACTGGAATTTATGTATTTTTATTTATATCTGTAAGTATATTTTGAACACCTTGGGGACAGTGATTATGATATTAATTTCTGTAATATCTGCCTGTCAGTCAATAAATGTCTATGAAATATATTAATTGTATTAACATTTCCCACATGTTGCACTGTGCCCGAACCACACATAGTAAGCTCAATATTTATTGAATAACTGAAACTCTATTTGAACATCAGAATGACTTGACAAAGTAATAAATATTCCTCAGTATAGACAGTGTAAACTGTCCTCACATATAACATACGGAAATAACGTCACTTATGTTGACATTTTTCTAACTGAGTTTCTCTGCCTGTCTCTACCTCAAATTGACCAATAATACTTCGGCATCTTATGCACTGCAAATGGGAATCTGTTTGAATTTTAAATCCAAGAAGTAAAATTCGATGTGACCACTATGGCGATTGCTGCTGGTTGCTGTTTAATGCAGTCGTTGAACAGTAGTCTTACACAGTCTGGTAGACGACACAGAGCAATGCTATGATGGGATAGTGTAGATCCAGATCTTAACACAATCTCTTAGGGTTCTTGCAAAAAGAATCATACTACTTAGTGCTAATTAGCTCAGCTGTCCTGGCTACCCATACATGGGCTTCCAAGGATTCACTTCTTGATTCAAATATATATATATATATATATATATACACACACACACACACACACACACACACACACACACACACACACACATACATACATATATATTTCCCAGGGAACCAGCTGGCTTAAGGAACTCTCGATCAGGTTTGGTTTTTGCCTCTATTATCTCATGGACTCAGATTCATCACCATCTTCACTATCCAGAAATCTACTACTAGGGGTTAGACAGCTTTTGAAAACACAGTGAACCTGATTAGAACCTGTTTTATTAGATAAAATTGTTTCTCACACACCCTTCTTGATGTTAATGTTACTTACACTGCTCAAATTAAAAAAGCTACTCTAATTGATTTGCCAACATTTTCAGTTAAAGAAAAAGGAAAGGAAACAACAAAGCTTGTAAATTAATGCCAGGTGGGAGGTGATGGCATGACCCATAACTAGAGTTAAGAAAAAAATGGTTGCATATCTAATCAATTTTTTAAATTCTGATTTCATAATCCATATTAGCATATTCAAGGTTCTGAGAAGTCCTGAAAAAAATAGATGTAAATGTGTTTACTCTGTGAATCTGTAAAATTATGTATTTTTACTAAATTTGGAAATTTTCTACTATTATTTCTTCAGATACTTTTTCAAGCCTGCCCTCTTCTCCCCATGCAGAACTCTGATGATATGAATGTCAGATATTTTGTTCTAGTCCTACAAGTTCCTGAGGCTCTGTTTTTTTTTTTGTTTGTTTTTTTGTTTTTTTTAGTGGATTTTCTCTCTGTTGTTCAAAGTAAGTAAATTTAATCTGTCTGTCCTAAAGTTCTCTGATTCTGTCTTCGGTCCCCTCCGTTCTGGTGTCAAAGCCATCCATTGAGCTTTTTCTTTTGGTTACTGTATTTTTCAGTTCTAGAGTTTCCATGTGGCTCTTTTTTTTCTTTTTTCTTTTCTTATTGATTTTTAGAGAAAGAGGAAGGAAGAGAGAGATAGAAACACCGATGAGAGAGAACATTGATCGGCTGCCTCCCACATGCCCCCACTGGGAATTTGGCCCACAGCCTGGGCATGTGTCCTGATCAGGAATCAAGCCAGTGACCTCTTGGTGCATGGGTCGATGCTCAACCACTGAGCCACACCGGCCGGGCCATCTGGCTCTTTTTTATATGTTTTATTTGTTGTTGAGACTTTCTATACCTCTACAGAGGCTTTCCGTTTTTCCAATGTTCCGAATTTGTTTGTTATTGCTTGGTTGAAGATTTTTATGATGGTTGCTTAGAAATTATTTTTAGATATTTCTAACAACTCTGTCATTCTGATGTTGGTGGCTGTTATCCTTTCTCATTCAAGTGGAGATTTTCCTGATTTTGGGTATGATGGGTGATTTTCCATAGAAATGTGGACATTTTGAGCATTATGTTATGAAACACTGGATTTTATTTTAAATGTTTGTTTTAGAAAGCCTTGTCTGACACCACTCCAGTGGCAAAGGTAGCGTGCATGCCCCATTACTGCCAGGTGGTAGTGGAAGTTCTGCTTTCCCACTCAGCCTCCATTGAGACACAGTGGGTGCAGGGGCTTCCCCCTGGGTGGAGTTAGGAGTCCCTTTCCCCCACTAGACCTCTGCTCATGCCACTATTGAGAGAGGCAGGGTTGCCTTATTACTGCTGCTCATGTGACCTTCACTAACACTGAGGGGGTCTTGTATAACCCTGGGTGACCTGACATATCACTAGGTCTTCCCTGGCACTGTCTATCCCAGTGGAGAGTGAGAGGGGCATCTTGTTACAGCTGGGTGTGGAGAAAATAAATCTAGGTTCTGCACTTTGCCTCTGAGGGGGAGGGGTGAGTCTTTGTTATTGCTAAATTGAGATGGGAATTCCAGCTCTCCACTATTCTTCTGATGTCTCCCTGGCTGGGAGGGATTGGAGTGACTCAATACTGCCCCCCCAGGCAGCCTTGTCTGACATTACTCTGGGAGGATGACAGGAGGTGGTAGTGGTGGGAGGTGTGGGGAGAGCAGTTAAAGCACCTTGTCACAGTCTGGCAAAGGTGCAAGTCTAGGGCCTCCACTAGGCTGGTACGTGTAGCGATGGACCCACGTGTATTTTCCCCTGTGGCGTATGGTTGAAGTCACATTTTGATTCATGCGAGGCTGTCTCTTTCCAGGACATTCATTTAAGAACAGGCTTCTGATGAGACTTTTTTATTTATTTATTCGGTGTTGGTATTTCCTGGTTACTGACTTCTCCATTACCCAGTCTGAATACGTGAGGCAAAAAGAAAAACTAGGGACCTCATCATCCTTGGGTGCTGAGGACCCTGGCCACTGGGTCCCTCTCTCTACCTTTCAGACTTTCTTTATATTGTCTTATATATAATGCCAAGGTGTTTTTTGTTTGTTTGTTTTTTTAAGCTGCAGTTAATAGAAGAAATAGGGAAAAGTATATATACTCCATCTTTTGGTTGTATCTTCTTTTTGTGATTTAAGAAATTTTGATGCTCAGTGTCCAGATCCATTAATACACTGGTGGTTACAACCTAGAACACTTTTATAAAGGGATGTTTCCATTCATTTATTACTTGGTTGCCCATTGGTACAATTCATATAAGAAAAGTAGGAAAAATGCATGATTCTCTTACTCTACTTACTGATTTCTAAGATAATGAATCGATTCTGTATGACCTCAGAGAGAGACCAGGTAGATTTTCATATCATTATGAATTTGTAGATTTAAGCATATTTGATATGTTTTATTCCGTTACAATTCTTATCCTTATTGATGATCAAATTATCCAATTTTTGGCTGGTGAGAGCTTCTTCAAGTTGGCTCCTGAGTCCTTTTGAAAAGACCCTAATCATCATGACAGCTATTTGCCATCTGGTGAGATAAAATGATCAAGGATAACCTTGTGTATTTCATGCCTTAGACCTTGAATCTGCCATTATTCAAGAGGGCCTCTTTTTTTTAGTGGGTAATATTTTGAAACCATAATCTAGGTGCTAGGGATTCTCACTGCTACTAGTTGAGTCATTTTTATAGGCTTCTTCAGTGGGCAAAGATATGAAATATATATGTGTATGCTGACATAAATATTTAAAGATAAAACACTTTATAGATTCACACTGATATTTCAAATATAGTAGAAAAAATTTTGTATATTGTTTTCTGTATTATATATGTACCTTCTTTCTTGAGATCTATAATCTTGGTTCTCAAGGACATAAGATATGACAGAATCATAATTATTTATGGTTATGATTTGCTTCATTCCATATTATACCTTCAGTAGTTTTAGAGTAATAATACATATACTAAGATGACATATAATCAGAGAAAAAAGTTTAAAATATTTTTGGCTATGCTCTCTCATTGTGCACCAATTTAAAAATAGTTGTACTATATCTACATTGATATAGTACATAAATATAAGTGCTACATTCTCTTTGTTTTAGTTCTAATTTAGTCTTTTTCTACAGTAACTGTATATTTAATGCTTTCTACTAGAGTTTATCTTTTGTCTCCATTCATTTTGGTTGCATGGAACTCATTCTCCAATGGAATCTTGGATAACTCATGAAAACAATCTTTCTGAATTCTTTCATAGTAATAATAGTTGTGTCATTTCAAAATTGTGAGTCTGTTTTCTGAATACAACATCACCAAATACTCCAGTTCCTTCTGGCAAAGTTTCTACTTAAAAGTCTTATGGCAATATGTTACAGTCCCTAATAAGTCACCCTCTTACATGTCCCAAGGAATTTTTTACTCTTCTTCTGTTAACTCTAGTAATATTTAAAGACTATATACTGGTGTTAGTGATTCTGGGTTGATATTTTTAGGCATGTGGTGTTATGGGATGTTCTTGCTTTTTTTTAACCTTTCAACTTTACTTTTATTGTTGACACTATTTGAGATGTTCCCATACTCCACCCCCTTTGCCCACTTAAACCCAGCCTCCTCCCTTCCCTTTGGCCATCACCACACTGTTGTCTGTATCTATGCATTATATTAATATATGTTCTCTGGCTAATCCCGTCACCTTCTTTCATCCACTTCCTCCCTCACCCCTCCCCTCTGATAGCTGTCAGTCTGTTCCATGTATCTATGCCTCTGGTTCTATTTTATTCATCAGTTTATTTTCATTAGATCCCACATAGAAGTGAGATCACATGGTATTTGTCTTTCTGTGACCGGCTTATTTCTCTGAGCATAATACTCTCCAGGTCTGTCCATGCCGTCTTGAGGTAAGGTGCTTTCCTGGAAGGGAACTCTAACTGGACATTTCCCCAAGTTTATCGGGCTTTGCCAATCCCTTCAATCACAAATTCTGGCATCACTTTTGGAGTGGGGTAAACCTTTGTCAATTTCAGCGTCTCTCTCTCTCTCTCTCTCTCTCTCTCTCTCTCTCTCTCTCTCTCTGTGCTTTCACTGCACTCTCAAGTGTATTCTTCTCTGCTATTTCGGGGAGTTGTCCGGTTCTCAGTTTCATTAGCCATCTTATTGCTTCTGCCTGCTTCGTTTTTGTTTTGTAATCTAGTTGTTCTGTCTTTTTTCTGTGGGGATTCTGGAATTTTAAAAACTGCCATAACTACCATCTTTCCAGCATCGTTTTCTATTATTCTGACTCTGTGCTCACAGGTTGAGAAAGATGATCTTATCTTGGTCTCACAATAACCCTATGAGTCAAGTATTATTATTATTGTTAGATAAGAAAACTGAATCTGAGTGATTTACTAACACAGTCCAAGGACTCAAGTCTGGTAGACATTAAATCTGTGCTTTTAACTTTATAGAGACTACTTCTCCACTGGTATAAATAGGGATCTAGTTTGGGATAGAGCTTGGAGACAATAATCTATGTCATTCATTAATTAACTTATGCATACATCAACAATTTAATCAACATCATATGCTAGGTATTGGGCTCGGCCTTGGAAATACAAAGGTAAATAACAGTGGTAGAGTTCTTGTTATCAAGAAGCAATAAAACTCTTTAAATCAGCAGATGAAATTGGCCACATAAAAGTTGTACCAATGTTCATTTGCAGGAATAACTAAACATTTTGCAAATGAGCTTAAATCTGTTTGCAAAGATGAACATACTGAGTATACCAAGGTGAAATTTGTTTAAGTTTAGAGTCTTTTCACATTAACAAGTTTGCCAAGACTGTGTTCTTGTTAATTAGTTTTACAATGTGATGTGTTAACAGTGGAGTGGTTTGTATTTTATGAAAAGTAATTTTGAATATACATTACCTAGTGCTTTTAGCACTCAAACAGAAATTGGAACAGTGTATCTTTTATTAACTTTATCCTCACCTATAAGGGCTGTGATTTATTTCAGAGATTGGAGAAAAGTTGCTATGACTACCACTGTTTTGAATTATCCTTTTACAGATGGGAAGCTGCAGGTTAAATGAATAGTATGCATATTTTTTAAAAAACTTTATGCTACAAATTCTGCTAAAATTCAGATTAGAATCTTTGCTTTTCTCTCATATTCTTTGAGAAAAAGAGGGGGTGGAGGAACACTAGGACATTAAAGTTGTGTTCCTATGAAGTGATAAATGTAGAGCTGATGAAATGAGAAAAAAACTAATTTTCCCCAGGACCTGAAAATCTGTAGGAAGACTGACAAAACTGCTTAAGAAGGCTGCTTTCAGGGAATATAAAGAAATGGATCTGTTTGGGTATTCTTTACTCTTGCCTTTAGGAGTAATGCTTCTTTCCGGTAATTAGTCTGACTTCATTTATACTTATATTTATTATTCATTTCAAGAATAAAATGTTCTATTACTGTACTTATTCAGTATAAACTGATACTCTACAACATTTGGTCAATTACTGTCCAGTATTTTCTTTATTTTTTTAAACATTATTTTCATTGTTCACACTATTACAGATGTCCCCATTTTCCCGGCCTTTGATCACCTGCACCCAGTCCCCACCCCCTCTTCCCTCTGGCCATCACTACACTGTTGTCTGTGTCTATGTGTTATATGTTCTTTGGCTAATCCCTTCACCTCCTTTCATCTAGTCCTCCACTCCCCCCTTCCTTCTGACAGCTGTCAGTCTGTTTCATGTATCCATGGCTCTGGTTCTATTTTGTTTATCAGTTTATTTTGTTCATTAGATTCCACATATAAATGAATCCATATGGTATTTGTCTTTCTCTGACTGGCTTATTTCGCTTAGCGTAATAATCTCTAGGACCACCCATGCTGTCGCCAAAAGTACGATTTCATTCTTTTTTACAGCTTCATTGTATTCCATTGTGTAAATGTACCATAACTTTTTTATCCACTCATCTGCTAATGGGCACTTGGGCTGTTTCCAGATCTTGGCTATTGCAAATAACACTATGAACATAGGGGTGTATATATTCTTTTGAATTAGTGTTCAATACATTTTAGGATGTATTCCCAGAAGTAGAATCGCTGGGTCATAAGGCAGTTGCATTTTCAATTTTTTAAGGAAACTCCACACTGTTTTCCACACTGACTGTTCCAGTCTTCATTTCCACCAGCAGTGTACGAGGGTTCCCTTTTCTCCACACCCTCGCCAACACTTGTTGTTTGTTGATTTATTGATGGTAGCCATTCTGGCAGGTGTGAGGTGGTATCTCATTGTGGTTTTAATTTGCATCTCTCCAATGACTAGTAACGTTGAGCATTTTTTCATGTGTATTGGCCATCTGTATGTCCTCTTTGGAGAAGTGTCTATTGAGGTCCTTTGCCCGTTTTTTAATTGGATTGTTTGTTTTCCTGGTGTTGAGTTGTATAAGTCCTTTACATATTTTGGAAATTAACCCCTTATCAGATGTATCCTTGGCAAATATGTTCTCCCATACAATGTGTTGGTTCCCTTTTCATTTTGTTGATGGTTTCTTTTGCTGTGCAGAAGCTTTTTAGTTTGATGTAGTTTCATTTGTTCATTTTTTCCTTTGTTTCCCTTGCCCTAGGAGATATATTGGCAAAAATACCACTACGTGAGATGTCTGAAATTTTACTGCCTATGTTTACTTCTTAGATTTTTATTGTTCTGCAACTGAAATTTAAATCTTTTATACATTTTGAGTTTATTGTAGCATATGATGTAAGTTGGTGGTCTACTTTCATTTTTTTGCGTGTAGCTGTCCATTTTTCCCAACACCATTTTTTGTAGAGAGTGTTTTTAGTCCATTTTATGTTGTTGTCTCCTTTTTCAAATATTAATTGACTATAAAGGCCTGGGTTTATTTCTGGGCTCCCTATTCTGTTTCATTGATCTATATGCCTGTTCTTGTGCCAGTACCAGGCTGTTTTGATTACAGTGGCTTTGTAGTATAACCTGATATCCGGTATTGTGATCCCTCCAACTTTGTTCTCCTTTCTCAAGATTGCTAAGGTTATTTGGGGTCTCTTTGTTTCCATATAGTTTTTTTTGGAATATTTATTGTATATCTGTGAGATATGCCAATGGTATTTTAATAGGAATTGCATTGTAGATTGCTTTGGGTAGTATGGACATTTTAATGATGTTAATTCTTCCAATCCATGAACATGGTGTATGCTTCCACTTATTTGTATCTTACTAATTTCTTTCTTCAATATCCTATAGTTTTCTGAGTATAGGTCTTTTACTTCCTTGGTTAAATTTATTCCTAGTTAACTCATTGTTTTGTTGTTGCAGTAGTGAATGTGATTGTTTTCTTAGTTTCTCCTTCTGATAGTCCATTATTGGTATATTAAAATGCCACTGAATTCTGAATATTAATTTTTTATTCTCTCTAGTTTTTATTCGTAAGGCTGGCAGTGTTCTATGTGTATAACTATCTCACCTTTTTTTTTTTGTTATTTGAGGACTTTTCATTTAGTATATAAGTTTAAATTTAACTGTTTTCTTTTTTAACTAATGGTGACTTACATCCAAATATTAACCTTATTTTACAAAGGAAAACATATGAACTAAAGCTTTTGAAGTCCCAACGGTATATTTTAAGTTTATATGTAGTAAAGTAAAATTACAAAGAGATGACATTTTTAGATGCTGTAAGTTAAACAAATGTTTACTGGGGAGAAAATGTATAAGAGAAAGCTTTTGCATGAAGGACTATGAGATCTATATTTATATCTTAGTTATATCTTGATATAAGAGATGGTGTTTTGTCTACTTGTCTAATTTTAGCAAGGTCAGATTATGAGCAGAAACACTGCATTAATATGCCATAAGACTGCCCATTTAAACCTGTATCCTAGTGTTCCCAGAGTATTTAACACAAAACAACTCGCTTTCCTCATTACCTCTTTATCAAAATTACCTAAACCAAATACTAACAATCAGTATAAGCAGAAACAATGGAATGCTTGTGTGTGTGATTATTGTGTGTTTGTCATATATAACCACTACATTAATTAATATATCATATATGGTATTAAATAGCCAAAAGTTGGAAACATACTAAATGTCTGTCAACTGATTAGTGGAGAAACAAAACATGGTTTATTCATGCAATGGAATATTATTCAGCCATAAGAAAGAAATGAAGCACTCATATATGCTACAGTATGGATGAACCTTAAAAACATTATGCCAGTTGAAAGAAGCTAATCACAAGAACCCACATACCTGTATGATTCTTTTTTTTTTTCTTTATTGATTTTTAGATAGAGAGGAAGGGAGAGGGCGAGAGAGATAGAAACATCGATGAGAGAGAACATCGATTGGCCGCCTCCTGCATGCCCCCCTCTGGGGATTGGGCCCACAACCTGGGCATGTGCCCTGACCGGGAATCGAACCGGTGACCTCTTGGTGCATGGGTCGACACTCAACCACTGAGCCACACCGGCCGGGCCCTGTACGATTCTATTTATATGAAATATCAAGTATAATCAAATCCATGGAGAAAAAAAAAAACAGATTAGTGGTTGCCAGTGGCTTGGAGAAGGAAGGAATGGGAAGTGACTGCTTAATAGATATGGGGGTTCCATTTGAGGTGAGGAAAAAGTTCTGAAAGTAGGTATTGGTGATGGCTGCACAACATTGCAAATGCATTGACTATCACTGAATTGCACTCTTTAAAACATAATTTTGGCCCTGGCTGGTTTGCCTCAGCGGTTAGAGCGTCGGCCCGTGGACCAGAGAGTCCTGGGTTCGGTTCCCGCTAAGGGCATGTATCTCGGTTGCAGTGTGTCCCCAGCCCCGGTTGGGGTCATGTGGGTGGCAACCAGTCGATGTGCCTCTCTCATGTCGATGTTTCTCTCTCTCTCTTCCTCCTTCTCTCCCTCCCACTCTATCTGAAGATAAATGCAAAAATGTCCTCCGGTGAGGATAAAAAATAAATAAATAAATAAATAAATAAATAAATAAAACATAATTTTGTTGTATCTATTTTACCAAATTGAAAGTATTTGCATACATTATACTTCTTGAGTATACTGTTAGATTTTCGAATGCAAGGTCCCAAGAAGCCCAGGCCATTGACATAGCACATTTAAGTCTTTCTTTAATTAATGAGTAATATATGGTTTAAATGATTTTGTAAGTATTTTTTTCTCTCATCTCTGTTATTGTTTCTGTATCACTACAGTCGTATTTGTTAATATTACGAAAGTCTTAATTCCACTGTATCTTACCTGAATTATCACCACGCCTAATACAGTATTAAGTATTTACAGGGATCAGTAAATCTGTTGACTGATTAATGCATGTTTCTGTAAAAGAATAACACAGTAACATGTCAATTAACTGGCATGTTGGTGACTACGGTATTTTGTCAATGAGTTTTTCCTTTAATGGTTTTCATCCTTTTATGCTGCGTAACTCTTTAAGGTGGGAGATTCCCTGAATAGAATATTAGGATCAACCATGAAAACACTCAGATTTGTGTATTGATACTTGTTTGTATTCTTAATTATCTCTTACTTTTGGAAGACGTCTATGTTTCTCATGAAACTTCAATCAGAGCAATATGCTTGGAAATAGGCCACATAAAAATATTCAAAATTCTAATGAAAAAAATTGCATAAAAAAGATAAACTTCAAAGAAAATTGACATATTTTCTCTAAGATGCATATGGTTTAGGACAGTACAGACAATAGGGCTTCATCAATAATGATGGCTTCAGCCCGGCCGGTGTGGCTCAGTGGATTGAGCATCATCCCATGGACTGAGAGGTCCCAGTTCGATTCCCAGTCAGGGCACATGCCCAGGTTGCAGGCTCGATCCCCAGGAGGGGGCGTGCAAGAGGCAGCCGATCGATGTTTCTATCTCTCTCCCCCTTTTTTTCTCTCTAAAAAAAAATCAATAAAAACATAGTTTAAAGTTAAAAAAAATGACAGCTTCAAACTGATTACATGAAGTGTATAAAGCTAGCATTGGTTCTTCTTGAAGGTGAAGACGTTAGAAAGTGTGCGTGGAATCAGATGGCTCGAAGAGTACCATTTATAACAACTGTGATTTCATTGATTCAAATAATCTAGCGTGGCGTATCTTTATCACTCATTGTTTCTTTTTTCTTTTTTTATTCCTACTAAAGTTGCATGTGCTTGTGGTAAGACTATAGGAGTAGTGACCTTGTTCCCAGTACATCAGAGCAAGCAGGATTAAAGAGAAAGCATTAAAACATACATCGAAATTACAAAAGAAATAATCTAACATTGACTCTGGTTCTCTTCGCTAATGAGCTATCCTTAAGTTAATGACTGAAGAAATAGTTTTCTCTGTGTATATAAATTTTAACAGCATGAGACAACTGGCAGGCAAACATGTTCTACCTGCCCTGGGTAAGAAAGTAATGATTATATATGACCAGTGTTAGGTCATACATAGGCTACTCTGAAGTTATACTCCTTAATTAATGTACACACCTCAGTTAATTAGAACCTAATCTGTTCACTAGCGTCTTACAAATTTGTTATGTCAAAACGGGGTTCTAGTTAACTGAGATTATACATATACAATAAAAAAGTAGTATTTTTTATTGAACCAGTTTCAATTCTATTTAAAGTTATATTTGGAGTCTTATTTTCTAATTAATAAGTTAATGTTCCTTATTATATATTTAAAAATGTTTTTTTCTTTATTGATTTTAGAGACAGAGGAAAGGAGAGGGAGAGAGAGATAGAAACATGGATGAGAGAGAATATCGACTGGCCGCCTCCTGCATGCCCCTAACTGGGGATCGGACCCACAACCTGGGCATGTGTCCTGACTGGGAATCGAACCAGCTTCCTCTTGGTGCATGAGTCGACGTTCAACCACTGAGCCACACCAAACGGGCCCTCATTATATATTCTTTAGTGGACTAAGTGTACTTTACATGAGCGACACACAGACTGCTGTACTGTTCAAAAGTAATCTATATATACAAATAAACCAATACCAATTTGTTCTCTTTAGATGACAGGTGAACATTAGTAAAACTCTGCCTAGACCACCCCATGGGTATACCTTAGGCTCTGATAAAGAAAACAGAACAAATAAACCCAAAATAAAACAAACAGGTTAATCCCACAGATAATTATTCTGCATAAATAATAATTTTAGCCAAATGTGAATACAGTAAATATGACTGTTTATGGATAACAAGTATATTTTCTATGTGATCCTTTTTAGTAACTATATTTAAAATGTCTAAATGTATTCCCATTATTAGTATCGGACATGGTTATGATTAGAGTTCCCTTCAAAAGACGTATTCTAGCTCTTTTCTCCTAGCTTCCAGGTAAAAATGATGTAAAGATTAAAATGTAATTTTTATTTGCAAAATTTATGCAGGGTATTTCGGGGTTAAGTTCTAAGTTATTAAGACCATAATATTATATCCTTGAACTTTAGTTTTTTAACAAGTTACTATATCTTAACCTTAAAGTACACTAATCAACAACAAAATGACATAGAATAAGACCACTGTTAAGGAAATTTTGAAATAATAAAAAGTGGCTTCTTACATATGACATACTGAGGCAATGCCATCATCATTGTAAGAAAAATATGGAAGATGCATTACTAAGATATTTTTGCCTCGATATGTCCTATATATTTTGCTTCTATCTTCATATTAATAGTTCTAAAATACTTATCGTTAATCATTGACTACAAATTTAAAATTATCTGCCAAAGTTAGATGATTATATTCAACATTTAATTAATTGTAAATTTTAGATTAAGAAATTTCTTATTGAAAAATTGATTTTTCTCTCATAAGTAATATTATGAGATATTGTTATAGAAAATAATTTTGAAACATAATTTTACAAGAATTTTAATAATGTTTCATTGTATTCAGATGATTCTTCTTCTTCAGTGCATATTTAAAATTGAACAAAGTATATTCTGGGATGGATTATATTATAAAATTATCAGAAACTTTTTCCATTGATCCTCTATGATATATTGAAATGAAAATGAAAATTATGAAACAATTACAAGAAATTTCCTACTATTTCAGTATTTTAAGTACACTAATATCTTTGAATTTGTCACAAAAAAATGCTATGATAAGCATATATATTTTTAAAGGGATGAAAATGTTTTCTTTCATCAAAATGAACAGATACCTCCTTATAAAGAGCTATACAGAACAAAAGAATACTCTTGCAAATTATCAAGTTTCACCTAAAATAGAAAGCATATGATAAGTTGAATTATTCCCTAAATGTAAATTGGCCTCCATATTTTGAACATTGAGATCAAATTACAGAGATTTGTCAAAATCTATGTCATTTGGCTGATCATTAAATATCCTAAGTGATTATACTTTTTATTTCTCTTCTTTCTCATTCTGTGCTTATAGACACAGACAATTACAAGACATTTTCCTGCACAATTATCTTATAAATGTATCACAGTGCTAGAATATAAGTAGTGGATTTACCCTCCCAAAGAGTTCTTTCATTATCTAATTAAAACCTAATCCACACAACTTTTCCATGTGTACTGAACTGTTTAGGTTTATGTTTTCAAAAGAGTTGATAAAATAATTCTACAAGATTGATGTATACAGGCATTATCTCTTTTTAGATGAACAGTAGTGAAATCAAAAGTTAGTCAAGCCCGGCCGGTGTGGCTCAGTGGTTGAGCGTCGACCCATGCACCAAGAGGTCGCCGGTTCGAATCCCGGTCAGGGCACATGCCCAGGTTGTGGGCCCAATCCCCAGTGGGGGGCATGCAGGAGGCAGCCAATCGATGTTCTCTCTCATTGATGTTTCTATCTCTCTCTCCCTCTCCCTTCCTCTCTCTCTAAAAACCAATAAAGAAAAAAAATTTAGTCAAAAGGCAGCAGCCACTATTTTTATCCAAGGTCCTAGTTTCAAGGTTATTACTTAACTAACTTAATATAAAATGTGTTTCCCACCAGCAGTATGCTAGGGTTTTCTTTTCTCCACATCCATGCCAACAGGTGCAGCCACTATGGAAAACAGTATGGAATTTCCTCAAAAACTTAAAAGTCTAACTGCCCTTTGACCCATTGATCCCACTTTTAAGAATATATATTAACAACCCAAAACACCAATCAGAAAGAATATGTGCACCCCTATGTTCATAGCAGCACTATTTACAATAGCTAAGATCTGGAAGCAGCCCAAGTGTCCATCAGTAGATGAGTGGATAAAAAAGCTGTGGTACATTTACACAATGGAGTACTATGCAGCTGTAAGAAAGAAAGATCTCTTATCCTTTGAGACAGCATGATGGGCTCTGAAGAGTATTATGCTAAGTGAAATAAGCCAGTCAGAGAAAGACAAGTATCACATGATCTCACTTATATGTGGAATATAATGAAGTAAATAAACCAATGAACAAAATAGGTCCAGAGTCATGGAAGCATGGAACAGACTGACAAATCTCAGAGGGAAGGTGGGAGGATGGGCAGAGAATAACCAAAGAACATATAGGCATATATGCATAAACCATGGACGCAGACAACAGTGTAGTGAAGGCCTGGGGTGGGACGGGAACTGGGTGGAGGAAAAATGGGGGACATCTGTAATACTCTCAACAGTAAACATTTAAAAAATATAAATAAAAAATAAAATGTGTTTTAATCTGGAGGGGCAAATATTTCTGAAAATAAATGGGCCCCACTTGCTTGACCAACGTCCCTGTTTAGGAGATGAATTAAATATAGAAAGTATCCAATAGTATGTAAGAAAGGATGCTTTATGGCCTCGAAGGATTTTAAAATCTGAAGAAGGTATAAACTTTACACACCAAAAAAAAAATATTTTCTAAGAAAATACTTAGATTATATAATTCCCTATTTCCATAATCCCCAGCATAACTGTTTACTGTATAAAGTAAATTAGAGGTCTAGGTGATAGATAGATAAACAGATAGATAGAGATAGAAACATTTATTGCTAAAACAAGAAGGACAATGCTAGCTAGATTTTAGAATCAGCACTGGAAGGGACTCTAAAACTCATTTAGTGAAAACCAGTCTTAGAGCTGAAACCGGGAGAACAGAGACTTGCCTAGAGCCTAAAATCTTGTTGATCGAACCAGCCTTAGAATCTAGGCCTCCTCACTCTTGGTCAGATATTTTCCCCATGCAATAGTTCTGATAGATTTTATGTGAGTTTTCTAATATCTAATAGGCAATTCTTGTTTCTGTGTGAGAGCTTGAAAAAAAAAAAAGATAATTGCCATATTTGGATATTGCAACAACCTCATTGGTAAATCTAGCCTATATTCTTTTTACTCTGAAAACTTCAGACACAACTTGATTCTTTGCTTTATATGAAAATAATGAAGTGATGGTGAATACATCGAGCAGCTGTGTGTTTATAAAGACCATGTGTTATTTTTGTTTTATGTAGTAATGTTTTGATGTGCTGCTGAGTGGCTTGTCTTTGGGAGACAGTAAAATGGCAGCTGGTTTTACCCTAGAAGACCTCTTACTAAAGAAATTCCAGCTGTGAATATATGATACCTCCTTAAATGGGCAAAGAGAAGTTATCCCATATGTAAAATTGTTCTGCACATCTGTAGTGCTTTAGGAACCATATTCTCTTTGTAATTGGCTTCTATAAGAAGTTGTTTTTCACTTGAAAATAAAATGTAGAAACCTGAATTTGTACAAAATGTTTTAAAATAATCACAATGAAGGTTTTAAAAACAAATATGGCAAATGGGATCTTCTTGAGATTATAAATTTATGCTAGTATTTGAACAGAACTAGGTACAGTCAGTGTTAAGTAGTCAAATAGTCAAATTAGCATATGCCTTATAAAATCCGTGTTTAAAATCACTTGTGGGCTTTAAAAGGTAGACCTGGTACAAGTCCATAGTCTTCTTGGGAAAAAATAATTTGGATTTAAGAAAATTTTATTGCATGCTTTTAATAGTAAAGAATAGATATTTGGCCCTGGCCGGTTTGGCTCAGCGGTTAGAGCGTCGGCCCGCGGACAAGAGAGGCCCGGGTTCGGTTCCCGCTAAGGGCACGGACCTCGGTTGCAGTTTGTCCCCGACCCCAGTTGGGGTTGTGTGGGTGGCAGCGAGTGGATGTGTCTCTCTCACATCAATGTTTCTCTCTCTTCTCCTGTTCTATCTGAAGATAAATGCAAAAGTGTCCTCGGGTGAGGATAAAAAAATTTAAAAAAAGAATAGATATTTATACTTTATGCCAAATAGTAGATATGTACAGTTGATCAGGTTATGAAATGTATGAATGCCAGCAGCCCTAACAAGCAGCCAAATGGTTAGACTGAGGCAACTAGATGCTTGACTGGCTGTTTACCATCTATCTCTCTCATTTTTACTCTTTGTCACCACAGCCAGTGGGGAATGAATGACGTTTATCATGGGAATGATTGGAGAAAGATTATTTGAAATCATTATGCACTAGTTGAGTCTCAACCTCAAATGACATTAAAGTTAGTTTTTCAGGTATTCATTAAATAAATAAATAAAATGGAGTAGATCGATTGTGGTTTTTAAAATAATAATAAAGACTTAGGAAGGTAGTTAAAAGAATGAATACTTCAATGTTAATACCTTAAAATCTTAAGTGGAATTATGATTATCATGCATCACCAGGTAGGACATTGTTATAAAGGTAATGTTACCAGTGTTTAAACAAATTTATCAGAATGTTCGAGGTCCAAAATGTCATTGCCTTCATGGTGGTTACCTTGAAATGTCATTTCAAATCGAATATTCCAAAAATGGTGTGAACAATAGAAGCCTCCTTGTGAGAAATGAATATAGCCTCTCAAAATAACTGCTGAGCATTTGTTCCAATATGTGTGTCACAGATCTGTCTGTTATAAACCACTTCAGTTACTGTGGAGCCATGCCTCATATAGTATCTGACTGTGTTATATGTACAGAAGCATGCTCATGTGTGCATGTGTGTGCAGATGCACACACACACGGGACTTTGTTTTCTGCACACCCACACAGGATTTTATTTTTTGCGCGCATGCACACACACACACAGGACTTTGTTTTCTGCACACATGCACAGGATTTTATTTTTTGGGTGTGCGCGCACACACACACACACACACACACACTCACACGGGACTTTGTTTTCTGCACACACGCACAGGATTTTATTTTTTGCGTGCGTGCACACACACACATGGAAATTTATTTTCTGCACACACACACACACACACACACACGGGATGTTATTTTCTGCCCAGCTGGAAATGAAAAGAAAAACCTCCTTGCCTGTCTACCAGTTCCACTATCCCTTTATTCATAATCTTACGCATGCAAGAAAGGACCTCATACTGTAAATCTGGGGACAACAAACTATGACTCTTGAGCTACATCCAGCCTGCCTGTCAGCGAAGGTCGGTTTCCACAGTTTTTAAAGGTTGAAAGAAAAACCAAAGAAAAATAATGTTTCATTATGTGTGAAAAGGATACGAAATTCAAATTTCAATGTCAATAAGTAAAGTTTAATTGGAACACAGCCACATTCGTTTGCGTATTGCCTATGGCTTCTTTCCAAATACAATGGTAGAGCTGAATATTTGCAACAGAAACCATATGGTCCACAAAGCCTAAATTATTTACTATCTAGCCTTTTATAGAAAAAAAAAAAAACATTTGCTGATCTTTGCTGTAAATCATCCACTTAGGAAACCATGTGAGTCAGAGGGAGTGCAGTTCTCACAAGACTCAAGGAATGTTCATTATCCCGTCTTCAGATAAAAATTATCTGGGTTGACCAGTAATATAAACGAAGGAAAAGATTATCTTCGTCGGTTTTCCTGGGGCCTCAAAGGAAGAATACTTAGGCATTAGACCCCTGTGAGCGTGTTTCTGAGTATGGTGGTTATTACATGAAACATGACATAAGGTCAGACATGGGGAGAAAGAAGAAAAGACATCTCCTGATTCTATCTCATTGCCCGCTTGCTTCTTCTTCCTTCATGGAATGGGAGACATTGTTTCTGCTTCAAGATGAGCACGGTTGCTACCTGGGGGTCCTAATCCCTGACTAGAATGCAGGTGCAAGGAAGCAAATGGCTCCTCTGAAGTCATAAAGGAAACATTTCTAGACTCAAAGGGGAGAATTTTATCCGCTTGGAATTTGGCCTGGTTGATCAGCCCGTGTTCTTTGTTTCAGGGAAATGTGACTGCGATGAGTCTTTTTTCTTCAGAATCATCAAGCTTCTCTATTGCCATTTTGTGACTCTATCTAATCTTTTGTTGAGAAATATGCCTTAAATTTCTTTCCTGTGCTCAAATCAGTATGTGTGTGTATTCGCATTATACACACATAGGAACAAACCATGTAATGTGTATATATATACACACACATACTACACACATTAGTGTGTGCATATGTATTTGTATATTACATGTATGCATGCATGCGTCCCAATGATAGTGTCACTGCTACAGAAACATACTAATTATTAGTATGATGGAAGAAAACTTAGCTTTCTTATTTCATTAGAATACAATTGCCAAGTGGCTTGTGCATCTGTATAAGAAAACTTCTAATTGGTATCTAAAATGTCCTCATAGTAGCTAAATTTCCATCTACTAGCTGTATAGAAGCCAAATAATATAGAGCATAAGGGGCCAAAGCAATTTCCACTGATTGCTTCTTAGTTGAAGGATAGGAAATATGCAGAACAAGTTAAATAGCCCTAGGGACTCTGTGTAGGATGGCCAAGAAAGACAGAAATGTGAGTCATAAATTAGGTTTATTACATCTTGTATATGGTATAGCAAGAGAAGCATGAAAGGGATAGCTTATCACTCCTTTTTTCATTCATCCATGCATATTAGATTTATCAATTATGCTTCGCGCTTAGTGAATGCATGAAAGAGACATTATAAAATCCATATCATCCTATACTCTAGCTGTGAAAATATAGTTAAATATCTGACAGTCACTTATATAAACCAAACTATAATATTCCAAAGGAAACTGACTTATTCAGTGTTTCAGACCGGACATTAGACCAAAGTTATTGTTATAAATGTGTATGCGACCATTTCAATGTCATTGAATTGCAAGGAAATTGACATTAATATATAATTTTCTTACCATCCAAATCATGCATATTTAATATTTAATGTCTCTTGCTAAAAAAATGATAAGGCCTTATCATTTAACATTATTTTCTCTTAGTATTTGTCATAGATGAGTCCTGACTCATTAAATACCTTAATTGTTCTTCTACCCGTTTTCCTAGCCTTCCCACTCTTATCTAACTACACTTTTCTAAATATTATTATTTAATTATCTCACAGTGTCTAGTGTAACGTTCCCTGCACAGTCAGTGCCATCAAAAGCTTACTAACTAATTAAGAGAAACAAAAGTAAATGTTAAAATTTATTTAAAGATCACACAATGAGGCAGTCGGAAAATTTGGCTGAAACTACTCCAAGCCTATCTGTGGGTTCCATTACTTAGAAGCGTCATCCTCATTTTTAAGCTTCCTACTTGTGACTTGAAGTCAAACTTGGTTTATTAAAAAATCATTTCTCACCACCTTCGTGATTTCTACACTGGTCCAAGCCCCTATTATTATCTCTCACCTGAATTATTTCAATAATATATATAATTATCTCCTTACTTTCCCACACTCAATTCTCAACATAGCAGCCAGAAAGGAACTGTTAGAAAGGAAGCCAGCCCGGCCAGTATGACTCAGTGGTTGAGCGTCGACCCATGCACCAAGAGGTTGCCGGTTAGATTCCCGGTCAGGACACATGCCCAGGTTGTGGGCCTGATCCCCAGTGAGGGGCATGCAGTAGGCGGCCAATTGATGTTCTCTCTCATCAATGTTTCTATCTTTCTCTCCCTCTCCCTTCCGCTCTATCTAAAGTCAATAAAGAAAAGAAAAAATAGGAAGCCAGCTAACCCTTGTGCTCAAATCTCTAATTAGCTCCCCTCTCATTTAGAATTACATCCAAGGTCCTTACAACAGTCTAGAAAACCCAATAAGATCTTCCCTCACTTCTACTCACCTCCTCTTACATTTTCCTCATTCAAACTGACCTCATTTCTCTATGAATTATCATGTGTGGGTTCTTTTCACATTTCCTTTATATTTTATTTTTTTAATATTTATTGAATTTATTGGGATGACATTGATTAATAAAACTATATAGGTTTCAGGTGTACAATTCTATAATACATGATCTGTATACTGTATTGTGTATTCATTACTCCAAGTCAAGTCTCCTTCCGGCACCATTTATCCCCCCTTTACCCTCTTCTACCTCCTCCACACCCCTTACCCTCTGGTAACAATTATAGTGTGGTCTATGTCTATGGGTTTTATTT
Organism: Tadarida brasiliensis; assembly: GCA_030848825.1. Taxonomy (NCBI): domain Eukaryota; kingdom Metazoa; phylum Chordata; class Mammalia; order Chiroptera; family Molossidae; genus Tadarida; species Tadarida brasiliensis. The sequence continues at coordinate 17,196,968 of CM061280.1, forward strand.
TCTTTGTTTAATCCCTTCATCTTTTTCACCCAGCTCCCCAACTCTCTTCCCTCTGACAGCTGTCAATCAATCCTCTGTATCTATGACTCTGTTTCTATTTTGTTAGTTATTTTGTTCATTAGACTCCACATATAAATGAAATAATATGGTACTCATCTTTCTCTGACTGCATGGATGGACCTGGAGAGTATTCACATTTCCTTCTTTAAAATCCTGGAAAGCAGAAATACCCACGCATTACTTTCTAGTCTGTTGTCCTCTGAGTAGTTTCCTGGGACTCAGCAGGTGTAAACATTGGTACAAAGGCGGTCCAAAGCACAGCAACAGCAACAACCTGTCTTTGATCTCCTTCTGAGATGTTTTGCTTAAATTGCAAATTATGCCAGGTTGGAATGCAGACTCAATGAGCCATTGTGAGCAACCTACACACACTGTTGGTTTTGACATTTTCTTGTCTTTTTGGTGGGCCAGAGGGTACCATTGAAAATTACTGCTTCAGTGCTTGAAAGAGTTAATGTAGCTTCCAGAAATGCTTATTACACTCCCCAGGAGTAGCGTATGCATTAGGAGAATCTGGCTTAGTTTATTGGTAAAATGCACATCTGCCACAGGACAGGATAGGGACAACCGCTGATTGAAGGAGACTTCAGTGACTCTGATTACAAAGTGCTTAAGGATTATAGTCAATGTCCAATGTGCATTTTATCACCCCTTCACACAAGTAATTAAATGAACATAATCGGCATTATTTTATACGCTCAGATCCTCTCCCCATTACATTTAGCTGCTTTTCCATCTCAGTTCACTGGATTACTACTCATCTCTCATCTTCACTTCACTTTGGGCAGTCCAGAAGGGAGGCTGAAATGTCTCCCTCTATGCAGTTAAAATCTGAAATAAGTGACATCATCAGAAATTGGAGGAGATCAGGCATTTCAAATGGATATGAGACTGTGGGGCCTCCAATGTCATTCAGATTCTTTTGTCATAATTTGTCCAAATCCTTCATATTTGAGAAATTCCCATATCCATTTCTCTAGGTTGCCAATTCAGTCTGCCTTTAATTTAGGTATTCTTTAGACTTATCATACATATGCTATTTTAGGTCTCTTCCTTGCAAAGAAATAGGGAAGAGGGAGTCCATGTCAAAACTGTTACTGCCATTAAGTAGCATTAAGTGTTTCTGAAAATCGAGGGGAAACTGGATTTTCAAAAAATGTTCCGTAATGAACATTTAATTCATTATAATTTTGCGTGGTAAAACCTTATTTTATCAGCTATTACATAAAGAGGAATCTTACCTGATTTGTTTTTTCATTTCATACTTAGGTCCTGATTGATACTGAAAAATCATGTCAATAAGACATAAAGGAGTACAATAAGTAGATTTTAATAATTTAGTATTTCTACATAGTAACTGAGATGTTTTATATGTTTACAATATTTTCTAGTAGGACAAAGATTTTACCAAAGACTAATGCATTTTGAAAATAACAGAAACATTTCCTTTTTCAGTAGTTTCAGAGTTTTGCCATTAAGACAAAATCATGGTTCAGTATTTTGAATGTTTTAGGAGTCACTGCTTATGTTATTGTTAGTTTAAGAAATTGCAAAGTAAACCTGTTCATACAGTAGATTCTAAATTATAAAACACAAGTAAAGTGATTTTCATATACAACCACTTTATTGGTACTGTTCTGTAAGAGCATTTTTTATTTTGGCCTTGATATTTTGCCTCATGGTAATTCAGTGCAAACCATAATCACATAATTTGGTTATATAAACACACAGGGTTTTGAAATCACAGTCCAGAATATCTGCTTCTCCCTAAATTTCCACATTAAAAAAGGCAATGTAAGATGTCATGTTTTGGTAGTAGATCTGAAAAGGGGTAAATAATTCTGGGTTCCATTCTTTGAATTTATATTGATTTTATTTTATTTATATATTTTTATCCTCACTGGAGGACATTTTTGCATTTATCTTCAGATAGATCAGGAGGGAGAGAGGGAGGAAGAGAGAGAGAGAAACATCAACGTGAGAGAGACACATCGACTGGTTGCCACCCACACGACCCCAACCAGGGCCGGGGACAAACTGCAACCGAGGTATGTGCCCTTAGCGGGAACCGAACCCGGGACTCTCTGGTCCGCAGGCCAATGCTCTAACCTCTGAGCCAAACTGGCCAGGGCTATATTGATTTTAATACCCAATGTATATACATTGCAATTGCAAAAGGGTGAATAAGTACCACATGAATAACCAGTTTTACAGTTTTTAAAACATCTCTTCACTAGTTCTGATCCCATAGGGATTCTTAATATATCAATGTTAATAAATGTGACAAGTCTAAAGCAAATAGGTTATCTAAACATAATTTATTTTTAATTAAAATATTATGTGATAAGAACATGAGTGTGAATATTTCCTGTGTAATCCATTAAAATTTAACATTCAAAATTAAGAAGCCCTGTCTATAAATAGCCTATAATACCTTAAAATATTTAGTTATTGAATTAAAATATACTGTGAAGGGTGCTGCCACTTTCTTTACTGAACAGTCAGAAATTTTATCTTGAATAAATTATCAGCTAAGCACATTTATTTTTATTAAATGCATGCCTGTTAGTGGAAATTCATCTGTATTGAATGTATATATCTTTCTGAAGATTTCTGTATGTGAAATATATGACTCAGATTAAAACATATTTTAAATAATGTACCATTTCTGAGTATAAAAGCTTTTGACAAATAATGTAATTTATTATATTTTTCTAATGAACAACTCCTATGAGTTTGATAGCGACATATATATATCATTTTCTATCAATGAACCACATTTTGCTATTGAATGGCTGATTCCAACACAAAACTCTTTGGAGAAAGATTGTGGTTCAGGAAGCTAGAAAGTAGTTGCTCATTTTGTAAGAGTACATTTCAGTGATTTTCAGTTTATTATACCACTGTAGGTGACTTACATATAGTTATGTATTTTTCATATATTAGATACCTTTATATTGTTATTGAAGAAAGGTACCCTTTTTCTTGAAAGAGTGAATACACACACACACACACACACACACACACACACAGACAGTGCCCCCCCCCCAAAAATATATACAGTGTGTCTGTAGATTCTATTACATTTTGAAAATGAAATGTATTTTAATAAACACGGGCTTTATAATTACACTTTTTTTTGTGTATACATTTTTTGGGACACCCTATATATATGCTTATATATATGTGATTAGAAGTAATGGAGTATATTATTTAAATATTGCCTCTGGTATATTGGCATATAAGAACAAACAGTAGTGTGGTAAAGGCCTGAGGTGGAATGGGGGGTGTGGTGGAGGACGGAAGTGGGAGGGAAATAGGGGACATCTGTAATAATGTCAACAATAAAAAGTAAACTTAAAAAAGAAAGAATAATAGTGTTTAAATATAAACATGATTTCTCTAACATATTTTACTTCTCTTAGCTGTGTTTCAGTGAAGTTTTATTGTAATTTCTGCAATTAGTGATTATTGCTGTATTTTTTCCCTGTCAGTGCAAGTAAAGCATGGTTGGGTAAAATGTAGGGGACTGTGGTATAAATCATTGAATCTATGCACAGCCGAGGCGCTAAAAATCTCCAACAGATTGTTAGGGCTGTTATCCCATAAGGCCCATAATTTCTAAAATATTTCAAAGCTTATGTTTAGGAATGAACATTTTCCAAAATAGTTATACTGATATTCTCTTAGTCCTTCATCAGAGTATTAAATGATCTTTCCCTTTCAAGCTTTCATGGACCATTGGTCCATAGTGATGAAGCTAAAACCTGGAGGTCGAAACAAAAATTAATACACGCAGAAAGATAATCCCTCAGCTGCTATAATTTATAAGCAAATGTTCCCTGTATAAAAAAAAACTTCGCAGAAAGAGCAAGTTGTCAATTTATCAGTCAAAATGACGTATAATCCCCACAGAAGTTCAATCATATACAAATCCTAATATAAAACTTTAATTTGTCTTTAAATGGCTTGAGCTTCATTGACAATCATACATCATAGGCATAACTTTCTTGAGGTTTAAAATAGCAGCATCAATGTATTAGGTATAATCTTGCATTTGTAAATGATTGATAAAGTTAATGAGAAAAATCCCACTTATTTAAAATCTTGCAAGGCTGAAATACTCAGTAAACTATTTGTTCGACTTGTCAATTTCATATAAGTATGTTGTTGAAATTCTTAAGGATAGTTGCCTGGCAATGGATTGTAGTGAAATTCATTTAAAGTTCATTGAATATGGGAAGGATGTAATTTATTCAAATCCCCCACTTATTAAATCAGGATTTGACTTTTTAAATATTTATTTTTTCCAACTAATGAAATGGACTTGAAAAAAATTAGCGAAATCTCTGTAGAATTGTAGAATTCTGATGACTGTGTTTTCTATTAAAGTTTTCACTAACAGGAGCTGAAGGCAGAATTGAGATGAATGTATTTGCTCTTGTTTAGAGGATTTGTTTTCATTTTGATATGTTTTCCAGAAAGAAAATTCACTTTTAAATACTTTATAATCTTGCCAAGACCTCCCTTTCCAGATAAGTAATGAGATCATATATCTGCATATTTAATGAGCATATATAGTAACAAAAAGCTTACAAAAGGAATCCTGGATTTCTTAACATATAACTCATGATACAGGTAATGCAAAGCAGAACTTTTCCATGTCTTTATTATATTGGTAAATAAGCACAGACTTTAAAAACATAAATATACGGCAGTTTTAAATATGTAAAATTTAAGCATCTGACTTATGCATTTTGATTATACAGGGTTCTTGCTGTGTTTGTTGGTGTTATTCTCTGCATGGAGATTATCTACCTGCTAACAGTCATGATTGCAACGATTATTCTGAGGTTTCAAATCTTTTTTTTTTCAATCCTCACCTGAGGACATTTTTGCCTTTTTATCTTGAGACAAAGTGGGAGGGAGAGAGGGAGGGAGAGAGAGAGAAACATCGATGTGAGAGAGACACATCGAGTGGCTGCCACCCACACGAGCCCAACTGGGGCTGGGGACAAACTGCAACCGAGGTACATGCCCTTAGCGGGAATCGAACCCAGGCCTTTCCGGTCAGTGGGCCGATGCTCTAACCACTGAGCCAAACCGGCCAGGGCGAGGTTTCAAATCTTAAAACTTAGTTGTGTTCCTTAGCATTCTATGGTCAATACCACACTCTCGGACTCTTTGTTATTAAGAGAAATGCAAGCCAGTCCGATAAAGACAAATACCATATGACCTCACTTATATGTGGAATCTAATGAACAAAATAAACTGACAGGCAAAATAGAACCAGCGGCATGGATACATGGAACAGACTGACAAAGGTCAGAGGCGAAGGGGTTGAGGGAACTGGATGTATGAAGATGGAGAGATTAGCCCCAAAACATATATGCATAGACCATGGACACAGACAACAGTGTGGTGATGGTCAGAGGGAGGGGGTGAGGGGGCTGGGCTGAGGTGAGTAAAAGCAGGGGGAGGAGGGGACATCTGTAATAGTGTCAACAGTAAGTAAAAAGAGAAATGTCTTCGGACTTAGTTAAGTGGTGCTATTACAATGTTTTCTGAATAATGTCAAGTACAATAAAGCTAAAATTGAAGTGTTGAATAGGCAAATTAGTTATTTGGGGGATGTCCTTTATTTGCATCAAGTAATGTGCATACTATATAGCACACCTATGTGGTCATGTGTTCTCGGCCCTCTCCTGCTCATTATTTTTCTCACTGAATTATAGAAGGGGTTCCTAGGGAGAAAGCTACATGGAAATGATCCAGAAAGATAAGCTTTAAATTACATTTTGATAAGACTAATAATGCTTTTTCTAAAATGACCATGACTGGTTTCTGGATTCCTGTGCTCTAATAAATGAATTAGGTACAGATACTTATTTCAATGAGTGCATACTGTCCTAAAGCTCTGGGAAATATAAAGATAAATTATACCTGATGGGTGGCCTTAGGAAGCTCCAATTAGGGAAGATAGGAAATAGACAGACAAATTGATCACAGAAAGGAGATCGTGAGGTAGGAGAGAAGAGATATATTCACGCCAGTGAAGAATTCTTAGTCCACATGGCGCTTGAGCAAATTGTTGAAAGATCAAGTTTAAATGTGTGAGTCATCAATAAACGTGTGTTTAAGATGTAATAACAGCCTGGCCAGTGTGGCTCAGTGGTTGAGTGTCGACCCATGCACCAAGAGGTCGCCGGTTCGATTCCTAGTCAGGGCACATGCCCAGGTTGTGGGCCTGATCCCCAGTGGGGGGCATGCAGGAGGCGGCCAATCGATGTTCTCTCTCATCGATGTTTCTGTCTCTCTCTCCCTCTAACTCCCTCCCCTCTAATATTAATAAAGAAAAAAAAGAGATGTAATAACAGATCCATTAAAGGGACAAAAAGGAAATTCCTCACGTGCTCTGATACACGTAGTATAGTTCAAGGGTTTTTGGTGGCTTTTTTTTTTTTTTTTTTTTTGCTTAAATGTATGAAATAGGGCCGTTGGAAGAATGTTTGATGTTTGGAATGTTAGATTTGGGTCTTGGTTGCCAGGTAAAGGAGCTCTGTTGACATTTATAATTTTGGCATGGGAGAGTCAGAACTGTATACTTCAGGAAGTTTGGGCAGTGGTACGAATCAAAAATCTGCCCTAATGCCTGGCCGGTGTGGCTCAGTGGTTGAACGTCGACCCATGCACCAAGAGGTCACCGGTTCGATTCCTGGTCAGGGCACATGCCCAGGTTGTGGGCCTGATCCCCAGTGGGGGGCGTGCAGGAGGCGGCCAATCAATGTTCTCTCTCATCGATGTTTCTATCTCTCCCTCTCACTTCCTCTCGCTCTAAAAAAAATCAGTAAAGGAAATAAAAGATTTTTAAAAAAGCTTTAAAAAAATAAAGCAGAAAAAAGGGAAAGAACAATGATTCATTTTTTTTATTTTCTCTTCTTTAGGGTGTATTTTGAAAGTAGTAAGATATCTTTTGTAATGATATCTTACATTTTGGTGGTTACTTAAAACATATCATCTCCTTTGCATAATGTATCTTCCATTTTAATATGAAGTATAAGGCTGTAAAAAATATACTAAATTGATTATAGCAATAATAATACTGTACAGTTTATCTTTAGAAATAATTTCCTTTGTGTTTCAGTTTTCTCCTGTTTTCTGATATTCCTTGAAACAAACATTTTTGGTCTCAATCATTCATGTGTGTAACCTGGAAAAACTGGGATTCCACCCCAGCTGTTTTCTTCTGTCTTGATTGATCTTATTCTGTACACATGGACAGAGGCACTAATGAGCTTCTGGGTTAATACAGTCTCTATCCCTTTTTGATAATTAGTTCATTTAAGATGATTCTGTTCTTTATGTACTTTCACTTTGACTATTTGCTTAGCTATATTTTCACTTGGTCTGGGATACAATGTAATTGTGTTTTATATTGAAGCTGATATGTGGCCCCGAGGTGTGGCTCAGTGAATTGAACATCGTCCCATGGACTGAGAGGTCCCGGTTTGATTCCCGGTCAGGGCACATGGCCACGTTGCTGGCTCGATCACCAGTAGGGGGCGTGCAAGAGGCAGCCGATTGATGTGTCTCTCACATCGATCTTTCTATCTCTCTCTAAAAAATCAATAAAAACATATTAAAAATAAATAAATAAAAGCTGATATGTGGCACCGTGTAACCCAAATAGAATATATTTGAGGCTTAAACTTCCACCTAATGTATAGAAGGGTGAGCAGCCTTTCCTTTTGGTGGTGGTTGTTTCTAAGAAGTCAGAGTAAACAGTTCCCCCCCCCCCCATCTTCTCATCTTTCAGACAGAAATTTGAAATCCATTGTGGTAAGAAGAATCCAGAGACAGATTTTTGGAAGTCTAATTTAGGAACGTTCACACAATGTATTTTCAAGCAGCTAGAAAAGGTTTTAACAGCCCTGAAAAAAGCAAGCATTATCCAGCTCAGTGAATTGTCAAAATCAAAGCAGATATATTCGCAGGAGCCACTTTAGCTGCATATTCCTTTTATGGGTGAAACTTAAGTGCGAGAAGCATTCAAATGTATGAGAGGGACAAGAATATTTGTTGACTACATTTTTCAGGTCATTCATATCAATACAAGATGAAGATTCTTTTTTTTTTTTTTTTAATCCTCACCCAAGGACATTGTTTCTCTTGATTTTTCAAGAGAGTAGAAGGGAGGGAGGGAGAGGGAGGGAGAGAGAGAGAGAGAGAGAGAAAATGAGGGAGAGACACATTGATTGGTTGCCTCCCACATGCGAATCGAACCTGCAACCCAGGTAGTGCCCTTGACCGGGAATCGAATCCTCGACCCTTTGGTGTGTGGGCTAACGCTCTAACCACTGAGAAACACTGCCCTGGGCAAGATGTAGATTCTTACCTAGTTATTTATATACTGTGCTTGTGAATGTCTTCAAATGCAGGACTTTCATCGTTCAGAAAAATGACATAGTTTAACTTAACAGGTTTGGAAGAGTCATATGAACATCTGAGAACACATCATTTCAAAATACAAATAATTACTGCTTGTGAAGTGACGTGAAACTTTCATTTTCAAGAAAACATTTTTTTTCTCTCTTCCTCAACAGCTACTTTCTCACTTAGGCCACGTTCAAAGTGTACTTTCTCTCAAACACTTACTCCTTAAAACTTTGAGACTATAGAACCTTTGCTTTATAGGATACAAGTTGAAATAAATGAAACAAAAATTCTGTTTTTGTAAACAAGCAATCAACTTTCAATGATTAAATTCAAGGCACTTTACATTTACAAGCCAGATAATTCATTACCAAACAATTCAAAGTTTAGTTATATTAATTGCTAAAAAAAAAAAAAAATACACCTTCTTTATGAAGTTACTTGAAGAAGCTAAATGTGGCAAAATACCTACATTTTTCAGTTAAAAATAACACTTTTTTAGTTAAAAGTGTTATGTGTAAAATATCTATTAGAAAATTAATTCATTTTATGGCATTGACCATTATACTTTCACAATTAATGCTGTTTTAAAGGATCTTTTGTGAAGGCTATTCACATAACTTGAATTTCTATCATAGTAATATTGAATTGATCTTTGAGGGATTCAAATTGCTCTCATAGATGAAAAAAACAAACAACAGGATTTGTAGAGAAATATACATTCTTTACTCAAAATAAATATAGCACCAATATTTTATATTTACTAAAGTGATTGTTTCTTCCCATATTTAGTTATTATATTATATTCCACACTTTATTATACAAAATTACTAATTTTAGGACAATTGAAAAATATTTTATTCATTATGTTAAGTTTTATCCTAACACAAGTCATTGTTGGTATGATTTAATTTCCAAATTTAAATATATGGTGTAGCCCGGCCAGTGTGGCTCAGTGGTTGAGCGTCGACCCATGCACCAAGAGGTTGCCGGTTCGATTCCCGGTCAGGGGACATGCCCAGGTTGTGAGCCCGATACTCAATGGGGGGCATGCAGGAGGTGGCCCATCGATGTTCTCTCTCATCGATGTTTCTATCTCTCTCCCTCTCCCTTCCTCTCTCTCTAAAATCAATAAAGAAAAAAAATAAAAATAAAATATTTGGTGTAAAAATAGATATCTTATAGATATATACATATCAATATTTAATTGAATTTATTGGGGTTACATTGGTTAATAAAGTTATATAGGTTTCAGGTGTACAATTCTATAATACATCATCTGTGTATTGTGTTGTGTGTTCACCACCCCAAGTTGTGTATCTTTCCATCATCATTTATCTCCCCTTTACCCTCTCCTGCCTCCCTCCACCCCCATTTCTTTCTGGTAATGACCACACTCTTGTCTATCAGTTTTGTTTTTGGTTTTGTTGTTGTTGTTTTTTGCTTAATCCCTTCATGCCAATATTTTGAAGACCCAGAAACATGCTTTGATTAATTTTTCATTTTTTAATTACATGCAAAATTTTGTGTTATAGTTATAAGAAATAAAATTATCTTTAGTTTTTAGGAAAGTGAGAATTCATACCTCAAGAAAAATATTTTCATAACATATAAGATATTGATATAATTTGAAGTTTTTTTTTCCCTGTATTGCTTATCATTTTATTGACATAAATATGAAAGATGATAGAATGATTTCCCAACATAAAACTCATAGTCAACTAAAATTATGTTCTTATGCTTTGTTCATTTATTTAGTATTAACTATAGAAAACATAAATACAGCACATTTTGTAGGAGTATAGACTTTGGAGCTAGACTGGGTTTGAATTCTCACTACTTGATGCTTTCTAGCTCTGTGATCTGGGACAAGTCAGCTGATCGTTCTGTGCCTCAGTTTCATCATATTGTTTAATGGAGTTAATAATAACAGAATTATCTTAAAGGGTAGTTACCCCAAGTACCTGGAAAGTCGATTGTAGACTTCTAAAGGGTAAGGTTTATAAGTATCTGTAGCCTGGCTGGTGTAGCTCAGTGGTTGAGTGTCGACCCATGTGCCAAGAGGCCATGGGTTTGATTCCCGGTCAGGGCACATGCCCAGGTTGTGGGCCCGATCCCCAGTGGGGGGCATGCAGGAGGCGGCCAATTGATGTTCTCTCTCATCGATGTTTCTATCTCTCTCTCCCTCTCTCTAAAATCAATAAAGAAAAATATTTTTAAAAAACAGTAATTGAAAAATTGTTTAACATTTTTTAAAGAATTGTGGAATGTTAACTTTCACGCTGTAGAAATTTCTAACAAACTCTTGAACATGTGTTGTACAACAAAAGAATATCATCTATTAGGGTAAATATGAACAGAAAAAAGGGGACACCATGTTATACCCTTCTTTCAACAAATATTTCTTACATTGCAACCCTCTGAACCAGCAGCAGACTTGGTGTAATACAGTTTCACATTGGATTACAGGGTAACTGGGCCAGAAATGATAAGGGAATTATAATCAACTTCCAACATATAAAGTAACATTTATTTTCATTCAAAACATTTATTATTTGCTTAGTATAACTGGTAGGCTCTCTCCTAGGTGAGAATACCGGCTGGGCTCAATTACTGTTAATATACAATATTATATTGCTTTCAAGTGTACATCGTAGTGATTAGACATTTATACAACTCTGATAAGTGTGGTACTCATCTGACACCATACATAGTTATTACAATATTGTTGACTATATTCCTTATGCTGTACCGTACTTTACATCCCCACGGCTGTTTTTATAACTGGAAATTTGTACATCTTCATCTTTTCCCTTTTTTTCACCATGTCCACAATTCAACAGGACCAAATCATAGGTTAACAGATGCATAAATGGAGGGATAAATTGATGGATGAGAGAATACACAACCAGATAAATCATATAGAATATAGTTTGAAAATGTTGCTACCCATTCAATTCCAAACTCTAAACCAATGAGATACTTTTTCCGTTTCCTTTATCAGAATACAATAAATCTTTCTGTCCTGATGTCTCTCTCTTTTCTACATTCCCAGTGTTGATTTACAATTGTCATTGCCCCTATTCACTGCTGAAAATTAGATAATTAAAATTGTTGTTAAACCTTTCATGTTAAAAGAATTGGTGCTTCAAAAGAGAAAATGTATCTATATGATTGTGTTATGATAAATGATCCAGAAATGATTTCAAACACAGTATGCCCTAAATTTCAAGCTGGCAGAAATATTCCCCTATGTTAATTAAGTATTTATTATTTATGGTTAGGAAAATATATCATCAATTTTTGAGACACATTTTGATGTATAGGAGACATTCTTATTTTTCTTATACTAGTAACAATACAATGAAAAATATGCAAACCCATATATTTTTTTCTAGCTGTAGAGAAAGATGTGAGGATGTATGGGATTTCATTCTAAAACTGTATAATGTTGGTTTTAATATATCTCCAAAGCATCAAATGGCTGCTAGGGTAAATGTTTCTAAAGCTGAAGTATATTAAAATTTTGTAAAAAATTAGAGAGAATCTGGGTAAATAACTAACTCTAAGCATTCAGGGGAATAACCAAATAAGCATGGCTGATAGTGCTGATTGCAAAACTCTAAATATACAAAAAATGAATCAATTATATGTTTTAAAATGCAAACTTTGTCTTATATCTTAACGAATCTGTTAAGATAGTCATGCAAACAATTTAAATTTTGGAAGCAACCCAAGTGCCCATCAGTAGATGAGTGGATAAAAAAAAGCTGTGGTACATTTACACAATGGAATGCTACTTGGTGGTAAAAGAAGAAAATCTTACATTTTGCAACAAAATGGATGAACCTGGAGAGTATTGTGCTAAGTGAAATAAGCCAGTCAGAGAAAGGAAAATACCATATCATTTCACTTATATGTGGAATCTAATGAACAACATAAACCAAAACACAAAATAGAAACAGACTCATACATACAGAGAACAGACTGACAGCTGTCAGAGGGGAGGAGGTTGGGGATCTGGGTGAAAAAGGTGAAGGGATTCAGTAAAAAAAACCAACCTCACAGACATCGGAAGGAGAAAGGAGTGGGGAGAGGTAGAAAAGGGTAAAGGGGGATAAATGGTGATAGGAGAATTGGGGTGGTGAACATACAATACAATATGCAGATGATGTATTATAGAATTGTACACCTGAAAGCTACATACTTTTATTAACCAATCTCACCCCTAAAATTTCAGTTTAAAAAAAGAAAAAAAAATTGTAGAATCTGTTCTGAACATTTTCAATTCAACTCTCATACAGTATATTCTACCTTAGTCTCTCCATCCAACTTCAATAAAAGCCACCACTACACACTGAGGAGTAACAAAGTGGTAAAATCCTGTTTCCATTCTTCTTCTCAATTTGCTCCTCACATTATTCTTTTTAGCTTTTTATTTATTAAATTTATTGGGGTGACATTGGTTAATAAGATTATAGAGGTTCCAAGTGTACATTTCTATGATACATGACTGGTATATTGCATTTTGTGCCCACCACCCAAAGTCAAATCTTCTCCCATCACCCTATATTTGACCCTTTTACCTTTTACTACCCCCTACCCCTTCCCTCTGGTAACCACCATACTGTTGTCTGTGTCTATGAGTTTTTGTTTGTTTGTTTTTCTTGTTTGTTCATTTGTTGCTTTCAGTTTTATATCCCACATATGAGTGAGATCATATGGTTCTTGACATTTTCTAACCACTTTATTCCATTAAGCATGATATTCTCAAGGTCCAACCATGTTGTCACAAATGGCAGTATTTCATCTTTTCTTATGGCTGAGTAGTATACCACTGTATACATATATGTGCCACATCTTCTTTATCCAATCATCTATTGAAGGACACTCCCCTTAAGTAACACAGAGAAGGTGGAATGAATATCTCATCTCCCATTTCTCCTGCCTCAGTAAATCTGCTTGTTTAGCTAGTATGAATTGAGTCGTGTTTTGGAATTTAGATTACATATGATTAAAGAAACTATAGAAGTCACAATATTTTTCAAGAGTTGATTTGCAAGAAAGATAAAGATAATACTTGTAAGGGTTAGTTTACTGAACTTTATATCTTTATATACAAATTAATTTTGTTGGAATGGGTAGTACTATTCATTGAAATGATTTGTTTTAGAAAGTATGTATAAACTTGTGCTAATTTTCAAGTCACATTGATTGATTTGCTCTCTTTAATATATTATAAATCACAGAGGAATAAAAATCATGGTGAAGACATTATAAAATTCTGAGATAAAAACTATGAAAAAATAGTATCATATGCATAGCCCAGTTATAATTCATTCCCTCTCTCCCTCCTTCTCTCTTCTCTTCCCTTCCCTTCCCCTTCCTTCCCTTCCCTTCTCTTTCCCTTCTTCTGTCCCTCCCCCTCTTCCTCTTCCTATCTGTTAGTTAAGTTCTGAGTTTATACTAAAGCCCCCTATATAGAGTAGACACTGAACTCCAGGACACACATTTTCCACAAAATTCCAATCAACTTGATTGCTATAGATTTCCCTATATTTTACCCAATTCATTGTTGTCCACATCATAGCAAGCATTGTATGTTAACATCATAATTTTGAAGATATCTTTTGTCTGCTTGTGACCTTATTTGAACTTCATTGTATTTGTTATTTTAATTCTCTAAAACTTTTATTATTTTACCAGAATTCTTAGCTTTCTCCTCTCCATTCAGGCTCCCTGGCATACACACCATCAAAAGTTTTATTAAGTAAGACAATTTTATTATTTGCTATAGACTTGTTTGAACAAAAGTAAAAAAAAAGGAAATTAAAAAATAAAATTATAATTTTTCTGCTGGGATTAGATGCAGAATTTTTTTCCACTGTGAAAAAAAAATGATCTGTGAATATTTAGTTTCTAATATATGTTCATTGAATAATAAATGCATTTTTACTCACAGGAGTCCTTATGTCATGTGTGCTAATATTAAATAAAATTCCAGTCATATATTTACATAGTTGAGTTGTAATTTGATTTTAGGAAGTTATTAGAAAAAACTTCATTACATTTCAGGTGTTTCCCAAATCTCCTGAGTGTGCTTTATTACATTAGCAGAAGACAATTGATATTTTATTGGCATATGAATACACGCTTTAAGTGCGTCATGAGGCACAGGGCCACAAACCACATTAACTCAACAGACAATGGTATGATAATATACCCCAGGTATCAACTTATGATTTAAAAAAATAGCTATAAAATTGACTTTATATCAGATTTGTAAGATTTTATATTCTTTATAATGGTAATTCATAATTAATGACTTATACCTTCTGTCATTATTAAAAAATTCATAATATTGTATGATGAGGGATGTATTGAAGATCATCAAAGCCTAAGAGGTTTGGTTAACTAGCATTCTTTTTTTTTTTTGTAAAATTTTTTTTTCTTTATTGATTTTTTTTTTTTTTAGAGAGAGAGAGAAGAAGGGAGAGGGAGAGAGAGATAGAAACATCGATCAGAGAGAACATTGATTGGCCACCTCCTGCCTGCCCCCCACTGGGGGTCAGGCCCACCACCTGGGCATGTGCCCTGACTGGGAATCGAACCATTGACCTCTTGGTGCATGGATCAATGCTCAACCACTGAGCCACACTGGCCGGGCTAACTAGTATTCTTATGGTTGTTATTTTCCAGATAGGAGGCAAAAGGCGGGGCTAACATTGAATTGACAGTCTAATATCTTTTAAGCAGCATGCTAAATGTTTTCATCTGCACTTACTACATCATTTAATTTTCAGAATAGTTAGTTGCGGTTGGTACTATTTTTCCCATTCTCCAAATGAGGAAACAAAAGCTCAGAACTAGTATGTTACTTGGCCAAGGTCACAGAACTCATACTTAGTAGACCTAGGCTCATGCTCATGTAGACCTGATTTCATTTCACAGCTGACCAGTTAATTGAAAATGTCTAACCTTTGAACACTCAACATTGCTATGATGATAATTTGAAATGTGTCAAGAGCTCACATAGATACCTAATTAATTCCTAAATCACTTTTAATTGGTAAAATTAGCTTAGGTATATCTCTTAATCTATAGTTTGGACCTAGAGGTAAAGGGGTGTAATTTAAAAAGGAATGAGCAAGATCACTATTCTTGTCATTTCCTGACTGTGTAAACTTTTTAAAGTCACTTTATCTATTTAAGTGGCTGATGTATGACGAATTCACAGTGTTTGGTGTGACTCCAATGAAATATTTCATATGAAAACTTTTACTTCATCATTTAAACTCTCATTGGTAAGAAACGTCTGGCTTATTCCAGGTTTAATGTAGTCATTGCTCCTTCTCCTGAAGTTGAAGGGAGAAGTACTTGGAATTAAAAAGCAAGCTCAGTGTGATTTTTGCATTAGCCTTTGAAACTCAAAATAAAGCGAAGTCTTTAAAGGAAACCCGTTGCTCAAGAGAAATGATCAAAGTGTATAAAGTATACTTGCAGGGGGTCCTTGGGCCATATAAGGCCTGTGAAATCAATACCAGCTAACATCACACACCTCACCACATTAGCCTGACCAAACGTAGCAGGCTCATTTTTAAGTTGATAATTTTGTATGGCCGGCGAATGATGTTATAAATATCCAAGTGGCCCTTGGCAGGAAAAAATGGCCCCTGCCTGAGAGAAATGGCATTTGTCTTTCAAATGAGTATAAAATATCCATTGTGTGCTTATCAAGCACTTACCTATCTCCCAGAAGACTTGAATTTCCTATTCCACAAAAGGTAAGGTGGAATTTTTTAAGTAATCATCATTTTAACTTTTCCTAGAGGATAGTGGCTATGAAGAACAGATAGACCGGCAGAGATATGTTGGCATGAGATGTCCTGATAAATGTGCCTGAATAAAATTTGAACTAGGTTCCTTTACATTACTTTGATTTATACTGCCACTTGGTACATATTCGTGTACACACTGCAGGACCATTACATTACTACGTTTCAGTTATAAAAAGACAGAGTTAAGAACCATCCATTAACACCCAATTTAGAATTTATTTTTAAACAGAAAATCAATATTGAAACAAAACCAGACAATGTGGCAAACTGGCCATAAAAGAATACTGGAATGGAAAGGACTATGAATCTTTTGTTGAAGTTTATGTGGGTTATTTGAAATGTTACCAAATGTCATGATGTTATTTTTGCTGAATATATTTCTATCACTTGTGTTTTGCACTTTACATAAGAATCATGTAAGCAATTATTTAAATTTACATGAATGTATTTAGACTGAATTTTAAAACTTTATAATCCTAGTCCGGCCGGTGTGGCTCAGTGGTTGAGCGTCGACCCATGCACCAAGAGGTCACCGGTTCAATTCCCGGTCAGGACACACGCCCAGGTTGTGGGCCCGATCCCCAGTGGGGGGCATGCAGGAGGCGGCCAATCGATGTTCTCTCTCATCAGTGTTTCTATCTCTCTCTCCCTCTCTCTTCTTCTCTCTCTAAAAATCAATAAAGGAAAAAAAATTTTTTAAATAAATTTATAATCTTATTCTAAAAGTTAAACTACTTGTACTTCTTTGATTTTTACCTATAAAGAAATGACATAAACAGAGGAATTGAGTACTGTTCATATATAGAAAAGTGTTTAGTATTTTTATGTTTAGAAGGATAACATAATTTATTCTTGCTTTCATATGCATTTATGTTGTTATACTACATTTGTGACCTCATACTTCATTCTGGGCAAAGATGTCTAGTTATATCTATAGGTGTAAATTATACTTGACTATGATAAGACACTGAACTCGGAAGAGAAGCATGATCTTCTATTATGTAAAAATGATTTCACTTAATAAATCAGCCAATATTAAAGGAAGATATGAATATCTACTCGGGGGATTATATGGGGGCATATTGGCATTTGTAATTATAGATAAGGTCTTGGAATCCTGTTTTGAATCAGATTGAACAGTCAACCCCTGCTCTTTATAATGAGTCTTCATTTTGTCCCAACTAAGTGAGAGCTACAGTCGATTGTCTATATGGCCACAGAATCTTGTCACAGGAAGTTTCTACATAAGGTGATTTAAGATACCATGTAATATATCAAAAACACTGTAGTAAATCTGCCAGCCTTTATCATTGGCTGATATGGAAGCTAATTTTACTTTGAAAATTGAAAATTGTGTTATCTTAATATATTTCAGGTATATCAAGATATATTTCCATTTATAGTAAATTTTCATTTTGTTATTAAACTGAAACTAAAGCTCCAACAACACAAATAAAATAAAATAATATTAATAACATTAATGGTGCCTTAATTCACTTATTAAAATATCAACATAATATCTTTGAAAATTGATTTTTCGATTCTTTATTTACATTGTTTGCCATGTGTTCTTGAACTTACATATGATAACCCATTTTTATACAGTTATGTCATTCAAATATATTGAGGACATGATTTATTGCTTATCTTTATAGGCAAGTGAACTTAATGAATATACTGGCACTCTTTAGTGAGTAGACGTTTTGCTTATTATATTGTAGATTCAATTCTGAAGTCAGATATTTGCCATTCAGTTGAAGTTTTTTAAAATATTTTTATTGATTTTTAGAGAGAGAGAAATATTAATCTGAGAGCTTAACATAGATCAGCTGCCTCTTGCACACCCCATAGTGGAGATGAGCCCGAAACTCTGGTGTGTGCACTGACCGGGAATCGAACAGGCGACCTTTTGGTGCATGGGATGACGCCCAACCAACTGAGCCACTATCATGATGATAGTTGGTGATTTCAGAGCCACATATAATAAAATTGCAAAGTCTAGTTAATCTGCTTTAATTCTTTCCACATTCATGCTGTTCTCACTTCAATGTTTGTCTTGGATACTCAAGTCTTAGGATATAACTTCCCAGTGATATTTCTCCACTTCTCTCAAGCCTACTCATTGTAATTCAGTCTTCTAGAGTCTCTAGTCACATGACTGGGTGTTTTCAAATTAGGTAAGATATCTACCTTTCTGTTTTTATCAGTGAATACTAATGCCTAAAAGGTAATTGTTGGTGGTGAGAGATGACAAGTGTCTATAAACTATCTCTGGGATGTATTTTGTAAACCTACCTAAATGGGCCATTAGAGGTTACAAATGTTATTAGTAAAGTCATTTACATATACATAAGCACATATGTGTATATTTTAATGGTGTACCTAATTAGCCTATCTACATGTCCAGATCACAGTGCTTATACTGTGACCACAGATAAATTATCATGTGCTTGTAAGACATACCTGTACAAAATATTTTGGACTAAGTAAGACATATTATACTTAGTAATAGGTATTGGTGTTGTATTTTATAATTTAAGTGTATTAATACATGTATGTTTGTGTTTATGAAATCTGATCCAAATTCAAGTTTACATAAAAAGAAAAACTTAATAAATATTCAGATTGAAAATATTGATCTTTATTTTAATGTTGTATTGTACCCATGATTTATAATATCCAGAAATTATGATAGATAATTGAATTTTATATCACACTTCAAAGTATATATATATTCTTCTCCTGTCTGAATTATTTCCATCTTCATTAACATTGGCAAGCTCTTGGAGGACTAAAGAAAATAGATGCCCTTAAGTGTTTCTAAAAAATAAAACTCCCAAGGGTTGAATTAGGTTTTGGACCAGAGTTAAATTGAAGCTTGAAATGTGGTGATGCTGTCAGTGTAGAGCTATTAAAAGCTATTAAAATGCTGATTCTACGTGTCTATAAACATTTAGCTGTATGACATGAATGCATTAGTTTTATACTTTAAAAAGAATGACTAAGTTGAACTTCCAAATAATATTGTTGACTATAAACAAATAGCCAGATATTTCTCCACAAAAATGGGCTTGTTCAGGAATAACAACAAACTGTAATAGACACATAAGGTCTATAGGCAAATCAAATGCAAGTCCAGAGAAACAAAGGGGAGGAAAGCTCTTTGATGGACTTGGGAGGAGCTGTTGTAAAAAAAGAATCCATTGGAGGACTGAAATTTCTAAGTATAGTGACTTGTCATTGGCTGAGTTATGGCAGTCTCCCATCGGCTGAGGTGTTATTGGGCAGAAGGAATCTTTATTTCCTCCTGCTAAGGTACTAGTATAGTATCACCTCCTGTTGGAGATACTGGCATATCTTTTCCTGTTTGGGTCAGTAGTGTGCATTGAGTGACACGTGTGTGAGAGTTTTCTCTTCTAGCCTCTGAACTCTATTTTAAATGATGTTTCTGTTTATTTGTTTTTGCAGTATATTTACAGAAGAAATCTAAGGTATACTTCTTGACAATAAATATTGTGTGCCAGAAAACTTAAGCATAATGATACTGCCTCATGTTTATACAGGACTTCCCTATAAATTACTCTATTTAATCCTCAAAACCCTTGTGAATTAGCAAAGACAAGGATTATTAATCTCCATTTAAAATGAGAAAACTGTCCGGCCAGTGTGGCTCAGTGGTTGAGCGTCGACCCATGCACCAAGAGGTCGCTGGTTCGATTCCCGGTCAGGGCACATGCCCAGGTTGTGGGCCCGATCCCCAGTGTGGGGCATGCAGGAGGCACCCAATCGATGTTCTCTCTCATCGATGTTTCCATCTCTCTCTCCCTCTCACTTCTTTTCTCTCTAAAATCAATAAAGGGGAAAAATTTTTTTTTCAAATAAAATAAAATAAAATGAGAATACTGCCCATTGGTGTGACTCAGTGGGTTAAAGTGTCATCCTGTGCGCTAGTAGGTCATGGGTTCAATTCCCCGTCAAGGGCAGGTACCTGGGTTGCAGCTTGGATCGTCTGCCTGGTGGGTGCCTGCAAGAGGCAACTGAGGCAACCAATCAATGTTTCTCTCTCACATCGATGTCTCTCTCTCTCTCTCTCCCTCCCTCCCTACCACTCCTTCTGAAATCGATGGAAAAAAAAATATCCTCGGGTGAGGATTTTAAAAAATGAGAAAACTGTACTTTAAGAAGGTATTTTACTTTTCTAGGGTGCTAATTTTAAGTCCAGTGATATTTTTAGAACACCACATTGCTTCTGAGTATTCCGAATCTTATTTTCACTTAATTGAGGGTAAGGAACAGTTGTAAAATTAGAATGGTTCTAGGCCTATATATCCTTATAATATGTGTGTAGATATAAAAGTTCAGTAGTGAGAATGAGGCTGGTATATATCAAATAAATTAGAAGCCATAAAAATTCCAGCAACAAAGTTTTCTATGTCAATTCCCTATCTGTTTTCAATAGATAACAATTATGTAAATATCACATTTGGGAATTTATATGTGTGTGTGTGTGTGTGTGTGTGTGTGTGTGTATGTGTGTATATATATATATATATAATGACCTGCATGGAAGAAAGCATAACACGTTTGATTTCTATTTCTAGGATGGGGAACAAAATCAGACTTTTGATCCAAGAATTACAATCCTGTAATTCAGACCTCTTCAATATGATAATTTTATGATAACTCTCCAAGCCTGAGGGTAGCTACTACTTAACACCTCTGCTTACCTATTTCCCAGGTATTTAATGTTGATTTACTCATCATTTGCAAAAGATTACATAGAGCTTAGCCACAGCTAAATGCATCTGCTCATCTTGCATATGCAATGTGATATGTATAACTAATTGAATATATAAGAATTTTCCTTCATCCAATTAGTCTTTTCTGTTTTATTCCAAGGTACAGATTGTGGCGAGCACTGAAATAGCATCATTGAGAAACAGTTTGACTCTAAAAACCTGGATTAACTAATTACTTGGCACTTTGAGAAAACTTCATCCGTACCCTGATTAACTCACTTTAAAAATACTGGAAAATTATTTAAATAAATATTATGGCTTTATTCTATTTTCTGTGTCATAAGATAAAAGGAATTCTATAGGAAGTTTCACGTGGCCATATAATTTTATGGTCATTTTATTTATAAATCTTTGGAAGAGCCTGCTACCATGCACTCTACTTTTTTTGGTCCTTTTGAAAATCTAACATTATTTCAATATAATTTATATATTATAAAATACACCAATTAAAATTTTTTTTCTTTATTGATTTTAGAGAGAGAGGAAGGGATAGGGAGAGAGAGAGAAACATCCATGAGAGAGAACATCGACTGGCTGCCTCCAGCATGCCCTGACCAGGAGTCGAACCGGCGACCTCTTGGTGCATGGGTCGACACTCAACCACTGAGCCACACAAGCTGGGCTCCTCATGTCTCTTTTGAGTAACTCCTCCTTTACCCTGTCCTAGGCAACTACTGATCTGCTTTCTGTCACTATAGGTTAGTTTTTTACTTTGCTAGAATTTCATATAAGTGGAATCACACAGAAATTATAGATTTGTGACTGCATGATAATTAAGGAACTTATTAGTTCTAAATTGAACTGTGCAATAATGTTTATAAAAGGAAATTACTCTTGAGGTTTAGTAATAATGTAAAATCCTATAGCTGAGGATGTTTGACATTTCAAATTTCATTTTTTAAGCAGTGTATATAATTCGAGTACCACTACTCTACAGCAAAGACTGAGAATTTCATGCAAAGTACAAGTCCACCCAAACTTCCAAATTAGCTATACTTCAGTGCCCTTTTTTTGTGCTGAAGTTTCTGTAGAATTAAAACATCTACCGTAAATATCTCAGTAGCGCTTCAAGGTACTAAAAGATAAAAGCTATTTGATAGCTTCTATGCCTTTAATACTTAAGTCCAAAAATTGAAAAATTATGAGTATATTATATATTCAAAGAAAAATATTAATATGTTATGAATTATCAAGAACTAGATAACACACTAATTTAAAGTTTCATGTAAGTATAGTTTTTTTTTCTTCTTTATTGCTTTTAGAGGGAGAGGAAGGGAGAGAGAGAGAGAGAGAGAGAAACATCAATGAGAGAGAACATCGATTGGCCACCTCCTGCATGCCCCCACTGGGGATTTGGCCCACAACCTGGGCATGTGCCCTGACCGGGAATTGAACCAGCGACCTCTTGGTGCATGGGTCGATGCTCAGCCACTGAGCCACACCGGCCGGGCAGCATAGTTGTTTTTAAATATTTCCTAAAATACTGCTGAAATATTTGATATTAATTATCAGACAATACTTCTGATTAATTTGAAAAAAAATATTTAGAAGAAAGGAACAACCTAAGATGTGCCATGTAGTTTGGCAATGGTAGGTACACACTGGTGCCTTTCAGGGGTCATGAATCCAATTCTAGCCTGATCATTTGCCTTATCCACAAAACATTCACCTCTTCTCTATTAAGGGTTAAAGTAATAACCCATTCTGCCTCCTTAAGGAGTTTGTTCTTAGAATTACATTCAATTCTGATCCAGCCGGTGTGGCTCAGTGGTTGAGCGTTGACCCATGCACCAAGAGGTCGCTGGTTCGATTCCCAGTCAGGGCACATGCCCAGGTTGTGGGCCCGATCCCCAGTGGGGGGCATGCAGGAGGCAGCCAATCCATGTTCTCTCTCATCGATGTTTCTATCTCTCTCTCCCTCTCCCTTCCTCTCTCTCTAAAATCAATAAAGGGAAAAAATTAAAACGAAATTACATTCAATTCTGTATTAGGAAGGTATGTGTCTGCATATTTGCATTAATGTTATTTCTATTGAACAAAGCTTGAAAATTTTCAAGACTATTGTTACCTACCTTTTCTTATTGAGAGGTATATACCTGAATATTTACTTACAAAAAGAAAACTTCTGAATTGTCTTAAAATGGCTGTTGATGAACTCAGTTCCATAATGGATACATTTAATTTAGTATACACCTGCCAGGAAATGATAATCAGTAAAAAATGATGTAAGCTTACTACTCTTAGAAAAATGCATTGGGCTAAATTTCATTTAATATTATCCCTGTGATTATCTGTGTCCATCATTCGCCCATGGAAAAGAAGTTGTTTTTCTTAACGTTAATTAGTACAATTGCTACTGCACACCTGCCATTGCTGTTAATCAAATTTGTTTTCTTTTCTAAGCATTACAAAAGTAATGCTTACTTTAGCCACTGTTTATCTGTTTAGTAATTGAATACCTAACAGCACATTAAAATAATAGAAGTTTAAATCTCCATACTTCTTTAAAAATTGGTTAGTGTGTATTGTTTAAAAAGTAAGTTTAAAGTGTCTAAGAAGACTCACTGACATTTGGAAATGCTAGTGTCATGAAAAATTGTCTTATATACAGTTAGACACGCCTAAGGACAATGCTTTATAACATTTGCAAAGTCTAGTTTATGATACATTTTTCAGGTCTCAAATGTGCTTTGACTTTTCAAAATATGGCCATTTCTCTGAGATAAATTATCAGAAATTTTTCAGAAATAAAATTTAGGCCAAAGAAGAGTGATTATGTAGGACCAGATTGACTCTGCCCACTGAGATCAGCGAAGATGGCAATGTTCTTCTTAAAGAAAAGTAAGGCCCGGCCGGTGTGGCTCAGTGGTTGAGCATCGACCCATGCACCAAGAGGTCACTGGTTCGATTCCCGGTCAGGGCACATGCCCAGGTTGTGGGCCCGATCCCCAGTGGGGGGCATGCAGGAGGCGGCCAATCGATGTTCTCTCTCATCGATGTTTTTATCTCTGTCTCCCTCTCCCTCCTCTCTCTCTAAAATCAATAAAGAAAAAAAAATAGAAAGAAAACTACCCCTTTGGGCAATGGAAAAGAACAGAAATCATGGCAATTATTCTGTATTTCAATACCCTGAAGTTAAAATGAGGCCAGATTAGAAGACATAATTTAGTTTCACACAGAAAGTAAAGCTTGTGGTAGTCAAGTTCACTATTTTCAGGAAATTTAAGTGAACGTATTTATGAACTTCAGTATGAAACTAAAGAGGAAAAACAGATATCCATGTTGCTTATTGCATACCCTGACCGACTTCTATAAACTCTAAATGTATTAGTGTATCTTTAATAATAGAATTATATTTCTTGGTATGTTTCAGTCCTTCTTCTGCACAACCTGTATGTTATATATTATCGGAATAAAACTGCTCTCTCTTTTTTTTTTATCCTCACCCAAGGATAGTTTTCCATTGCTTTTTAGAGAGTATGGAAGGAAAGGAGGTGGGGAGAGAGAGAAGAGAGAGAGAGAAAGAGAGACATTGATGTAAGAGAGACACATCAATTGGTTGCCGCCCACATGACTCTGATCCGGGCCAGGAATCGAACCTGCAACCGAGGTATGTGCTCTTAACCGGAATTGAACCTGCGGCCCTTTGGTCCACAGGCAGATGCTCTAACTGCTGAGCCAAACTGGCCTGGGCAAAACTGCTCTCTTGATTCACCTATTGACCACTCAGTTTAGTTTATTGGAAAACATATCTCTGTGTGAAATTGCAGTTATAGAGACATAAATCTGGGATGGAAACAATGTAATAGATCACCTATTCCATTTCTAAATAGTCAATATCTTTTCATAGAATACACCTTTGAGAAGTTTACTCACCCAATATTTAATTTCATCTGCAATGAGTCATCTGTTAATTTGGAAGGGTATTAATTCCAGCTAATACCATTATTTGATTTTCTGTATTTAGAAAAATTATTTTTGTTCTCTCCTTTCTAGGTTTTCTTTCCTAATATCATTGCATCACTCTTAATTCTCTTTACTTGGGTATTAAAAGCAAGTGCATGTGTTAAACCACAGCCACAGAACTTGCCCATGTTAGCAGCCTTTCCCAGTCCTGTCTCTGCATCTATGCGTTCAATGGACTTGTCTTAGGGTAAAAATCAATATAAATAATGAAGCAAAACAAAGTTGTTCGATAAATGCATGGAACTATTTCCACTCTTGGTAGTGATTCTAAGGAGGGGTTCGTTTCTTCTCATGTAATGCTGGACTCTAGATTCAAAAATCCTTGAAACCGGCCCAGCCGGTGTGGCTCAGTGGTTGAGCATTGACTCATACACCAAGAGGTCGCCGGTTCGATTCCTGATCAGGGCACATGCCCAGGTTGTGGGCCTGATCCCCAGTGGGGGGCATGCAGGAGGCGGCCAATCGATGTTCTCTCTCATCGATGTTTCTGTCTCTTTCCCTCTCCTTTTAAAAAACAATAAATAAAGAAAATTAAAAAAAAAATCCTTGAAATCATTTTTCTACTATTTACCTAGGTCTCAAAAAGACCTAAGTTGGAATTCTATAATAACTAGTCATTTGATTTTCATAGGTCAGTGGGTCTCAAACCTTTAATGTTTAGAAAAATAACCGGAGAATCTTGATGATGTGTAGGTACCACACCCAGAGACGATAAATGAGTAGGGCAGAGGTAATGTTTAGGAAACTGCATTGTGAACAGGGGCCCTGGCACCTCTGAATGGCTCTTGGAGTTGACTCTGAGAAGCACTGGTTGAGGTCATGGCTGTCCTGAGCGAATTTGTGAGGGATTTCTACCCGAATGAACAAATCATGAGCACAGTGTAAATGACCACAGTGTAAACAAGAGGGCACACTTTTAGAAAGTGAATGACTCCGACTAAACACTGCTTTAACAATTTCATTAACTCTTTGAGCCAACGACTTTTTTCCAACGGCATTTTCCTTTTCATGGACTTAAAGTTTTAACTACATTTTTACCCGATTGAAACACCACAAAATTCGATGAGAGCGACTATCACTTTTTCACTTTACAAATGGGTAAATGGAACTTCACTGTGATCAATTTCCCCAGGACGTGCATTAGTGAAAACATCTCCATGCTTCAGATATATTCACTTTGGCCATGACTCTCTTTCCACCGTATTAAGCATTAGTGTAAAAAGACAGTAGATAATCCATTTATAATCAGAGGCTGTGGGGAAGGTGTGAGTGACTTATTGTTGGTATGCCATTCTTTATTATGGAAATGAGGGAGTAAGAAGACTTCAGTGAAATTAATTCATTTGGAAGACACGCTGGCACCATTCTTGTGACTGCGCCTATTTATCTGAATGAGCACAGAAGATATTAGAGAGACTTGCTGGTGAAAGATGAACAGAAAGGAAGTCTGTGTAAGGAAATATGTTAGCCTCTAGCCCAAACATTGTTCCAATGACAGCAGGTTTATGGTCTCTAAAAAGGTCATGCATCATTTTACTTGAATTCTTTTTCTAACATTTTTTTTTTCTGTCTCTGAGAGGAAACCAATGAGAGACCGCAGCCATTGTTCGTCATTTTCATGATCAAATGAAAATGAGCCAAACGTAGAAATCATTCCTAGTGCAATGTAGTGAGAAGCTGATGTTTATCACCCAGAAAGGGAAGCAAAAGACTCAGCTATAGTTTGTTCAGGAATGCTTCCAGTAAGGTCTGTGATCAATTAAGTGGTTCTTCTGTTGGATTTTACTGAGATCAGACTTTTATGTTCACAATGTGGAACAGACGCATTAAAAGAGTTGGAAAAGAATCAGTGTCATGAAGGCAGAATTATACCAAAAGGGAAAAATAACTGAAGCCCTATAGCCTTTGTGGGACTGAGGGTTCCCTCATCAAATATGTAAAATCTTCAAATTACATTATTTCAGTAAAACCCAATTTGAGTCATTTATTTTTATCGGCATTTGGATTTTTTGTTTCCTGCCAGCTAACACAATACTCTGAACTGAATACATAAATACAATAAAGCTGACATCTGCCCAGCTGGGTTTACTCAAAATTTCTAGATCCCCAGTTTTTATTTTCTGGCATTAAAATTCACAAAAACGTTTCTGTGCATTCAGATGATCCCCTACATACCAAGTTAGATCTCGGTCTTAGAAGTATGTGCTGAAAATCATTCGGGAAGAATGAATTTATTGGACAAAGAAAGCTCTTTGTAGTTGAAATATTAGACATAACTTTATAAAATCCCTCTGGGTTCTGGAACATTGGTGTTCAATGAAATAGGCTCGTCATTTCTCATTCTTCTGGCTACTGTACCCTTTTGAACACAAAATTCATACTACAAAAGTCTTTCGCACCTACCATGGGCAGAACATTCTGTTAGTGCAAGGGAATAATGACAGACAAGACAAAAATGGTGCTGGCCTTCATATTTTTTATATGTTTTTATTGATTTCTTAGAGACAGAGGAAGGGAGAGAGAGATAGAAAGATCAACATGAGATACAACAATCGGCCGCCCCCTGCACGCCCCCTACTGGGGATTGAGCCCACAACCCGGGCATGTGCCCTGACCGGGAATCGAACCGGGACCTCTCAGTCCATGGGATGATGCTCAATCCCTTGAACCAGGCCCTTATATATTTTATATACTATCCCAGACAGCTTTTCAGAAATCTCCACAGCCATTAAATGCTATCATATTTTTAATTGAGGTTAAACATTATGACAACAAGAGTCTTTTTCTGACATATATATCTAGTTACATATAGCTAGTATTATGGCTAGAAAAATTACCCTAGCATGCAACACCCTTTGGTAAGTTCATATATATCAACTCATCAGCAGTTCCTTCACATGCCTAAATTTAAATTCAAATTACTATCATTTGAAATCATAATCTGGGATCTTTGAAGACAAAGAGGTGAGCTAGTTCTACAATCAAAGAAAACCCATGCATTTCCCCCCCCCCGCCCCAGTTTTCTCGTGATCCTGGACCGTAGTAAGTAGGCAGTGCATACCTCTTACATGAGTAGAAAACAGCATAATGTAATGGAAACAACACCTGAGCAAAAATAAGGAAATATTCATTCTAACTTTAACCCTGTTGTTGTATTACCATGAGATGTTGAAAAATTGTTTCAACTTCAAGGGCTTCAGTTTCCTTAACTATAATGTCAGGGTAGTTGACTTCATGAAATTTATTTCCTTCTATCTCCACCAAAATAGAACTATATAATACTAAGAGTGTCATTTTTAAAATGTATGAAGGAGCCCAGCTGGTGTGGCTCAGTGGTTGAGCGTCGACCCATGCACCAAGAGGTCGCTGGTTCGATTCCCGGTCAGGGCACATGTCCAGGTTGGGGGCCTGATCCCCAGTGGGGGGCATGCAGGAGGCGGCCAATCGATGTTCTCTCTCATCAATGTTTCTCTCTCTCCCTCTTCCTTCCTCTTTCTCTCTCTCTAATCAATTAAAGATAAAAATAAATAAAATGTATGGAGGAAGATATTTCTCATTGCTTCCATAGGAATTCTTATTCTTTTTGACTGATTATATTCAATGTTTTAAAAACAGAGCGAGAAGAGAGAATTGAGGGCAGTGGGAGGGAGAACAGAAAGAAGGAGGGAGAGGAGAAACAAAGATTTCAAGTAAAAACAAACTGATCACATAAATCTCACTTTAGTATATACTATATTAACTCCTAAAAAATAAGAACATATAGGGCTATTTCTATGCTAGCTTAGTGAAAGAATTTAAACTAAAGCTTACAGCTAAATACTACCACTTTGGCAAAGAAAAAAACTGTGGTACATGTACACAATGGAATACTACTCAGCCATTAAAAAAAGAAAGAAATCCTACCCTTTGTGACAGCATAGATGGACCTGGAGAGCATTACGCTAAGCAAAATAAGCCAGTCAGAGAAAGACAAGTATCATAAGATTTCACTCATATGTGGAATCTGATGAACAAAATGAATTAACAAGCAAAATAGAGACAGACTCATAGATAGAGAGCAGGCTGACCACTGGTTGGGGGCAGGGTGTGATGAGTGGGAAGGTGGAGGGATTGTTCAAAAGAGAAAAAACGAAGAGATAAAAACTCATGGACGTGGACAGCAGTGTGGTGATTGCCAAGGGGTGGGGAGGTGGAGGAGGGATAAATGGTGATGGATAAATGGTGATGGAAGGAGACTTGACTCAGGGTGGTGAATACTCAATACAGTACACAGATGGTGTGTTGTAGAATTTTGCACCTGAAACCTGTATAATTTTATTAACCAGTGTCACCCCAATAAATTTAATAAAAAGAAAAGAAAAGCAGGAATAGTTTTATTTCTGGTAGGACTTTGGACCTCCGAAAACCTAATCAAACATTTTCAAAAATTTATATTATAATAAAGACAATGGTTAATTTTTTATTTATGATCATATTTAATCTGTCATACCTTCAGTGCCTCAGTAGGGAAAATAAATGCCTTATAAATATTACTGTTCGCTTTAGCACTATGCTTTTTCCTGGAAACGAAGTAGAGTAGTTTTTCCCTGTGGACTCAATATATTATTAAAACTATTTTGGGTCTTTCCTGTACACTTAATAAAATTAATATTCTCATCGGACACTAGAGCAGAAATATATATTCTGCTAAGCTTTCAC
This sequence comes from Tadarida brasiliensis, assembly GCA_030848825.1. Classification (NCBI taxonomy): domain Eukaryota; kingdom Metazoa; phylum Chordata; class Mammalia; order Chiroptera; family Molossidae; genus Tadarida; species Tadarida brasiliensis. Next base: position 17,226,762 of record CM061280.1, read on the forward strand.
CTTTATTTTAATTTTTGCAATAATTATAGTCAGTAATGAATACATTTGTCTCCTTATTTACTGAGAGTTGAACTTCAAGGTTTTGTTGTTTCGTTTTGTTTTTTTCAATGAAGATGCTGAGTGATTTGGAATCCTTACAATATTCCAGTTTAAGCATTGCAAAGATGTGCTCACACTGGAAAATATTTATGAAATGTTTTATCTAATGTAATTAAATCTCAATAGCACAGAAAGCTTAAATCCTTCATTTCTTCTCTTCCTTTTTACTTGTGCAGATAATATACTCATTTTAGGCACCATTTACTCTACTTTTTGAAACTCAGCATTAGATATGTGTTTACAAACGTTTTGATTTCGATCCGTTTTCTTGAGACTTGCTTGTAATATTTGTAGGGGGTATCAGTTTCAAGTTGTTTTAAAGACGCTAATGAGTGATTCTGAGGAATTTTGGCAGAATGAGGGCAGTTATAAAAAGAAACAGCGACACCGTCTTTATAGTATTGTACCACTCTCCCGATTAACAGTATTTTACATTAAAACTTTTGCTCAGTTGACCAGCTGACTATGCTAATTCTTCGGTTATGTTAAGCCTTACTCATTTTTCCCCCCCCTAAGCCTACTTGCCAGGAATAGCAAGAGAAAATGAAATTTTTCAAGGTCAGGGAAAATGAGATTACATGGCTGTTTCATTGGCATTGTCATTCAGTGTATTCCTGCATGTTTGTATTTCTGGAGATCTTGGTCTGACTATAGCTCTTTCATGATCTTGTACACACACACACACACACACACACACAGACACACATGCACAGAGACACACACACACACACACAGACACACACGCACACACAGACACATTTCTATATGAAACTATCATGAATATCTATCTGTCTGTCTATAGATATCTAAATACTTTTAAATTGTCTGACCTACCCACCATGTTAAAAGACTAAAGGGAATCTGTCTCTCCAGAATCTAGAGCAGTGTTCGATTGATCTTCATTGTGTTTGAATTCTGTATTTGCAAATTCGCTTACTCATGAAAATTAATGTCCAGCCGGTGTGGCTCAGTGGTTGAGCATCGACCCCTGCACCAAGAGGTTGCCGGTTTGATTCCCGGTCAGGGCACGTGCCCAGGTTGTGGGCCCGATCCCCAGTGGGGGGCATGCAGGAGGCAGCCAATCAGTGTTCTCCCTCATCGACATTTCTATCTCTCTCTCCCTCTCCCTTCCTCTCTCTCTAAAATCAATAAAGGGAAAAAAAATTTTTTTTAATTAACTCGTTAACTCCTAAATCAGTACTTGTAGAATTTCACAGTCGTTTGTGGACAGACATGTGGAGAGCAGTGAAAATTTTGAGTTGTCTCTTGGGCGCATTCCCAGCTGAGATCACCTGATGCTGCTCTACCTTTTTCCAGCTCAAAGACAGAAGTGACCAGAAGATGGGGACATTAAGGGACAGGGCAGTGTAGACTCTGGGACCAGTTGAATGGGATTTAAATCTTAGCTCTGGCACCTGTTAAGAAGGTGTCCTCAGGCAAGTCATTTTGCACGTATGAATGTCATTTCCTCTTCTGTAAAATAAATCAACTATACCAGGAAGAATTGTCTTTTAGGCTTTAAGATTTATGTATAAACATCTACGTTCCCTCTAGAAATAATGATTCATTATTGGCTAGTTCAGTGTTCTTAACAACTTCGTAGAACAGAACTCTGCAAATAAGGCCAATTGACTGAGTTTGTTGAATGAAAGAATGAATCACTGGCCCAGAAACTGTAACTCATATTATTTTATTTTATGACTATTTTATTTCTTTTATTTTTTTATTTTTTTTTAATCCTCACCCGAGGACATTTTTGCATTTATCTTCAGATAGAACGGGAAGGAGAGAAGGAGGAAGAGAGAGAGAAACATCGATGTGAGAGAGACACATCGACTGGCTGCCACCCACACAACCCCATGGGGCCGGGGACAAACTGCAACCGAGGCACGTGCCCTTAGCGGGAACCGAACCCGGGTCTCTCTGGTCCGCAGGCCGACGCTCCAACCGCTGAGCCAAACTGGCCAAGGCTTATGACTATTTTATATGAATGGATTCTAATGATCGCTTAATGATTTCTCAAAGAGTGGTTAGCGGAATAATGGTGCCCCAAAGATGTCTGCATTCTAATCCTTGGGACCTGTGAACATGTTAGGTTACATGGCAAAGGAGGATTCTGTACAAATGTAATTAAACGAGCTTTTCAGCTGACCTTGGAACAGGGAGATCATTTTGGATTATCACGTTGCACCCAATGTACTCACAAGGGCCCTTACGCAGAAAAGGGCAGCAGAAGGAGAACCACAGCAATGTCGGTCTGACAAAGACTTGACCCAACGCTGCTGACTGTGGAATTGTTGGGAGACCATGGTTCAAGGAATACTGTGTGACCTCTAGGAGCTGGAAAAAGCCAGGAAACAGATCTTCCCTTAGAATTTCCAGAAAGGAATGCAGCCTTGCTGACACCTTGACGCTGTGCCTTTGAGATCCACTTCAGAATTCTGACCTGCACAATTGCACGATAATAAATCTGTGTTGTTTAAGGCCCCTCTCTAGTCATTTTTCCAGTAGGGACAGAAAACAAATACAGATGTCTTCTAATTATAAGTCGATACTTCTCACTAGTGTTGATGTTGTTTTTGTTCAAATGACAAAATGGACCTGGTATGAAAAAAGAGTCAAATGAGGACAATCTTTAAGCTGAAAAAAAGTTCGCCTTCAATAGCATTTGTCGTCGTGGGGTAGAAAAGGTTAGAAATGACAGCAGAAGTTGGGAACTTTACCTGGAGCAACTATTGGATACATAGATGATTTACCTTGATATCAATAAAATGCACACCACTCGCCCGGCCAGTGTGGCTCAGTGGTTGAGCGTCGACCCACGCACCAAGAGGTCGCCGGTTCGATTCCCGGTCAGGGCACATGCCCAGGTTGTGGGCCCGATCCCCAGTGGGGGGCATGCAGGAGGCGGCCAATCGATGTTCTCTCTCACCGATGTTTCTATCTCTCTTTCCCTCTCCCTTCCTGTCTCTCTAAAATCAACATAGACAAAAAATTTTATAAAAAAATAAAATATACACCACTCATTTCAAATCCCAGAAGGCTGGGTCTCTTATCAATGTTCATAGGGATCATATATCTTTGTAAAATTGCAAAAATGACATTATTAAAATAAAAACACTGAGGTATGAGAGAGTGCATCTCATATCATATAATTTTCAGGGCCCAGAAAACCTAGATGCACCTAGGTTTGAATGAATCATCAGGATGTTTAGACAGAGAGGGAGATTGACTCTGACCAAAATAAAGTGTCAGCAAGATGAAACATCTGTGTCTCATGTACACCTGTGCATGTTTTCCTCTCAAAATACATTTTTTATCGTGAGGGGTGCATATGACAATGACGTATGAATAGTGCCATACAGACGGGGAACTGGTACCAAATACATAATTCATCTAGTGTTGATCAATTAAGCACTTACTACGTGGCTAATCATTGTGGGCTACAAGAGACATCTATGACTCATTATAATTTCACTAATAACTTACAGTCTAATTGGGAAGATAAAGCACACAGACACATCATCATTAGTATGATGTAATACATAATTAAGCGCTAATATATAAGACACTGGAAATTAGAGAATAACATGATAAGGTACAGCTTTAGCTGAACCAGTAAGACACACACACACACACAAACACACACACACACACAGAACTGGATATTAGTTTCATAGATGAGCTGAAATCTGAACTTGGTCTTAAGAGGTGACTATTATATGATGTGTTCTTCATTTACAGCAGTGACTCAAATAATGTCACAATAAATGTAACACAGTTGTCTTAGGAATATAATAAGGAATGGCTTGAGTGGGGAAAATAAAAATATCTGACAGGCTGAGTGCCCTACATCATGTATTTTATTTTATCTTTGAAACAATCCTCTGGGGTCGGCACTTATTATCCTTGTTTCATTGATGGGGAAACTTAAACTGCTTCAAGAATGTTCCCCGCCCTGGCCGGTTTGGCTCAGCGGTTAGAGTGTCGGCCTGCGGTCCAGAGAGTCCTGGGTTCGGTTCCCGCTAAGGGCACGTACCTCGGTTGCAGTTTGTCCCCGGCCCTGGTTGGTCGTGTGGGTGGCAGCCACTCGATGTGTCCCTTTCATATTGATGTTTCTCTCTCTTCCTCTCTCTCCCTCCCACTCTATCTGAACAAAAAATGAAAAATGTCCTCGGGTGAGGATTAAAAAAAAAAAAAAAAAAAAAAAAGAATGTTCCCAGTGTCACAGATGTATTATGTGACAAAGCCAAGACTGAAACTACTACTAAAATTAAACAAATACAACGACTCACACTTTTGAGGAGTCGGACTCTAAAGAGAAAATAAGATTAGATAGGTATAAACTACTTAAGGTAGACTTCATTCAGCTGATCGTTAATAGGACTTCCCTATGCATAGATACATACCTAAAATTTGAGAAATTATTATATCTTCAACAGATTAAACCAGCAATCTCCAGGAGGCGTCTGTATTACTTTGACATCACTATGTAAATTGCTGCAGTACACGTTAACATCTAAAATAATTTGTCTGAGTGTCGTGGAAATGAAGTTAATGGTGTGATAGACTGCTCTTGTTATCACAAGAATAATATGGAGTACTTCAAAATATGTAATACGATAGGATAGTTATGTTACATTAAATACTTTCTAAGTAATACTAAAAATATGATGAGTGTGCTTAGGGGCATTGCTTTTTTAAGAAGTGAAGAAATGTCAATTGGTGATACTTAAAGCAAGTGGGCAGATGACTTGAATTGGAGTAATTTCACTACACGTGAAAGCTAGTGCATGACTCAGAACCTATACAGATTTGAGTTATGATTTAAGATTCAATATGAAATGCCTTAGAACAGTGCACAAAATTTCATTAAGTTTCTCAACAATTACAGGGACATTAACAGGTGATGGCACATACTATTAACCTGAGGTTGAAAATAACTGGAAGAAAAATATCTTGTGACAACCAGCAGCTTTCCTTGGCTTTCCAGCTTTTGTTTCACTTACCTTAAACAAACTGAGCATTACTTTCACAAATATGCATATTTTATTTTATTTATTTTTATCCTCACCCGATTACTTTTTTTTTTTTTTTGCATTTATCTTCAGATACAGCGGGAGGGAGAGAGGGAGGAAGAGAGAGAGAGAGAAACATTGATGTGAGAGAGATACATCGACTGGCTGCCACCCACACGATCCCAACTGGGGCTGGAGACAAACTGCAACCGAGGTACATGCCCTTAGCGGGAACCGAACCCGGGACTCTCTGGTCTGCAGACTGACGCTTTAACCACTGAGCCAAACCGGCCAGGGCCACAAATATGCATGTTTTAATAGCACAACTACTGCAGGATTTAAAGAAGATGCAGTGGGATTTGACATGCATAACTGAATGCATCAAGTCTGATACGTGATGAATTAGAACTCATCAAAAAATAAAGGAATGAAGTATATTAAATATTACAGTTTGTCATAAATCTTTGGGAACACTAATGTTATATGTAAATAAAAAAATGTACTGTCAATTTTCTGTATGTATTTTCATGCAATAGGAAAAAAATCCTGAGTAGTTACATTGTTTGTTTTAAGTCAATATATTTACTACTAAAATTAAACAAATACAACTACTCAATTTAAGTAAGATTATTGATATGAGCCATCAAGATTTGCTGTTTTCAGAGTGAACAACCAATGTTGTGTCTTGATTTTAGTATTGGAACACTTGTCGCTTAGTATAGCCACAGCTTCTAACTTGTGTGACCTTGGAAAATGGACTTCTCCGTTCTACTGACCTCATTTTTTCATCTTTAGAGTTAGGTGGTTCATTCGATTTTTATCCAGTGTACTTTTTGCTTTAAAATTCTAAGGTCCTTGGATTTGACATTGGCTAATACTAAACTATTACACATTTTCAAGAAGATGATTACGTACAGTTGGCTGTATTTGGAAAGGTAAAATAGACATACCTCTCTCTTCTGTATTAGCAAAAGATCATACTTTTCTCAGATATTAAATGTTAATAGAAATTATAAACTAATACTTGCAAGAAGAAATGAAAGAGAATAATAGACATATTTAGTTCTTTCAAATATTAAGTCTTGAAATGCTAAGTTATGTGATAACACTTTTATTACTAAGCAGTTTTATAGGAATATAGATGTAAAATGTGTCAGGACCACAGCAGTGCTCAGATGAGAGGTCCCTAGTATGGTTGCAGGTGTTGATAGTATGAACATTGTGAATTACCACAGTTAACACGATAATACCATAATATATATATATATATATATATATATTTCTTTATTGATTTTAGAGAGAGAGGAAGGGAGAAGGAGAGAGATAGAAACATCGATGAGAGAGAACATTGATTGGCCGCCTCCTGCATGCCCCCCACTGGGGATCGGGCCCACAACCTGGGCATGTGCCCTGACCGGGAATCGAACTGGCGACCTCTCGGTGCATGGGTTGACGCTCAACCACTGAGCCACACTGGCCAGACAATATATATTTTTTAATCCTCACCTGATGATATTTTTCCCGTTGATTTTTAGAGTGGAAGGGAGGAAAGGGTAGGGGCAGAGAGAGAGAGAAACATCAATGTGAGAGAGACACATCGATGGGTTGCCTCCCACACATGCTCCCACTGGGGCAGGGGATCAGGCCTGTAACCCAGGTACTGCCCTTGACCTGGAATCGAACCTGTGACCCTTCATTGCATGGGCCGAGGCTGTAACCATTGACCACACTGGCCAGGGCAACTACTATAACATTAGAAGATGATATCATATCAGAGACAATACATTTCTCTAGGAAATATATGGTTGAATGGAACTGTGTTAGAACTGGAAGGCGCTACCGGAAATTTATGTAAAACACACAATTCTTCAGTTGATTGTATGTTATTTACTTTTAAATTTCACTAAGTGTGGGCGCCATGTCTTACGAACACCTTACTGTAATGGTATCTTGGTTTACCCTATTGGTGAAGAGAAATGTATTCCAACCTTGAAAGCCGGGCCTAACTTCAACTGTGTGCCCTTTTAAGAACAGTGCAGAATAAACCCAGGAGATACACTAAAGCAAACAGGAAATTGCAACTTCAAGGAACCTTTGGCTTTGACATGAGTCTAACACTTGTTCTACATTGTTCTGGACTTCAGAAAAAGTGCATAGTTTGTCTATTTTAAATATGAGAAGAATATTTGAATACATAGTCATATAAACTACAAACTAGGAAGTGTACACGTTTTAAATATTCAATACCCTTACACAGCACTATTTCTCACATTTTCATTAACAAAGGTCAAAAGAGCTCCAGAAGGTTGCCTTACCATTGTTTTGGGTTGGGTTAAACACTATATTCTTTTGAGACTCAAAAGGCATCTTTCTGAACCCCAAATTAAATTTTGTTTTACTTAATGAATAATTTCGAAATTTGAAAATGTCATAATTACTACTTTCCAAAGGCATCTTGCAGAGGAAAGGAGCAGCTAGGGAAAAGCTAGCATTTGAATAGCTTACTTTAGCCCTGGCCGGTTTGGCTCAGCGGTTAGAGCCTCAGCCCGAGGACCAGAGAGTCCCGGGTTCGGTCCCCGCTAAGGGTACGTACCTCGGTTGCAGTGTGTCCCCGGCCCTGGTTGGGGTCGTGTGGGTGGCAACCACTCGATGTGTCACATCGATGTTTCTCTCTCTCTCTTCCTCCCTCTCTCCTTCCTGCTCTATCTGAAGATAAATGCAAAAATGTCCTCGGGTGAGGATAAAAAAAGTTAAAATTAAATAGCTTACTTTATTTATGCAATTTACTATTTATACAGTTTACTATAACATGTTTGTTGTTACCCTTTTTTAACTAAAATAGTCTAGGTTTTCTTGGGAGAACTTGGAAGAGCTCAGTTAATAGCAATACATTAAGTTCTGAATATCTCACTTCATTGAGATAGTCTAATGTTAACAAGAGATCAAAGATTTTGACTTAATTCATTTACATATAAAATTAAAAACAATTTGATTATAGTAAGAAGGAAACTCCAGGGAGGTTGTAGCTAGCATGCAGTCACTGCACCTCTCGAGGGTCACAGGTACTTGGTTAGACTACCAGACTTGGACTACCTCATGACTGAAGAGTGTTTATTTGTTTGTTTTAAATTTCTATTTGTTACAGATGTTTCTCCTTTTTTCCCCATTGACACCCTCCTCCCTCTCCCTCCCTGCCCCGTCCCCAGTTTTGTTGTCCATGTCCATTGGTTATGAGTACATGCGTACAAGTTCTGTGGTTCATCGCTCCCCTCCCTCCCCCTTCTGGCAATTGTCATTCTGTACCCTACTTCCACGTCTCTGGGTCTACCCTGTTCCTCAGACTGTTATGTTCATTATATTCCAGAAATAAGTGAGATCATATGATATTTGTCTTTCTCTGCTTGGCTTGTTTCGCTTAGGATAATACTCTCGGGGTCCCTCCATGTCATCTCAAAGGATAAGAGATCTTTCTTTCTTACAGCTGCATAGTACTCCACTGTGTATTTTTTAAAGGGTGGTTGTGCCCAGCCGGTGTGGCTCAGTGGTTGAGCATTGACCCATGCACCAAGAGGTCTCCAGTTCGATTCCCGGTCAGGGCACATGCCCAGGTTGTGGGCCCGATCCCCAGTGGGGGGCATGCAGGAGGCGGCCAATCAATGTTCTCTCTCATCGATGTTTCCATATCTTTCTTCCTCTCTCTCTAAAATCAATAAAGGAAAAAAAAATTTTTAAGTGGTTATTACACAATGACACATTAGTCAATGTAGTAATGTAATGGCTTGAAATCATAGTCTGGTTATAAATGAGCTTAGCCTACTCTCTTTTACACTATCTGAATCCATTATTCATTTGGCCATAGGTTTCTTTATTGATATAGGGTAAATATTGTCACATGTAGCTCTTATTGTTTGGAGTTAAAATGAACCTTTCCCTGGGTCCTGCAGACTCAATGTAAAGCTGCCCCTTGTGCTAGAAATGCATTCCCTAAAAGTCTCTTCTTAACTTGGTTGCAAAAAAACAAAACAAAACAAAAAAAACACCCACATGCCATGGCTGCCTGTGTGTTTTTTACCCTGGAATCCTGCCATTCCTTAACAGTATGTGCTCAGCTATGTGCTATGTTAAATCTTTTACAACCCCCACCTTCATATTGTAGAATCAAAGCAAAAAAATAGTCTTAAGAAATTCTACCATCTGCCATACTGAGATTTTTGAAAACTAAAGACGGAATGTTAAGTTATGGTCAGAACATTTTTTTTTTCTTCCCAAATAACACCTATGCAAGGGGGAAATACACACACACACACACACACACACGCACACACGCACACACGCACACACACAGAGCTGGGAGTTCACAGACTTAATTAACCTAAATCTATCAAAAGTAAAATACCATTCATTGCAGGGGATAGTCAGTATGGTAGCTAGTAGCCATGTGTGACTACTGAGCACTAGAAATACATCTAGTCTGAACTGCAATGTACCATAAATACAATATATACTGGGATTTAATCCCTTAGTATGGATAAATGAATGTAAAACGTCATTGATAATTTTTATATTGATTGCATGTTGAAATGAGAATATTTTAGATATACTGGGTTAAGTGTATTAAATGAATCACTTGTTTCTTATCACTTTCTTTACTGTGGCTACTAGAAATCACATATGTAGCTTGTCTTACTTTTTTATTAACAGCTCTCTCCTATACACAAAGTAGTCAGGAAGATTTTGTCTAAAGGTTGCTTGATACTAACACGTTCAGCTTTCTTGTTTCTTATGTTGTGGCTGATTAAAGATATAATAACAAAAGCATGCACTATTTATGGACTTTAATATTAAATATTAATATGAAATTATTGTTATTAATTGCGTGTACAGTGACATTAAGCATGTTTTTCAGAATCCAGAAACCTGAAAGTTAATTAGGGACTCTACCTCTCTCCACAATATCTTTAAAAAAGGGATTATTCTTGTCTGGCCAGTGTGGCTCAGTGGATTGAGCATCGTCCCATGGACTGAGAGGTCCCGGTTTGATTCCTGGTCAGGGCACATGCCTAGGGTTGAGGGCTTGATCCCCAGTAGGGGGCGTGCAGGAGGCAGCCGATCAATGTTTCTCTCTCACATCAATGTTTCTCTCTCTCCCTTCCCCTTTCTCTAAAAATATCAATAAAAACATATTTAAAAAATAAAAGGGTATTATTCTTTAGGCCACAGAAATAGTGATAACTTCCTAATTATAAGCAATGTTTATGAAAAGTATTTTTATTGATGATAAGAAGCTATCTAAACCTCAAAATAATAAATAACCTATACTACATAGGTTATATAAAGAAACAATGCTAAATGGAGAGTAGATAGATGTTTCTCTTTTTTTTTTATTAATTTATTTTTGTTACAGATGTTTCTCCTTTTTTCCCCATTGACACCCTCCTCCCCATCCTCCCCCCACCCCGTCCCCAGCTTTGTTGTCCATGTCCATCAGTTATGCATACATGTGTATAAGTTCTGTGGTTTATCTCTTCCCTCCTCCCCCACCCCCTCTTCTGAGGGTTGTCAGTCTGTACCCTACTTTCACGTCTCTGGGTCTGCCCTGTTCCTCAGACTGTTATGTTCATTATATTCTGCAAATAAATGAGATCATGTGATATTTGTCTTTCTCTGCTTGGCTTGTTTCACTTAGGATAATACTCTCCAGGTCCCTCCATGTCGTCTCAAAGGATAAGAGATCTTTCTTTCTTACAGCTGCATAGTACTCCATTGTGTATAAGTACCACAGATTTTTTATCCATTCGTCCACTGATGGACACTTGGGCTGTTTCCAGATCTTAGCTATTGTAAATAGTGCTGCTATGAGCATAGGGGTACATATATTCTTTCTGATTGGTGTTTCAGGCTTCTTAGGATATATTCCTAGAAGTGGGATCAGTGGGTCAAATGGCAAATCAATTTTTAATTTTTTGAGGTAACACCATAGTGTTTTCCACAGTGGCTGCAAGATAGATGTTTCATAAAGACTATGGGGTTTTTTTGCAGCAGCAGAGGACATACTCATTGTACCCCATTGTGTGTCATATTTTGCTACACTCAAAAATGCAAACTTTTTTTAGGTTTTCTGAATTATGAGAAAAACAGCCACACAGAATTCATTATATATATATATATATATATATATATATATATATATATATATATATATATATTTATATATATATTTCTATGGTTCATCGCTCCCCTCCCCGCCCCCTTCTGGCAATTGTCATTCTGTACCATATATATATATATATTTATATTGTGCGCTTGTGAAAGCCCACAATTATATATATATATATATATATATATATATATATATATATATATATAAATATAATTTTTTTTTGAAGAGAGAGAAAAGGAGAGAGAGATAGAAACATCGATGTGAGAGAGAAACATGGATTGGCTGCCTCCTGCATGCCCCCCACTGGGGATCGAGCCCACAACCCAGGCATGTGCCCTGACTGGGAATCGAATCGGGACCTCTCAGTCCATGGGACAACGCTCAGTCCACTGAGCCACACCGGCTGAGCTAATATATTAACTGTATTTGCAACATATAAATTTGCACATAATTCACATTTAATCAAATAATAATTCTTTTCAAATGCTTGCTGAAAGTCTCTTTTATTATTTACTGTTGTAACTGTGACTATGCCAGTTGAAACAGGTATTCACTGTATAGCATGACTGCTGTTATTTGGTCCAGCAAGCCTTCACTTGCAATGGCAAACAGTTATGCTAGATGATTAATGAGAGTTAAAGAATGCAGATTTTAACTAGTTTAAATATTTCTTACTGGCTTAATAAATGATTTAACTGTATAAATAAGATCTTGATCACTTGGGTTCTCTTAAAGAACTCAAGTTCTTTAAATTTGGGTTAAATCATTAACCCAGATGTTAAATCATTTTTGCATTCTATGGTCATAATTTTGAGTGCAAGGTTTCTGGTTTCACCTCATTTCTTTGAAATCGGAAGTTATCCCAGGTATAGTCAGTATAATTAAGTAAGGAAACATATATAACAACTACATTTAAAGTAACACACTACATAGATTTAATAAATTTGAATGGTTATAGAACCATTAGGCTGTGTAATTCTGAGCAACACATTTTTTTTTCTTTTGAATATTGTTTTCAATTGTCATAATAGTTATAGCAGCTTATTCTCTTTTTGGTTAATAAATTTAAAAAGCAATAGTAACAATTATGTCACTGTTTTAGATGAAGTATTAAATATTCCTCCTTTAAGGAATTCTTTTATTTTTTTTTCAATACTTTGATCCTGTGTCCTGGGAAATCATTAGGAACTTATACGCACGTCTGCTCATTTAGTTAGTCCTGAATTTTCTGACAATTCTCATTTTAAATAAGTAGGGAATGTGCTATAAGAGAAATTACTTTTGCTTATTACAGTACCCCAAAATTATGCTCTAAAGCTCAAAGACACTTTCGATTTATTAGCTAGTGTGTGATTGGAGGAGCCAGCAGACATCTGGGAGATATCGTACAGATTCAAATCAGAATGTCAAAGCAGAGAGATAGTAACTGACTAGATTTCCCTAGTGCAAAGTGTGTTTCTTTCTTTGAATTGAATGGAAAATCCTCCAATAACTTTTTACATTATTTTCTTTCCACAATTCTATCAGAATTGGGATTTCTTTCCCTCTACCTCTTTAGGACTATTTATTTTTTGGCATATCCATTAAAGTTGGAGATCCTTGCAGTGTACCACAAAATACTACCATCTTAAAGGTAACACATTCGTATATAAGTCTCCCAATAATAGCTTCACTTTGTTATGCTCAGATACCAGAAGGAAAGAAATTACCTAAACAAAACTAAACAAAACCTAACACAAGTTGTTTTACTGGAGGGAAAAAGAATGTAGACGAAAATAACCCTTGGGATGAGGAAACATCTCATCTGAACATCTGAAGACAATTTCTTGTTACTAGGCTGTGTGCAATAGTTTTTTCATGTATTTACAGATATGGCATAAGTCATGCTCATAACAAGCATAAACACATTGGTCTTCTCATTTTTTACCTTGAATATAGAACATTTGCAAGGCAATTATAATCAGTGATATCACTATACAAATAATATAGAACTAACATGTTTTCATATGGAGAAAATTATGGCATCCATTCATTTAACTGGAAATCATGTAATCTCCCTAAATAATTCATAATTTAAATATTATTTATTAATTTGATTTCTGAACAGCGTAATCTCAGTAGATGTTAAATCATTTTTGCATTCTATGGTCATATACAATTATACGGTATCAGTGTTGTTACATTTTTTAATGTTTCAGGGTCGCTTTAATTTAGCTTCATCAAAAATAAAATGAGTCTGGCTGGTGTGGCTCAGTGGTTAAACATCGACCCATGCACCAAGAGGTCGCCAGTTCGATTCCTGGTCAGGACACTTGCCCAGGTTGTGGGCCCGATTCCCAGTGGGGGGCATGCAGGAGGCGACCAGTTGATGTTCTCTCTCATCGATGTTTCCATCTCTCTCTCCCTCTCACTTCCTCTCTCTCTAAAATCAATAAAAAGGGAGAACAAAAAAATGAAAGCCCACATTCGACATTCCTTTGGTGGAATGTGGCCATACCTACCTTAAGTAAACTTTATTAAAGCCTTTTGTTGCTTGTTTAGAAAGAGATGTAGCATGAATTTGTGGCAGCAGGTAATTTGGGGTTTGCTGAAATGAGCTGACAGACTGCTCAGAGCCTCATTCAGCATTGTGATGTTATTGCAATAAGTCTTTTGCAATTTACTCTTATTTTTCTTCAAGATCAGCATCTCCATTGTAATTTTGGTGAAGTCACATAGCCACTGCATTTACTTTTTTCCAGTTCGTAATTTGAACCACATTTTGAATGAGTGGACTCTGTTCCGAAGGAGTTAGGATTGTATGGCATGGCTAGGAGTCGTAGATGGTAGAAATGTCAACATTTACCACTGAGTGTATAAAGAGCTACACAGAGAATTTAATATTTTCAGGTGTGTTTAGATACATTGCCACTTTTTTATTGAGGGCAAGGAAAGCTTATGATAATGCAGTTTTGCAAAGAGTTCTGACTAATGGCAGTATTTTTTAATACCAAGGGCTGCAGGAGAAAAACTCCTTGCAAAAATGGGTTCCAAAAAGTCTTAGAGTTAATTGATTAAGTTTCTAACCCCATCATCAGTATAGAGAGCTTTTACAAACATCTAGAAAAATGCCAGTTTTGACATCAGTATTCCAACTTCAGCTTCAAAGGTAATTGTCCTAGATTTTAAAACGGTAGGGTAAAAGGGATACTGATATGAATACTAATAGAAATGAAAATTGTGGAAATAGTTACATAAATGAGACAGACATAGGAAAATGGAAAGCAGGCCTTCACGTTTTTCCAAAGTAAGCATCATAGACGAATAGAGACAGCTTTGACCCAGACTGGAGAACCCTGAAGTAGGAAATACCTAACAAGTTGTTTTAATTGCTAATGCATTTGTATTAACAGGGCAATCTATGCCAATTTGTGCTATCAATAATTACTGAGACATGGTTAAGGAATAGACAAAACAACAAGAGATGATATTTCCAGACAAATGGAGGTCCGGTAATTGTCTGCAGTATCAAACTCTCATGTATAATGATTTTTGAAGGTTGAGGTTTATGAGAGCAGTTCATTATGTATTTCAAACAAAGCTCTATGTTGCTATTGTTCTTCCATCGACTGGAGTAGTAAGCACTGCAGCTGAAATTGCGCCCAAGAGAACCCATGTCTACCAGTTGGTTAACCTTGTGACATTCCACTAAAAAGCACCAGGTTCTTTTGAAATACATAATTCATGAACCTCTCTGATTGTTAGCATTGATCAGCACTTGAACAAATTGAGTTGCTATCATATTAACATAAGTAGTAATGCTTTAGTGAGGTTTTTGCTTTTTCTTTCTTTTCGACAGTCTATCAAGTGGTTCAGGCATTTCTAGTTCTTAGAACAGGAAGTCAATTTAGAAGACTGCCGAGTTATGAATCCAACGACAATGATAGCAGAAGGCTGTGAACTACAGCCTTACAACTGTTTGCATTTCCATTTAAGCTCCCAGATTAGGCTGCCAGTATAGATTTGTTCTCAGACTTCTTGTCTTCTCTGTTGTCAGATATGTCTATCTTTGTATTTTTCAACTCCATACAAAATTCTTCTCAAATCTAGATAGGTTGATGGGGTTATAATTGCCCAATATGTCAGCAGACAGGGAAATATAATTTCTATCCTCCAGGACCTGACAAGGTAATGCACTGAAGACATCAGTGGTTCTCTAAGGAGCACAAATGGAGATAACAGTGATCTCCATGGATGTGGAGCGAGGTGACTATTCTGTGGCAGAGGGAGAGGTTTTCGTCTTCATGTGTTGAAGAATGAGAAGAAGAATCCATTTGAGAATGTGCTTTGATGAATAGGTAGAATTTTCACTGCT
Organism: Tadarida brasiliensis; assembly: GCA_030848825.1. Taxonomy (NCBI): domain Eukaryota; kingdom Metazoa; phylum Chordata; class Mammalia; order Chiroptera; family Molossidae; genus Tadarida; species Tadarida brasiliensis. Next base: position 17,242,393 of record CM061280.1, read on the forward strand.
TTTCTCTCTCAGCATAATTTGCACATTTTATTTTTTATTTTTATGTATTTATTTATGTTTTTAATCCTCACCCAAGGATATTTTTCCATTGACTTTAAGACAGAATGGGAGGGAGGGGGAGAGAGAGAGAGAGAGAAACATCGATGTGAGAGAGACACACCAATTGGTTCCGTCCTGAACGACCCCCACCTGGGCGAGGGGATCAAACCACAACCGAGCTGCGTGCCCTTGACTGGAATCGAACCCAAGACCCTTTGGTCTGCAGGCCGACGTTCTAACTGCTGAGCCAAACCGGCCAGGGCAATTTGCATATTTTAAACCAGGTAACTATTTAAGGAAGAGGAAATCATGATTAATTATGATATAATTTTCTGTACCGTTTGAGTTACAGAAAAAAATTCATTACTATGTCAATGTGAGCTGAACCCAATTTGAATAGATTATATAACGTATAAACACAGGGGTTCCACATTGGTAGTAAGAATCCCCCAGTGAAGCTACCCTCATTCTTGGGACCGAGTTCCCCTGGGGAGAACTGAATAGGTGCAAATGTCTCATATGATTTCATACCTAATCACTGTTCTTTCTAAAGACTCATCCATGTGTACACAACCTTTCTACTGGGAATTCTTCAACACCATATCTGTGCGATAAGCAGTAGCCTTGGAAAATTAGTTGCAGATTTGTCTGTAAGAATGGTAAGTGTCTAGTGAAGCAAAAAGGAGACATAAAGTATCCTCTGATTCATCAGAGAAAGTGACTCAATTTCCCAGTGTATCAGCATCTGTAGAACAAATATATAGTGATATGCAAGACATTAGCCCTCCACAATTTTTTTAGAAGTCATTTTTGTCTAGTATATTAAAATGTCCACATTCTTCACTTAGTTAGGTTATTACTTAGTATAAATAATTTAATACACATTTGGTAAAACTCATGACTTCATTTTTGTCCTATATCTATGTGTTTTGATTAAATGTAAATTATATATGAGGTTTTATTCATAAAGCTTTATTCTTTTCTACTTATTTACATTTTGCTATTCAAAAATACTCAGCGTATTTGGTTAACATTCCACACCCATTGGCTCAAATAAATGAAAAAAATTGACAATAACATTTTATCAAACTTTTCCTTTGAAAAAAATTGGAAATATATACATAAAATGAGTAGAGATAAGCTTAATCATCATTATAGAATCTATTTCCAATAGAGATTTAAAATACAAATTTAATCGTGAACCATCATCTCTTGTTAAAAAATCCTCTGATGCCCTATGATATGCAATATGTTATTCAGATTTAATTGCTCATATCTAACTTGGAAGATATTTAGGTCCATTTGAGTAATAGCCCGCTTTTTCCTTTCTTCCTAAAGGAATATACAAAAGACAAGGGTATGGAAAGCTGTCTTTTTTCTCCCCCATTTTATACCGGAGGGCAATTTGAAACTCCTGGACTAGCTTCCAACTGTTCTATCATCTCCATTACCAGGCTGTCTGCCAATTGGATGATCATACTTTCCAATTCTCCTAGCCCCTAGTAATTCAGCATTTAGAACAGTTAGAGTTTGCCAAGAGGATTCGCTAGGACAATATGCTGTGCCATCCTGAACACTTCCTGGATATAGAAAGAAAAGGTTGAATGCTTTTTAAAATATGCTTAGAGAGGGTTTTGAAATAAATATCATAGTAATTTCTAAAATCTAGAGTTTAAACGTATTAAAATGCTTCTTTGATTTGATTTGTTTACTATGCCCCCCCACACACGCAAACACACATTATTCTTAAGTACATTCAAAACACAATATACAAGAGTGAAACCTTTTCATTGCAGTACACATGGTAACAGTTTTAGCATCACCTAATGAGCATAGAGTAACAACTGAATTCTGTGGGGATTTCACTCTAATGAAAATGCAAGGTCAAATCCTAAATCTGTACTTAAATGTTCCTCTGTTGGTATTTTTTCAATCCCACACACCTCCCGCTCCAACAAGGCGTTTTCATTGCAGAAATACCTAGGTTATCATTAGTGTTTGGAAAAAAGCTGATGCGTTTGTTCTCCCATTCCCCTTTATTTTTTCAGGCTTTTTCTGTATTTCATATCTTTCTTTTTGCCTGCTTACCTGGTTTTTTTCTATGGTTACTTTTATGAAAGGTTGTAATATGTGTCTTCAAAATTCTATTCTTTTTTTTAAATATGTTTTTATTGATATTTTTTTTTTTAGAGAGAGGAAGGGAGAGATAGAAACATCAATGTGAGAGAAAAACATTGATTGGCCGCCTCCTGCATGCCCCCTACTGGGGATTGAGCCCGCAACCCCGGGCATGTGCCCTGACCGGGAATCGAACCAGTACCTCTCAGTCCATGGGACAACGCTCAATCCACTGAGCCACACCAGCTGGGCCAAAATTCTATTCTTAATACAGTATATATATTTTTATTTTTCAATAACAATTTATTTCAGAATATCATGTTATTTTTTTTTTAGCAATATATGCCCCCAAAATAAGTTATGCCTTTAAATGTATATTTAATAAAATAAAAATATTTTATTCTGGCATTAGTGTGCCACATCCCAAGGAATGAAATGTACATTTCACCCTCCTACTGTAATTTTTGTGGGATTTCTCATGTAGATGCAACCTCTTTTTCATGCAGTGATCTGTATAGTTCTAAACTAATTCCGATTCAAAGTTTAAAAGAATGAGAAACTCTAATTGAGTGATTACTTGGAAGTTCCTCATATCTAAATTGGAAATTTAAATGACCCGTAACATGAAAAGTTGTTCCATTTAAACATTGTGTCCTACACATCAATGGTAGTGATTTTGTACTTCTGAATAGTTAAATTTCTACACATTTTGAAATTATTTATGGATATTGACAAACCAGGCATCTTTACATTGGGAAAATTCCCCTTTTCCTGGAAAATTTTGAAATGTTCTTCAAATGGCAATAAAATGGACTCAGAATTAGTTTTTGCCATTCAATTTCCAGGACAAAGAGGATAATTGAGTGCTTTTAGGCTGACCATAGGAATATGTTCTTCAGAAAAAATTTAAGGAGTTCCTCATTTTGGGCAAATTCTTGAAAGCTACATTACACTAAAATAAGGAAAATAAAAGTGCAAATAATAGAAGTAGTTACCAACATGCAAGATTACAGAGGGAATCAAAGACGAAGAATTTTCCTTACAAAGAATTTTTCTTAAAGCAGTAATAAGGTAGACTTCAAATATTGCTTTATATATTCTTTTTTTTTTTTCATGGTGAATATAAACTTTATTTTTTTTTAATTTATTTTATTATTAATTTGTTTTTGTTACAGATGTTTTTCCTTTTTTTCCCCCCATTGACACCCTCCTCCCCCTCCCCTTCTCCTCCTCCCCATCCCTGTTGTCCATGTCCATTGGTTATGCACCCATGCACATAGGCTCTGTGATTTATCTCTTTCCCCCGCCTCCCCCCCTCCTCTGAGGCCCGTCATCCCGCACTCCACCCTCCATGTCTCTGGGTCAATTTCGTTGTTCAGTTTGCTCAGTTCTCCTGTGTGTTGCCAGCTTCCTCCGTTGGTGGGGGGGTCGCCCGGCTCCCCCGCTCCGCCTGGGCTCCCCCGCGGTGGGGGCGTCTCCCGGCTCCCCCTGCTCCGCCTGGGTTCCCCCGTGCTGGGGGGGTCGCCCGTATATATTCTTGAATAAAGTCACCTGCTAGAAGATCAATCTTCATTCAAATGTAAGATCATCGAGAGAGCATCATCTCATTCATGGACTGAAGAAGTGAGGTTCATTCTGAATGATATATATGAAGGCTCCTTTCACCATTATGAACTAATAGACAAGGCATTTTGAACACGGGGAACATTACATGTGCTTGCTCTCACAGAGGCTATGTGAGAGGGCTGAATGAGCAGCTTTGCTTGCACGTTGTTTAAAAGCATGAGAGCGTGTGTTTGGATGGTTTTTCACCTGGGAGAAATTGGAATTAACGTGAGAACTGAACTTCATAGATCTACCAAACGCAACTCAATCACTATTAGACAGGTGTCCATCTTGCGATCATATTTTAATTAATAACAAGGTGTAAAACGTTGCTAATGTTGCTTCCATCTTTCTAGAATTCTATTTATTTTCTCCACTCCGATTAGAGAGCAAAATTTCAGAGGTCCTCAAGGAAGAAGTATAGAAATACATTTCACTGCTCCATTCCCCAAACACCTTTTTCTTTTTTCTTTTTACTTCCGCTCTAAGTCTTTATGATTCTAATTATGGTGTATATTCATGCGAAAAAATCATTATTTAGCATATACAAAGTATAGATTATGATTACATAGCTAAAATATGTTAAGCAAAACTACACTGAATTTCAAGGCATGAGTCTTCATTTTATTCATGTGTGTGCTTTCTCTGTTATAGATATGACTAGATAGTTATCCATAGATAATGTATTATATGTTTAAATATTTATTCATATATAATTCCATATATTAATATGTAAATAGGTAATATCTATTGTATATATTCAATTAAATCAACCCTAAAGCACATATGTTTACAAAAAAAGTAATGTAGCCCGGCCCGTATGGCTCAGTGGTTGAGCGTCAACCCATGCACCAAGAGGTCGCCGGTTCGATTCCTGGTCAGGGCACATGCCCAGGTTGTGGGCCAAATCCCCAGTGGGGGGCATGCAAGAGGTGGCCAATCAATGTTCTCTCTCATCGATGTTTCTTTCTCTCTCTCCTTGTCCCTTCCTCTCTCTCTAAAATCAATAAAGAGAAAATTAAAACAAAAACAAAAACAAAAAAAGTAGTGTAGCAGATAATATCTCATTGATCCTAAGTATTTACTTTATTTCCTCTTATACATGACCTACACTAGTCAACGTAGTGACCCCGGCCAGTGTGGCTGAGTGGATTGAGTGTCGTCCCATGGACTGAGAGGTCCTGGTTTGATTCCTGGTCATGGCACATGCCCGGGTTGTGGGCTCGATCCCCAGTAGGGGACGTGCAGGAGGCTTCCGATTGATGTTTCTCTCTCACATCGATGTTTCTATCTCTCTCCCTCTAAAATTCAATAAAAACATGTTTTTAAAAAAAGTAGTGAAAAACTACATTTTCTGCTGTGAGGTTATGTGAGCAGAGCTTGAGTACAAGAACAAATGTAGGTGGATTTAGACTCAATGCCAGTGATAAATAAGTACTCATTAAATATATTTCAAAGGTAGAACGCAGGCCTAATACAATCAATGATTGAGATAGCATCCATCTTCATTTCTACTTTGTTTTCATGAAATAATACAAAATCTTATTTAAATACGCATAGAGCTGGCATTTAAACAAAAAGGCTAAACTGAAACATTATGTTTGAATTGGCTCATCTCATTTTTCTTCCCTTGGGCCACCGGCTAAAATCTCATTTGTGGTTAAAGCACAGACACGATTCTGGAAGTGTTCTCAGGATTGCCAGCAATCAACTGAGCTGGCTGTACTTGTCCAGAAGAGCTCCAAATGCCCTCTTTTATTTAATAATTGCAGATACATATGGATCTGTGTGTCCCTGAAAGCCTAATGCCATGCCGTATTGGGCCACATCGAACGAATGACTAACCTGTCATTCACATCTATTGTACAGAACCATTTCTAAAATCTCCTCTTCTACCTAATTCATTTTTTTGTTCTTGGCTTTCTTTGTCATTTCTCTGCTAGAATTGTTCATTCACAACTTGGCTCAATAAGTGCTTTGTGTGGTTATTAATTCCATGTGTACAGCTGTTTAGAAACTTTTACTGAAAGTCTGTGTTTGTTTGGAAATGAATCCAATTAAGAAATATAAATGACATTTCTTTCCAGCTTGGCAGAAACTGTGAGGGAGAAATGATTGCCAAAAGTTTATTGCTGTGTCTTCTTTTCAGTATGCTCCTTTCAAACTTCATGGCCGTAAATGCTGAAGAACCTCATGTATCAAACTTATAGCAAGCTGTGAGGCAGGTGTCTTCAATTGCAGGTCATATGCTGAGCTACATTAATCATTTTAATCTTTTGAATAAAATTCGCACAAATCGAGTAACCTTATTCTCAGGGAAACTGTGGTTGCTAAGAAGTTCTTTATTCTCCCACTCTTGAATTTTCACATCTTCTGCCTGGTATAACCACAGGGAAAGAAAAAGGCACAGTTGGTGCCCGTGGGATGAAGGCAATGCATGTGTTAAGAAAATGTATACTGTTAGCACCTTGAGAGCAAGGGCCGGAACCTCACCTTTATACGAAACTCAAGCCTTTAGTCTATTGCTGTGCTTCCCGCTGTCACTCAGTGAAAATCTGTTTATACATTTTTTAAATTATTTTTCCTTTATTGATTTTAGAGAGAGAGGAAGGGAGAGGGAGAGAGAGATAGAAACATCGATGAGAGAGAACATCGATTGGCTGCCTCCTGCATGCCCCCCACTGGGGATCGGGCCCACAACCTGGGCATGTGCCCTGACCGGGAATCGAACTGGCGACCTCTTGGTGCATGGGTCGACGCTCAACCACTGAGCCACACTGGCCAGGCAAAATCTATTTGTATTTACACAATAAAAATTGTCCAGAAATGTGTACTACTTTTGATAGTCGTTAAACCTAGTGCAGTGTGTGATACGTGTGATGTTTAGGCGAAAAGAAGGGGTCTTTGCCCTGGCCGGTTTGGCTCAGCGGTTGGAGCGTTGGCCTGCGGACCACAGAGTCCCGGGTTCGGTTCCCGCTAAGGGCACGTACCAAAAAAAAAAGGGGTCTTCTCTATAATTTCTCAGAAACCCAACTCCAACTTGTAAGTAGCCAAGGATAAATGATGGCTGAACTCAACAGACGAATTCAAATGCTGAGTGAAGCAAATATGAGTTTTAAATATTTCCCCTATATTGACAGGACTGCCATTTTATAGCATTGAGTAGAGCATATGCATATTCTGTATACTTTTCCTTTTTCTCAGCTGTTTAATTTTTTTACATTTTGTTTTGGTGGGTTTGAATAGGTAATGTATTGGAATGGTTCAAAAATCAAAACCATGTGCCCGGCCGGTGTGGCTCAGTGGATTGAGTGTCAGCCCTGCACCAAGAGGTCCCGGTTCAATTCCTGGTCAGGGCACATGCCTGGGTTGTGGCCCATATCCCCAGTAGGGGGCGTGCAAGAGGTGGCCAATCGTTGTATCTCTCTCATCAATGTTTCTCTCTCTCTCTCCCTCTCCCTTCCTCTCTGTCTAAAATCAATAAAAATGTATTTTATTTTTATCCTCACCTGAGGATATTTTTACATTTCTCTTCAGATAGAGCAGGAAAGAGAGAGGGAGGAAGAGAGAGAGAGACACACATCGATGTGAGAGGGACACATCAAGTGCAACCGGGGCCGGGGACAAACTGCAACCGAGGTATGTGCCCTTAGCGGGAACCGAACCCGGGTCTCTCTGGTCCGCAGGCTGATGCTCTAACTGCTGAGCCAAACCGGCCAGGGCAATAAAACTGTATTTAAAAAAAAGATCAAAACCATGTAACAAGGTGCACATCTAGAAGCCTTCCTTCCATGCCAATCCCAGTCTATCCCACTATCCCTGTGTCTGGAGGTAGTCACTTTCACTGGTTTCTCACATATGCTTCCAGAGTTACTTTACGGAGATATAAGTAAATATCCCTAAATATACCCTAGTTGTTATGAATAGTCCCCTATAGATGGATACTGGAATTTATCTATAGTTTTAAAATGGTAAACAGTGCTGTAATGAATAACATTGCACAGATATCATTCATATATTCCTACAAGTGTGATTATTGGGTCAAATGTACTTTGCAATCAATTAATCTAGTTCTAGAAAAATGCTATTATTGTTTTGGGGATAGTGCCAAATTTAATATGATCTTAGGGAGAAACATCCACTTTATGATGTCGGGTCTTCCTATCCAAGATTACTGCGTGTCTATTCCTTTCTTCCACTTTATGTTTGTGTCCTGAACTATTTTAAATTTTTTTCTTATGACCATTGCATAATTCCAATTATGTTTATTCCTAGGTATTTTATCTCCTTATTGTTACTATTGGAAATGTCCTTGCAGTTTTAGCAAAGTAATTTGTGCAAATGTAAGAAATAGGATAATGAGCAAAATTAGAAGTAGCACACAATTTATTTTTCTAAAATATATGCTGATCAAATACTTTATTTTCATTGATATTTAATAAGTAATTTTTTTTCTTTTACTAAGTTTATGATACCACAGTACAGGACTGGGCATTCCTCAAACACCTGCAGATTAATATATTATAAAATGTTTTAAACTGGAGAAAATAAAAGGGGCCTTTTTATCATTTAGTGATTTATCTGTTTTTAAAAAATTCAAATACTGAATTAACTCTATAGTTAACAAGATATCATTGACGTTTTCTTTTCTTTATTAAAATTATTTTTTTCCTTTATTGATTTTAGAGAGAGAGGAAGAGAGAGGAAGGGAGAGGGAGAGAGAGATAGAAACACCGATGAGAGAGAACATTGATTGGCCGCCTCCTGCATGCCCCCCACTGGGGATCGGGCCCACAACCTGGGCATGTGCCCTGACCTGGAATCGAACTGGCGACCTCTTGGTGCATGGGTCTATACTCAACCACTGAGCCACACCGGCCGGGCATCATTGACATTTTCTAATCTGGTCACTGGGATTTAGCTGTGTGACACCCTTTGATGTCAACGTGATCCATTGCTTAAATCCCTGTAAGCAGCTTGGAGCTTTCACATGACTGTGAGACAATAATGTCACAGCTGCTGTCTTTTTACAGTTTTTTAAATTTATTTCATTTCATATATATATAAATAAATATAAACATTAGTAATATTGAGCACTTTTCATCTTTAAAACACTGTTAAATCATGAACTGTAACATCTGTATAAAGGAAGTGAATAATTTTACCTTCATTTTAGCAGATGGACAGTAAAATGCTGAGGCCAAGTCACAATATTAAAAGACAAGGTAGCTATTTGACTGAACTGCTGTTGGATGCAGGCATAGACCAAGTCGGAAGTAAAAACCTCATGCAGAAAATGAATGCAGGAACCTAGCGGTGTGTAGCAATGCTTGCTCTGAAACATCTCGCCCACGAGCTAGCCTGGACAGGCTCGTATCTGCTAGGCTTAACTTATCCCTTTCTTTTATATCTTTCCTGTTGTAGAATAACTCAAACCCTCTCCAGTTATTTGAGTGGCGACTGCAAAATTAAAAAACAATTTAAAAGAGAATGTCATTTCATATTAGAAACCACAATTTTGACTATTTTATTTGTTCATAACAAACTTTTTTCCATACAAAAAATATCGGAAGCAAGAGTAATCTTAATAATACAGCATTTTTAGGAGAAGGGAGAGGATGATAGCCTAACTAAGTGATATACAGGCAAAGCTCAATTAAGGTATGAAATAACTGAAGCATAATATTTAGATACATAGAATTTCATATCAGATTTTATTTTATTTTTAAAATATTTTTTCTATTGATTTTAGAGAGAGAGAAAGGGAGAGAGGGAGAGAGAGAGAAACATCGATGACAGAGAACATTGATTGGCTGCCTCCTGCATGCCCCCGACTGGGGATTGGGCCCACAACCTGGGCATGTGCCCTGACCGGGAATTGAACTGGTGACCTCCTGGTGCATGGGTCGACGCTCAAACAGTGAGCCACACCGGCCTGACCATATTATCAAATTTTAAAAGTATAACTTCCATGAGCTATTAACCACGATAGTATGCATAGATATACACTAGTCAAATTAATTTATCAATGTTATTGGATAGTTTGTAAAATTCCTTTGTATGTAAGCAATATAAACTGATAGAGAAAATGTTTAATTCTTATGTTAGAACACAAAGTTCCTTGACAAGCCCAGTGAGTGAAAAATACTTAATAGTGAAGGTATCCTGGATGTCATTTGCTTTGTAAGCATCATGCAGTCCAACATCTGTCTCTGCAAATACACCAGGTTCAAAAAAGAGATTTTTCTTCCGGCCGGGATGGCTCAGTGGTTGAGCGTCGACCCATGCACCGGGAGGTCACCAGTTCAATTCCCGGTCAGGGCACATGCCCAGGTTGTGGGCCCGATCCCCAGTGGGGGGCATGCAGGAGGCGGCCAATCGATGTTCTCTCTCATCGATGTTTCTCTCTCCCCCTCTCCCTTCCTCTCTCTCTAAAATCAATAAAGAAAAAGAAAATTTTAAAGAAATTTTTCTCAGAATGTACTCAGCCACCTTGGACTTGTGAGTCATTCAGGAGAATTTAACATTGTGGTAAGAAAATAAATAAAAAGAATATTGTACTATTCCATTGTATATATGAACCATATCTTCTTCATCCAATCATCTATCAAAGGACACTTCAGTTATTTCCATGTATTGGCCACCATGAGTAGTGCTGCCATGAATATAAATGTGCATATATATATATATATATATATATATTTTTTTTTTTTTTTTTTTTTCCCCAATAAACATTTAAAAATTTTTCAGTTATATTCCCGGAAGAGGAATTGCTGCATCATATGGTAACTCTATTCTTAATTTTTTGAGGAACCTCCACACTGTTTTCCACAGTGGCTGCACCAGTTTATATTCCCACCAGCAGTGAATGAGGGTCCTTTTCCTCTGCAGCCTCCCCAACACTTATTACTTGTCTTGTTGGTAATAACCATTCTAACAGATGTGAGGTGGTATCTCATTGTAGATTTGATTTGCATTTCCCTAATAGCTAGTGAAGTTGAGCATCTTTTCATATATGTGTTGGCCATTTGTACGTCCTCTTGGGAGAAATGTCTGATCAGGTCCTCTGCTCATTTTTTTTTTTTAATTTATTTTTTATCCTCACCTGAGGACATCTTTCCATTTTTTGTTCAGATAGAGTGGGAGGGAGAGGGAGGAAGAGAGAGAGAGAGAAAAACATTGACGTGAAAGGGACACATCGAGTGGCTGCCTCCCTCACGACCAACCAGGGCCGGGACAAATTGCAACCGAGGTACGTGCCCCTAGCGGGAACCGAACCCGGGACTCTCTGTACCGCAGGTCGATGCTCTAACCGCTGAGCCAAACCGGCCAGGGCTCTCTGCTCATCTTTTAATTGGGTTGTTTTGTTTGTTTGGTGTTTACCCGTATGAATTCTCTATATACAGGGGTGGGCAAATGTAGGTGTGTGGTTGGGAGTATGCAAAACAGATTTAATAAAGCTGTTGTGATAATCATAACCTGCAGGTCTTTTTCCATATAAACAACTGTAAACCCACTTTTGCCCACCCCTCTGTTTTGGATGTTAACCCTTTGATGGAGCTGGTGTTTGCAAGTATCTTCTCCCATTTAGTTGGCGGCCTTTTTGTTCTGTTGGTGGTTTCCTTTGCTGCGCCAAACCTTTTTGGTTTGACATAGGCCCATTCATTTATTTTTGCTTTTACTTCCCTTTCCTTTGGAGTCAAATTCATAAAATCTTCTGTATTACCAAGGCACACAAGTTTAGCGCCTATGTTTTCTTCTATGTAATTTATTGATTAAGGTCTTGTATTTAGATCTTTGTTCCATTTAGAGTTAATTTTTATATATACAGACAAACAGTAGTCTAGCTTCATTCTTTTACATCTGACTTCTTTTCTCAATACAGAATGGAATACTACTCAGCCATAAAAAAGATCACTGCCATTTGTGACAACATGGATAGACCTTGAGAATATCATACTAAGTGAAATAAGTCTTACAGAAAAAGTTAAGAACCATATGATTTTGCTCATATGTGGGATATAAAACTGAAAGCAACAAATGAACAAACAAAAAGACACAGACAACAGTATGGTGGTTACCAGCGGGAAGGGAGTGAGGGATGGTAAGGGATAAAGGGAGTCAAACATACGGTGAAGGAAGGTTATTTGACTTTGGGTGGTGGGCACACAATATAATATATGGATCATGTATCATAAAAATGTATACTTGAACTCTATATAATCTTATTAACCAGTGTCATCTCAATAGATTTAATTTTTGAATAAATAAATAAATGGAATTTAGTATTTCCAAGTCTGACTGCCTTAGGAAGACACTGTACTTTAAATCAGCATGCATCACTTTTGAATATTAAGAAAAGAACTGAAGCAAATAGTTAACAGAGGCTTAGAAAAATACAAAACACTGTCATTCTGAGGTTGGTTTTCTGCTGCATTGAGTTTTACCTTCCATATGTCAATATGATAAAAACTTTCCCTCAGTCTATCAATATAGATTAATGTTTCACCATTATGGTATGAACAAAATGCAGAATGTTCTGTTTCCCATTGTGACCTTTACCACAAAACTATTGTGTGCTTTTTAATAGCAGATTGTGGGAGGAAATGTTTTTTTAAATAGAATTCCAATAATGCATTTGTAAACATAACCTTTATCCTTTGAACTACTGAGTGTTAACCTTGCTGTAAAATGCGTTTCCTTTGGTTTGTGAATCAGTTCTAAGTAGGGACATAGAATTAAAATGCAAAGGTAATTATGGTCAGAATTACCTAAGATTAATCTAAAATGTGCATTTCTAAGCATTGGATAATGCTATATAAAATATTGTATTATTATTAAGAGCTTTATAATGTTAGAAAGTTATTCTGTGAAGGTCTATTTATTGAAGACACTATAATTCAGCAATTGGTCAGTGGAGCTGCAATTCCTTTCAACAGTTCATCTTTTCTGAAAGTTACTTCATATGCTCAGCTGGTGTGGCTCAGTGGTTGAGCGTCGACCCATGCACCAAGAGGTCACTGGTTTGATTCCCGGTCAGGGCACATGCCCAGGTTGTGGGCCTGATCCCCAGTGGGGGGCATGCAGGAGGCGGCCAATCGGTATTCTCTCTCATCGATGTTTCTTTCTCTCTCTCCCTCTCCCTTCCTCTCTCTGTAAAATCAATAAAGAAAAAATATAAAATAAATAAAAGTTACTTCATAAATGCGATAGCTATTTTTAATAAATTTATTAATCCCTAATAGAAATCAATCATATGTTTAAAAGGGTTTTATTTTTCAACTTACCCATGAAAGCTTGTGGATAAAACAAATGAGAAGTTTCGGTTTATTGAAAACAAAGAGTTTTTTGTGTCGCGTTAGTAATTCAGTTAGAATTTAAAAATCTTCGGATCTTTTAAACAAAGAGAAAAATAAAATTCTAGATTAAGACTTCACAGTGAGACTATCAGTATACACTAAATATGTAAAAATAAAAGAGAAAATTTTGAATGTCAGATGACATCCTATTTCTGGCAGCTCCAGAATTTCCTGTCAGGCTCTGCTTTGTTTTCTCGTGTGACCAGAATATTCAGATCTCCCCTTTTTTAAAAAAAAAAGGTAGGTTAGTCTATAATTCCAGTCAGCATCTGGGGTATTCGGGGACTTTGGTAGCTGCACAAACAGCAAATATCTTCACCTGGACAAAGTGCCTAAATCCTAGTCTTCTTGGCAAAAGAAAGATTGTCATGAGTCTGATTTCGTTTAATCTACATCCATGATATTTTATTACTAGCATTCTCTCTGTAGGTTGGGAGGCTATGAAAGTAAGCTTTATATTTTCCTTAAATTTTATGAACTGGATTTGAATCACTGAAGATGTAATTTTATATATATCCCTGCTTCAACTGCTCAGAAAGTTAGCATATCTCTTCCCAAGATTGTTAGGAATACGTGTGTATTCAGAGTAACAATAATAAAAAAATATATGGACTTAGAAATTTCATATTTTACCTTAATGTTTCTAATTATTGATAAGAAAGGATTTTTTCACGAAAATGTAGTTGTTCCTCTATAAGAAACTCTGCTCAAATGAGCTCTGTCCATTAGTCTCAAACAAAAATGTAATAATACTTGGTGAAAGTAAACTTCCTCAAGTTATGATCAATATTTTATATATATATTTCAATTTAAGGGACCATGTAAGAGGAAAACACAAAAGAAAGAAAACAAAACAACCATCAGATATTTAATATTTCTTTTAATCACAGAATCACTAAGTTGAAAGAACCCTAGAATATGTAGTCCAATGCCATTGTTTTACAAGAGGGGAAATTGAAATCCTGAAAGATAAAGTAATTTTTCCTAATCACATACTTAATGACAGAACAAGGTCAAACTCCATCTTGGAACCCCCACTGTAAATGCTAATCTCACTAAACTGCACTGATACTCAACCACTCATTGTGGGGAATGCAGAACAAAGATGCAAACTCTAATTCTTGCTCTCTTGGAACTTGTAATTTAGCAGCAGAAACATACACAAAATAAAATCTGCCCGTGATCATGACAGGTAAGAGGTGCACTATTTGTCCAGAAGGAATATGGACAAATATGGTGCACTTGTAGGATTACGAGAGGCTTGATAAACGGGCAGTATCTGAGGGTAGGGTGAGACTGTGATAAGAAATTTTGTATTTATTATAGTGTCATACTGTTTGAAAATTTTAAAATAAATTATTCCCCAAAAACTTTTGGTTCATTGTTTTCCTTCTCCCAATGCAAAATGCAAATTAATTATAATATTGATTATTTTGATCATATAATTGCTAATTACCATACTTGGCATGGATAATCTGATTAACCATGTTCATTTTTTAGCTAAGGAGATTTATTATGTTTTCATAGGCTATTTTTATATCATCATGTTGTCCGCTTATATTATTTAAAAAAATATTTATCTCTCTCCTTTATTCATTCCACCACAATATTCCATTCAGAAATTAATCCACCATTATTAAGCTTCTAATAATGAGTTAAAAAATCTTTGCCATTAATTTTTTTAGCCAAGTTTCTCCCTTAAAAAAAAAAATTCAGGACACCTGAGTTCTAATGATAATTGTTTAAGTTGATCATTTGAAGATTCCTGAAAGAACTACGTAAGTGGTGTCAGTGTAAATTACTTGACTTTAAAGGAGACAATTATTTGTATTTTGTATTTTTGGTGCAAATAATTAACATCAGGGATAAATTATTTTTATCTGAGACTTATTGTTTAATTTTTTGCACCGTGTGTATGTTTGAAGAAACGAATAAAACTAGAGAAACAACACAGAAAAATTAATTTTGCTGTGATGTAAAACTGCTCTAAAACAATATCTATTAATTTTTTTTAAAGAATCTCTAGTGGTACTTAGCTTAAACAGGCATTTTAAAACTATTTGCACATCCCATATTTGAGGAAGGTCAGTGAGTGTATGTGGGTTAGGTGCAGGGAGCTACTACTCCTATGTAAACCGCAATAGCTGCACTTTTGTCTATTTTCTCTGTTGTGACTTTGATTCTGTTAAATTTTCATTGAAAGGTGGGGAGATCTTTTACAAAGTTTATACTTTTCAAATTTTTGAAAGTCCCTTGTTGAAAGGACAAAGAACAACGTTATTCAAAGTTCTGCACATCCTCATTTTATTTTTTGCTTCTTTTTCCTCTAAGCACCTTGTCTCAGCCAAGCTTATTTCCTAGACATTATCTGAACATACCTTGTGGTTTTCTTGCTCTCTATGCCTTTCTGTAGACTTGGAAGCTCCGCCTTGGAAGCTCTTATTTACTGCTCCCCAATTCCTACACTCCTAACAAAATGTCAGCTGTTCTTTCAATGGTTGATTTAAGTTAAACTTCTCCCATGAAGTCTTCTAAATCATAGTAGCATGAAGCTACCTCTCTATTCATGGCACAACAGTACCATTTATCACTCATTCTTATCACTACTTTATATTATAGTCATCTATGTAGATTAGATTAAAATGTCCTTACTTTTTATCTGGCTGGTGTGGCTCAGTGGCTGAGTGTCAACCCATGCACCAAGAGGTCGCTGGTTCGATTTCCGGTCAGGGCACATGCCCAGGTTGTGGGCCCGATCCCCAGTGGGGGGCATGCAGGAGGTGGCCAATCGATGTTCTCTCTCATTGATGTTTCCATCTCTCTCCCCCTCTCACTTCTTCTCTCTCTAAAAAATCAATAAAGAAAAAAATTTTTTTTAAATAAATAAAAAAAATGTTCTTACTTTTTAGTTAATATGTGTTGAACGAAGGAAAAATAAGTGAATTATTCATGCATCACAAATTTTGTAAAAGTAATAAAGTTTTATTCTTCAAGTTTCAAACACTAAGAAAATGAAACTATGTATTTAACTAAATAGCTATCATGTAATGTTACAATTCTAGGAGTCTATAATGATCCTATAGTCTCAGATTCGGAGTTTTTCTGAGTGACAGTTGCCTATAATTTAAAATTGAAAATTCATTTCTTTGCAGCAGTATCTTTTGTATGAATTTTTGATGTGTTTTTTTTTTAATTAGTCTTTCAAAACTTTACTTTCTAATAATTAGAATGGCATACCTGAAATATATTTCTAATTTTTCTTGAGAATTTTCCTAAACCTAATATTAATCCATTAAGACATAGGTCTTGTATTCATATGTCATCTTAAAGGTATGTATTTCTTATAACTTGTAATCTGTTATTTAATTTCAAAATAGTTTTTAATTTTAAAATTGACACATGAGGACGTCTCGACTAAATTATTGAACTGAAGAAAGAATCAAGAAATATCCTTTTTTATTGTCTTTTTGGATAATCTGATTAACCTATTCCAACTTGAACAATATTGGTGGTCAAAACCAATAATAATACATTAACATTGATGCAGTTGTAGACAAATGTAGAAATCTACAGGAAAAGTAAATTCTTAAAACAATTATTCTGCCTGTTTCCTTCTTTCAGCAAATATATTTTATGTTTTAAAATATCCATTTTAGAGGAACAGTGTTGTATAGTAGTACATACGATACTATCCTGAATTGTGTGACGGTTCCCGAGTAGCTGTGTGTCTTTGAGAAAGTCTCTTCCCTATATGCACCTGAAATTGTCAGCTCTGTAGAATGATGGTTTAGGAACTTGTAGATATATAAGGTGTTTCCTCTAGTTTGATCCTTTTATATCTTTAGACTTACACAATGTAGGAAAAGTCCTCCAAACGTAATATCATATTTACACAAATATTCTCCAGAAGAACGAATACAAAAGGATCTGTATATACTCATGAAAGTTGTTCTTCAGAACTCAATATTTACTTCTTCGTGTCATGCATGGGAAAGACGATTTATTAACTTTTTGTTAAATAAAGAAAATAAAAGTAATTTTAAATCCAGAACTTGATGTCTGTGGCAGCAGAAATTCCTCCATGCATTAAACAGAGGCAGAAAAAAAATGCCTCAGAAGTGCACTTTAAGAGAGCTATATTCAATTTCACAGGAAAGATTCAGCATTGCTAGTAACCCCTGGGTCCTTTCAATGGAGTGCTGTAATTTATACATCAAAGTGAGAACAAGCATGCTGAAACATAAGGCCTGCAGAAACAATTCAATGTTTCTATCAAAATGTAGTTCAGCAGTTACCCAGTCCATGAAATGCTCATTAACAAGCTGAGGCAATATGCACCAAGTATACAGGCTCACCTTTGCATATTAATGAGCGATGTGTAATAACATTTATGGCTCTTGCTGTTCCACATGCAGGGAACATTGAGATTAGAGCTGGGCTATATAAATGTCAAATGGATTTATGGTCATGCATACCGCTGTTTTAAAACAGTAGTCTCTTAACAGCCACAAATGCCCTATTTATATGCAGGTACTTGGCACCTTCCTACCTTATTTCTTGAGCCACGGATTACTTCTGCTGTAGATTTCCGACCTATAACACAGATCTACCACCAACAGTTTTATGAAGCCATATGCCCTTCAGAAACAATGCAATTTTGCTTTTCCTGCTATAATAATGTACATTCTCCTAATGTTTCATAATAATCTTTCATTTAAAGGGGCAAAGCAAGATGTCAGGTTAAAAAAGGCAGATAACATGTAACTAAACAAGACTCTAAGTGCTGAAATAAAAATAATGGTTTCCTGTTTTACTAGCAGCATGAGATCTCCTTAATATAAACACTCCAAGCCAACAAGAAGGGAAGAGAGGGGGATATACACAATTATTCATTCATTTCTAAGCATTTTAAAATATTTTAAAATAAGAAAACAACACATATCAACAATTTAGCTATCTCCTCCGTTTCTAAAATTCTTGCCTGACCAGCTCACCCTCAGAACTGTCCTCCATATATATGTTAGATTACGAATTAAACATATATCTTAAAAAATTAATAGTTCCAGAACATTTTCTTTCAAATTTATCACATTTCAAAATGTATTGCATGTTTTGTATGCAAACTAAGCTTGTATATTTCTGGTTTCGTTGTAATGCGATACTACGAAAATCTGATAAATTATTTAATAAATAGAAATGATATGGTGCAACCAGACTTTATCAGTAGCAAATTACCTAGATGACGTGACTTTTGGGAGTACAGTATTGGGTGTAGATATTCCACAGTAACCAACGTCACTTTATTAGAATAAATAGGAAATTAGAAAAATGGAGATGGAATTGTGGAAGGCCCAAAGCAATTCGATAACTTTATTAAACAAAGTCAAAACATTAGGCAGAGCTCATTGTTTTCTGCTATAATTTCCATTATTTCATTATTTCTGTTATTTCCAAATGAACTTCTTTACAGACGATATGCATTTAAGCCAGGCTGGTCAACTAGCACATAGCTTAGCAAATTGTACAGGTTCTTAAACGCATGGCTAATACCTAAGATGTATTTATGTATTTTTTGTTTATATTTTATATATTTGTTTGTTTGTGAAGGAAAATATATTTTTAATTTTTTTTTGTGTGTGAAATCCAACTAAAGACTTTTACACAATAGTGTTTTTTGTCTTCTTGTACTTTTCTTTTTTCCTTTATTGATTTGAGAGAGAGAGGGAGGGAGAAGGAGAGAGAGATAGAAACATCGATGAGAGAGAACATTGATTGGCCGCCTCCTGCATGCCCCCCACTGGGGATCAGGCTCACAACCTGGGCATGTGCCCTGACCAGGAATCGAACCGGCGACCTCTTGGTGCATGGGTCGACGCTCAACCACTGAGCCACACCAGCTGGACTCTTCTTGTACTTTTTAAAAATTTATTGTTTACAGTATTACAGATGCCCCCCATTTTCCCCCTTTAACCTCCCTCCACCAAGCCTCTGCCCCACCCCAGGCCTTCACCACACTGTTATCTGCCTCCATGGACTATGCATACATGCATATATGTTCTTTGGTTAGTCTTTTCCTGACCCTCCAATCCCCCTCTCCTCTGAGATCTGTCAGTCTGTTCCATGCATCCATGTCTCTGGACCTATTTTGTTAGTCAGTTTATTTTGTTCATTAGATTCTACATATAAGTGAGATCATGTGATATTTGTCTTTCTCTGACTGGCTTATTTCACTTAGCATAAATATCTCCAGGTCCCTCCATGCTGTCTCAAAGGATAAGAGATCCTTCTTTTTTTACAGCTGCATAGTATTTCATTGTGTATATGTACCACAGCTTTTTTATCCACTCATTTACTGATGGACAGTTGGCTGTTTCCAGATCTTAGCTATTGTAAATAGTGCTGCTAGGAACATAGGCGTACATATATTCTTTCTGATCGGTGTTTCAGGATTCTTAAGATATATTCCAGAAAGTGGAATTGCTGGGTCAAAAGGCAGTTTCATTTTTAATTTTTTGTGTGGAAACTCCATAGTGTTTTCCACAGTGGCTGCACCAGTCTGCATTCCCACCAGCAGTGTAGCCATTCTGGCAGGTGTGAGGTGATACCTCATTGTGGTTTTAGTTTGCATCTCTCTGATGATTAGTGACCTTGAACATTTTTTCATATGTCTATTGACCATCTGTATGTCCTCTTTGGAGAAGTGTTAATTCAAGTCATTTGCCTATTTTATAATTGGATTGTTTGTCTTCCTGGTGTTGTACTGTATGAGTTTTTAAATATATTTTAGAAAGTAACCCCTTATCAGATATATCATTGGTGAATATGTTCTCCCACACAGTGGGTACACTTTTCATTTTGTTGATGGTTTCTTTTGCTGTGAAGAAGCTTTTTAGTTTGATGTAGTCCCATGTGTTTATTTTTTCCCCTTTGTTTCACTTGCCCTAGGAGATGTAGTAGCAAAAATACTGCTACGTGACATGTGTGAGATTTTACTTCCTATGTTTTCTTCTAGAATTTTTATGGTTTTGTGACTTATATTAAGTCTTTTAATCCATTTTGAGTTTATTCTTGTGTATGGTATAAGTTGGTGGTCTAGTTCCATTTTTTTTTTTTGCATGTAGCTGTCCAATTTTCCCAGCACCATTTATTGAAGAGACTGTCTTTACTCCATTGTATGCTCTTGCCACCTTTGTCAAATATTAACTGACCATGATGGCTTGGGTTGATTTCTGGCTTCTCTGACCAGGGCTGGGGATTGAACTTGCAACCCAGGTGTGTGCCCTTGACCAGGAATCGAATCTGCGACCCTTCGGTGTGCAGGCAAATGCTCGAACCATTGATCCACAAATGGCCAGGACTAGAATTTCATTTTTAATTAAATAGTTTTAGATTCTAATCGCCAAATTCATATTTTACACTTTTTGATCTTAAGCCTTATATTTTTACAGTGACATTACAGTTAAACAGTGATGCCTTTTTTTTAAATCCTCACCCGAGGGCATTTTTGCATTCATCTTCAGATAAAGCGGGAGGGAAAGAGGGAGGAAGAGAGAGAGAAAGAGAGAAACATCCATGTGAGAGAGGCACACCGACTGGTTGCCACCCACACGACCCCAACTGGGGTCGGGGACAAACTGCAACCGAGGTCCATGCCCTTAGCGGGAACCGAACCTGGGACTCTCTGGTCCGCGGGCCACCAAACCAGCCAGGGCAACAGTGATACCTTTAAGATCGATGAATGAAAGAAGCCATATGTAGTTGGAAACTAATGTCTTGTTGCAGAAAACAACTTATCTTTCAGCAAGTGACATGACTATGATAAGTGAAAATAAAATTTTTTCAGAATAAATATTATTTTCTCTTCTCAGGCATAAATGTTTTAGCTGAACAAAATTACTAACTATGGTTATTTATAATGTGTGCACACTGGATTATGACTCCTTTTAAGTATTGATTCTTTAAGAAGTATTTCAAGATCTAATACGCATTTATATATATTTTTTGTTCTAGTGAATTATCAAATTTTCTGACCCTGCTTCATTGTCTTGATAGTATGAGCATGTACCATTGGCCAATAATAAAGTTTATCTATCATTTTTATGCTAATTAGTTTTTTTATGGGTTATACATTCTTAAATGTTAATAACATGACATTTATTTTCAAACATATTTTCTAGCTTTTAAAATTAACCCTGACACCTCATTATGTAACTTAGGTCATACTAAGTCACGTCACTGGAGCACCTGTGTTATCAATACATGTTTTTCCTGATCTGTGTGTAATCTGTTACATACACAATGCTTCTTTTATCTCTTGGAGCTCTTTAGGAATAATTGAATAGTGGGGGCAAAATATAACCCCTTTATAAAAAAGGAGAACACCACATTTTTTTTCCATTCTTAAATGTCTTTAAATTTTAACTCATTTGTCTTTAAATGTTTAGAAATGAAAGAAAACTGAACATTACCTTTCATGGGGGGATGTATAATTGGCAGAAAATAATCATTTTTATCTCAATTTACTTTGTACCCAAATTCTTACCATTTTAAATGACAAAGGACAAAATGCAGTAGCATCTTCCTTTATAATCTGCCATCTCTCCCACCTACACAAAAACAATTTTTTAAAAATTTGAAAATAACAGTGCCAAACTGATAAAAGAAGCAGTCACCTTTTGAAACACCAAATCCAATTAGAATTTTAACCGTTTTATTCCTCTGCCTAAAAATCAACATACTAGGACCATTTCTGAAACAATTTTTGAAATTGTTGAACCGTGAACTGGTTGGTGTCTTCTTGCTCTGCTCGTAACTAGTTTCAAAATGTATGATGTCAAATGCTGTGCTGTACACCTAAAACGACTACCAAATAAAGTTGAATGCGAAGTGTAATTGAAAAATAAAATTTTTAAAAATCCAAAAACGGTTGCATAAGAAGTCTCTATTTCCTAATCATCTTTGTTCCTTTTGTCCTTAAAAATGCCTATTGTATTTGTGAACCCGGCTAGAAATTCCTCTATAAGGAAAAGAACTAAAAGGAGTCAACGAATGTCACATAAAATGGTGGTATAGTGAGAATGAAGGCCAAGCGATACTCTTGAGTACTTAATGTTTACATTTAAGAAAATTATAATCTCAAAGTATCGCCCTTCATTCACTCTATGCTTTAACCAATTGAGCAACCTGTGGTTCTTGCAACGTGAACAACTTTGTCCTGCATCCTCATTTGGGGGGAAAGTTCATTCTCATCTGAAATCCTTTCCCTTCCCTCCTCCAGTCCTCCCCTCTGCGTGTTGACCTGTGTAATTTTTTCTTTAACGTCAAATCAACTTCCTCTACTAAGCATTCTCCTTCGAATATCCCCAATTAGATGAATATTTCTTCTCTTCTCTTATCTAAACAGCATGTTCCTCAGTTTATCATAATACAGTGATTCATATGAAATTAGACTGTAAGCACTTCGTGAGCAGGAAGCATACAATGTGTTATTGTCACAGCATCTACTCAACCTGTAAACGTTGTAGATCCTCGGATCTCAATGATAGACTACATTCTACTTTTCTTCTATTATCTCTCTTATTTTGAATATATATATATATTTTTCCCCCTTGATTTCAGAGAGAGAAAGGAAGGGAGAGAGAGAGAAGAACAGTGAGAGAGAGACATTGATTTGTTGTTTCATTTATATATGCATCATTGGTTGATTCTTGTATGTGACCTGACCAGGAATTGAACTCACAACCTCGGCATATCAGGACAATGCTCTATCTAGTTGAGCTACCCAGCCAAGGCGATAATCTCTCTCTTGGTGTTATCATGTCTAAGGGGTTAAATAACATCTATATGCTAATGGCTCCTTTTCATCTCTAAATGTGTATATCTAACTACTTACTTTATACCTAAACTGTCATAAGTAACAGGGACCTTGAACTTCAACTGCCTTTGTGTTGCACCAAACCTAGTTCCTTCTTCATCATCCCTATCTCAATAAATGATGCTAACATCAGCTCGGCTTATCTCATTATTTCCCCTAGCCAGCCTCCATTCAGTCCATCACCAAACCCTGTTGATTCTGCGTCAACATTCTGTTCCACATCAAGTTCTTACCATCTGCGCTGCTTTCACATTATACAGGCCATTGCCCATCCATCACACATCATTTTACCAGTCTTCTAAACAGCATCCCCAGCTACCTTTCTCATATCTCTTTAATTACACTCTTTTCAGCATGTAGAGTTAGGATGATGTCGAAAACTATAAATCAGATTATGATGACTTCCCAGTGCATTTAGAATGCATGTCAAATTTGTACCATGACCTACAATATCCTACATAATTTGACTCTTGTCTATGTCATTAACCTCATTTCATCCCACTTTCCTCCTTGTTCAATATATATTCCAGGCACACTGGTCTTCCTTTTCAGGTTTTGTGAAATAAGGCAAGCTCTGTCCTGTCGCAGTATCTTTGCCCTTGCTGTATGCTCTTTGCCTAGGACACTGCTACACCCTCCACTCTTCTCTTTTTAAAAAAATTTTTATTTATTTTTTATTGATTTTAGAGAGAGAGGAAGTGAGAGGGAGAGAAAGATAGAAAGATCGATGAGAGAGAGCATCGATTGGCCGCCTCCTGCATGCCCTCCACTGGGGATCGGACCCACAACCTGGGCATGTTCCCTGACCGGGAATTGAACCGGCGACCTCTTGGTGCATGGGCCGACGCTCAACCACTGAGCCACACCGGCCGGACACCCTCCACTCTTCTCATATTTCAGGTTGCAGCATCCCAAAACATGCTGTCCCCAGAACTGCTATGGATTAAGTAGACCTCCTCATAATACGTCATTCATTTCCCCCTCTATTGTATGCACTTCAAGTGTTACAAACTCAAGTACTACAGTGGCCAGACAGATCAAATAAATGAGTAAAAAGGGCCCCATATAAAACTGTGTGTTATGGCAGGAATTCTGTCTGACTGGAGATGACATTCTGGGTCTAAAATGGACAATGGGAGGAAGTGGGGGAAGGTGTACGGAGGATAAATGGTGATGGAAGGAGACTTGACTTGGGGTGTGAACACACAATATAGTGTACAATTGATGTGTTGTGTAACTGTGCACCTACTACCTGTATAATTTTGTGAAGTAGTATCATCCCAATAAATTCAATGAAAAGAAAAATAAATAAATACATTTTAAAAAATGGGCACTGGCTATTGGTCCAAGTCATTTGGAAGTAGGGCTGTAATGTTGGAAATATACAAAGGTCTTCAGGAAAAACAGGGAGTCTAAATATTTATGTAAATGTTCCATATGTTTTCATTTATGTAAAAGAATATTTTGTTGTTGTTAGTCCTCACCTGAGGATATTTTTTCTGTTGATTTCTAGCTAATGTGGAAGGGAGGGAGGGAGAGAGAGAGAAACATTGATGTGAGGGAGACACATCGTTTAGTTGCCCCCTGCACGACCCCGACTGGGGCAGAGGATCGAACCTGCAACCTAGGTACATGCCCTTGACCAGGAAGCCAACCCATGACCCTTCCATCCCCAAGCTGACACTCCATCCCCTGAGCCAAACCAGCCAGGGCTGTAAAAGAATATTTTTGAAACACTGCTTAGACCAAACAAAACATGTCTCCTGACCATGTCTGGCCCTGGACCTCCAGTTGGTGACCTCTGACTCATTTACCCATTTTTTTTTTTACCATTCGTTTCCTGTTTTGCCTGATGGATTGGGTGCTCTCTGTGGGTCAGGGAACATGCATCTCTTGTTCATCATTGTATCTCCAGTGCCTAACAAGTGTCTGACACACAGTATGAACTCAGTAAATATTTATTACATGAATGGATAGATATATTTAAATTTTAGGCACATACTTTTTAAATCATGCTTTCTAATTTAATGAATGAAATTTAATACTGAATTATTTGAAAACCACAATGCAGTAGAGGCAGGCAACGTTATTTTATGATCCATGATGAATGGTTCCAATTATATATAAAAATATAACACAATGTTCATTAATATGATATCTTCAATATAAGCAATATTGTGCCTTTTCAGTGTAGTCAAAACAATAGAATTAGTAAAATTGCAATGATATATGCATCAATAAAAGTTATTCATATTGGTTATATGTGTTTTATATTCCTATAAAAGTCTCAAATAGTGCCATACACATACTGTTTTGTACTCAGAGGAAAGTTCTGTTTGTCATTATTCTATAAGGTATAACTATAAGTAATGGGACTAGTGTCGATGACTTAGTTGTTGAATTCTCTCTCATTGCTTTATAGACACAGTGTGTAGCAGTAGTCAACAGTAGTTATTACAAATATCTTAAAATAAAGGTTTTGAAATGAACAAATCTATTTTTAACCTAATGATAAATGCCTGCTATTTATAATGGATGTTACAATAAACTAAGTTACAGGGTATTTGCTCATTTTTTCAAAGTAAGATTGACATTTCTGAATTAGTTCAAGAAGGCACCAAATACATTTTCATAATTAAAGAGGAATAGTATATATGTCAATTATACCTCAATAAAGTGATTTTAAAAAGGAAGTTTCACCTCATGTCTTAAAAAAGAGAAATAGCTGTTTTCTATGCATATCTGCCTTTTATGCTGTTTTTAAAATTATATGTTATTAAATATATTTGGATAATCACAGATTTTTTAATTAAACATTGAAAATATAAATAATACCTCTTTTGATTTGGAATAGAATTTTCACCAAAATGAAGGTGTATGTGTGTGTGTGTGTGTGTGTGTGTGTGTGTGCAGTAGGTTAGATTTTAAGGAGAAACATCTTTAAGCGTAGGAAAATGTAATTTAAAAACTAATAACTTAAAATTGATGCTTTAGGAGGAATATGCTTTTTTTGCTTTTGTTAGGAATATATTTTTTTTATTTCTCTGCTCATGATTCAGTATTTCAAACAAAGGAAGCTGAATTTTGCTGCTGAATAGTAAAATATTTTTTGATACATTTTTTGATTCAGTTCTAACCCACAATGTCTTTTCTTTTTCATTTTAACTATTCTTGATGGGCATATCTGATATAGAAATGTTCATAATTGTTTGAAAACTGATTCCATGTACCGGATGAAACTTTTACAAGATGATGTGATCAAATGAAATATATGGACCTAATTAATTACTGCTTTTATGAAACATATATGTTTTATACAATGCATTTATTGCCAAAGTTCCAAGCATATGTATTAGCAAAATCTATGGTGATAAATTATGTTATATTAATAAGTACCTAACATATTCCATGTAATTTATTAATGTTCTCATTCTATTAATATAGACGTTGTTGCCGCGTGACTCACCTAAATTGCAAGAGTTTTGGATCTCCCTAGTCCTGGATTCATTTGTTTTAGGCCCTCCACCCTTGGATTGGATTGATTTTCTTTGCTATATATGGTTGTACTTATGTTGTAAATTTATTTTGAGAGTTGAAACACTATCCTTACATCCTTTGTGGAATAAGGATGGGTTTAAAAACATAATTTAAATGTTACATCAGGAGAGTCACATATTTAACCATCCCTCTTTCTTTGTTCACTTTTAGTTGCAAACCTCAAGCCAAATGTCGAATACTGTCATTGTAGAACTATTAGTTTTATGTTTTTGTTGTTGTGATTGTTGAATCAGACTAGACTCAGATAGAAGTGGGGATCTGGTTATTGTGTGTTATGTGCCATTGAGGGGCCTCTCACTTCTGGCCACCCTATGAATGAATGATGTCCATAAAGCCCTGTCCTCGAGAGCCCCGCTCGGCTCCTGTGGACTTGTGACAATAGCTTCTTTTATTAAATCAGTCCATCTCACATTTGGTCTTCTTCTTTTTCTGCTGCTGTCTGTTTCCCGCAGCATTATTTATTGTCTTTTCCAAAGAGCCCTGCCTTCTCATGAACAGCTTCAGTTTAGTCATTTTTGCCTCCAGTGGTGTTCCAGGCTTAATTTGCTCTGAGACCCACTTGTTCATCTTTCTGGTGGTCCAGGGTATCCACAGAGCTCCCCTCCAACATCATATTTCAAATGAATCATTTTTTTTTCCTATCAGCCTCCTTCACTGTCCAACTTGCACATCTGTATATAGATAGAGACTTGGAATATAAGAGTGTGGATGATCTTAGCCTCGGTCTCTAATGACGCATCTTTGCTCGTAGTGATTTCTCCTAATTTTCCCATTGCTGCTCTTCTCGGTCCAAGTCTTCTCTGAATTTCTTGGCTGCAGCCACCATTTGAATTGATGACTGAACTAACGTAAGCAAAATCTTCAACAATTTGGATGTCTTCCTTGTCTGTATTAGAGTTGTGTGTTTCTTCTGTGGTCATGAATTTTGTCTTCTTGGTGTTCAAATGCAGTCCTGCCTCGGCATTTTCTTCTTTTGCTTTCATCAGAAGTTGTTTCAAATCTTGGCTACTTTCTGGTTAAAAAGGAGTAATTTGGTAGAGGACATTTTGATCAGAATCAGGCTCATTCTCTATTTGGTATGTAGCTATTTGTAAGTACCTTTTTAAAATCTCTGGTCTTCAAACTCCTGCACCAATGTATCTACCAAGTAAGGTGCTACAATTAATTATAATGAATGTGGAAGCAATTGGAGACACTGTTAACTGATATACAAATGTAAAATATTAGTCTAGTGGGAGTATGAGCTAAGCAGTATTTACAGAAAGAGAAAATAAATCATTGATTGGACATCTCTGAATTTACTCTCCTGGGGTCTCGGTCAGAAAAATAGT
This sequence comes from Tadarida brasiliensis, assembly GCA_030848825.1. Taxonomy (NCBI): domain Eukaryota; kingdom Metazoa; phylum Chordata; class Mammalia; order Chiroptera; family Molossidae; genus Tadarida; species Tadarida brasiliensis. The sequence continues at coordinate 17,270,277 of CM061280.1, forward strand.
TGATGAAGAAATAATGTTCTAGGAATTGTGCATGCCTTGGACAGGGAAGGGAGATACAGATAACTAAAAATAGGATCTTTATCAAAATCTCTCAGTATTAGTTTTTAAAAGATGATTCCTGGTTCATCAGAAAATATTTCCTTACCAGATAAATAATTGGACAGAAAGCAGATGATATATCAAAATTCATTTCACATTTTCTAATACAATGACTTAATATTAATAGAACATATTTTTGTGGGTGTTATAATAAGTATTAGAAGAGCATAATGTTCCCAACAGCGCAGACAGTACATTTTAACTGTAATAGTTATCATTGTTGGAATTGATGGTGCCCTACATATCCAGAAAATAAATTCATTAATTAAAATAATGAATTCTTATTTTTATCCAGTTCTTATAAAGAAATGAATACCATAAAAGAGGATCTTTTTAATTGATTCCTTAACATCATTCTTTAAGACAGTTTTGTCCTGTTAACATACAACCATTTTATGAGGCATGTAGCTCATATATGTCTGTCTATATATTTTCAATTTTAAGATGGTTTTCCTAATATTATATACACCTCTATAAGGATATATGTGATATATACATGTATTTAATACTAGGAAACTCAGAACAAAAAATGTGAAGATTGCTAATCTACTCATTAAATTAAAATGTTGCACATTTTGGCAAGATTCTTCTCTCGTATTATTATTGAAAATCATCGCACATATTTAGATCTGTGTTCCTGTTTCTACAAGAAACCCTTGAATAAAATTCTACAAGCATGCCTCAGAGGTAGTGCAGGTTTGGTTCCAGACCACCTCAATAAAATAACTATCATAATAAAATGAGTCATATCAATTTTTGGGTTTTCCAGTGTATATAAAAGTTAAGTTTATACTGCTGTTTGTTAAGTGTGTAATAGCATTACATCTCAAAAAGCAATGCATATACCTTAATTTAAAAAATAATTTATTCCTAAGAACTGCTAACCATCATCAAACTGTGATGCTGTTTAATAGCCTTTTACAAACAATAGAACTTCTTTCAAAACTGGAATCAATCCTCTCAAACTCCACTGTTGCTTTGCAACTAAGTTGATGTGATATTCTAAACCCTTTGTTGTTGCCCAGTCGATGTGGCTCAGTGGTTGAACATCGACCCATGCACCAAGAGGTCGCCGGTTTGATTCCCAGTCAGGGCACATGCCCAGGTTGTGGGCCAAATCCCCAGTGGGGGGCATACAGGAGGCGGCCAATTGATGTTTTCTCTCATCGATGTTTCTATCTCTCTCTCCTTCTCACTTCCTCTCTCTCTAAAATCAATAAAGGAAAAAAAAAAAAACACCTTTGTTGTCATTTCAACAATCTTTTTTTAATTTAATTAATTTTTGTTACAGATGTTTCTCCTTTTTCCCTCATTGACACCCTCCTCCCGTTCCCGTCCCCCACCCTCCAGGCATGGTTGTCTGTGTCTATTGGTTATGCTATATGCATAAGTTCTTTGTTTTATCTCTTCCCTCCCCCCCATCCCCTGTTCTGAAGTTTGTCAGTCTGAACCCTACTTCTATGTCTCTGGGTGTATTTTGTTCATCACATAATTTTGTTCATTATATTCCACAAATAAGTGAGATCATGTGATACTTGTCTTTCTCTGACTGGCTTATTCCTCTTAGTATAATACTTATTTCAACAATCTTCACAGATTCTTCACCAGGAGTAGATTCTAGTTCAAGAAACCACTTTCTTCGCTCATCCATAAGAAGCAACTGCTCATCCATTAAAGTTTTATCACGAGACTGCAGCAATTCAGTCCCATCTTTAAGCTCCTCTTCTAATTCTAGTTCTCTTGCTATTTCCACCACACCTGCAGTTACTTCCTCCACAGAAGTCTTGAATCCCTCAATGTAATCCACGAGGGTTGGAATCAACTTCTTCCAAACTCCTGTTCATGTTAATATTTTGACCTCTTCTTTTGAATCACAAATTAGCTTAATGTCATCTAGACTGGTGAATCCTTTCCAGAAGGTTTTCAATTTACTTTGCTCATACCCATCAGAGGAATCACTATCTGTGGCAGCTAAAGCCTTACAAAATGTATTTCTTAAATAAAGGCTTGAAAGTCAAAAGTACTCCTTGATCTGTGGGCTGCAGGATGGGTGTAGTGCCAGGAAGCATTACAATAACTTTAATATTGTTTTACATCTCCATCAGAGCTATTGGGTGATCAAGGGGATTGTCAATGAGCAGTGATCTTTTGAAAGGAATCTTTTTTCTGAGAAGTTGGTATCAACTGTGGGCTTAAAATATTCAGTAAACCATGTTGTAAATAAATGTGCTGTCATCCAGGGTTTGTTGTTCTATTTATAGAACAAGGCAATGTAGATTTAGCGTACTTCTTAAGGGTCCTATGATTTTGAAATGATAAATGAGTATTTGCTTGAATTTAGTCACCAGCTGCATTAGCCTCTAACAAGGGAGTCAGCCTGTCCTTTGAAACTTCGAAGCCAGGGATGAACTCCTCCTCTGTAGCTATGAAAGTCATAGATGCCATCTTCTTCCAATATAAGACTGTTTTGTTTTTTTTTTTCTACTTTGAAAATCCATTGTTTGATTAGCCAGCTTCATTCATTATCTTAGTTAGATCTTCTGGATAACTTGCTGCAGATTCTACATCAGCACTTGATGCTTCATGTAACACTCTATGTTACAGAGACAGCTTTATTCTCTAAGTCTCATGAATTAACTTCTGCTAGCTTCCAACTAAACTTTCACACATTCCTCACCTTTCTTAATCTTCACAGAATTGAAGACAGTTAGGGCTTTGCTCTGGATTAGGCTTTGGCTTAAGGGAATGTTGTAGCCGATTTGATCTTCTATCCAGACCACTAAAATTTTCTTTATATCACCAACAAGGCTGTTTCGCTTACTTATTATTCATGTGTTCACTGGAGCAATAATTTCCTGCAACATCGTTTCCTTTGCACTCACAGCTTGGCTAACTGTCTTGCACAGAGACCTAGATTTTGGCCTTTCTGGGCTTTTGACATGCCTTCCTCACTAAGCTTAATCATTTCCATCTTTTGCTTTAAAGTGGGAGACATGCAACCCTTCCTTTAAATTGACCTCTTTGAGGCCATTATAGGGTTATGAATTGCCCTAATTTCAGTGTTGTTGTGTCTCGGGGAATAGGAAGGCCTGAGGAGAGGGAGAGAGCTGGGGGGACGGCACGTTTTGGGAGGAGCCAGAACACACACATTTATTGATTAAGTTCACTGTCTTATAAGGGCACAGTTCGTGGTGCTCCAAAACAATTAAAATAGTAAAGTCAAAGATCACTGATCACAGATCAACATAACAAATATAATAGTGATTAAAATGTGGGAAATAGCCTGACTGGTGTGGCTCGGTGGTTGAGAGTCAACCCATGCACCAAGAGGTCGCTGGTTCGATTCCCAGTCAAGGCACATGCCCAGGTTGTGGGCCCGATCCCCAGTGGGGGGCATGCAGGAGGCAGCCAATCGATGTTCTCTCTCATCGACGTTTCTATCTTTCTCTCCCTCTCCCTAAAACCAATAAAGAAAAATTTTAAAAAAATGTGTGAAATATTGCAAGAATACCAAAATGTCACAGACACATTAATTGAGCAAATGCTGATAGAAAAATGGTGCCAATAGACTTGCCCAACAAAAGGTTGCCATAAATCTTCAGTTTATAAAAAGAACAATGTCTGCAAAGTATAATAATGTAAAATAAGATATGCCTGCGTCTTCCTACTATATCAGTAGACAAATTGTTATCAGTGCACATCTTTTTAAAAATTTTATTATTAAATCAATCTAAAAATTATTAAAGAAAAAATTTGGCATTTCAATTTTCCTTGGGACACTTACCTTTTATATCTGTATTACATTAATTATGATTAGCACATCCAGTACTTTGTGATCGGAATGTGCATTTTTTGTTGATGAAAGCTATATTACATGATTCCTGTTTGATATAGTCAATATTTCTTTTTGTGGTGTAGAGCTACAATCACCTAGATAAATAATTCTAACTCATTTAGTACGCAGATGCCCTGCTACTACTTGTAGAGTATAAATGTTCATGGAAACAGCCCTGGCCAGTTTGGCTCAGCAGTTAGAGCGTCGGCCCGTGGACCAATGAGTCGTGGGTTCGATTCCGGTCAAGGGCACGTACCTTGGTTGCAGTTCATCCCCAGCCCTGGCTGGGTCGTGGGGGAGGCAACCAGTTGATGTGGCTCTATCACATTGATGTTTCTCTCTGTCTCTCTCTGTCTCTCTCTCTTTCCCTCCCTCCCACTCTATCTGATGATAAATAGAAAAAAGTATCTTCGGGTGAGGAATAAAAAAATAAATAAATGTTCATGGAAATATGTAGAAGAAACTCATCCATCTGCTTACTGGACTATATGTTGGCATGCATTCTCCTACCCTAATTTAAGTAGATATCCTTGTTTAAAAATAGTTCATGAAGACAAGAACATTATCTGTCTCTGTGTGTTACATGTCATTGTGTTGACTTCAACTCCTGGGGACCCTATGAATCTGTGATGTCCATATTTCAAATGAATCATTTTTCCCTATCAACCTTATTTATTTTCTAACTTTCACACTCATACATAGTAATTGGGAAAATGAGGGTGAGTATGACATACTTGGTTTATCCCTAAATCTCTAAGAACAAGCAGAATGACTGGTTTATGACAGATATTTCTAAAGATTCACTGAACAAGTGAATTATTGTACAGTTTCCATGGAGATTGGGGGGGGAGGAATTTTAGCTTCAAACCTATCTTATGTTGTATATATCAACCTGGGCGTAGTTGTTAGGCTGGAGAAATTAAGGTCATTTTCAGATTTTTAGAGCTAAAACAATTATAATATAGTGTTCAAGTGTCAAGTTGGAAGATTTTCTATGTTTTTATGAACTCCCTGGAAAGATTTTAGTTATGAGTGCAAAAATATTACCATTTAACATAATGTCCTTATAATATTGAAAACAATACACATCTAAATCACAATATGCATTTGAACTGATCTCACTGATTCATCATATAGACAAGATGATTTTCTAATGTCGTATACCATTTAAAAAATGAATGGTTTTATATTTGTTAAGTTCTGATTAATATTTATTGAGTTTAAAAATATATACAGTGTTCATTTTAACTTTCAAAGTCCTAAGGTCAGGCTAAATTTTTTATGGATTCAAATGTTAAATCAAGAGACTGGAAAAATAAATAAAGGTTAAGGAGGACTTACTTATAGGAGACACAGCAAGAGTTGTAGTAAGCTTTTTCCTCCGTCAGATGAGAAATAACTGGAACATGGAATAATTTTTATTTCTTTTTTTTTTTTAATTTTTATTTCTATAACATCCAACTTCATCCACAGTTTGCTGCAATCTAAAGAATTAATAGGGAAAATAAACTTCTTTTGGATTAGGAACAATTTGTATCTTTTTTAATTAATTTAAAAATCTACCATTTCTTTACATTTATAATGTAAGTAAGTGCATGTTAAGAAGCAAAACAACAGGAATTCATTGAACTTGATTTTGGTTTTTTGAGGGGTTTTTTAAAAGGAAAATTTCTTTCCATTATTTTAATTTAATGTAAAACATTTCTTGCCCAGCCAGTGTGGCTCAGTGGCTTGAGTGTCGTCCCATGGACTGAGAGGTCCCAGTTCGATTCCTGGTCAGGGCACATGCTCAGCTTGTGGGCTTGATCCCCAGCAGGGGGCGTACAGGAGGCAGTAGATCGATGTTTCTCTCATATGGATGTTTCTATCTCCCTTCTTCTTTCTCTAGAAAATAAATCAATAAAAAACATATTTTTAAAGAACAAAATAAAAGAGAGTTTAGTGTCATTCATTTTTTAAATCAAAACCAATTTGCTACAATAACTGATTTAAGTACATTATTTCCATTAAATGAATATCATATCTAAGAATGAATAATTTCTTCAAGTATAATAACAGTGCTCTTTATCATTGGGGCATGGTTATTTCGTCCAACAAGAAGTCCTGTGTGAAAGGCATATTTTTTTTTTTTTGCAAAGAAGGCACTACATTTCATTAATATTCTGTTTCGTGTTTCTAGTAAGAGCGGTAAAATACGTCCCTCAAGTGGTTGCAAGAATAAGGTTTATGTTTGAATATCAACATTATTTTGAACACTGCTGAAGGAAATGATCATGTTTCTTGAGGAGAATAGTATACTTATAAAAAACTAATTGTACTTACCCCAAAGCTCAGACAGTAGGTTTGTGATTATGATGTATTGTGTGTGTGTGTGTAGTGGAATACATTAAGTCAATTGGAAAGTTGGCTTTTTAATTGGAATTAAAATTATAATCTTGGTGAAGAAAATCTGGGCTGTCTATATTTGGTAATGAGAGAGAAATAATTGAGCTGAGAGCACATACTGTAATTTGAAGACGACATATGCAAAAAATGTCATTAGCTCTAAACAAAAATATTTGAGAGTGGGTAATAGGTTGCTCACTTGTAATTATTTAGTCAATAATTGGTTTTCATTTACAAATTACAAGCACATGGCAAAAAGTCTTCTATCTTCAAATTAAGACACTAGAATGCTAATTAGTCCCACATTCGCTCTTAAGCACTATTCATTAGCAAAGCAAAGAAACAAGTCAAACACCTTCTTTGGGATATTATAGGTGACATCTGAGCAAAGATTTGAAAGAGATGAGGGAGTAAACCATGTGACCTGGGGAAAGCTGATTCCATGCAGAAGGAACAAAACTGCAAAGGGCCCTGGCCGGTTTGGCTCAGCGGTTAGAGCGTCGGCCTGTGGACCAGAGAGTCCCGGGTTCGGTTCCCGCTAAGGGCACGTACCTCGGTTGCAGATTGTCCCCGGCCCCCGTTGGGGTCTTGTGGGTGGCAGCCACTCGATGTATCTCTCTCACATCGTTGTTTCTCTCTCTCTTCCTCCCTCTCTCCCTCCCGCTCTATCTGAAGATAAATGCAAAAATGTCCTCGGGTGAGGATAAAACAAAACAAAATAAAAACTGCAAAGGTACCAGATACATGCCTCAGGTAGACAGCAAGATCAGCTTCTCTAAAGCCAGCCTACCAAGAAGAGCAGAAGGAGCTAGGGGAAGAGAGACAGCAGAAGTCAGCAAACAGTGCCTGTTTTTAAACAGCCCAAAAGCTAAACGGTTAGCAAAAATTCCAAGAATAATACTATTACGTCACATGTGGAGGGCTTATGAAATTCAAATTTCAGGTCCATAAATAAAGTTTTATTGGCACACACTCATGCTTATTCTTTTATGTCCTGCCTTTGGCTGCTTTCATGCCACAAGGGCGGAAATGAGCAGTTACAGCATGCACCTGAACACCCAGCAAAACCTGAAATATCTACTATCTGTCCCTTTAAGAAACTGATTGCTAACCCACCGCTGTTGTAGGTCCTTGCAGGCCATTCTGAAGACTTCAACTTTTAATCTGAGTGAGATGAAAAACCCCTGGATGGATTTTTGAGTAGAGAAATGATATCAGTGTACATCCTTTTCAAAACAGGACCCCTTTGTCTGGTACCAGCTATGTTAATACCTTGGAGTGGCTTTCTATTTTCATTTTTCCTAAAAATGTTTATCTTCACAACAGAAAAATGAATCTTCTAATAGGTCTTTCTTTTACCTCTACTGGTCAATTTTCTCACATATCCATACGCATACATACCAATATTGACACAAGTCTGCGTATATGAAATATTATTACAAAATACCAGGTTGATTTTTGTTAAACAATAGAATGAAGGAAACATTTTCCATATATGCTTGAGTATATGAAGTTCTTTTTTTGGTAACAGATTTATTGAGATATAAATTACATACCATACAACTTACGCACTTAGTGTGCAATGCACAATTCAATGGTTTTTATTATATTCACAGAGTTGTGCAATCATCATCACGATTAATTTTATAATGTGCTCTTTGCCCCTGAAAAGAAACACAATACCCATTAACAGTCATCCCACCAATCCCCCACCCAGCTGCAGGCCACCAGTAATCTTTGTTCTGTCTCTATAGATTAATCTATTCTAAACATTTCATATAAATGAAATCATACAATATGTGGTCATGTCACTGGCTTCTTGTACTTAGCGTAATGTTTTGTGATGGCTTTTTAGTGGCATGTCAAGTTATGAGAACTGGCATGCCCTCAGTATTACCCTAGCATCAGAATCTATTTTTATTTCCATAAATTGTCTGCATAGGCAGAGACACTTGGGGAGAAATATCCTTCAATATGTGCATTGGAAATATAGTATCAAATGTGGTTTATCATATACTCTGTGCATATTGAAATAGCCTAGAGTGTCAAAGCACATCATAATTGTTAGTTCTTATCTGAGTCCTGGCTTATAGAAGTGTACAATGTATCAGAACCCAGAAATAAAAGTAACATACAATATATTTATAATATATAATGGGCAATCATTTGTAGTACTATACTCAGATCCAAGTCTTTAGCTTAATATTAATTTATCTAATTAGTTTCTATAATTATGCTGCTATTCTAATTATCTAACACATTTAGGACAGTGTGCAAAATGAAATCTTAGGGTGAGGTTTATCATCGATATTATTTTCTTCACCAACAAATTTCCTAGGCTTCTTACACATGCACAACACATTTGAGTTTTATTGCACAGAGAAGAATGTTCACTCTGGATACAGATGTTTTGGCTAATTGATAATGGCATTGTAGGGCATATGTCATTGAAAATGAATTGACATAGAGATTATTTTCACCTCTCCTCTTTGACTGGTAATATAGAAATAGCAAATAAACACTGATTTTTTTTAAAAAAACATCTTTATTGTTCAATGTGTTACAGATGTCCTCCCTTTTTCCCCCCATTGACCCCCTCTGCTCCACTCCCGCCCTCCTCCTGCCACCGCCACACTGTTGTCTGTGTCCATTGGTTATGCATGTATGCATAGAAGTTCTTTGGTTTATCTCTTCCCTTTGAGGTTCCTCAGTCTAACAACCAATTTGTGCTTCTTAATCCCTTCTCTTTTTCAGACCATCCTCCCCAAACCCCTTCCCATCTGGCAACCCACAAAAAGTTGTCTCTATCTATGAATCTGTTCCTGTTCTGCTTGTTCATTTCACTTGTAGATTCAGTTGTTGATAGATATGTATTCATTGCCATTTTATTGTCCATATTTTTTATATTCTTCTTCTTCAAGAAGATCCTTCACCATTTCATATAATACTGGTTTGGTGGTGATGAACTCCTTTAGCTTTTTCTTGTCTGGAAAACTCTTTATAAATCCATTGATTCTAAACGATAGCTCTGCAGGACAGAGTGATCTTGGTTGTAGGTCTTTGCTTTTCATCATTTTGAATATTTCTTGCCACTCCCTTCTGGCCTGCAAAGTTTCTTTTGATAAATCAGCTGACAGTCTTATGGGAGCTCCTTTGTAAGTAACTAACTGCTTTTCTCTTGCTGCTTTTAAGATTCTCTTTTAGTCTTCAACCTTTTTCATTTTGATGATGATGTGTCTTGGTGTGCGCCTCTTGGGGTTCATCTTGTTTGGACTCTCTGTGCTTCCTGGATTTGTATGTCTGTTTCCTTCACCAAGTTAAGGAAGTTTTCTATCATTATTTTTTCAAATAGGTTTTCAATTTCTTGCTCTCTCTCTTCTCCTTCTTACACCTCCATGATGTGAATGTTGGCACGCTTGAAGTTGTCCCAGAGGCTCCTTACACTACCCTCATTTTTTTGGATTCTTTTTACTATTCTGATTGGGTGTTTTTTGTTTCCTTATATTCCAAATTTATGGTTTGCTTCTTGGCTTTTCCTACTCTACTATTGATTCCCTGTAAATTATTCTTTATTTCAGTTAGTGCATCCTTCATTTCTAATTCATCCTTTTTTATGCTCTTGAGGTCTTCACTAAGTTCCTTGAGCATCCTTATAACCAGTGCTTTGAACTCTGCATCTATTAAGTTGTTTATCTCCATTTCACTTCATTTTTTCCTGGAGTTTTGTTCTGTTCTTTCTTTGGGACATGTTTCTTTGTCTCCTCATTTTAGCTGCCTCCCTGTGTTTGTTTCTATGTATTAGGTAGAGTTGCTATGTCTCCTAGGCTTTGTAGGGTGGCCTATTGTTGTAGGTGTCCTGTAGGATCCAGTGGCACAGCCTCCCTGATCACTCCATCTGGGCCCTTGAGGTGCACCCCTCATGTGGACTGTACACCCTTCTTTCGTAATTGAGTGTTGACTGCTATTGGCATGTCAATAGGAGGGATTTACTCAAGCTGATCAGCTGCAAGGACTGGCTGTGCCCACTGAGCACTGACCTCTGACTACCTTGGAGGATCCGCTGTGCAGGGGCCACCACACAGAGCAAGACTTATTTCACCAGGGCTCTGGTACCCACTGAGTCTTTTCCTTGAGTGTGTCATTTGTGGAGTAGTTGTGGGGGGAGTGCTTTGCCGTGGTCTGAGGCTGTCCACTGGGTGTACTGGCTCTGGGGCAAGGTCAGCCACTGCCCGTGTTCTATCCAGGGCCACCTGGCATAAGCTACAAAGTGATCTGATGATGGCTGCTTCTAGTGCCGGGCCTGGAGCCATTTAACGAGAGGTATGGGGCTTGCTGAGACCAGATGCTGCTTGTTTGAAAGAATTTAGGAAAATCTGAAACAGGAGCCAAGACAGGCCAATCCTATGGTAAAGCAACTGGCAACAGCTTGGGTGGGCCTGAAAGTTGGGTGGGGCGGGGCCTCAGGGAATCACCAGGGCGGGGCCAACAGTGTGAGCAGGTTGCTGGAGTCCCAGATATAGCGGCTGTCTGCTGCCCCAGAGAAGGGCTCACCAAAGGAACAACAGCCTCCTCCAGCACATCTGGGAGAAAGCTGCCTCTCCAGCCCTCGCCCTGATGCCAAATAACTCAGTTCTTCCCCATATGACTCTGGTGCCTTTCAAGCTGCCTCCCCCGCGCTGGAGCCTGGAGGGAGCGAGTCCGAGTAAGTCCGTGCGCGGGCCCTTTAAGAGGAGCTGCCGGGGGCTCCAGCCGCCTCAGCCTCAGTTCCCGCTGGTTTTCCAGCCAGAAGTGATCGGGACTCTCTTCCTGGCACTGGGACCCTGAGCTGGGCGCCTGGTGTGGGACGGGGACCCCTCAGTCCTCAGGGAGGACCTTCCCAGCCGAGGTGTCCTCCTGATTTTTATCCGCCACACGTGGGTGTGGGACCAGCCCGTCCCCTCCCCTCCTACCAGTCTCGGTGTGGCTGCTGCTTTAATGTCGTAGCTGTAGGACTTCCATTCAGCTCTATGTCAGGCGGTTCCGAATGATAATTGTGCTGTAGTTTAGTTGTCAACATTGTGATTTTTGATGAAAATTCAGCTCAGTTTTATTTTTCCTTTTGCACATACATAACATTAAATTATCTACAGTTACTATTTGGTACTTTTTGAGAAGATAGTCAATTTTGCTTTTAAAAAGTTTCAGTCAGGATAACAGTAGCTGTGTGCACGTGTACCTTACTAAAATAAAACCTGTAGTCGTTATCTCTGAACTATTTATTCATGAAAGAATAAGAAACCTTTATCAGAAAGATAGTTAATACATGCAGTGTGGCTGTGAGAGCCATTTCAAAAACTTATTGATAATTTGCTCATAGTTAATAATTACACATGTAAAAACTAGTGTTTATGTGCCATGATTCAGCAGGGTATGTAATATGTAACTTCATTATTAAAATTCTATTAGTGTCTCCTGGCCAGTGTGGCTCAGTGGTTGAGCATTGACCCATGCACCAAGAGGTCACCAGTTTGATTCCCGGTCAGGGCACATGCCCAGGTTGTGGGCCTGATCCCCAGTGGGGGGCATGCAGGAGGCAGCCAATCGATGTTCTCTCTCATTGACGTTTCTATCTCTCTCTCCTTCGCCCTTCCTCTCTAAAATCAATAAAGAAAAAAAAATGCTATTAGTGTTTATGATCTATTAATAAAGAGCGGACAATATATCTATATTATTCCTAGTTATTTATATTTGTTTTAATCTACTGCCCTTCTACTTTGTTGATATTTTTTTTTGCCCTCAGGGTAAAATGTGAAAGGCAGTAATATTCGGGATTAATACATATTAAAAAGAGAACAATTTTAAAGTACAGATGTAAAAACATTTTCAACGTTTCTAAAGATACCTTCAAAAATAAAATTTTGAAGTGCACAATGTAAATATGTATGTATATATGGAAAAACTATATACATATGTATGCATGGACTTGTGTATATATGCACGTACATATTTATCATGCATATACGTGTAATAAACAGAGCAGACATCAGTTCAATGATTGTTCCCAAAGATGTTTTATCAGTATTAATTTTGCGTTCAATATCTTAGCAGATTAAAAAAAATTTTTCCCATAAGTAATATACATCTACTCATTATTACTCATTCATTAATTTTCCCTGGGAATTTGAGCATTATCAACTGTTTCATTTGTGTCTCTACACAATGCCACCTTCTATAGAATTCTTATAGTTATTATTCAAAGAAGGAGAAAGAGTTGGAGAGTAGAAAACTACACTGACTTGATTTAACTTTGTCTATTTTTCTTAACAGTCTTCTCACACAAATGAATTAAATAGAAATTTGATTTGAATGGCATGCAGGATTTTATTGGTAATCAGTAACATTGAATTTTACATACATTTTAAAAATTCTATATCCCATTTTTTATTGTTCATGTCATTTACCAAAATGTTAACATTGCAAATTAGTATGTCATATTAGTACGGGACCACAGCTTGACTGATTGCTGGATCAGCAAGTGTAAAGTGGAACATGATGAATTACTTGGTTTATTAAAAAAAACATAAAAGCAAAACAAGGGAATACTGTTCAAAGATGATCACATCTTAATTTAAGCTGGGCAAAGACAAGCGCGTTAATATTAGGAAGTGAAGCCATAGGCTACATTAAAAATGAAGCTTTTCCTTTCCATTTTAAATTCCATATCGTTGGTAAGATGCTTGATACAACCAAAAGACCATTTAAATACAGGCTGGTTTTCGCCCTGGCCGGTTTGGCTCAGCGGTTAGAGCGTCGGCCTGCGGTACAGAGAGACCTGGGTTCGGTTCCCGCTAAGGGCATGTACCTCGGTTGCAGTTTGTCCCCGGCCCTGGTTGGTCGTGCGGGTGGCAGCCACTCGATGTGTCCCTTTCACGTTGATGTTTCTCTCTCTCTCTCTCCCTCCCTCTTTCTCTCTCTCCCTCCCACTCTATCTGAACAAAAAATGAAAAAAAAAATACAGTGTTGGTTTTCAAATACCATTTTTTTCTTGCCACAATTGCATTACAGTTTTTATATTTGTATTAAACCCATGTGCTTTAGTTAAACAAATTGGCAATTTTATTTTTAACAATTTGCCATATTTCTGCGGTACATTTATTATGTATATAGTAGTCTAGGATATCAAGTTACAGCATAGATAAGTATTTGAAGGGGGAACCCCACAAAGTAATTTTTTTTTTATCCTCACCCGAGGACATTTTTGCATTTATCTTCACACAGAGCGGGAGGGAGAGAGGGAGGAAGAGAGAGAGAAACATCGACGTGAAAGAGACACATCGAGTGGCTGTCACCCACACGACCCCAACCGGGGAGGGGACAAACTGCAACTGAGGTAGGTGCCCTCAACGGGAACCGAACCCGGGACTCTCTGGTCCGCGGGCCGACGCTCTAACTGCTGAGCCAAACCGGCCAGGGCACAAAGTTAATTTTGATAATAGCTCTATATTTGCGAATATGTTCCTATTTCCTTATAATTGGCATATTTCATCTATCTGTCCCAAAACTGTATGTATGTTTGAAGATGCAACTCTTCACTCCATAAATTTCTGCATCTTTGTTAAATATTATTCTATATGTCTTAATAGAGAAGGCAGATGTGTATAATTTATAAAATTTTACATTAAATACAAGCTGTAGACATTTAACTGAATAAATTTTAGAGATTGCCTCCAATTCACCAGATAATTATATAACAGTCCTGTCCTACTAGGGCTGTGAACACAGGGTGCTTTCAATAATCAAGTGGCTCAATTCTTTGACGTGAAGGTTAAACGTAGAGATAGGGATTGAGTGAGTCTAGTTTAATGACTGAAATAACCAAAGCCCAATTTAGCAATCTCAGTATTTCATAATTTTAGCACTTAACTAAAGCATTGGGCATAAGCTACTTAGGATTTACACACCTGCGTGCGTACATGCACACACACACATACACACACACAAATGCATGTATGCACACTACACCTTCAAAATAGTCTGTTTTACAAATACAGATAATTTGTATTTTGTTTTTGTAGTGAATTACTGTGCCATCTGTATTTACTGTCCTTTGATTTTTTAATTCTCACAGCCTTATGTAGGACGGTTTCGATCTGTATTTAAATAGTTTATTCTAGCCCTGGCCTGGTAGTTCAGTTGGTTGGAGCATCGTTCTGTATACCAAAAAGTCTTGGGTTCAATTCCCAGTCAGGGCACATACCTAGGTAGCGTGTTCGATCCCAGTTAGGGTATGGTAAGCAACCAATCAATTCTCTCTCTCTCTCCCTTTCTCCCTTCTTGTCTTTCTCTAAAAATCAATCAAAAAACAAACCTTCGGGTGAGAAAAAAAATGTTTATTCTAAATATATACATCTATATATATACAAATACAAATACATACACACACCTGTATATGCATTTAAAATTCAATGCAACTAATTTTGTCTACCATACTATTCATCATTTTTTTGTTTTTCTTTCTTCCTCTTACCCATGCCCAAATGTTTGATAAAATATGACATAGTAATATTACAGATTATTTCAATATAAAACATTACATATTAATTTTATGGTTTAGTTTAATATCATTATTATTTTGTACAGGGTATAAAGATTATATGGATAATGTTTGTCTCTGCTTTTTTCACTTGAGCAGAGTCATTATAAAAATTTAAAACACTCATCCAAAAGAATGCCTTTCAATGTTATGAGGTTTTCAAAAAATTATTATGATCATAGAAGAAAATTTAGTTTATTGTCATCGTAGAAAATTTTTTTAATCAAGAAATGGGATTGCTGCATGAGCTCACACTGGTCTCAAGATGCAAATTACATAGTGACAATGAAAACGAGTTAGTGGCACAAATGTTGCTATTAATTCTGTAAGTTTATGTTCTGGTACCAGTGTTTTAACAGTGATACCAATGGATTCACAGAGCAACCTCCAGAGAGGCCACTTCAATCGCCACAAGTTTTCCTTTTCTATAGCAGGACAGGAAAAGCAATTTCCTCGAATTTTCATTCTCTCCCAGAAGCCAATAGAGTTGCAATCCACTTCAGAAACATTTTTGGCTCAGAACATAATTCTGACCATCATTTTGATGTGATAACACAGAAGTCGTATTTTAGTGTTCTGCTTTTTTATAATCCAGGACCCTGAAATCCACAAACACTGTAGCTACTTCAGCCAGTCATGGGTAGAGCAACATAGAGTAAGTAAAAATGTTCAAGTAAATCCAATTAATCGAGGGAAAGGAAAGAAAAGAAAAAAAAAAAAGATAGAATGGGCAGTTTACAAAGCTCATTTCGAGAATCGCTGTTGGGGAGTGTTCAGAGCAGGGAGCCTGAAAAATGGCTCCTCTGTTTACACCATCCACAAGAAACTTGGTTGCCCAGCTGGTGTGGCTCAGTGGTTGAGCATAGACCCATGCCCCAAGAGGTTGGCGGTTCGATTCCTGGTCAGGGCACATGCCCAGGTTGTGGGCCTGATCCCCAGTGGGGGACATGCAGGAGGCGGCCAATCGATGTTCTCTCTTTTCAATGTTTCTATCTCTCCCTCTCATTTCCTCTCTCTCTAAAAATCAATAAAAATAAAAAAACAGGAACCTGGTTTATTCATCAAGGGTGGCAGGATACTATGACCTTCCTGTGACATTACGCTCCCTATACATGGGAAAATAAATCCTTGTTGCTCTATTAGTTCTGTACATAAATAAATACGTGGTGTTTTAAAATACCATTAAAGATTCCGTTATACTTGGCTGCCACTCTCTTTGGGTTATTTGGCATTTTGGCACTTTGACATTTTCAGACAGTATCACCAAATACTTGAGATACGCTCTCCTCCTCTTTATTCTACAATCCTGTATATCCAGCTATCGTAATGTCATTGCTACTAGGCTTTCACAGGATTACATTCTTTAGCTCTGACTTTTTCTTTATTCTTCATAAAACCAGTGGAGAAAGATGGAAGGAAGAACACTCACATGTGCTGAAATTTTTGTCGTTGATAATTTTTCTGTATACTTTTGGCTGATTAAAAATTTTTTTTTTCTCTATTGATTTTTAGAGAAGAAGGGACAGGGAGAGAGAGACAGAAACATCAAACAGAGAGACCATCGATTGGCCACCTCCTGCATGCCCCCCACTGGGGATCGGGCCCACAACCTGGGCATGTGCCCTGACCGGGAATTGAACCAGCAACCTCTTGGTGCATGGGTCGGTGCTCAACCACTGAGCCACACCAGCTGGGCTTGGCTGATTTTTTAAAATCAATTTATTGGGGTGACATTGATTAATAACATTATATAAGTTCCAAGTATACGATTCTATAACACATCATCCATTTAGATTTTGGCTGATTGATTTCAATTTCTAACTTTTGAACTCCATCTACAAAATTGTTTGTTGCATATACAAAATCTAAATGATGATACCATGTCATTTATAAATGACCATATATATATATATATAAAACATCTTTGGGGAACTACCTAACAATGCTACCTAACATTTATTCTGCGAAGCACTATTGATCCATCTATTTCCATTGTTTAATCTGCTAAAACCATTGCATAATCACCATAGTGTCCGTTTGGGAAATAAGCTTGGTTTTCAAAAGAACATAACCTGCAGACAGAGTATTGTGCAAAGTGAATAGCTGCATGTGTTTAACTCAAATACACATCCAATGTGAGGGCAGTCCTCCAGCAGATTAAAAAGAATTGGAACTTTCGGAGAAGTGTTGCTGTAGTCACTTGATGAATCCACATATCTACAGCAGGAAAAGTTTCACAACATGAGTCCAGGTGAATTTTAGAGGACATTTATTAAAGCTGGGGACAGTGAAACAAGAAAGGGCTGCGGAAATGAGCCTGGGCTGGTCTGCTTTGGCTCACTGAGAGGTCAGAGAAAAGGGGATCTTGGGGACAGGCTCAGGGGGTTTGCCTGGGATGAACTGCTGCCCCCCATTGCTGCCCTGGTTGCAAGCCCCCTGGGGTCCCTTAGAGTCTAGGAGATGCATGCCTGTGGGGGAAGAAAGAAGGAAAGAAGAGAGGAAAGAGGATGGTGTGGGTGGCTCCCCAGAGGAAGAGGACGAGCTGGGTCCTTTGTCTTGAGGCTTTTATCTGTCTGTTGCAGGCAGGAATCTTAAGGATGGTCTCAGGTGAGGGTTTTAACAGAAGATGCATCAGTTTTCTGGGTGTGCTCCTCCAGGGTCGTGGTCCCCACTGATTGGTCTGTGTCAGGGCAGGGGATTGTTAGTCAGTGCAAGCTGGTCCTGGTGTCACCTCCCTGGTTTTGCTGCTTTTCTGAGCCTGGAGCTGAAATACAACTGAGACCTACATGTTATCTCTAGGGAGGTGACCTCTGTATCCACTGTAAATTGCTCGGCCAGTTTGTTCAGCTATCTGTCTGTTTCCCTTTTCCACTTGTCCTGGCTTACTGGCTTGGCTCAATCTGACAGGGCAAATAAAAGCAACATTTTATAGAGATTTAAAAATGTATTAGCAAAGGCTGTTGTATCAAATAAGATGTCTCTGCTTTATAAACTGTGTGTTTAAGAATAGCTAAAGAATTTTATTTTTAAAAATATTATTGTGGCTAGATTTTTTTTTTTAGAATATGCATTTTAATGAGAGGTGGCAGTCTGAAACTGCTTTTCACTGTTGTCAGCTATAACAGTACCAAAACCCTCAGTATCGATCAGTGACCAAGGCAGCTACTCAAAATTTGAAAATAAATAGATGAATGAACTGGACTTATTCACTTAAACTATCATTACAAAAATTCATTCATTTCCTTGGCAGATAGACACTTGAAGGTCAGATTTAGATTTGTATAGCTCCCCCCACCCCATGGGACTTTTGAGTCTACTTCATGATGACTTAGTAATGTTTCTTTCCACCAGTTTTAATCATCTCTTGAGAGATGGTTCAGATTCACATGCTTAGAAATTATTTTTCAAATAAAAATGTTAAGCTGTTCCAAAGTTTTTGGTTCATATAAATGTATAATATATCCATTTGGAAAATGCAGAAACACTCCATTGTTGCATCGCTTCTGGTCTAGTGCCTTGCGAATGTGCTTTGCACATAACAGACATCCCTTGAATATTTTTCTCTCATCAAAAGCATGAGATCTCCGAAACATTCTATAGAACTGCCATGAGTAATATTTTTCATAAACATCACATTTACAGGGTGTTTTAGTATACTCTTCTTTTCTTCCTGACTCTGACGAAGAAGAGGCCAATAAAAACTGAACTGTTAGTTTGAAATTTAATTTGGACAGCTGAGAATCCCTGAAGATATTCCAGTCAGGTACAACAATCTTTCCTTTCACCCTGGGAGTCTATTAAATTGGAAAACTCTGCTGCTGCGTAAACCGTCTTGCTGTTTGTGCATGAGAGGGGCGATGGACGGCCCTTATGTATGGATGTGGAGTTTGTGCCAGAGCTAAAAGTCAAAATGTCTCTTAGAAAGGAACAAGGCAGAATAATGTTTTTTCCCACTAATTGAGGTCCTTATGTTCTCCAAATGCATCTCTTTTTTTGCAAAACAACATGAAGCATTTGGGGGGGATGTTTGGGGTATCCATTAGCACTGATACATTGCAGAAATCCCCTGGTAATAGTTCAATGCTAAAGTACACTCTTAAAATTGTGGAAACCTATTTCTGTACCTACAAATGTCACATAGAATTTGAGGCGTGGATAATTTGGAGGTAAAATGTAACTTTAGTAATGTATACTCAGAGAATGTTGCTAATAGGTGTAATGGTATAAGATATAGGGGTACATTTTGATTTCTCTTAAATGGGAAACAGGTATCATTAGAAGCTTTATTATTATGAATATTAATTTATTTTGAGAGGAAAGAAAATAGAATTTGGAATGATAATTTTTTAATGTATTTTAAAAAAAATGTTTTTGTTGATTTTTCAGAGAGAGAGAAGAGGGAGAGAGAGATAGAAACATCGATGTGAGAGAGAAACATCGTTTGGCTGCCTCCTGCACGCCCCCTACTGGGGATCGAGCCCGCAACCTGGACATGTGCCCTGACCGGGAATCGAACTGGGACCTCTCAGTCCATGGGACAACGCTCAATCCACTGAGCCCCACTGGCCCGGCTGGAATGATAAATTTTAAAAATCATCAACAAAAACAAAATCAAGAAACAGACTGTTGAACAACTTTAGGTTTAAAGTAATTATTTATTTTTTAAATGGAAATATCACCTGACAAAGTTAATACTTTATTTGATTGCAATCTCTAGTTGCAACATTTTCTGAATGTCTTTATATTATATCTTCAGATTTTTTTTAGGAAACTTTAAATTTCATTCCCAGGGGCCTTCTTTACGGATTCTACTCTGATGTATATTTGAAAGGAAGACTTTGCCTTTGGTTGATTAGGCTTTGGGCCAGCAAAGCTTGACAGCACGATGACTTATCGTTGGAGGGGTGGGGAGAAGGGAAAGGAGGGCTTCTTTGAAATCCTACCATTGTTTAATCAATTGGCAAGATGTCCTGAGGTCTTTCTAATATCCAGCAGAGAACTTGATTGCAGTTTAACTTCTTCCACCAATAAATCAGTGATTAATTTGCTAAACACCTATGTATTAAAGAGGGAAATGAACAAGATTGCCAAGGCATGTGGGCATCTTTGGAGCAGAACAGTGAAGTGTCAGACTTGTGATGAAAGAAAATGACTCTCATTTTCTACTCTTACGTTGAGGTAAAATAAATGAAGATTTTAATGTTTGCAGGACTCAAAGAATCACAGATATTAGATAAATACAAACAAGTACAAGTTTTTATAAGTTAACAGTAAAATAGTATACTTGTGACGTCCTTTCCATTAAATTCTAGGCTCTATGTCTGTTTTTCTTATAGCACCTGACATTGTGACTTGTATGTAGTAAGTGCTCTATCATATTTCAGGGTCTTTAGGGCAGGAAGAATTCTGAAAACCTTTGAAATCTGGGCAGGACTGAAGCCACTAGCCACATGTGGCTATTGAACATTTGAAATTATGATGGACTGAGTTGAAATGTCCTATGTGTGTAAAATACACATAGGATATAAAGATTTAGTATAAGAAATATAAAATATCTCATTAATATTTTCATGGAGAACATTATGCTAAGCGAAATAAGCCAGTCAAAGACAGTACCACATGATCTCACTTTATGTGGAACATAATGAACAAAATAAGCTGTCAACCAAAAGAGATCCAGAGTCATGGAAGCAGGGAACAGACTGACAAACCTCAGTGGGATGGGGGTTGGGAAGGGTGGGAAGAAATAAACTAAAGAATTTATATGCATATATACACAACCAATCCATAGGGACACTAGGCTGGGGAAGGGAGGTGGGGGGTGGGAGTAGGAAGGAGGGGGTCAATGGGGAAAAAAGGGAGATATCTGTAATACTTTAGACAATAAAAAAATTTAAAAAATAAAATAAAATAATTTTCATATTGATTAAATGTTGAAATGATATTTTGTATATATTAGGTTAAAAAGTATATTATTAAAATTAATTTCTGCTTGGCTGGTGTGGCTCAGCGGTTGAGCATTGACCCATGCACCAAGAGGTCGCTGGTTCGATTCCCAGTCAAGGCACATGCCCAGGTTGTGGGCCCGATCCCCAGTGGGGGCATGCAGGAGGTGACCAATCAATGTTCTCTCTCATTGATGTTTCTATCTCTCTCTCCCTCTCCCTTCCTCTCTCTCTAAAATCAATAAAGAAAAAAATTTTTTTTTAAATAAATAAAATTAATTTCAATTAAAAAAAAAATTTTATAATGGGGCTACCAGAAAATTTTAAATTACATATATGGCTTGTATCTGAAGTTTACATTATATTTCTACTGGACAGTCCTAGTCTGAAAACGTAAACAAACGGACTTTTCTAAGGTCATAAAACTTGTAGTGAAGAGAAGACTTGTAGGACCATTTTGGATATCGGGAAATATTTGTTTGTACTTTGTAAATTAGAGGCATGATGGGCGGAGGCAAGGCCCAAGGAGACATGAAGAAATAACAAAAATGGGCAAGCACAAATGAGGGCAGGTAGCAGCTGGCAGCTTGGGAGATGGTGGCAGTCATTATGGACAGAACCAAACATGTGTCCCAAACAGGTTTCTTAGGTAAGAATCTTTGAAAAACATGAATCTAAGAAACTCAGTTCGTCCTACAATTATTAAATCTTGAATCTAAACAGCTGCTGCAAACAAAGGCCACTTACATGCCTAATTATAATGAAATTTTACAGTATTACAAGTTTTTGTTTGATATTTTGAAGTGTATCTTGACCCTGTTTTTATAACATTTTATATTAAATAAGCAAAGTTTTATTTTCCTATTTTTTCTTTTTTTTTAATCTTTTTTTTTTTTTTTTTTATCCTCACCCAGGACATTTTTTCATTTTTTGTTCAGATAGAGTGGGAAGGAGAGAGAGGAAGAGAGAGAGAGAGAGAAACTTCGACGTGAAAGGGACACATCGAGTGGCTGCCACCCACACGACCCAACCAGGGCCGGGGACAAACTGCAACCGATGTCCGTGCCCTTAGCAGGAACCGAACCCGGGTCTCTCTGGACCGCAGGCCAACGCTCTAACCGCTGAGCCAAACCGGCCAGGGCTTCCTATTTTTTCTTTAACTTCAGAACAGAGCACCTTGTTTGGGAACTTGACTTATTTAATTGTCTTGCAAAAGGCCAAATAGTTGTCTATTAGCACAGAAGACACTATGGAATGTCATTGTGTGTGTTAAAAATATTGAGATAATTTCTAATAATTTCTTTAAAAATTGTATGTGTTCCCACCCTGGCCTGATTGGCTCAGCAGTTAGAGCATCAGCCTGTGGACCAATGAGTCGTGGGTTCGATTCCGGTTGCGGTTTGTCCCCGACCCTGGTCGGGTCGTGCGGGAGGCAACCAGTCCATGTGGCTCTATCATATCGATGTTTCTCTCTGTCTCTCTCCCTCCCTCCCACTCTATCTGATGATAAATAGAAAAGTATCCTTGGGTGAGGAATTAAAAAAAAAAAAAAGGATGGTATGTGTTCCCCTAGCATAAACCCTCTCAACATTTTCTGTTTTTTGTTTTTTTTTTTTCCAACTATGTAGTTACACTGCTCATTTTTCTAAATGTACAGGAATAGCACCTGATAGAATATATTAGAACCACCTACTTAGCACATGTAGTATAGGTACATCTAGATTTATATAATATATACATTAGGGAATTATTATTTTCTTTCAAATATATATTCTTCAGCCACTTGAACACATTTTGTCCTTGTAAATTCATCTACAAGCATAATTTCAGGAAATTGCTTTGGATAAATTGACATACGCATGCAGATAATTTCTAATAATTCTAATATATAGGTAGATAAATTCTAATTTTATATATATATAAATATTTTATATATATATTCTAATATATATGTATACACACACACACACACACACACACACATAAATGTTTTTTGGAGTAAAAAATCTGTAACCTGGAAAACTACTCTTACATCTGGCTTTGTGTATATTGCGTATTTAGAGAATTTGCTCTCAAGAGTTTGGAGAATGTGTCCGGCTGGTGTGGCTCAGTGGTTGAGCGTCGACCCATGCACCAAGAGGTTGCCGGTTCGATTCCCGGTCAGGGCACATGCCCAGGTTGTGGGCCTGATCCCCAGTGGGGGGCATGCAGGCGGTGGCCAATCGATGTTCTCTCTCATCGATGTTTCTCTCTCTCTCTCCCTCTCACTTCCTCTCTCTCTAAAAACTCAATAAAGGAAAAAAAATTTAAAAAAAAAGTTTGGAGAATGCTTTACAAGTGCACTAGATTGACCTGGATGTCAGAGGTACAGCACAGACATGGACATTTTTCCTCACTTCATGTTTTGTGTGACATCGTTTTTGATGTTGTTTACATTATGATTGGTGATGGCATTTCAACTAACTAAATTACTTCAACTTTGCCACCCTCATAGTCCAGAAACAAGAGTGAATCTATATTTTAAACCATAAACCCCAAAACTGTGGATCTGAAAGTTTCCTGGCAATGCCAATGGGTACCTGCCATTTCTAATTATAGCTAAGGGTAACTGAGATTAATATCTCTGCGATGGTCTATTACACTAATGAAAGTTGGACGTGACAGAGCAACTGAATGAGCTCTACAGTGCTAATTAATGTCTATTTTCCATTAAGATATAGATAGATACTAAATATACAAATCTATGTACATTTATGTACAAATTTATATACATAGATGCACAAAGTTGGATTGATATAACTTGTTTATACCAGAGAAAGATTAGCACAATAAGAACAATCTCCAGACTTTTCATAAAGTTCAGATAAGTGAACCATTTTGTGCCAAGGATATAGGTTGTAATGAGAGACAATACAGATTTTTTTTAAAAAAGCATGATCACAAGCAAAATCCCAGGAATTTTTTTTCTTTATTGGTTTTAGAGAGAGAGGAAGGGAGAGGGAGAGAGAACTGGAAACATTGATGAGAGAGAACATGGATTGACCACCTCCTGCATGCCCCCCACTGGGGATCAGGCCCACAACCTGGGCATGTGCCCTGACCGGGAATCGAACCGGCAACCTCTTGGTGCATGGGTCAACGCTCAACCACTGAGCCACACCGGCCAGGCAATCCCAGGAATTCTTTTACAAAATGTTTATTGAGGTATAATTGAAGAAGAATGAACTGTAAATATTTAAAATTTTAAATATATAATTTTACTAGTTTTGACATATGTGAAAACATTGCCACCATCAAGAAAATTAACATATTCATCATACCCAAAAGTTCCCCCAACCACCTTGTGATAACTTTCTCGTTCCCTCAACCTTGACGTGAGCAACCACTGATCTGCTTTCTGGCATTATATTTTAGTGAGCATTTTCAAGAAGTTTATATGAATGGGGTCTTACAAATACATTTTTATGTATACCTTCTTTCAGTTATTGTGATATTTTAAATGTTCATCCATCTTGAGCATGTACTTTATGACTTCTTTTCGCTTAATAATATTCCATGCTATGGATAAACCACATTTTATTTATCCATTTATTAGTTGATGGACATTTTTGTTGTTTCCAATTTTTGTCTAGACAGATCCATGAACAAAGTTTATACTTCATATATTTAAATCTTATTTAATTTCTTTGACAGTATTTTGTAGTTTTTAATGCAGAAACCTTGGGCAACTTTGTTAGATTTATTCCTAAGATATTTTAGGTTGTTTGGCATTACCATAAATGTTATTTGTTAATTTCATGTTCCAACTCTTTTCTGTTAATATATAAGAATACAATTGATTTATGTATATTAATGTTTTATCCTGCAACCTCACTAATTTATTAATTCTCATAGTTGTTTTGTAAGTTCCCTGAGATGTTTTATATAAGCATTCAAATCGTTTGCAGATAGGGACAGTTCTACTTCTCTCTCTCTCTTTCTCTCTCTCTGATCTTTATTGTTCTGTTTTGTTTCTTTGGGTTTTATTTATTTATTTATTTTGGCCTTAGTCTAATTGTTATAACTTCCAGAACATGTTGAATAAAAGTGACAATAGTAGGCTTTTTTGCCTTGCTCCCAATCTCAGAGAGAAAGCATCCAGTCTTTCAACTTTAAGTATGATCTGAGCTGTAAATTTTTTCTTGATGCCTTTTTTCAGTTGAAGGAATGTATCTACCACTGCTAGTTTCTTCCGAGTTTCATTTTTAATATGAATGGATGTTGAATTTTGCTAAATGATTTTTCTGCATTTACTGAAATAATGGTTTTGCTTTTATTTTGTTAATATGGTATAATCTATAACATATATTAATTCTAGTGTTTTCTGTTTGAAGACATGCGAACAAAAAAACTTCACTCTAGTATTCATTAGGGGTTAACATTTATTATTGTTATGTTTATTTTATTTCATCATGTTTTGTAGACATGACTCGAGAGAAAAAGAGTTTTGCTTTTACAAACAAATCTTAGAGTTTATTTATGTATTAATATGCATATTATTAATCCATTAAATTTCTATAGAACCATTTCTTTGAAAATGAGACCATTTGCCTGGGACTATATCTCACTATGTGCTTTTAACATTATAGATCTACTATTTCAGGAGGCAAATTTCATATCAAGAATAAGATACTACAATGACATTACAAGAACAAGTAAGAAAAGCATATAGGTGATAAAACAGAATTTTTATCTGTAGGTATGCTCTAAAACCTCACCTATTTGGTTTGGCACCTGTAGCTTTTAACTCTGGCATTACAGCTTTTGGGTGGGCATAATGCCATTCTAACAGATGTGTCGATGATGTGGAGCCGCCAACAAAGCAGAATGTATTTAAAGCAAGAAAGAGTTTGTGCGGGTGATTAAGAGGACTGCACTGTAATATGGAAATGCCTCTGCAAACATCAATCTACACATTTCTGTATTTGAATAGTTATATTCAGTACTGAAGTCAGAACACAAAATCATATTATGCCAGAAACTTAGTATATCACCTATTTATGGCTTATTTTCAATATGAGCCAGATGATCTAGTAAATTTTAGCTTTATGTACATTTCTTTTTTTCCTAAATTGTTATTATCATTAGCATCATGGTTTTTTCCACTTAATATTGTCTTTTTTATTATTATATAAGTTTCTTATGTACAGCATTATAATTCCATATCTCTATATACTACAAAGTGACCACCCCCTAAAAGTCTAGTTATTATCCATAACCATACAATTGACCTCCTTCCCCCTTTAGCCCAACCCCCAACTCCATTCCCCTTTGGTACCCACTGATCTGATCTCTGTATCTGTGTGTTTATTTTTGTTTAATTTGTTTGGTTTTAGATTCTACATAAGAGTTAAATTAAATGGTATTTGTCTTTCTATTTCCGATTTATTTGACTTAGCATTATACCCCAATGTCCATTCATGTCGTTGCCAATAGCAACATTTTGTTCTTTTTTATAGCTAAGTAGTATTCTATTACACACACACACACACACACACACACACACACACACACACACACACACTTTCTTTATTCATTCATCCATTGATGGATACTTAAGTTGTTTCCATATCTGGTTTATTGTAAATAATATTGCAATGAACATAAGTAAGCATATATGTTTTCGAATGTGTTTTCCTACTCTTCAGATAGATACCCAGAAGTTAAATAGGTGGATCATATAGTAGTTCTATTCTTAATTTTTTTTTGGTAGCGCCCCTAGCGGGAACCGAACCCAGGACTCTCTGGTCCGCAGGCCCACGCTCCAACCACTGAGCCAAACCGGCCAGGGCTATTCTTAATTTTTTGAGGAATCTCCATTGTTTTCCATAGTGGCTGTAGCCAGTTACAATTTCACCAACAGTGCACAAGAGTTCCCTTTTCTCCACATCCCTGCCAGCATTTGCTATTTCTTCTCTTTTTGTTAATAGCCATTCTAACAGGAGTGAGGTGATAGTTCATTGTGGTTTTGGTTTGCATTTCTCTACTAAATAATAATGTTCAGTACCTTTTTATGTGCCTGTTGGCCATCTGTATGTCCTCTTTGGAAAAATGTCTATTCCAATCTTCTGCCCAATTTTAAATATTTTTTTAGTCATGTGTGTTATTTATATATATTGGATATTAACCTCTTATCAGATGTATGATTTGAAAATACTATCTCCCATTCAGTAGGTTACTTTTTGTTCTGATTATGGAAGCTTTTTAGTTTGATCTAGTCACCTTATTTTTTGCTGTTATTTCCCTTGTGTTTGGAGTCAGATCCACAAAAACACTACTAAGACCAATGTCAAAGATGCTACTGCCACTGTTTTCTTCTAGAAATGTTATGGTTTCAGATCTTACATTCAAGTTTTTAATACATTTGAATTCATTTTTGTGCATGGTATAAAACAGCGGTTCTCAACCTGTGGGTCGCGACCCCTTTGAGGGTCGAACGACCCTTTCACAGGGGTCGCCTAAGACATAACAGTAGCAAAATTACAGTTATGAAGTGGCAATGAAAATAATTTTATGGTTGGGGGTCACCATAACATGAGGAACTGTATTAAAGGGTCGCGGCATTAGGAAGGTTGAGAACTACTGGTATAAAGTAATGATTTAGATTCATTCTTTCATATATGGCTGTCCAGTTTTCCCAGTACTCGTTATTGAAAAGACTGCTTTCTCCACTCTACGTTCTTGGTTTTTGTTGTAAATTAATTACCTGTATATATGTGGGTTTACTTCTGGGCTCTGAATTATGTTACATTGGTCTGTGTGTCTGCTTTTATGCCAATATCATACTGTTAGATCACTGTATCTATGTAGTATAATTTAAACTCATGGACTGTGATGTCTCCAGCTTTGTTCTTCTTTCTCAAGATTGCTTTGGCTATTCAGGATTTTTTTGTGGTTTCATACAAATTTTAGATTTATTTGTTTTAGTTCTGAGAAATATGCCACTAGAATTTTGATAGGGATTGCAATGAATCTGTAGATGACTTTGTGGGATATTGTCATCTTAATAATATTAATCCTCTTTATTTATGAGCACAGAATATATTTTCTTTCTTTTATGCCTTCTTCAATTTTCCATCAGTGTCTTATTGTTTTTTTTTTTCTTTATTGATTTTAGAGAGAGAGGAAGGGAGAGGGAGAGACAGATAGAAACATCAATGAGAGAGAACATCGATTGGCCGCCTCCTGCATGCCCCACACTGGGGATCAGGCCCATAACCTGGGCATGTGCCCCGACCAGGAATCCAACCAGCAACCTTTTGGTGCATAGGTCGACGCTCAGCCACTGAGCCACACCAGCCAGGCTGTCTTATTGTTTTTAGTGTATAGGTTTTTCACACTTTTGGTTAAATTTATTCTCAGGTATTTTATTCTTTTGATGCAACTGTAAATGAGATTTTTTTAAAATTTCTATTTCTGTTAGTTTGTTATCAGTGTATACAAACATCATAGATTTGTGCATGTTGATTTTTTATACTGCAATTTTTCTTAATTCACTTATTCTGTTTGGTTTTTTTTTTTGTAGTCTTAAGGGCTTTCTATACATAGTTACATTTTATTTGCAAATAGTAACAATTTTACTTTTTTTTTTTATTTGGGTACTTTTTATTTTTCTTGCCTAATTCCTCTGGCTAACACTTCTAATACTATGTTGAATAAAAATGGCGAGAGTGGACATCTTTGTCTTGTTCCTGACCTTAGAGAGAAAAATTTTAGCTTTTCAACATTGAGTATGATGTTAGTTGTGGGTTTGTCATATATGGCCTTTATTATGTTGAGTTATATTTCTTCTATACCCACTTTATTGAGTTTTTTTGTGATGAATGGATGTTGAATTTTATTAATTGCCTTTTCTGCATCTATAGAGATGATCATATGATTTTTGTCATTCATTTTGTTAAAGTGTTGTATCATTTGTGGGTGTATGATTTGTGGGTGTTGAACCATCCCTGCATCCCTGGAATAAATCCCACTTGATCATGGTGCATGACTCTCAATGTATTGTATTCAGTTTGCTAATATTTTGTTGAGGATTATTGCATCTCTGTTCATAAAAAATATATTGGCCTGTAATTTTTATTGTTGTGGTGTCCTTGTCTGGTTTTGGTATCAGAGTAATACTGGCCTCATAAAATGTGTTTGGAAGTGTTCTTTTCAATTTTTTTAGAAGAGTTTGGGAAAGGTAGGTAGTAAGTCATGTTGAATGTTTTGATGAATTCGTTACAGGAGCCATCTGATCCTAGACTTTTATTTATTGGGATATTTTTGATTATTGATTCAATATCCTTATTCTGGTCAGTCTATTCGGGTTTTCTATATTTTCATGATTCAATCTTAGAAGATTGTATGTTTCTAGAAATTTACATACTTCTAGGTTGTCCAAATTATTGGTGCATAATTACTTATATTAGTCTCTTATGAACCCTTCTATTTCTGGAGTATCAGATATAACTTCTTTTTCATTTCTGATTTTATTTATGTGAGCTCTCCCTAGTGTTTTCTTGGCTAGTCTATCTAAAAGTTTGTAAATTTTGGCCTGGCCAGTGTGGCTCAGTGGTTGAGCATCGACCCATGTACCAAGAGGTCACCAGTTTGATTCCTAGTCAGGGCACATGCCCAGGTTGTAGGCCAAATTTCTCATAGGAGGCATGTAGTAGGCAGCTACTCGATGTTCTCGCTCATTGTTTCTATTTCTCTCTCCCTCTCTCTCTCTAAAAAATCAATAAAGAAAATAATTTTTTTAAGTTAGTAAATTTTGTTTGTCTTTTCATAGAATCAGCTTTTAGTTTCATTTTTCTATTCTATTGTCTTTTTAGTCTCTACTTCACTTATTTCCACTCTAATCTTTATTATTTTTCTTGTACTAATTTTGGGCTTCATTTGTTTTTCTTTTTCTAGTTTATGTTAATGTCAAGTTAGATTGTTATTTGAGATTTTTCTTGTTTCCTTTTTTAAAGATGTTTTCGTTGATTTTTAGAGAGAGGAAGGGAGAGGGAGAGAGAGAAAATCACCAATGTGAGAGTGAAGCATCAATCAGCTGCCTCCTGCACATCCCTTACCAGGGATGAAGCCCACAACCTGGGCATGTACCCTGACCAGGAATTGAACCAGCAACTTTTCAGTGCACAGGACAATAGGCAACCAACTGAGCAACACCAGCTAGGGCTTTCTTGTTTCTTGAGGTAGGCCTGCATTGATATGTACTTTTCAATTGTAGTTCAAAGTAGGAAGCTCTTTTCCCAAAAGTTTATACACTAGAGCGAATTGATATTTTCTTGTTTAGCTTTAGTAGTTACACTTCATGAACACTTCGTGACTACTTGGAACACTGAAATGTTTCAAATGGTAGAAGAAAAGTCATAAAGACAATGTGTTTTAGAATTGCACTTTAAACTTTTATTTGAAGATTTTTTGCTTATTTAAAATAGATTAATGTTTTTATATGTTTATGTATATACACATCTGCAAAATCTGAGAAGATAATCTTATGAAGCTCACTTCAGAATGTCAAAGCTTTCTTCCAGTTTCATTTTAAGAAGTCTAAAAATTGTAGAGATCCATTGTATCTCTTTTGGTATTAATAATAATACTACAACTAATAACTAGACACAGTAAAATTATTTTGAAAATATGGTTTTTCCTCGAAGGATGTACTTGGTGGGGCACATTAAAAACTATATCACAAGATCTGATATTAGACATGCAGGAGAATGCATCTGTACAGTTCCTTTATGTGGAATCCTCACTGTCATTTTCCATGAACAAAATCCAATTGGAATAAAATGCCATTCCTGCCCTGACCTCTTTGGCTCAGCGGTTAGAGCGCTGGCCTGCGGACCAAAGGGTCACGGGTTTGATTCCTGGTCAAGGGCACATACCTGGGTTGCAGATTCAACCCCTGGCCCTGGTCGGGTTTGTGCAGAAGACAGCCAATGTATGTGTCTGTCTCACATAGATGTTTCTCTCTCTCTCTCCCTCCCTCCCTTCCACTCTATCTAAATATCAATGGAAATATATCCTCGAGTGAGGATGAACAACCACAACAACAAAAATGCCATTCCTATCATACATTGTGAAGCCATTTTATATGGTGTATACATAAGGACAGTAATTCTTTAAAACAGAGCCTCATTGGACTTTGTATGCATTTTGAAAATAAATGTTTTTCAGTGGTTTCCTGTGGTTTATTTTTATTAAGTTGACCATTTAAATAATATAAGAGCAAGTTTAAGTACAATTAGGGGTACAGTCATCCCTCGTTTATCGCGGTTAATCCGTTCCAGACTCTAGCATTTGCACCTGGTGTTGAAGGATTCCTGGGGTGCTCAAATACATAGGCCTACAGTCCATATGTACAGTAATTTTAATTTTAATTGTAATACAGGGTTGTATAATTGACTCAGACAACCGAACATGTGCTGTATTATTTTCACTGTCTCGATCAACTTTTTAATGAATATATTTGAAAAAAACGCGATAGGGTGAAAGCCGCGAAAGTCGAAGTGCGAAGTGAGAGGGACGACTGTATATTGAAATCCCAGCCACTGGTCTTGCAGGTGATTATTCTATCTAGAGAATGGGAGCATTTTTCATGTTATCTATGTGTTTATTTAAAATATGTTTTTATTGATTTTTTTAGAGAGAGATAGAAACATTGATGTGAGAGAGAAACATTAATCAGCTGCCTCCTGCACGCCCCCTACTGGGGATCGAGCCCACAACCCGGCCATGTGCCCTGACTGGGAATCCAGCCGGGACCTCTCAGTCCATGGGACCACGCTCAATCCACTGAGCCACACCGGCCGGGCTCTATGTGTTTATTTTATTTATTTATTTATTTATTTTTATTTATTTTTATCCTCACCCGAGGACATTTTTTCATTTTCTGTTCAGATAGAGTGGGAGGGAGAGAGAGAGAGAGAAATACTGACGTGAAAGGGACACATCGAGTGGCTGCCACCCGCACGACCAACCAGGGCGGGGGACAAACTGCAACCGAGGTACGTGCCCCTAGCGGGAACCGAACCCGGGTCTCTCTGGACCGCAGGCCAATGCTCTAACAGCTGAGCCAAACCGGCCAGGGCTCTATGTGTTTATTTATATTTCAAATTGTGCATGGTTTTTATTACTTAAAAGATTTCCCTCTTCCACTACAACTGCAAGGTTCAGGAGGGACAGGCATGTATTGGGATTGTGAGCATAGCAGGCACTACAACGTTTCTATCACTACGTAAATCTAGGATTTTTTAAGGACTATATGCTTTTAATACTAACATTAATTTTACAAGAATCAACAGACACAGCAGAAGATTATAACAAAGTGTCCTTGCTTAAAGCTGTTTTATTACAGATTTCTGTATTTTTTTTAATGAAAACAAATAACGAAACAAGATAAAAATACCATAGCAACAAACAACAAAAAGGCGGATATACAGTGAGAGAGGAAAACACCCACAATTAATGGCTGTGGACTTTTTAAAAAAAAACAGTCCATAAATAAGCAGCCTAAGTATATTTAAATAAAACTTCGTAATATTTAGGTTGAGAAAACTATGTAGGAGCCACACCATAAACTTGTCATTCAGCTTTGATAAAGGACTCTACTGTGACTAGTTGTGTATTTATAAATGGAGATCCGTCTACCTATCTATGGATTTAGAAGTAGGAAACTTGACTACCAGTTTTCTCAAGATTCATTCCATTATTCATCAGCTCTTATATATTGGTATAAAACAGTTTAAGTGATTGAGGAGAAGTTAGGATAAAATATTTAAGGAATTCCTATATAAAACCTATTATATGCCATGAAGAACAATTCCATTTGGCACACGACAAATAAAAGTCAAATTCTAAGTTGGTAGGCTTTATCTTTATCTACTTCTCTTGGTTTTCTAGGGCAGTGTGGCTTATGCCTGCTGTGATGGTATAATATATTAACGCTGCCTTCCACTCTGAAGAGTATACCGCTAGTAGGATTGATCATATATCCTCTTTGTTATTTTGTTGTCAGAAAATGCTGCAGGGGAGGACCAAGGGTCCAGCATGTCACGGAGGCTTAACTCCAGGGGAAATAATTCTAAAAGTTAGCATTTTACCATCAGACCTGGTTTTTCCGTTATTTTCTTTATATCAGCAAATGTCAACAGCATCTTTCCAGTTGCTCACAACAGAAACCTTGAAGTTATCCTTATTTATTTATTTATTTATTTATTTATTTATTTATTTTTTATCCTCACCCAAGGACATTTTTTCATTTATCTTCAGATAGAGCGGGAGGGAGAGAGGGAGGAAGAGAGAGAGAGAAATATCGACGTGAGAGAGACACATCGAGTGGCTGCCACCCACACGACCCCAACCGGGGCCGGGGACAAACTGCAACCGAGGTACGTGCCCTTAGCGGGAACCGAACCTGGGACTCTCTGGTCCATGGGCTGATGCTCTAACCACTGAGCCAAATGGGCCAGAACTAAAATTATCCTCTCTCTTTCATACCCACATTCATTCTATCAAAAGTTCCACTGGCTTTTACTTTTCAAAACATACCCAGAAACTTCTGATGTTTTATTGCCTCTATCACTACCTCTGTGATCCAAGCTTCCACTGACTGTCACATCTGTTACTCCAGTAGCCTTCTAACTGGTCTCCCAGCTTCCACTCCTGACCCTCCATGTCAACTATTTATTTATTTTTTGAAAATATTTTTTCTTTATTGATTTTAGAGAGAAACGAAGGGAGAGGGAGAGAGAGATAGAAACATCGATAAGAGAGAACATCGACTGGCCGCCTCCTGCGTGCCCCCCACTGGGGATCGGGCCCACAACCCGGGCATGTGCCCTGACCGGGAATCGAACTGGCGACCTCTTGGTGCATGGGTCGATGCTCAACCACTGAGCCACACCAGCCGAGCCCTCCATGTCAATTAACACAGCAGCCAGACTGACTGTGCTAAAATATAATTGAGATCATGTCATTCTTATGATGAAAACACTCTTATGGTTTCTTAACTCACACAGAGTAAAGGACAAAGTGCTTAAAATAGCCTTCCTGGTGGTATAGGACTTACAAAATCTATCCTCTCTGGCTTCATCTCCCATTCCTAACTTCCTTGCTCACATAGCCTCAGCCACCCTCTCCTCCTTGTTTCTTGAAGCTGCTAAGTATGATTCTGCCTTAGGACCTTTGTACAGACTGGTCCTATTGCACAGAACTCTATTCACAAGATATTTCTCTAATGCAGTCCCTTGCCCCTTCAATATTTTGCTTAAATGTGACCCTTTCAATGAAGCCTTCCTTGATCATGCTATTTGAAATTGCACCCCCCCCCTTACATCCACAACACTCCCCATGATCTTTTCCTGATTTTTTTCATAGCACTATTATCATCTAACATATTATGTAATGCACTAATTTTTAATTTATATGTTTCATCCTCTCGCCTACTAAAATCACCACGAGAGCAGACTTTGTTGTATTGCCAGCACCTAATTAAATGAATGGCTTATAATAGGTGCTCAATAAATATTTCTTGAATAAAGGAATGTAATTTATAATCTGTCCCCATATTGCCATCATGTTAGAGTTTTTTATTCTATTTCTGTAGTGGTTAATTCACATAATTTAACTTATTTACCATTTATATACTCATCATATTTTTGCATATACGTGGACCTGACTGTTTCGAAATCATACACAAAGAATAAGTAATGAGTGTCCTAACATACCTTTTGGTAAGTTGAAGGATAGCGACAGTACTTAAATCTCACTTCTTTTTGGATAGGTTTAAAATGACTCTATAAGAGATATTGTAATATACTTTAAATTATAATATGCCAACATTGCGGGTTTGATCCCCGGTCAGGACACATTCAAGATTCAACCAATGAATCCACAAATACGTTGAACAACAAATCTATGTTTGTTTCTCTCTCTCAAATCAATAAAAATCAATCAATCAATCAATCAATCAATCAATCAATAAATAAAATAAGACAGGGTCTTTATTTAGCTAATGCTTTACCACTTCCAAAAATCTGTCTCTACAATACAAATACAAAGTCCAGTGCTTGAAATATGTTCTATATCAATTCATAGGTCTAATTATTTAGAAGACCAGTCGAGCACATTTTTCAAACCTAAAACTCAGCAAGGGTCATCTACCCAATGTCCCTTAGCTTTGAAAACCATATAATAAGGTGCCTTTCTGGTGTGGTATTGTGGCTTTTATGAATGTCTGAGTTAAAATAGTTTTCTATTACTGAGATAAAGACCCTATCCTTCTCCTTCAACTTATCAAATGGCTTATCTTCTGTTCTCTGCTGATCGTGGCAGATACGGGTTTAATTGCACAGTGTACAACTTACAACTAGTCTATACTTTTTCCCTGTTAAGGATTAATATCATTTGCCATTAATTACTAGGCGAGAGCAAAAGTGGAAGATATAGAATAGTTTAATGGCATAAGCTAGAAACATTGGTCTATTAACCAAATAAAAATGACAGAGTATAAAAAAGTTGTTACAATATATGGTCAATTGCTGTAATAAAACCATTTTAAAGCACATCAGGGTACTATTTAAAATGAAGCCATTTGTGGCAATATGCTTATTTCTGTTAAAAATGGCATTTACAATAAAAAGGAATAAATAATTGTTGATAGACTCAGATATTCACTTTTTTTATTATTGGTGTTATTGGTCTTAATACCAGCATCTATTCAGAAGCTAAATTAGAAGTTATACATATTTTATTTACTAGGTTTGTATTTTCATCATACCAACTCTATTTTAGAGTTTTCTTATGTTCATTTTTATAATATAAATAAATATTTGAATAATATCAATAATAGCACTTGTTCCTTTTAACATGGAAAAGAAAGACTTACATATTGAAAGCCAGTTTATCAATGGCTTTCTATTCAAAGTTAGAGAATATCAAATGTTCTTTTAATAGTTTATAATATTTAAATCCTAACATAGTTGTACTTCATTTACTTTTTTTCTTTTTTCATCCTCACTGAAGGATATTTTTCCATTGATTTTCAGATAGAGTGGGAGGGAAAGAGAGAAAGAGAAACATCGATGTAAGAGAGACATCAATTGGTTGTCTCTCGCAGGACCCCAGACAGGGCCAGGGCCGAACTGCAACCAAGATACGTGCCCTTGACTAGAATCGAACCCGCGACTTTTTGGTCTGTGGGTCGATCCTCTAACCACTGAGCCAAACCAACCAGGGCACATAGTTGTACTTCATAGAAAATACATTTTATAGATAGTTGACTCTGTTCATCTTATGTATCATTATGACCATAGCTTGGATTTCAAGACTGCCTAACTATTAATGTACTTTAGTCTTTACTTTGGAATTGATCAGTTTTATATTTAGCAACTACACTGGCTTTATTTGTCTTTATTGTTCTGCCTGTGAGATTTTGAGGAAGAAAGCAAGTACACATTATAAAGAACTTAATATCTCAAGGAGATTGTAGTCTTTATCAAATTAACATACTAATAATCAAAACTTTGCTCTTCTAATATAAATAATATGAATATCTAGAAGTACAGAAACTTTAGAAGGGATAAAGTTAAATAATATACAGGAATATATGTTGTAATGATGAATGGATGAAGTTTGGAGACCCTACTCATTGGATCAATACATCGGTAGAACCTCTGAGTCTGCTGTGGTTTCAGATGTGGATGTAAGAGGGTAGGCTTGCTGCAATCTTTCTCAGGAAAGCCACTGTGAAAGATTCAACAAGTGTTTAATGGAGAAAAACACCCATCACAGTGAGGAAGAGTTATACCTACGAATTCTTAATTTGCATAGAATGAACTCATCACATTATCATTAAAAAAAATTTTTTTTTCCTTTATTGATTTTAGAGAGAGAGGAAGTGAGAGGGAGAGAGAGAAACATCGATGATAGAGATCATCAATTGGCCGCCTCCTGCATGCCCCCCACTGGGGATCGGGCCCACAACCTGGGCATGTGTCCTGACCGGGAATCGAACCAGCCACCTCTTGGTGCATGGGTTGACGCTCAACCACTGAGCCACACCGGCTGGACACATTATCATTTTTTTTTTAAGTTATCATAGTTTATTTGGTACCATTCTGTATGTTTTAGTATTATAAAACTCCTTAGAAAGGGTTCTGTTGTTCAAAAAAATAAAAAACAAAAGTGTCTCTACATTCTACAGAATAAGAGAATTCTTTATAGCAAATACAAAGAGATTTGGTGAAGAACTCAATCTCAGGAGCAAAAAGATGGCTATTTAGGAGATTGGTTTTAATAGTATATGTCAAAATAATAAAAAACTTTAGTCATTTACAGTTTTAAAACATTAAGTTATCCACACAGACTATACTTTCTAAATATAAATAAATCATCTTGACCCAAAGAAAAAAACATTAATCACTGAATTATATGCCATCTTTACAATCATCTGAAATTTAACCTAGTAATAAATAGTGTTTTCCAAATTTAACTTGGCAATTTTATGGGGGAAATACTTTTTAAAAAAATAATATATATTTTTAATTGATTTTAGAGAGAGAGGAAGGGAGAGGGAGAGAGAGAGAGAAACATCGATGAGAGAGAACATCGATTGGCCACCTCCTGCATGCCCCCCACTGGGGATCGGGCCCACAACCTGGGCATGTGCCCTGACTGGGAATTGAACCGACGACCTCTTGGTGCATGGGTAGATGTTCAACCACTGAGCCACACCGGCCAGGCAGGAAACACTTTTTTATCAGAATAATTATCTAATTTTCAAGTACCCTGCAATGGTATCTTTATCTTGCAGAAAGTTAGTAATGTCACCATCTAAGGCACTACCTTCTGGTTACTGAGCTATACTAATAAAGAACCTGATGGCTGTTTCTAAATTTTTTTTATTGTTGTCTGTTTTGTTTTGTTTTGGCTTGCAAAACAGAAGGACTTCATTATTGAGTCAGAATGTTAGAAAAGTACAGTTTAGCTCTTGTAAAGAAGGCAACATGAAAAGCTGGTTAGGGAAGAATACACCACCATCTAAAAACTTGATGTTATTTAAGCTCTACAATAACTATTTGTTTCTTCATTTGTCTTATTAATTATGAGTAATTCCAGTTTGTTGTTTATTAGTTCATTAGAAATGGTCTGAGATATGTCTGGAACAAGCTTTGGAGGAAAGTGTGAATATATGAAAAGAGCAATGGAAATGTGAATAAAATGTAAAACACAATTGCTCAAAATGAATACAAATACACTTCAC
This sequence comes from Tadarida brasiliensis, assembly GCA_030848825.1. Classification (NCBI taxonomy): domain Eukaryota; kingdom Metazoa; phylum Chordata; class Mammalia; order Chiroptera; family Molossidae; genus Tadarida; species Tadarida brasiliensis. The sequence continues at coordinate 17,308,409 of CM061280.1, forward strand.
CACCAAGAATTCTTGAGCTAAATAAAAAAGTGGCCTTCTAGCTATCTGTGATGGAAGAACTCGGTTCATAGTATGATGTATGATAAATTATCCTCATGATGGTATGTTAGGATTAAGAGTCACTGACTTGATAAAAATAAGGTAGTAATTTAAAAATATTGTAAATGGATATAGTGAAGAGTTCCTGCTATATATGAACAGAAAGAGAACATTATTGTAGACTCAATGCAAAAATATTTGTATTTTAAAGATGTTCTGACAAGCAACCATCTCTACGTATAATTTGAAAAATGAAAAGGAGTTGAGATCGCAATCTGTTTTTCTATTATGTTGTAATGTTGACAATGAACGTGAACCCCCTCAAATAAGGCAGCCTTTGCAATACCTTAATGTATGCTCAAGTAATCTTGCTATGGGATTTTGATCTCTGTACAGGGTATTTGTCATGATAAAATCTATTTTTTTCCCTTGCTCCATTACATATGTAATGCCCCCACTTAAACAGAATTAGGCAGCACAAGTGAAAGAGCTTCAGTTCAAGAGGTATTGGCTTTGTTGTCAAGCGCCATGGATGTACCATAATTATATACAACCCTACATTGCTTCTGATGTTCTATAATTATGACCAGTGGTATATGTTATTGATTTTAAAGCAATTTAGAACTGGTCCATGTTCAGATTTGAATAGCTATGTACACTGTAATTGCTTTGGTAATGTGTCTGTGTTATATTTAAATGCTTAAGGATGGTTTTCCAGCTAATGAAAAACCATTGTTTGCACTTTTGCGTTTCTAGCACTTCCTGTTATAAATGCATCTACCATAGCAGAAAATAATTTTCATAACATTCCTAAATGGATTACATGACAATGACTAGATACACAAGGTTTGCAAGGGGAATTTGGCCAAAAAGGGGATATACAGCCCGGCCAGTGTGGCTCAGTGGATTGAGCACCGTCCCATGGACTGAGAGGTCCCAGTGGATTCCCTGTGAGGGCACATGCCCGGGTTGCGGGCTTGATCCCCAGTAGGGGGCGTGCAGGAGGCAGCTGATGTTTCTGTCTCACATCAATGTTTCTCTCTCTCTCTCCCTTCCTCTCTCTCTAAATAATCAATAAAAACATATTTTTTAAAAGGGGGATATACAGAAGAAACTTGAATACTAAACACTGGCAGAAGGACGTTTACTTATTCTCTTAGTTAGTGTATTGATAGAATTTGTGAATGACATTACTTCCCTTGTCTAGTTTTATGAAAATCTTTTCTGCCCTGGCCAGGTGGGTCAGTTGGTTGAAGTGTCATCCCATACACCAAAAAGGTTGTGGGTTTGACTTCCTGTTGGGTGCTTATGGGAGGCAACCAATCAATGTTTGTCTCTCACATCGATGTTTCTCTCTCTCTCTCTCTCCCCCTTCCTCTCTCTCTAAAAATCAATAAAAAACATATCCTCGGGTGAGAATTAAAAAAAAAAAAGAAAATATTTTCTAAATAATATATAACTAAATATAATATACAGTAATATTAATATCTGAATATAGAGTTTCCAACTCCTTCTTTGTACACCATCTATTTCTCCTATTAATGTTCTGAAGCTAATCACTATATTGTTTTACTTCATCATACTATAATGAATTGTATTTTCAATACTTCAAAAGAAAAAAGTTATCAATGGTATATATTAGTACTTATGCAATTGTGTTCAGAAAATACACACACTTCACTTTTGTTCCATTACTGTAATTCTTGAATCAATTTTATTTTTACAAAATGACATTCTATTTATAATTTAATGTTATTTTGCTATGTAATATTTTTGTAGATTCAGTTATGACTATGCCTTTGAATGTCAGAAAATAGTTTCTAATATTATGAACCTTTTTTAAAAATGTGGGTTTTCCAAAGACTTCACAACCTTATATCATGTGTAATATTTCAGATGGAGCTCTTGCTACTAATTCCTACCTCAATCATCTTAACGCTAACCATACATTAAAATAAATTGTCTAATCAGAAGTTTTTAAATATCAAAACTTTTTTGCCCAAATAGAATTTCCTGTAACATTTCTGTTATAAGAAATTCATCTGACAAAAGAGGCAATTAGTTTGGTGAATGACAACAGGAAATGTCACCAGTGGTCGTAAATTGATGATTCTATTCATTATCATGTTGGCAACTCTCCTTATTATGAACATTAAAATGATTACTTTCCTGTCCCTTATCCCTGCACCTACATTTCTCTTTGCTGAAATATCCTAACCTCAATTGTATGCTGTAATTTTACCAGCTAATACTTGTTTCCTTTTCCTCCTTTAACATAAAGTGCTATATTAATCCTTAAGGTATATATTAAGGGATTATCTAAAAACTATAAAATTGGAAGTTCTATTACTGATAGGGAATCTTCTCTGAAGGACTATTAAAATCGACATTGCATAACACTGCAGTTAAACAGTCTAGACCAGAAAACAAGCGACCTAGAGACCATCAAACCGTGTAATCATTAAAGGGAATATTTATTCATGTTTCAATCGAAAATAAAAACATTATAATTTATTTTAGTAATCTTTTTTAAAGTTCCCATTTCATAGGCAAATATCTAATGATATCTAACTTCAGGGAACTGTGTGGTTCTTGGAAGAGTCAGAATTTCACATTCCAGATTTTGCTTTTATTCATTTTGTTTATCTCTATAACTATTAATTTCCTATATTGCCTTAAGGTGAAAACAAAAGCCAAAACACAGAAAATGGATATATATATACTCTACATATAATATATATATATATAGTATATATACACTATATATAATATATATACATTTTCTGTAAATATGTAATATATATACGGTTATATATATATTTTTTTACGGTTATATATATATATATATATATTTTTTACTTTTTTTACTTTTCAGTAGTACAATAATACAACAAAATAAGAGTAGAGCTAAGAATGAATTTCAGAAGCATCCTTACTCTGAATGTTTTCATCCACAATCCTGCTCACAACAGATGGAGATTGAAACAGAGTTTCCACTTCACAAGAAAAAAGCTAGTGATCTTCTTGGATTTAGGTTTTAATTCAAATGGCAAATGACAACTACTGTGAATTCCACCTCCCCATATATTTCTGGACCAATAGCTTTAGAAAGAGACTGTATCATCCATTCCTTATGCTTAGCCTCGCTGACTCCTTGAATAAATGCCTAGATAATTTCTTAATATAACCCCTATTTTGTGTTATTGATGTACTGGAATATATTACATTTATTCCCTCTTGATGTTCCATAAACATTTATTCAGTGCTCACTCTATAAGCTATGAACTGTGGTAAACCTTAAGTTCACTGAAATCCTACCACCTAGCATGGTATCTGGTGGAAAATAAATATCCAGAAAAATATGAACTGGTGATACAGTGACACAGTTCTTGCCTTCAAGGGACTCCCAGTCTAGTGGGGGAGTCAGACATACTTATATAAAAAATATTAATTGTAATAGCCACTTTATATAGCATGAGATAGGAACAGAAGGCAGTATAGACCCAGAAGTAGTAACAATTAATTGACTTAGGCTGCAGAAATTCATACAAAGTGCTTTCCAGACTAATCATTCTACGGTTAACATCACATCACTTAGATCAAGATATATTTTGCATGAAAATATACACATTGAAATAAAAATATTTCTCTATATATTTCATATCCCCCTCAATTTCAAACTGAAAGCTGTACTTATAATTGTCTGAAAATATTGAGGGCTAACGTGCATAAACTATTATACTCTCTTCTCCTACCTAATATTAAAGATAAACTTAAGGCAAGATGTTAATTTTATGAATATTTTATGATTTATCTATGCTTTTCTAGTCAAAGGACATTATACATTTAAATACATGTGTATGTCTCTCTCACGTCGATGTTTCTCTCTCTCTCTCTCTCTCTCTCTCTCTCTCTCTCTCTCTCTCTCTTTTCCTCTCTCTCCCTCCCATTCTATCTGAACAAAAAATGGAAAAATGTCCTCGGGTGAGGATAAAAAAAAAAAAAAAATAAATAAATAAATAAATACATGTGTGTGAATTATACATCTAGAGAAGTTTAACTCTGTTGTTAAAGAATAGTCTAGAATTGCCCGTCTGGTGTGGCTCAGTGGTTGAGTGTCGACCCATGCACCAAGAGGTCGCCAGTTTGATTCCCAGTCAGGACACATGCCCAGGTTGTGGGCCCGATCCCCAGTGGGGGGCATGCAGGAGGCGGCCAGTCGATGTTCTCTCTCATCGATGTTTCTATCTCTCTGTCCCTCTCCCTTCCTCTCTCTCTAAAAATCAATAAAGAAAATAAATAAATAAATAAATAAATAAATAAAAACACTGCTACCTTGTTCCTACCCCCCCCCCGAGATTTTAATGGACTTAGTTTGAGAGACTGGGTATTTGGATTCTTAAATTCACTCTATGTGATTTTAATATGCACTGAAGGTTGAGAACTCTAACATAGGAGTTCAAATAAATGATTGTTGAATGAATGATAAATAATTTTTTAAATTGTTTCTTTATAATAGCTTTATTGAGATACAAATCACACACTGTAAAACTCGTTCATATGGAGAGTACAATTCAATGTTTTTAGTATATTCCCAACCCTTATTACAAACAATTTTAGAACATTTTTATCACCCCAGAAAGAAACCCAATACCAATTCGCAATCAATCATCATTTCCCCAAAACCTTTACATGCCTAAACCCATTCATCTACTTTCTGTCTCTGTAGATGTGCTTACTCTGGACAGTCTATATAAATGTAACCAAATAATAAGTGGTCTTTTGTGTCTGACTTCGTTCACTTAGGATAATATTTTCAAAGTTCATCCACATTTTAGCATTTGCCAATACTTCATTCTTTCTATGGTTGAATAAGACCCCATTGTATGGATATGCCATGTTTTAATCCATTCATCACCTGATGGACTTTTTGATTATTTCCACTTTATGACTTTTATGAATAATACTCTGTGAATATGTGTGTACACGTTTTTGTATAGACATATGTTTTCAATTCTCTAGAAGTGGAATTGATGAGTCATAGGGTAACTCTATGTTTAACCTTTTGAACGAAACTATTTTCCAAAGCAGCTGCACCATTTCACATTCCCAACAGCAACGTTTGAGGGTTTCAATTCCTTCACATCCTAGAAAACACATGTTATTATGTGTCTTTGTATTGTAGTCATCCAAGTGGATGTGAAGTGGTCTCTCACTGTAGTTTTAATTTGCATTTCCCTGATGGCTAAAGGCATTCAGCATATTTTTGTGCACTTTTTGTCCATTTGTATATCATCTCTGGAAAATTACTCTTCTGATTTGTTCTTTTTTTTTTTTTACTAACTTTTTTGTTTGTTTATTTTTTTCATTTTTTATTAATTTATTTTTGTTACAGATGTTTCTCCTTTTTTCCCCATTGACACCCTCCTCCCCATCCCCCCACCCCGTCCCCAGCTTTGTTGTCCATGTCCATCAGTTATGCATACATGTGCATAAGTTCTTTTAAGAGTTCTTTATAAATTCTGGACACTATTCTATCATTAAATATGTGAATTGTGAATTTTTCTTGATTCTATGGATTGTCTTTTCAATTTATTGGTGGTATAATTTGAAACAAAAAAGGTTTTAATTTTAATGAATTCTACTTATTTTTCTTTTGATACTTGTGCTTTTAGTGGTATATCTAAAAAGGCTTTGCTCAACCCAAGATCGTGAACATTTCCTCTTATATTTTCTTATAACAGTTTGTAGTTTTAGCTCTTAAATTTAGGTTTGTGATCTATTTTGTGTTAATTTTTCTACATAATGTGAGAAAGGAGTCCAATATTTTAAATATGTCGATATCCAGTTTTTCTAGCAGCATTTGTTTAAGAAGACTGTGTTTCCCCGATTGAGTTGTCTTGGTACCCTTGTCCAAAAATAAACTGTAAATGTGAGGGTTTATTATGGACTCCTAATTAGTTTTCATGGATCTATATGTCTATCTGTTATTTTCAGTACCACACTGTCTTGATATTCTTGATTTATAGTAAGGTTTTTGTTGTTTTTTTATCCTCACCTGAGGACATTTTTGCATTTATCCTCAGATAGAGCAAGAGGGAGAGAGGGAGGAAGAGAGAGAGAGAAACATCGATGTGAGAGAGACACATCGAGTGGCTGCCACCCACATGACCCCAACCGGGGCCGGGGACAAACTACAACCGAGGTACGTGCCCTTAGCGGGAACCGAACCCGGGATTCTCTGGTCCGCGGGCCAATGCTCTAACTGCTGAGCCAAACCGGCCAGGGCTATAGTAAGTTTTAAAATTGAGAATTACTAGTCCTCCAATGTTATTCTTTTTCTTTTTTCTTTTCAAATATTATTTTGGCTATTCTGGATTCTGTGTATTTCCATATGAACTTTATGATCAGCTTGTCAAGTTATTAAAAAAATGCAGTTGGTGTTATGATAAGAATTATGCTGATTCTGTAGTTCAATTTGAATAGTTTTACCATCTTAACACTATTAAATATCTTGACCCATTAACATGGGGTATCTTTCCATTTATTTAGGACTTCTTTGATTTATTTTAACAATATTTTGAATTTCCACTGTACAATATTTGCACTTCTTAAATTTATTCCTAGCCCTGGCCGGTTTGGCTCAGCGGTTAGAGCGTTGGCCTGCGGTCCAGAGAGACCCGGGTTCGGTTCCCGCTAAGGGCATGTACCTCGGTTGCAGTTTGTCCCCGGCCCTGGTTGGTCCTGCGGGTGGCAGCCACTCGATGTGTCCCTTTCACGTCGATGTTTCTCTCTCTCTTCCTCTCTCTCCCTCCCACTCTATCTGAACAAAAAATGAAAAAATGTCCTCAGGTGAGGATAAAAAAAAAAAAAAATTATTCCTATATATTTTATCCTTTAGCTGCTATTGTAAATGAAATTATTTTCTTAATTTCATTTTTAAATTGTCATTGCTACTATATAGATATTCAGATAAGATTTTCTATATACAAGACCCTGTAATGCCCTGGCCGGTTTGGCTCCACGGTTGGAGCATTGGCCCATGGACCAAAGAGTCACGGGTTCGATTCCGGCCAAGAGCACGTACCTCGGTTGCAGTTCATCCCCAGCCCTGGTCAGGGTCGTGCAGGAGGTAACCAGTGGATGTGTCTCTTTCACATCGATGTTTCTCTCTCTCTCTCCCTCCCTCCCATTCTATCTGATGATAAATGGAAAAATGTCCTCGGGTGACGATTAAAAAAAAAAAGACCCTGTCATCTTCAAATAGAGGTAGTCATATTTCATATTTCTTCTTTTCCAAAATGGATGTCATTTGTTTCTTTTTCTTGCTTACATCTTATAGCTAGAATCTCTGGTATAATGTTTAATTGAAGTGTGAGAACAGAGATCCTTGATCTTAACAAGAAAGCATTTAGTCTTTCACCATTAAGTATGTTACTGTCTGTGGTTATTTCATAGTTGCCCTTTATCACGTTGAAAAAGTTTCCTTATCATTTTCATCACCATGATATGTTGATGTCATTGCAATTTTAGTTAAAAAATTTAATTGACTTTCAATTGCTAGTGAACCTATATGTCCCATTGCTCAAAATGCACTAAAAGAGAAGCAAAACAAAACAAACAACCTTGTGAGCAAAATATTTAATCCATGCACATCTCAGCACAAAGTTACTAATGGTTAAGTGTGGAACACTGATCTGGGCAGTGAATGGTATCCAAAGAAAATCAGTTGCTTAGAACCAGTCTGAGATTCTTCTAAAAGGAATATAGATTTCTTTCTATGTTTAAAATGAATGAGTCTTATCTTTACAAATTTGGAAACATTGCAGTCACTGCACATTATATGTTTACTCTAAAAGTGTTTAAGGCAACTGTCCACATCATTTTGGTCATCAATTTCCTTTCTAAGATTGCTTTCCATAAAATATCCAAATGATTCACATATTTAATTTTGAAATATACAGAAAATTGCCTCAGTTGATTAAAATTTAAAATTTTCATACTTCTTAAATTTTCTCTACAAGGAATAGTTCCATTGTCTTCATCTTCCATGACCAGACAGAATATCTCAAGTCATATTTCCTGCATTTACGCTATAATTGAAGAACTATTTCACTGAAATAATGCCAGAAAAGGCATTATTAACCTTTCTTTACAGGGTCCTAAAACATTAAGCAATATAAGTATTGACTTTGAGATTAGATTGCTTTTAGATGACATAGCCAGAGAGTCTAGGACTTATTGAAGGCAGGTCTGTTCTGACTCAGTGCTGAAGTCAATTCAATCATGAAATAATCCCTAATATATGATTTTTCTCAAATAAATAGATGAAAAGAGCCATTCATTGTATTTGTTTGTGGCAACCATTGATTTAAATTTCTTCTTGTAAGTTCTGAATTTGGTAGAAGAAGATAATGACATAATCTGACAAGGCAAATAATGCTATTTAGCTTTTTCTTGAAAACATGTAGCCAGCATTGATCAGGTCATACATTACTTCAATATACACCAGGGAAATAGGCACATAGAAAAAGGTATATATAGAGACCCTACTTTCCTACTTAATTGGCAGGAAACCAATTGCTCACCTAAGCAAGAGGCTTTGGTAAAATGAAAATAAAGATTAGAACAAACTTATTAAGGAGTGAGACAAATACAATGATCTATGGACTCTTGGAAGGAAATCAGGACAAAGGAGAAACTACTTTTATTTTTAGTGGCAAAGGTGATCCTAAAAAGAGACTACAGACACTAATGATTAAAAAGAATAATGAAGGAGATAATAAACTCATAAATCCCAGCTTTAATTAGGCAAAGAGGGATAAAAGAGCAAAAGGTGAAAATCTTGTTAGTTGGCTTGGAGGAGAATGTGATGAATTTGCTGGAGTCTTTCTTGAATTTGTGTCCACACGTTAGAATGTAGACCAACAAAGTGACATTTCTACTGTTTGATACTGTTAGTAATCATGATGGTTTGGGAAAAACTGGGAATGATTGAGTATTGATAGACCATGATGAGTACAATTTCTTGTTTTGTTAATCCTCACCTGAGGATATTTTTCCATTGATTTTTAGAGAGAGTAGAGGGAGGAAGAGAGAGAGAGAGAGAGAGAGAGAGAGAGAGAGAGAGAGAGAGAGAAATGTGAGAGACACATCCATTGGTTGCCTCCCGCACATACCCCCACCAGGGCGAGATCGAACCCAGGTAAATGCCCTTGACTGGGAATCGAACCGGCAACCCTTTGGGCAGACACTCTAACCACTTAGCCACACCGGCCAGGGCATGAGTGCAATTTTTGTTAGGTTGCAAGCATCAATGGTACATGCATGTGAGAATCAGAAAGTGGAGAGAATCAAATGCTGAATAAAGATCTAGGTCATAGCTGGAAATGTAGATTTGAGACAATTTCACGCTGAAACCAAAAGAGTGTTTGACTTTTTAAAAGAGAAGGTTTAATTGTCTAAGAATGACAGTTTTTGGTACATCCCCCAAATATATGATGAAATGTGTAAGTCTGAATACCATTCATCTTTCACATATATTTCCGAGGCCTCTTGAATACAATTAGTTAAGTCCTTAACACTGACCGAAATAAACGTTATTACTTGATGGTAAGATCTAGAGTCTTTACCATTTTTTGTTCTACAAAGTGTGCAATACTATAGTTTCATAGCTTCTTGTACCTCAGTAATAAAAAAAATGATAGTTTCCCAGCAGCTATTAAACGTGGTTAACCACAACAGAACAATCCTACGAAACTTAGTTCAGCATAAAAGCATCTAAAATATACAAAACTTTTAAAATGTCATTTAATCATTGGGGGCAAAGAAAAGTAGATATTGTACATCTGCAGCTTCCCTGCAAAGCCACCGCAGCCTAGCATGAAGTTCAATTTATGGGGAAAATAGTCTGATTTTTCAAGATAACATGAAGTATAAGCCATCATTTTGGATGATTCATTAAATGACCCCATTGGGTATATAAGATTCAAATGTTAGCAGCTTTAGTTAAAAGTTTCTAACTTTTTGCCCTACCGGTGTGGCTCAGTGGTTGAGCGTCGACCCATGCACCAAGAGGTCGCCAGTTCGATTCCCGGTCAGGACACATGCCCAGGTTGTGGGCCGGATCCTCAGTGGGGGGCATGCAGGAGGCGGCCAATCGATGTCCTCTCTCATCGATGTTTCTATCTCTCCCTTCCTCTCTCTCTAAAATCAATAAAGAAAAAAAATTTTTTTTTAAAGTTTCAAACTTTTTGAAGCCAGTTTGAATGATACACCAAATTAGTACTAACTGAAGAAGATATTGTCCCCAGAAAAGGACACACATAATACATAAAAGTATACTTGCACCAGGCTCAAAATATACTTGTGTGGCGCAGTGGATTGAGCATAGTCCCATGGACCGAGAGGTCCTGGTTTGATTCCTGGTCAGGGCACATGCCTGGGTTGTGGGCTCCCCAGTAGGGGGCGTGCAGGAGACAGCTGATTGATGTTTCTCTCTCATTGATGTTTTTATCTCCCTCCTCTCTATATAAAAATATATATATTTTTTTTAAAAAAAAAATATATATATACTTGTATACCCTAGGTGTCCACACACCTGTATGCTAACCTAAAATCCTTACAATAAGAACTTTCCCATCTATAATTCCACGAAGGGAAATTATTCAGATTGTTTTTCTCATTTAGTGAAATATTACAATTTTTTCATTTAACGGTCAAAGTAACTCTCTTAACAACATGGAAGTTAGTGACAACAATCAACCCAGAACCCAAACTCCTGAATTTTTTTTTTAATCCTCACTCGAGGATATTTTTACATTTATCTTCAGACAGAGTGGGAGGGAGAGAGAGAGAGAAAGAGAGAGAGAGAAACATCGATGTGAGAGAGACACATCGACTGGTTGCCTACCACATGACCCTGACCATGGCCGGGGACTGAACCACGACTGAGGTACGTGCCCTTGGCTGGAATCGAACCCGGGACTCTCTGGTCCGAAGGCCAATGCTCTAACTGCTGAGCCAAACAAGCCAGGGCACCAAACCCCTGAATTTTTACGTACTCCTTTCCACACTAACACACTGCCACATTACCAGCTTCCTAGAATGAAGCCAAGTGAACAAGAGTGGCTGCCATATGGTTGGTTCACCATTGGAATGTCACCTTGGCTTTCCAAAATTTAGGATCTACCTAGGAACTCATTTCTCCAACTCTTTCTAGACAAAAATGAGTAGATTTGCAGATACTTTTAACTTGATTCTTATTATTCATCCTAATGGATTTCATTCGAGCTTTAAATCCCTCACTGAAAATGCCACAGGAATTTAATGGATTAGTCAAATCACAGGCTTGTAGATATTTTCAGGCAATGTGCTGAGTTGCTTGAAAAGTAAAGCTTCCTTAATCTTCCAAGTTTAACTTTCTGCAGTCCCTACAACACCTGCCAACGCATACATTCATTCAGTGTCCAATATAGTAGGGGATATTGTTTCAAGAGTGAGATCCAGAGTCAACACGCAGAACATTTGTCAATTTTGAAAGTTAACCTTTATATCATTGTTCATCAAACCATATGCAGTTTTGTAATTCAAGCCTTCTACTTTTACATGGGAGTGGAAGAAGCAAAGATTTGTGTACAGGGAGATACTATAATATCCCTACCTGGGTTAATAGCTTCGGCCATGTTGTTGACGGTTCTCTAGGGTGTACATTACAGATGCTGAGAATAGATTTCCATGTTTTTGTGTTTCGTTTTGTTTTTTCTTCTGGGGAGGATGTGGAGGTATATACCTCACTGTGGTTTTTTTAAGCTGTAAACCACAAGTCAGTGATTCTTATTCCAAATTTAGTTTGGGGCACGGTGGGGGAAATTCTTATGCAAGCAATGAGCCTCGATATTAGGTTAAAAACTCAGCAAACTGAGAGGAGCATATTCTGTCTTTATTACAAAAGTTTCTTTGAGGCTAGTATCCAGAATTGAGATGATCTATAACCCTCTCACCCTGGAGGTGGCCTATTTCCTAATAAACAGTAAAGCTTACTAGTTGAATCATGGGGACATTTTTAAGTTTGTCATTATTTAGCCAAAAAAAAAACATTTATCCTTTAGTGCTTGTCCCCACACATTTTGGCAACCTATTTTGATGTCTTTAACATACTGGAAGATGCATGAACATAACAGACATTTTGCAAGTAACATTTCTGAATTTCACTGCAACATTCAAACAAAACCTAGACTGTTTTAGTTGAAATCGTTTTTTCTACATATTTTGAGATGGTGTGTGAGGATTGTATGCAATCACAATCACTTGACAATTTTTAAATTATGGATAATTACCTATGCACACACACACACACAATTTGCAAAATGTTCTCTGGTAGTACTACGTGTCTGGCTTGTTTTGCTTTCCTGTTTTTCTGCAATACCTCTAACTAGCCTTCATCACTACTCACGGAGGCTTCATGTGTTCCAGAGAGAGATTATAAGACATGGATAAATGAGTTGTGAGGGAAATTCAGTGTGATTTATTTTCCCATGATTTCCCAGATAAAAATTCACAAGCGCAGAACCAAAGACACTTGTACAGAAATCATTTGAAAACTATTTGGTGAACAGTAGAAATCCCAGGTAGAAGGAGAGCACTTAAATTCTTGCTATAAAACCTGAAGCCCCCCAGTGACTCAGAGTAATGAAAATTGAAGAATAATGTCTGGATTTTGAAACTATCGTAAACACAGAAGAGTGAATATTATTCGGTTAAATAGGATGGCTGCAGATGTTCAATTTATGTTCGTTATTAGCATTTTTCCTTTGTGCGTTAGATAGCCTATAACCATAGAATTGCATCTAGCTGAAGACATATCACAAGAATTAAAAAATGAATTTATTTGGTATTCACGTGTTCATGCTATTATTCTGTATTACTTCAAGCGGGGGCCTAAAGACATGCCTCCATACTTTAAAATTTATGAAAGTGACAAAATATTATAATGAATTCATACAATTTGAGAAATGTATATATATTTTTTTTAATTTTTTTCTTTTATTGATATTAGAGAGAGAGAGAGAGGAAGGGAGACAGAGAGATAGAAACATCGATGAGAGAGAACATTGATTGGCCGCCTCCTGCATGCCCCCCACTGGGGATCGGGCCCCCAACCTGGGCATGTGCCCTGACCGGGAATCGAACCAGCGACCTCTTGGTGCATGGGTCGACGCTCAACCACTGAGCCACACCGGCCGGGCGAAATGTATATTTCAAAATCCATGATCTCTAATTTAAGTGTTTACCTTGCTTAAAATTTATCCAATATTTGTGCAGGCTTTCATTTTCCATGTCCTGTATTCCATGGTTTCTCTGTTCTCGGGCTTATCAATACTTCACCTTTATTAAGCTTTATTTTGATTTTCCAAGGATGAGGGAGAATATTTTTTTGTATTGACAGATCTTTCCAAGTTTGAAAGTTTTCACCGAATAATTTCAATAATAAATTTAACCACTTACTACATGTCACACAAAATTCACTGTCATTAAGAATAAAAGTTATAAAGAAGAGGATTTTTTTGGTTTCAAATCTAAGTCAAAGAATATTTGAGGATTAAATGAAACATTTTATGAAAAGTCTGCAAGGACATTTTTCGCTGCCAGTAATACTGTACTACCTAGACACATGGATTTAGATGAAGTGTTTTCAAATTATTACCTGGCTTATTTTCTTTCTTTTTTTTTTAGAGAGAGAGGAAGGGAGAGAGAGATGGAAACATCAATGTGAGAGAGAAACATTGATTGGCTGCCTCCTGCATGCCCCCCACTGGGGATCGGGCCCACAACCTGGGCACGTGCCCTGACCGGGAATCGAACCGGCGACCTCTCAGTCCATGGGACGACGCTCAACCACTGAGCCACACCTGCTGGGCTGAATTATTATTTTAATTTTTTATTTCACTTTTTTCATGAAAAAGGACAAGGGCCATTTAAAGCAAGTGAATATTAAAATTACAGTATACCTTTATATAAAAGATATAGACATAAAGGCATTGGGTTCAATTTCCCAAAAGGTAGAATATTTCAAATAACCCTCTTTTCAGAAGCATTTTTGCTTTCCGTTCATTTTATTTTATATATTGATCTCTAATAATAACACAAACATTTGGAATTTTTAACCCATCTGAATTTTAAAAAATGGGTATAACAACCATATTACCCATGATTATAAGAACATTTATATTAAGAAATACAGGAGATCTAGAAACAGCCCAATTGTGTGGTACATTTACACAATGGAATACTATTTGGCAGTAAAAAGGAAGAAAATCTTATCTTTTGTGACAGCATGGATGGACCTGGAGAGCATTATGCTAAGTAAAATAAGCCAGTCAGAGAAAGACAAGTACCACACGATCTCACTTATACATGGAATCTAATCCACAAAATAATTTAACAAACAAAATAGAAACAGAACAGACTGACAGTGGTCAGAGGGGAGGGGGGTTGGGGAACTGGATGAAAAATGGTGAAGGGATTAAGCAAAAAAATATTTATATGACACATAGACTCGGACAACTGTATTGTGATAGAGGGAAAGGGGAGTTGGGGGAGGGAGAAGTGGGCAAAGGGGGGATAAGTGGGGAAAGAAAGGGACTTGACTTTGGATGGTGAGCTCACTATGCAGTATGCAAGCGACGTGTTCTAGAGTTGTACACTTGAAAGCTATATGGTTTTCTTAACCAATTTCACCCCAATGAATTCAAAAAGAAGGCACATGTTTAGGCTGCTCAGCCATATATTGGAATGACATAGAGAAAGTGAAATAAAAATGTTCAGTTTCTCCCTGGCTGGGTGGCTCAGTTGGCTGGAGCATTGTCCCGTATACCAAAGGATTGCTGGTTTGGTTCCTGGTCAGGGTACATACCTAGGTTGCAGGTTCAATCCCCAGTTGGGGCATGTACGGAAGGTAATCAATGATGTTTCTCTCTTACATCCATGTTTCTCTCTCTCTCTCTCTCTCTCTCTCTCTCTTTCTCTCAATCTCTCCCTCTCTACTTTCCTCTCTCTCTAAAATTAATTTTAAAAAAAACAACATATCCTTGGGTGGGGATTAAAAAAAAAAAGTTCAATTTCACTGAAAAAGCTTTGGTATAATAAAGAAAAAAAAGTCACAGATGCTCATCAGGAAAATGCTTATTACTTTGTGCATAGTTTATAGTTTACTTAATGAAATAGGCAGTGTAAAATAAGTTGCATACTTCTCTCATGGAATCCTTTTGAACTTATTCAGAAAGCAATTAGAGAGAATATGATTGTAGGAATATAAAAAATGTTTGGAGAGCCTGGCCGGTGTGACTCAGTGGTTGAGTGTCGACCCATGCACCAAGAGGTGGCTGGTTCGATTCCTGGTCAGGACACATGCCCAGGTTGTGGGCCCGATCCCCAGTGGGGGGCATGCAGGAGGCGGCCAATCGATGTTCTCTCTCATCGATGTTTCTATCTCTCTCTCCCTCTCCCTTCCTCTCTCTCTAAAATCAATAAAGAAAAACATAAAAAAAAATGTTTGGAGAGCCTGACAGACATCTTATCCTCTCTCCAATCAGGAATGTGCTCTCCCACTCTACTGAAGCAGCTATAACAAGGTCAATAGCTACTTCTGTGTTGCTATATCCAATGATCAGTTCAAAATTCTTAGCTTTCTTGACCTACCTGCAGCATTTGAACCAGTTGATGACTCACTTCTACTTGAATGACTTTCTTCCATTGGCTTCCTGGACCTCACTCTCTCTGGGTGCTCTAACCCCAAAGCCATTCATTCTCAGTGTCCTTTGCTGAATCCTCATCTTCCCAGATTCTAAACATTGCAGTGGCCAGGGCTCAGTCTTTAAACCACTTCTCTTTCTCTTTTCTATCTGGTCTGACTCTCTTGGTGAGCTCATACTATCTCGTGGTTTAAATGACATCTACACATAGATGACTTTCAAATTTACTCCCCAGCTGATACTTCTCTCAACTCCAGGCTCCACCTGGATGTCTAATAGGTCTTTCTAACTTCATACGCCCAGGACTCAACTTCTCATTCCCTTCCTCCAAATCTGCTCTTCCTGAGGCTTCACCATCTCAGTTGCTACAAAAACTTTGGATTGCTCTTAACTCCTCTGTTTGTCACAACACATGTCCAGTCCTTAAACTACTGCTGTGGGCTCTACCTTTAATATATTAATATATACAATCCAACCGGTGACTACCACTATTTTTATCCACGCTGCTATCACTTTTTGCCCAGATTATTAAAATGGCTTCTTTTTTAAAATATGTTTTTACTGATTTTTTTTAGGGAGAGAGAGATAGAAACATTGATCGGCTGCCTCCTGCACGCCCCCTACTGGGAATCGAGCCTGCAACCTAGGCATGTGCCCTGACCGGGAATCGAACCGGGGCTTCTCAGTCCATGGGATGATGCTCAATCCACTGAGCCACACTGGCTGGCTAAAATGGTTTCTTAATAGGTGTCCCTACATTTCCCGTTTTTTTTCCAATCCATTTACATGACAGCTGGAGAAATCCTTTAAAAACTCAAATTAGATCATGTCACCCCTCTGTTCAAAATTTTTTGATTTTGTTACCGTCTCACTCAGAATGAATGTCAATGTACTCATGATGGTTTGAAAGACACTATATGATCTGATAGGCCTTGTACCTCTTCTCTAATCTCATATGCTTCTATCCACCTTGCTCATTGTACTCTAGCCACGCTGGCTTACTTGCTATTTATTATACATCAAGCACACCAAACACGTTTCTGTGTCAGGAATTTTGTTCTTGCTGTTTTATTTGCCTGGGATTCTCTTTCCCCAGATAGTCATATGGCTTGTTTTTAAACTCCTTTAGATCACTGCTCAAAGTCATTTCCTCAACTAGGCCTTCCTTGATGACTCTATGTAAAATAGTGAACCGAACTCTAGAGAAATTCCTAGAGTTTATATTAAACCAATTCCATTGGTTTATATTAAATTTTGTCCCACAGTATTAATCATTCTATAAAATACTATATATTTTTTATTTTGTTTATTATTTTTCACACTTCCTATAGAATATAATCTCCATGAAGGCAGAGATTTTTTAAAAATATGTTTTTATGGACTTTTTTGAGAGAGGAAGGGAGAGAGAGAGAGAGAAACATTGATGTAAGAGAGAAACATCGATTGGCTGCCTCCTGCACGCCCCCTAGTGGGGATTGAGCCAGAAACCTCGGCATGTGCCCTGACTGGGAATTGAACCAGGACCTCTCATTCTATGGGAAGATGCTCAATCCATTGAGCCACACTGGCTTGGTGAGGGCAGAGATTTTTATTGTTTTATTTCATAGCTATATCCTCAGTATGTGGAGCAGTGTATTGTACATAATAGGTGCTCATTAAATATTTATTAAATAAATGTTCATCTGAAGTATCTTCATCTTTTGTGTCCTGCACAGTTCATTGGTGATCTATTCTCATAAGGTTTGATATATTTTGAGCTTCTGCTGAGTTTTCTTAAGTTCTGACATGTCAGCACTAGCCAGTATTTTCAAGGCTGTGGGTGCCATTTAAAATGTTTTGTGTTAGCCCGGCCAGTGCACCAAGAGGTTGCCAGTTCGATTCCCGGTCAGGGCACATGCCCAGGTTGTGGGTCCAGTGGGACGCATGCAGGAGGCGGCCAACTGATGTTCTCTCTCATCGGTATTTCTATCTCTCCCCCTCTCTCGCTAACATCAATAAAGGAAAAAAATGTTTTGTGTTTAACTTATTTATTTACATATTTCAGAATATCCATTTTTAAAATCCTCACCTGGGGATATTTTTATTGATTTTAGCGAGAGAAAGAGAGAGACAGGGACAAAGAAAGAGAGAAACATCGATCGGTTGCCTCCAATACAAACCCCAACAGGGGACCGAAACAGCAACCTAATAATGTGCTCTGTCAGGGAATGAACCTGAGACCTTTCGGTGTACCAGACGATGCTGCAACCAACTGAGTCACGTGGCCAGGGCAGAATATCCATGGTTTTAATTTAACTAAATGTTTAGTAGGTGTATTAACTTCCTATTGCTGTTGTAACATATAACACAAAACTAGTGGCTTAAAACAACGAAAATGTATTAGTTTATGGTTATAGGAGTCAAAAGTCCAAAATGGTTCTTTTGAGGGTAAAACCAAGGTGTTGTCCAGGCTGCATTCCTCCTGGAGGCTCTTGGGATGAATCAGTTTTCTTGTCTTTTCCAGCTTCTAAATAGCTTTCCACATTCATTGGCTCATCCCCCCATCAATTTGAAGTCCGCTCTCCTCTTCAGATGTCTTTTTCTGACTCTCCTTCCTCCTTTTGTCCCTTATAAAGACCCTCAGGATTACATTGCGTGCCCCTGGATAAGCCAGGATAATCTCATGATTTCAAAATTCTTAATTTAATCACATCTGCAATTTAACATATTCACAAGTTCTGTGTTTAGGATGTAGACACCTTTGAAGGGTCATTATTCTGCCTACCACATAAGGTTGAATTTTTTTCTTTTTTTTTAATTAATTTATTTTTGTTACAGATGTTTCTCCTTTTTTCCCCATTGACACCCTCCTCCCCATCCCCCAAGGTTGAATTTTTAACAGAATGAATTTAAAGTGGTGATAGAAGACACGTCAAAATCTAAGCAAATAATGAAATCATTCCCAAGGCAATATATGGATCTTAATATGAGAACATTAGGTATAAAAATAAAAATTTTTCGTGTTGTTTATAATCCTGCCAGTACCGTTAAAAGAATATATTCTGCAAACTAGTCTGCAAGTTCAGGTTTTCATCTTAGCCAAGAAGGAAATGCTGATGTTTATGCAAATTTGATTTAAAACATTATCAGGTCTTTATTAAATAGCAAACTGGTTTGTTTCTAGTCTGGGATGAAGGTTCAAGTGATTTTTATTTGCTCTAAACCTTGGCTAATCCTGAATATACACATAAGGGTATTTGTTCTTCTCTGTGTTATCATAGACATGAAAATCCTCTGTATTGATTTTTATAGTCAGTAAAAACAGGAAGCTGAAGGTGAGAACTTGGATGCACTGCCTAGGGAGAGTGAAACTCACATGAGAACGCGTCACATAAAGCTTGTGCAAAGCCCAAAGAGCCAAACATCTAACCAAGACCATTCTCACCTCCGTCCAAGAATGAGTTTTATTCTCATATTTGCCCATTGGACTGAGTAGGCATTCCTGTGATCTATGTGGCAGAGGTCAAGAAAGCTGTGACTAGACATTATGAACAGAATGACTGGGGAAATGATGAGACAGGACTATGGAGGGGCTGTCTGCTCAGTATCTCCCACCAACCTTTTTCTTCTTTCTAGGTTCTTCCCTTGTTGGTCTGTCCCAGCCTTTGCGTTTCTCATTATTACAGTGATTCTATTGGATTAATACATTAGGTCTCCACACGTGCAAATTAAGCCTGTGTGAAATTAGCATATAGGTGTGAAACTTTAGGATATATTAATCAAATTAGCCTGTGATTCACTGTGAAAGGTCCTGAGAAACACGAAGCACTAAAATCTATTTGATTTAATAATAGAGAAAACAAAATGATGATGGAGTCCTGCTGAAGAATACTTCTAAATGGGGTCCTTCAGTGAAGGGAATGATGGGGCAGCCATCCAAGCTGTTCTTGTGTGATGAGAAGAAAATGGCATCATTGAAAGTAGGTAGAGAACATTGCATAGCAGGAGGACATCGTATACTATTTTTCCCATTATTTCATTGATTCTTTTATATTTGACCATGAGACAGTATGGATGAGATGAGACTGAAAGGTATTCTGGAGAATCTTAAAGGTCTTAAGAAGGTTAAGTTAAGTGAAACATCTTTGCAAGTCTCTATGCTTTCAGACAACTTACTAAGACATCCACATTTATTAAATCTATACACAAAAGCCTGGCCCGTGTGGCTCGGTGGTTGAGTGTTGACCCATGCACCAAGAGGTCGCTGGTTTGATTCCCAGTCAGGGCACATGCCCAGGTTGTGGGCCTGATCCCCAGTGGGGGGCATGCAGGAGGCGGCCAATAGATGTTCTCTCTCATCGATGTTTCTATCTCTCTCTCCCTCTCCCTTCCTCTCTCTCTAAAAATCAATAAAGAAAAAAAATTTATACACAAAAGTGATCTCAAAGATGATTCCAAAGGTGTTGATTCTGTAACATCACAAGGGAGAAACTTGAGCAATGGAAAGTCTTTATTTGCAGCAATGTACGTCTTCAACGTAATCACATATTTATATGATTTTTTTACCATAATTATGGATATTTGGAATATAATTTGACACATTCAAATTGGCTGGCGTAAAGCCATAAATATAAGGAATTTTAATCTAGTTACATGACTAAGACTCTAAAACCTGTGGGGGTTGGGTGTCTAAAAGTAGTGTTTATATATTAAATTATCTTAGCACTTGGCATACATGTACAATTTCTCTTAAGGTCTATAGAAATGGTATTAGGAAATAGGAGCATTCGCAATTTTGATACAACAATAGAATTGCATTTATTATTTCTGCAAATATTATACAGATACGGACATGACTGGTTAAATTTTGTGACCCTATTACATTATATACATCCATGTTATAGAAATTATCTTTAAAATTTTGGCGCTGTAACAAATTCTTCTGTTAATGAACTTCTTGGTTGAGAAAATATGTGTTAATTAACAGATACCACTTCATTTTTAAAGTGTATATCACTAAACATATCATTTTTTGTTTTTTACTATATCCCTTGATAATTTAATTTAAAATTTTATGTGTTTTGTTTTTAATAACTGTCATGTTTTTAGTGTAATCATCTCCCCAACCTTACGCATTTATTTTGATGTCTTATTCTTGACACTCAGTGGTGTGGCTGTGTTTATAAAATACTAAAGATCTTAATGAAAATGAGAGGGTATATTAGTCTGTTTTTCAAATGTCTCTAGAGCTTTGAGACAATGACATTAAATGGGAACACATTAAAAATCATTTAATGGAAATGACAATCTCAGAGAGCTTTTTTCTTTTACCCTACATCTTACAGCTTTACCTGTCACATAGTAGGTTCGCAGTTAATGTTGATTGAGTAATTAAAGGAAAAGATCCTATTTCTTTTTACCCCAGTAACCTTAACATCAGCTGTTCATTTTTAACAAATAAATAACCAATACCAGTCACTCACTCCAGGAAATGAAATAACTATGTTTTTCTTTTCTCTTTCCTTCTCTTTCCTTCTCTCTTCCCCTCTCCTCTCCTCCCCTCCCCTCCCCTCCCCTCTCCTCCCCTCCCCTCCCCTTCCCTCCCCTCCCCTCCCCTCCCCTCCCCTCCCCTCTCCTCTCCTCTCATTTTTACACAAATACTCTTGATTTCAGAGGCACCAATCTTTTCTGTATTTCTTCACACAAATCAGACTCCTTGTTCAAATTTTCCTTCCTTTCATTTTTTCTTTCAGCTCCAATTATGTTGAAACCCTTCTGCCTCATCGACATGTTTTCTCTTTTATTTATTCAACACCTATATACTAAGCTCCCATTGTGTACCAGAAATTGGTGAAGGCACAAATGTATGTAATCTTTGTTTTCACGGGCTTGACATTTTAATGGAGGGAGATTGAGAATTAACAAATAGATAAATAAAGAAATTTGTACTAAGTTAATCTATTGGGTTGATATGTACACATCCCCCCCAAAAGATATATCAAAGTCCTAATCCCCATATATACCAAATATGACCTTATTTGGTAAAACCATCTGCAGATATAATTAAGTTAACTATGTCAAGATGAGATCGTCTTGGATTGGGTAGGAACAAGGTCTAAATCCAATGACAGGTGTCTTTATGAGAAAAGAGGAAGACACAGAGGCACAGAAAGAAAGCCATGTTGCCTGGCCGGTGTGGCTCAGTGGTTGAGCATCGACCCATGCACCAAGAGGTCACCGGTTCGATTCCCGGTCAGGGCACATGCCCAGGTTGTGGGCCCAATCCCCAGTGGGAGGCATGCAAGAGGCGGCCAATCGATGTTCTCTCTCATCGATGTTTCTATCTCTCCCTCTCCCTTCCTCTCCTTCTCTAAAGTCAATAAAGAAAAAAAAAATTAAAAAAAGGAAAGAAAGCCATGTGAAGGAGACTAAAGTTGGAGTTACGAAACCCCAAGCCAAGGAATGTCCATGGTTTGGGTAGCACCAGAAGCTGGAGAGAGGAGGCATGGGAGAGATTCTCCCTCAGAGCCTCCAGAGAGGATCAATTCTGCCAACACTGATTTTGAAGTTATGGCCTCCAGAACTGTGAAAGTAGAATTTTCTGTTGTTTCAACAGTTGAGATTGTGGCAATTTCTAGAGAAGCCTTAGAAAACTAACACAATCGAGATGCTGAAAAGCACTATTTTTTAAAATTAATTAATTAATTAATTAATTAATTAATTAATTTTTGTTACAGATGTTTCTCCTTTTTCCCCCATTGACACCCTTCTCCCCATCCCCCCCACCCTGTCCCCAGCTTTGTTGTCCATGTCCATTGGTTATGTTTACATGCATATAAGTTCTGTGGTTTATCTCTTCCCCCACCCCCTCTTCTGAGGGTTTTCAGTCTGTACCCTACTTCCATGTCCCTGTTCCTCAGACTGTTATGTTCATTATATTCCACAAATAAGTGAGATCATGTGATATTTGTCTTTCTCTGCTTGGCTTGTTTCGCTTAGCATAATACTCTCCAGGTCCCTCCATGTCATCTCAAAGGATAAGAGATCTTTCTTTCTCACAGCTGCATAGTATTCCATTGTGTATATGTACCACAGCTTTTTTATCCACTCGTCTACTGATGGACACTCGGGCTGTTTCCAGATCTTAGCGATTGTAAATAGTGCTGCTATGAACATGGGGGTACATATATTCTTTCTGATTGGTGTTTCAGGCTTCTTAGGGTATATTCCTAGAAGTGAGATCACTGGGTCAAATGGCAATTCAATGTTTAATTTTTTGAGGTAACACCATAGTGTTTTCCATAGTGGCTGTACCAGTCTGCATTCCCACCAGCAGTGTAGAGAAGCACTATTGAATTAAAAAAAATAGAAATGGAAGTTAGAGATTGTGAGCGTATGGAAAAAAAAACAAACTGCAAATTTAAATGTGGGAGTATATGACATTTGGTCAAATATCTAAAAGAGGTAAGGAGCTGAGCCATGCAGAAATCTAGAAGATATTTTCATATGCAAAGAGCAAGGGTCCAGAAGATGGTTATGCATTGAAGGAGCAGCAGGAAGGACAGTTGGATGGCCAGTATGAGCAAGGGCAGACAGAGGAAAACAAGATCAGTAACCAGCCCTGAGGCTGCTTGATAAGGGTGTCCTGTAGGTGAGGTTATACACAGTGAGATGTGACTTGGTAGAAGGTAATGCACCAGGACGTAGTGTTATAATTTAGGTGCTCTATGGAACTATGTTTTTCTTTCTGTGTGGAATTTATAGGAAGTTAAAATAAACCCTCTTGTGCCCAAACATTGACTGTCAATCAGGGTGATTATATTTACTATGGACTAACAAAAAATAGATGGTAGTATTTACTGAATACTAATGATATGTGCCAGGCACTACTCTAATTGCTGTGCACAGAGACCTGTTTAATTCTCATAACAATCCCATGAGAGAGGTGTTTTCATTTCCTTTTTAAAAATTATTATATATATTTTTTATAGTAAAAAATCTCTTTTTTTTCCTTTATTGATTTTAGAGAGAGAGGGAGAGGGAGTGAGAGCTTGAAACATCAAGCTGAGAGAGAACATCAATTGGCCACCTCCTGCATGCCCCCCACTGGGGATCAGGCCCACAACCTGGGCATGTGCCCTGACCAGGAATCGAACTGGTGACCTCTTGGTGCATGGGTCGACACTCAACCACTGAGCCACACCGGCCAGGCATATTTTTTTTTTTGAGAGGAAAGTAGAGAGAAAGAGAGATAGAAACATCGATGAGAGAGAACATCGATTGGCCGCCTCCTGCATGCCCCCCACTGGGGATCGGGCCCACAACCTGGGCATGTGCCCTGACCAGGAATCGAACTGGTGACCTCTTGGTGCATGGGTCGACACTCAACCACTGAGCCACACCGGCCGGGCTTCATTTTCTTTTTTAAGGATGAGGAAACTAAGATTCAAGTGAGGTAACTAACTTGTACACAGTTTTAGAACAAATTAGCTCGCACAATTGGCATTTGAATTCAGGTCCATGTGAAATGAAAGCCTGTGTTTATAAATTCTCTGTTATTTTGACCCATCTACTCAAACGATATATATATAATTACAAATAAAAAGCCCAATTAATTAGGTATTTAAAGCTTAGAAGACAATCTAAGGGCTTGAACTAGAAGAATCTTTTATCTTCGTATATCATTTGAAATCCCTGTTTGACATATTATTTAATTATGTTAGGCTCAGGGTAAAGTATGCAGTTTAAGAAATAATAGCTGACAAACCTTTGCTAGTAAGTTCATTTCTTCCATCACTGTATCCAGTCAACACTACAAGCGATTGTGTTTTCCCTTGACATTCAAAAGGATTTTGACATTTCTATCTCATTAATGTCAATATTGTTTCTATGTATGGGTATAATGAATATGCACTTGTTTTTAAAATTTTTTATTTCATTTTATTGATTTGAGCGAGAGAGAGAGAGAAAGAGAAACATCAACGGGGGAGAGGAACATCGATTGGCTGCCTCGCGCACACGCCCCGACCTGGGATCAAACCTGCAACCTGGGCATGTGCCCTGACTGGGAATTGAACCTGCAACCTTTTGGTGCACGGGATGATGCTCGAGCCAACTGAGCTACACCAGCCAAGACTGAATGTGCATTTCTTTAAAGATAAAATTCCAATGAGTGTAGTAAATAAATTACTTGATATTTCCTCAATACATTTGATGGGAAATTAATAATACAGTGAAGATAAATGTTTTATTTATGAAATGTTGCTTTCTCAGAAATATAGATAATTCATCTTTACTTTTTTTCTCCCTTTTTAACTAGTCCTTAAAGACCACTTACTATGAAATCTGCTATGAGATAAACTGAAGAGCTTTTAATCTAGCTTGTGAAGTTTAGAAAATGTAAGAGACATAATTGTGATGTTTTGTTGAGGCTTTTATTTTTTAGTATAATGGCGTAATCTTTTCTAAAGCAAAAATAAGCAGTGCTATTTTTTCTACCCTTTGTAAATTAGCTCCAATTTTAAAATTCTGTTTTTATATTTGCTTGTTATTCTTTTTGTTTTGGTCAAGGTAAATTTGATCTAATTAAAATGATAATTGGAATTAGTCAAGATAGGAGTGCAGTTATATAGGTCACATCTGATTTTTTTATCTTCATTTTCTCCAGTCCTATTTGAGACAGCTAACATCTTCCTTTTTCTACTAATTATATTTATTATTTTTTCATTCTTACTTATTTAAATGACTCTCTAGTCCTCCATTTACTCTTTGTTTCAGGTTCTTAGTTGAGTGATTTAGATTGTAGACTAATTCAGGTCAAAACATTTTCTTAGCATATCACTTGAGATTCCTAGAAGAATCTCTTGAGGAATTATAAATGTCATTATTATATAAAGGGCTTTAATATAATAATAATGAATATTCTGCAGCTTATTACAAAAAGAAATTAGGTTTACCAGTACCTTAGTTCAACACATTTTTTTTAAACTATAAAAAATCATCTTAACACAGTTCTTTACTGGCTTATTGATATCAACTTAGGAAATACAGATATCTATGTTCAGCAAGCAACATTAATGAATGTTTTTAAAGTGGTTAATTAGTAAAGTTTTTGTGCTGCAAACCAATTTTAAATAATAGCTTAAATAGTGTACCTTCATGATTGTTTTTATTTCTTTGATATTGAATTTACACTTACAAACCAATCTCTCATAGTAGCAATGAAGGCCCCTATTTGGACATGTTTATGTTGTCAATAATTCATAAGTAGCAACTTTGAAAAACTCAGAGCACTTTCAAGACAACTCACAGAATAGTTTTTTTTTTTTTTTATATGAAATCCATTAAGACTTTGTTTCTACCTAATATGTGAATTTTGATAGGAGTTGAAAACATCAATTTTCTAAAATTTTAACATATCTTTTTTTTTTAATTTATTTTTTTTATTAATTTATTTTTGTTACAGATGTTTCTCCTTTTTTCCCCATTGACACCCTCCTCCCCATCCCCCCACCCTGTCCCCAGCTTTGTTGTCCATGTCCATCACTTATGCATACATACGCATAAGTTCTGTGGTTTATCTCTTCCCTCCCCCCCCACCCCCTCTTCTGAGGGGTGTCAGTTTATACCCTACTTCCACATCTCTGGGTCTACCCTGTTCCTCAGACTGTTATGTTCATTATATTCCACAAATAAGTGAGATCATGTGATATTTGTCTTTCTCTGCTTGGCTTGTTTCGCTTAGGATAATACTCTCGAGGTCCCTCCACGTCATCTCAAAGGATAAGAGATCTTTCTTTCTTACAGCTGCATAGTACTCCATTGTGTATATGTACCACAGCTTTTTTATCCATTCATCCACTGATGGACACTTGGGCTGTTTCCAGATCTTAGCTATTGTAAATAGTGCTGCTATGAACATGGGGGTACATGTATTTTTTCTGATTGGTGTTTCAGGCTTCTTAGGGTATATTCCTAGAAGTGGGATCACTGGGTCAAATGGCAATTCAATTTTTAATTTTTTGAGGTAACACCATAATGTTTTCCACAGTGGCTGCACCAGTCTGCATTCCCACCAGCAGTGTACTAGAGTCCCCTTTTCTCCACACCCTCGCCAACACTTGTTGTTTGATGATTTGTTGATGGCGGCCATTCTGACAGGTGTGAGGTGATACCTCATTGTTTTTTTAATTTGCATCTCTCTGATGATTAATGATGTTGAGCATTTCTTCATATGTCTCTTAGCCATTTGTATGTCTTAACATATCTTTACCAAATACTCAAGCTGGGAGAAAGTGCCTTCTTGTGTTTTCTGATATGAATCTTGAGGAATTCATAGTTTCAATAATAAAATAGGACTGTTCCCTCTTACTGCCCACACTCGAACCTAATGTCCTGATATTAGGAGGCCATAGGTATATAATTTTTTAATTCGTGACTTGTAATTGATTTTTGACAGAGAAAGCTAACTCAGAATTTCTGTGGCTACCAGCACCCTGGCAAAGCTTTTTGCACAAATTTTGTGTTCAATTTGGAAAGTGAACTAGAGAAGATAAAACTATAAATCCATAATTCCATTCTCTATTTAAATAACTGGAGTCATTGTGATGCCTCAATGATAGCAAGCTAGAGTAGACACAGATAATACAATTACAATTCACTATAGTTAAGAGTAAACCTGTTTGCCCTGGCCGGTTTGGCTCAGCGGTTGGAGCGTCGGCCTGTGGACCAGAGAGTCCTGGGTTCAGTTCCCGCTAAGGGCACGTAAAAAAAAGGAGTAAACCTGTTTAACATTTAGGAATTACCAATCCAGATTTTAATATGTAACTGAAAGAAAGATTTTTCATTTGACACATCCTTAGAAAGAATCCTTACAAGCAAAATTGCAAACTGATGGTAGTGATATAAACATTATTTTGTTCATTAGATTCCACATATAAGTGAGATCACATGGTATTTGTCTTTCTCTGACTAGTTTATTTCACTGAGCTTTAATTGCAATCACCTTTAGTATTTTGAGTATACATTTGGCCAACTATTGTTGTATTTTCCTTCGCAATTTCAGAATAATACTTTCATATTTCAAATTAAACATTGCTATAACATGTAATAAAGAATCATATATTTCTTCATTAAAGACATTTATGTGTGGAAATGTTTCCAAAGGAAAGATACATTTTTATTTGTTTATTTGGTTGGTTGGTTGGTTATTTCAATTTTTATTGAGGCAATATTGATTAACAGAATTATGTAAATTTTAGGTGTGCAGCTATACTTTATTGCATGCCGTCCACCAAAAGTCTAGTTTCTTTACATTACCATATATTTTACCTGACCCACTTTCCCCATTTCCCGCCTTTACCCCTTTTGCTCTCTTTCTACCCTCCTTCCCTTCTGATATCTGTATCTGTGAGTTTGCTGTTGTTTAGTTAGTTCATTTGCTATTTTTGTTTCATATTCCACATATGAGTGGAATCATGTGGGGTTTTTTCTATCTGGCTTATTTCCTTAATACCCCAAGAGCCATCCATGTTGTCACAAATGACACTATTTCATATTTTTAATGACCGAGTAGTATTCCATTGTATGTGTGTGTGTGTGTACACTACGTCTTTATTTTTAATTTTTTTTTCCTTTATTGATTTTTTAAAGAGAGAGGAAGTGAGAGGGAGAGAGAGATAGAAACATCAATGAGAGAGAACATCGATTGGCCGTCTCCTGCATGCCCCCCACTGGGGATCGGGCCCACAACCTGGGCATGTGCCCTGATCGGGAATCGAACCGGCGACCTCTTGGTACATGGGTCAATGCTCAACCACTGAGCCACACCAGCTGGACCACTACGTCTTCTTTATCCATATATCTGTTGATGGATATTCAGGTTGTTTCCATATCTTAGCTATTGTAAACAATGCAGTAAACATAGGGGTACATATAACTTTTTAAATTAGCATTTTCATATTCTTTGGATAAAGACCCAAAACAGTAATTGTTGGATTAAATGGTAGCTCTATTCTTAATTTAAGAAAACTTTATACTTTTTTCCATAGTGGTTGCACCAACAGTGCACAAGGGTTTCCTTTTCTCCACATCCCCTCTAACACTTGTTATTTCTTATCTTTCGATAACAGCCATTTTAACAGACATGATTTTGATTTGCATTTCCCTAACATTAGTGATATTGAACATATTTCCATATGTCTTTTGGCCATCTGTATGTCTTTCTCAGAAATATGCTTATTCAGATTCTCTGCCCGTTTTTTAATTGAATTGCTGGTTTTCTTTGTTGTTGAGTTATATGAGTTCTTTATATAGTTTGCATATTAATCCCTTGTCAGAAGTAACAGTTAAAAATATCTCCTCCCATATTGTTGGTTGCTTTTTTGTTTCATTGATGGTTTTCTTTCCTGTACACAAGTTTTTAGTGTGATGTAGTCCCCATTTATTTTAGCTTTTGTTACCCTCACCTTTGGAGTCAAATTTACAAAAACACCACTGAGACCAATGTCCAGAAGCTTAGTGCTGTGTTTTCTTCTATGTATTTTATTGTTTTAGATCTTACATTCAAGTATTTAATCTATTTTGAATTATTTTGTGTGCATGATATACGATGGTGGTCTAGTTTTGTTCTTTTGCATGTGGCTGTCGAGTTTTCCCAACACTCATTATTGGAGAATCTTTCATTTTCCATTATACATTCTTGCTTCCTTTGTTGGAAATTAGTTTCTCATATTTATGTGAATTTACTTCTAGGTTCTCAGTTCTGTTCCATTGATCTATGTGTCTGTTTTACTGCCTATACCACACAGTTTCAAATATTATAGCTTTGTAGTATAGTTTGAAATTAGGAAGTGTGCTACCTCCAGCTTTGTTCTTTTTTCTCAAGATTGTTTTGGCTAGTCAGGGTTTTTTGTGGTTCCATACAAATTTTAGGATATTTTGTTCTATTCCTGTGAAAATTGCCATTTGTGTTTTGATAAGAATTACATTGAATCTATAAATTGCTTTAGGTAATATGGACATTTAAAAAAATGTTAGTTCTTTCAACCCATGATCATAGCATTTTTTAAATTTCTTTTTATGAAAGACACACTTCTAAAAGTGTGCAGTAAATGCATGAATTATTTCTACTCTCACATATCTTAGAAAATTTTAAAAGTAAACAATGTAACCCTATAAATTCAAAAAATAAGTAAATAAACAAGCCAAACCAGAAAAAAAAAAGGGGGAGGATAAGGCAGAATTAAGGTAATTTTGTATTAAGGATCCTATTAGGATATTGGACATGTGTGTTTTCTTTCTTTCTAAAAGATGAAATTGAGTAAGGGCTGAATGAATAAAGGTGAGGGAGATTTTAAAAGTTGGGAAGCGTTTAGTAGGAAGGTGGGATACATGGAGCAAAGTTCCTGACGATGTCGGAAAGAGTGCAATCAAGACCATTGATTGAAAAGACCATTTCATCATTCAAGACAGAAGCAGGGAAGTATTAATGGGTGACATGGAAACCGCATTGTCTTCTGTTTATGCTCTAAACCATAAAGAAAGGTGTTATAGCCCTGGTCAGTTTGGCTCAGTGGTTAGAGCATTGGCCTGGGGACTAAAGGGTCTCAGGTTTGATTCTCAGTCAAGAGCACGTAGCTGGGTTGCAGGTTCGATCCCCGGCACCAGTCAGGGTCATGCGGGAGGCAACCAATTAATATGTCTCTCTCACATCGATGTTTCTCTCTCTCTCACTCTCTCTCCCTCCCTCCCTTCCCTCTCTAAAAATCAATAAAACAAAAAAAAATATCCTCGGGTGAGGATTAACCAAAAAAAAAAAAAAAAAAAAAAAAAAGAAAGGTTTGAGCCAAAGAGATTAAAGAGTTTGAGAGAATAGTGAAAGTTTGCAATTATTGTAATGGGAACAGAGAAAATGGAAAATGACCAAAACAATAACACAAGTTTGATTGAAGTAAAACTAATTCTAATGCCCACTCTCATTGAATGTCTAAACAGTCCTGATGGCAGATCTGAGAATTAAATGGTTCCACAATCATGAAAAAAATGTTTATGTAAAAAAATCACCCTATATTAAGCTGCTAAATAATCAATTGATCTCACTCTTTTGACCTCTTTCAATTCCTATTAGGGGAAAAAATGTGTTATGAAGCAAAGTTTTACCACCGTCATATTCCTGTTCTAAGAATTTATAAAATCTTTAAAAATGTATGACTGTTTTTTGGATTTGTGTTTAGAATCATTTTAATACTTTTATAACCACCTTTAGAGAATTATAACTCATTTAATCGATTACTCACATGCTACTTACACAGTGCACTCTTATTTTTATTTTTTTAATCCTCACCTGAGGATATTTTTCCACTTATCTTCAGATAGAGTAGGAGGGAGGGAGAGAGGGAGAGAGAGAGAAACATCGACGTGAGAGAGACACGTCGATTGGTTGCCTCCCGCACGACCCCAACCAGGGCCAGGGACAAACTGCAACCGAGGGACCTGCCCTTGATCAGAATCGAACCCACAACTCATTGGTCCGCAGGCCAACGTTCTTATCACTGAGCCAAACTGGCCAGGGCCAAGGTGCACTCTTAATAATTCATGGTAACAGCAGTGACAAGAATTACTTTGAAAATGAGGACCAAATGAAGTTTATAGTAGTGTGTGTACATGCACATGCATACAGGTGTCTTTATTTGGGCCCAATTCTTGAAAACTTATTTGTAAGCCATTACTTTGAAATATTTCAGCCACTCTCAGAGATATGAAAGCAAGAAATAATGGACTGAATAAGTAAACATAAATTGTTCTTTTAGGTTGTTAAACATAACTTAGTGATATTTTCTGATGAGAGTTGATATTTACAATATGGAAGTTCAAATGATCTGGTGTTAAATACTTTGATGACTGCATAACTCTTTTACTGAATATCTGAAGCTCTGTGTTCTGGCAATGGACCTTCATTGGCTTTTAGTAGTAATATTGAAATATAAAAATACGAAGAATTATAGTGTTGTGTAGTTGCTTTTTGGTCTTTCATGTGTTAATAAAAACATGTATTTGTTAAATTTAGTGCATTTAAATTATGTAAAAATGAGAAAATGTCTTCTTCAATGACATTTGATAAGCTAAGACTAAATATAAATTACATAATATTTTATTTTTTCTGATAATTTCTTCGTTTTTTAAATTTATTTTTTCCTTTATTGATTTTAGAGAGAGAGGAAGGGAGAGGGAGAGAGAGATGGAAACATCGATGAGAGAGAACATCGATTGGCCGCCTCCTGCTTGCCCCCCACTGGGGATCGGGCCCACAACCTGGGCATGTGCCCTGACCGGGAATCGAACCAGCGACCTCTTGGTGCATGGGTAGACACTCAACCACTGAGCCACACCGGCCAGACTTTCCGATAATTTCTGTCACAGAAACAACCTCTTCCAAGTTCTCTGGGACAGGCCACTTCAAAGAAATATATGACCCCTCTCTAGATCTGGATGCTTGTCAGGATTAGATCTCTTCACAGAAACATTAAGAAAAAGCTTTTGCAATAGGAACATTTCAGCATGTACGGTAATCTGTGTGAAAGGCATTGTTCTTCTATGGATGACCTCTTTGCACGGAGTGATAGCTTTATCCTTTTTCACATCATTATGTTTGCTGGGGGAAAATCCTGCTGTGTTACATCATAATAACATGTAATCTTCTTGCTCAGTTTAGCTGAGATTTAAGGAGACTGTTCATAAAAGCTGTTCTTTAAAGTCTGATCTATAATTTTGCAGAATCACCCCAGCAGAAAAGCAAGAAGCTTTATAAGAAAGATACAACCATTAAAACTCTTAAATGAAGATTAGTTTCAAGTTTTACAATCCGGTACCAAACCATCTGGCAAAGCTCATGTCAGGTTTTAAACCTCTGAGCTTTCTAAGTGTTAATTCATCCCCCTTCCCTAACATTCCTCCTTCCCTAAACACATCCGCATACACTCGACTTGTTGATGATTAAGATAAAAGATCTAATTAAATGCTCCAAGCTTGTTGAGTTTTCCACCTGGTGATTTGTTACCCTTGAAGACAATTTCAAAATAGCTGTTTGCTTTTGGCAGAATCCTGAGAATCCTATGGATACATGAATATATTCCTCCCAAATTAATCTTCTCTTTTTACCATACTTCTCTTCGGTCTAATTACATGCAGAAGGAGGGTCAGCGTATAGGTGTGAAATGAAACCACTTCAAAGGGACTCAGACCAGTGTGGGAAATATTGGACAAATCTATGAAATTACCCTACACTGTTTTCCTAAATAGCTCATCACTTGAGCTTTGATGGTGGCAGTTATCCTGGAAAAAGTACCACCTCTAAATAAATTGTCGTTTTATTAAACTGGTGTTAAATTGTTTCTGCACGATGCCATTTACCACTAGCAGGTTGCGGTTTGCTTTCAGAAATCCATTTCTCTTGACACCAGTTTGACAAAACAATGTAAATAAAGCAAAAAAAACATGCAAACAATAACGGAGGATTAATCATAAGACATGGGTGTTCCAGATTCCCAATGTCCTGTCGTGCCAGAATGCTGATAAACGTAGGTTTGCATGTCCATTTAATTCTGACAAATGGCCCTGGCCGGTTTGGCTCAGCGGTTAGAGTGTCGGCCTGCGGTCCGGAGAGACCCGGGTTCGGTTCCCGCTAAGGGCATGTACTTTGGTTGCAGTTTGTCCCCGGCCCTGGTTGGTCGTGTGGGTGGCAGCCACTCGATGTGCCCCTTTCACGTCGATGTTTCTCTCTCTCTCTCTTCCTCTCTCTCCCTCCCACTCTATCTGGACAAAAAAAGAAAAAAAAAAAAAAAAGATAATTCTGACAAATGTCCCCTAATTACCCTGTGGACAGGAAACATTACTTCATTGTATATTTTTTGCAGTGGCTTCATCTCCAAAAATCATGGTATAAATTCAGCTTGTGAGTTTATCCAGGAATACTGTACTTTGTATAATTTATTAGGCAAGCTTAAATTTGTCCTATTTCTCCAAGCATGTAATCTATACATAACTTTTAGGAAACAATATCTGAAGGATACTTGAAAAGTTTAAATGAATATCAAATCTCAAACCCCACCTTTGAATTTACTCAATCCAACCCCTATGCTTCTTGCCTCCATCCAAAGATGTTTTCATTGATTTTTAAGCAAATTTAAAAGCGTTGTTTAACATTTTAATCAGTCAATTTCTTTTAAATGTTTCAATAGTCACTTAGGCTTGAGATCTTTTTTATTTACCTTTATGAATTAATTTATCTATAAACAAAAGGGGTTTCTCCAATTAGAGGGTATATAATAATTTTTTAAAGTAAAGAATAATTAATGTCTGACTTCCCTGTTCCCCCCACCCTCATAGTTCTGTGCTAGTTATTGGAGCAATTGGTCATTTTCTTATTTTTTGAGAGCTACAAAAGCATTTTGTAAGGAATTAGAATTTCTCGTTTGAAAATGTTGAGGTGAAAGGAGAGAGAGTTAGAGAGGGACCCATGTGGCGGACAGCTCTAGAAAGCTTCCACTTTGTGTTAATGGGAAGATAGATCTCTAATAGTTCAAGTGAAGAGGATGGTTATTAAGTGCCAGACACTCGAGTATAGGAACTCAATATAATACAGTGATCCTAAGAGGCTTATATTATTATACTCATTTCACAGATGATGAAACTAAGAGTCGTCTTTAAGTTGACAGAGTTCATAAAACTAGGAAGATATAAATAAAGCTAGTCTGGCCAGTGTGGTTCAGTGGTTGAGTGTCGACCCATGCACCAAGAGGTCACCGGTTCAATTCCCGGTCAGGGCACATGCCCAGGTTGTGGGCCCGATCCCCAGTGGGGGGCATGCAGGAGGCGGCCAATTGATGTTCTCTCTCATCGATGTTTCTATCTCTCTCTCCCTGTCACTTCCTCTCTTTCTCTAATATCAATAAAGAATAAATCAATAAAGCCAGATGCAGATTTGACGGGCCCCACCTTTTCCACTGTTGCTTGAGTAGATTTCAGTCTCTCTTAAACACCTGTCTTTTCCTCCTTAGATACTGACTACCACTTCTGCTCATTGTAAGACAGAAACCCATAGCAGGAGGACCTTAAGAAACGTTAGGGAGAATATGAGTTAACTAAGGGTCTTTCCGATTTCCGAAAATCTCTGAAGTGTATTCCCTGCAGTTGCAAACTATGCCCTGTAATTTATTATAAAAATTTAAAATTGTTATTTTTACCAAGGCTTTTAACATGAAATTCTTCGACAAAATATATATAATTAAAATTTTTTTCTTTATTGATTTTAGAGAGAGAGGAAGAGAGAGGGAGAGAGAGATAGAAACATCGATGAGAGAGAACATCGACTGGCCGCCTCCTGCATGCCCCCCACTGGGGATCGGGCCCACAACCTGGGCATGTGCCCTGACCGGGAATCGAACCGGCAACCTCTTGGTGCATGGTTCAATGCTCAATCACTGACCCACACCGGCCAGGCCAAAATATATTGTGGGCAAAAATAAGCTCTAGACTCCACTTTGTATTTTGTAAACTTTGTCATAGTTTTGATGGATATTACTTCTATAGTAAAGATCTTGATTTTTTATAAGGAAATGACAATGAGGGAAGGTTTTCATAAATGTAATCATGAAAAGCAGCACGTATATACTGATATGTCTTTAGGTATATATCATTGTGGTAGAGATTACATAGGACTCCAACAAAAATGTCTTCTATGCTGGTTAGAGAAGATTTTTTCCTCCAACCTGTCAATACGTCAACCATATGACAATAAAATATCCATAATCTATCAGTTAAACTCACTTGTAGTCTTTGATAAGCTAAAAGAAAGTGATGTCTGTGACCATTTAAAATGTCACATTTCTGCAAAACCCAAGATTCCTGGAGTGTGGCTAATTACCAAGAACACAGAAGCATGCTTACGCTTCTAGTGGAAAATCAGCTACATTGGAGAAAGAAATCTGATAGCTGAATACATTGAAATTCCTCTGCTTTCTCATTCTGCTAGATTTTGAAACAATAATGTAATGTTGAGACTATAGTTAGAAATGTCATGATCTTATTCTAAGTATGATTTTTATTACCATTAGGTTTGAGTGACAATTAAATTTCCAAGTGGGAGAATAAGTGATGCATTTCACATTTCTCTTTGAAACTACCACGGAACCAGTCTGGGTTTCCTTGACACAGTAGTCTTGGAATTAATTAGGTTGAAGAATGAAGTTGATATGTCAGGTCGCTGAAGCCCAGATTCTATTCCACACTCGGGAAACATTCGAGAAGAACAGTTAGAAGGTCCTGCTAGATTTAGAAGTTTCAGATAAATTATGTTGCTTCATAAGGTTATATTTTGGGAAGTGAATTTTACTCTTTTTGGTCACCTGTAACAGTTCCTTGTTATAGTCCTGAAAGACTAAATCTTTTGGAAGCTGAAACTATTTTCCCATTTATCACAAAAGCTGTATCACTGTATTTATTGTGAGCTATTATTCACATTTCTCTGCATGAAAATTTAGCTGACAATTTTCTTACTTCTTGCCTCAGAGAAAAAATTGGGAGAGATTTAATCAATTTGGGGGCTTTTAGTCTGAATGGATGCTCTTTATGAACCAGCCTCTTCCTACATCCATAAGCATAATCATTCAAGCAGGCTATAGACAATTTTATAAGGCATGAATTGTTTGGATTCTGAAATATAAAATTATATAAATGAACATCTTTTCTTTCATGTAAGTCTATTGAATTAGGGTAACAGGGCATCACAAGTAAAATAATGTATTCCTGCTTAAAAGATTTAATATATTTTTATTTGTTTATTTATTTTAAATATGTTGTTATTGATTTTTTTAGAGAGAGAGAGAGAGAGATAGAAACATGGATGTGAGAGAGAAACATCCATCGGCCAACTCCTCCACGCCCCCTACTGGGGATTGAGCCCACAACCCGGGCATGTGCCCTGACCGGGAATCGAACCGGGACCTCTCAGTCCATGGGACGACGCTCAGCAGATTTAATAGATTTTTAAACAGTGTTAATAGATTTTAAACATTGTTGAATTTTCTTTCAATGTCTAACTATGAACTAATAATATCTAAATCAGGAAAAGTAAGAACATCTGGTATCGATCTCTCCTTCTCTGGGAAGTGTTATTTTTATTTTTTTATTTTTAGCAATAATGCCAGGGACTTCTCAAAAGGCTATCAGATCAATGGTAAGACATACTTCTCACTTTTTAGTTTTGAGCCCTATCTTAATAGGAATTGGATTAAAATGAGTCTTAAATCTGTAAAGCCTGTGATTATTATAAAGCACTTTACTTGTGACAGTTTGACATCTGATTCCTTAAAAGGGAAGACACAGTTGGGTTCAGTACATGGTGCATGTAAGGAAACAGAAATGCAAATCTGCATTTTATTTCTTAGGTGTCACTGATGAACCATATTTCATTTTCTTAAAATAGTTCATAAAAGTTTTAGAGCACTGATATTCCCTAGAATTGCCATTTCTCTCGCTTGCATGATAGTTAATTGTCAGCAGTTTTGTATATTGGAGCTATTCTATTAGGCCAATTTCCTAGCTGTTGATTTTATAACTGTGGGATTTGGTGAAAGGGGGAGGGGTAATGGAAAGAACATTGTTGGGATGGGGGTGTTATTTTACCTTTATTGTTGTTTTAATTTAATTTTTATTTTTTAAATTTTATTTATTTATTTATTTTTATTTTACCTTTAAGTTTTTATTTCTGTACAGGACAAAATTCAACAAATTTCTAATATTCGGATATTGCAGAGGGGGAAGAAACTTTTCTCTACCCTCCTAGGGTTCTCTTGGCTTGTATAATAATTAAATCTACATGGGAGAGATATACAAGAGAAAATAACCACATTTAATTACATAGATATGTATGGGAACCCCCCTTACATGAGAGAGTCAGAGACCCCACATACATGAGAAGATCAGAGACAGGAAGGAAAAGTGAGAGGTACAGGGCATTCTGAGCTAAGGATGAGGTGAGGCATCTTGGGATTTCGGAGGGTCAAAGCAGCACCATAGGAAGATGGTCAGTAATTAGTAGTTTTCCCTGCCATAAAGATAAGACAGCCTAGCCAGTGTGGCTCAGTGGTTGAGCGTCGACCCATGCACCAAGAGGTCGCCGGTTCGATTCCCGGTCAGGGCACATGCCCAGGGTGTGGGCCCGATCCCCAGTGGGGGGCATGCAGGAGGCGGCCAATCAATGTTCTCTCTCATCGATGTTTCTATCTCTCTCTCCCTCTCCCTTCCTCTCTCTAAAATCAATAAAGGAAAAAAATTAAATAAAAAAAAGATAAGACAAAAAGGTTATATCTGATAGTCTCTTATTATGGGCAAGGCTCTTAATTTAAGTTTTCTAGGTAGTTAAGTGGGAGCAGAAGTTTCTCTGGAGCCTGCGGGGTATTAGTTGCCTTCAGATCAAAACCATCTGCACACCACAGAGACACATCTCGGGGTGACTCATTCTGAAACCCTACAATATTGAAGCATATTATACAATCAAGACATTTAGTTGCCAAATTGAAATGGACCAGATACAGCCACATAGCATGAAACATTTAACCACCTAAAATGCTATCCCTACTTAATGCAATGGATATTCGAATGTGGCATTTTACATTTGACAGAAGGCAACCGAGACAGACATCAAACTGCTCACAGTTGACCAAAAACAAAATGTTTCAAGCAGATGCTTCACATGTGCACGGAAATGCAATTCTAATAGACGAGGTTTAAAAATAACGTGAAATCTGGAACCTGAGCCCAAATCTGCTTAGAAACTCCGGCCGCACAGGACACTTTGCTCACGTACGTTTGAGCGTTTCTACTTGCTCACTGGAAAACTATAAATCACCAGCTAACTTACAAGTCCACCGAGAGTATGTGCTTGGTGCATTTCGTCATGTATTTGTCCCACCATTAAGCTTCATCTTCATAGCACTCCGGTCATACTGAGCACATCCTGGGCTTCCTTGCCCTGGAAAAACAATCAATCAAACAAACAAACAAACAAACAAACAAACAAACAAACAAACACCTCTTCTGGGGGGAAAAAGGAGAAACAGCTGTAACAAAAATAAATTAATTAATTTAAAAAACAATAAACAAAAAAAATGCCTCTTCGCCCTCAGCATCTAAAGTCTACCAGACTTTACTTACTTCATAGGCTTGTCCATTCATCATAGTTCTTAGTCTGTCTCTCCCTTTTCCCTAAATCAGGGGTCAGCAAACTCTTTCTGTAAAGGGTCAGAATAGGTATTTATATAACAAAAGGGAAAATAAATTTCAAATTATTTGTGGAATATAATGAACAAAATAAGCTGATGAACAAAATAGATCCAGAGACATGGAAGTAGGGAACAGACTGACAAATCTCAGAGGGAGCGGGATAGGGGGGTGGGGAAGAGATAAACCAAAGAATTTATATGCATACATGTGTAACCAATGGACACAGACATTAGTACAATGACGTGCAGTGGGGGGGACGGGAGCAGGTGGAGGGTGTCCATGGCGGAAAAAGAAGGGATGTCTTAAAAAAAAAATTACTTAATAAAAATAAAGTAAGCCCGGCTGGTGTGGCTCAGTGGTTGAGTGTTGACCCATGCACCAAGAGGTCGCCAGTTCGATTCCCGGTCAGGACACATGCCCAGGTTGTGGGCCCGATCCCCAGTGGGGGGCATGCAGGAGGCGGCCAATCGATATTCTCTCTCATTGATGTTTCTGTCTCTCTCTCCTTCTCCCTTCCTCTCTCTCTATAAATCAATAAAGAAAAAATAAAATAAAATAAATTTAAAGGGAGTTTATATTTCAAATGGTTCTGTTTATTAGTCCCGTGTAGGAAATTAAACCAGGAACAGAAGTGTTTGTCTTTAACCAAGTATGACTTTTAATTAAAGTATGAAGAAATGTGAAAAAAAAATATTCAAACAAAATCTCAATTAAAGATAGTCAAATCATCAATTCTAGTAATAATAAGTACAACTTTTATGTTACACAGACCTACTCATGAGATGAATGGATTTTTGTATCTGATCTCTGACAGCGTCTTTTCATCCACATAGGTACTGTTAAATACTGATATCCATCTACAAGCACATAGTTTTGTTTTGTTTTTAATTTTTTTTCTTTATTGATTTTAGAGAGAGAGGAAGGGAGAAGGAGAGAGAGATAGAAACATCGATGAGACAGAACATCGATTAGCCGCCTCCTGCATGCCCTCCACTGGGGATCGGGCCCACAACCTGGGCATGTGCCCTGACCGGGAATCGAACCAGTGACCTCTTGGTGCATGGGTCGACGCTCAACCACTGAGCCACACCAGCTGGACTACAAGCACATAGTTTTAGTTCAGCTTATTTATGTCTTGGAAGGCATGTAAAAAATTTTTATCAAATTATTTTCTTTAGATGTGCCATTTAGCATTCCATTACATTGAAGATGAATCATTTGTAATTGAAGGTTAGAGCAGAGTGTTCTCAATTGTATATTTGTTGTGACCAACTGAAAATTCATATGGGGAGGAGACTTTGCTTCTTGTTTGAACTTCTATAGTGCTAGAGCATATAAAGTAATTTGATATTACTTTGATGCAAACAATTGTATTTATCATCAAAATTACTGCAGTATAAGTTTTGCATATAAACATTGTTTTTACCTTATAATATTAAGTTGTTTTATTGAGAGACATTATCAAGTCTGCAGCAAAAACTCATTGGAAAAGCGATTCAATATTTTGTAAGGGTGTTCAAGGGTGCTTCTTACTCAGT
Organism: Tadarida brasiliensis; assembly: GCA_030848825.1. NCBI lineage: Eukaryota > Metazoa > Chordata > Mammalia > Chiroptera > Molossidae > Tadarida > Tadarida brasiliensis. Next base: position 17,348,997 of record CM061280.1, read on the forward strand.
GAAATTTCAATCTGGGCTCTGAGTGCAAAACATCTCAATACAACTTTGTCACAGTTAAGCCACCCAACTGCTTGTGTGTTAGGGCATGTCTGGATATCCAGCTGTGTGTGTGTGTTTTTTTTTTTTTTTTTTATTGATTTTAGAGAGAGAGGAAGGGAAAGGGAGAGAGAGATAGAAACATCGATGAAACAGAACATCGATTGGCCGCCTCCTGCATGCCCCCCACTGGGGATTGGACCCACAACCTGGGCATGTGCCCTGACCGGGAATCGAACCAGCAACCTCTTGGTGCATGGGTCCACACTCAACCACTGAGCCGCACCAGCCGGGCTCCAGCTGTGTTTTTGACAGAAGTTTACAGAATGACAATGGTTTTATTAACAGCAGTGAATGAAATTCAATAACACATAATACTCGAATATTTTCCACAAACTATAGGCTAATGAATAATATCATAAATAACCATAGGCTTTGAACACCATACATTTTCCCAAGCCTTGTTAATTTGTTCAACTGAACTTTATTCTGTGTAACACTTCTTAGCAGATCCCACTTCAGATTTTACTGAATTACTGTTTTCTCAGATTTTTGAAAATAATCTCCCCCTTTTGGTTCCAGACTATCCTATCCTATTCCATCCCATCCCATCCCATCCCACCCCACCCCAATCCCACCCCATCCCAACCCATTTCATCCCATCTCACCCCATCCCACCCCATCTCACCCCATCCCACCCCATCTCACCCCATCCACCCCACCGCACCCCATTCCATCCCACCCCATCTCACCCCATCCCACCCCATCCCATCCTTTCCTACCCTGTTCTATTTTATCTAATTTTCTTTTATCTATTCATAGAGACGAATTCTTCAGTCATTTCAAACTTGGCATTGCTTCCTCAAGTAAATAACAACAACTAAGTATTGTTGTAACATCTGTTAACTCTTAGAGAAGACAAGGAAAACCACCTAAGACCCTTTGCCTTTGTTTGTTTCTAATTCACTGCTGATGTAGCTGACAATGTCCTCGACTTTTTGAGGAACTGGACTTGGTGGGAGGCTAACAGTCTTCAGTTTATTTTCCCTTGGCACGTTTTCTGTGGCTGTTTTAAGCAAACATACTTTAATGAACTCACCATTAGTAAGTGGTTTTTCTCTGAATGACGAACAAAGAGGCCTTTTCAGAGACTTACTTTGGTCACAGCCTTCTTTTCTTATTTTTGTCAAGAGATTCTGCTGTGAAGAGTTGTTTCCTTTGAATTTTCTAATTCTTCCGACTGTTGCTTTCTTGTGAGTTGGAGTGTTGCTCTGTTAATATCAGTGGGTATTGCATTCTTTATGTCACAGATACAGTGCCCTGGCCCAGTAAACACAACCTGACATTTCATTTGATAGCAAAGTAAATTTTGCTCGACTGGGACTTCAAAGTGTGATGTTCCAAATCTGATCATCTCTTATTTTCTTGATTTGAGAGAATGGGCGTGCACTAGTAATACAAATAAATAAATGAATAAAATAATCAGAGTTTCTGCAGATGTAACCATCCTTCTCCTCCTGGTACAGAGAGACACCCTTACAAAGGGAAATGTTCCTTTTAAAATGTAAATGTGCTTTACAAAAGGGTAACTTCTACTTGACTGGGTTTCAGAGCTTTTTCTGTATCTGTTTCTTAAAAATAATCGGCCTCTAGTAATCCTTTAATCCAAGAGACACATTTTGCAGTGGTACGTTTTGATCCTCTTCAAGACCTTGCATAACTATACATCGGAGTACACCAAACAACAGTAGGATGTCCTGAGAGACATAAGATCTGTGTCACTACTCCTAACTCTACTTATTATAGCAAGAAAACGTCTAATAGTCACTGAGTGGGTTTTCTTAGCTTCCTTGAAAAATACCTTTCTTTCATAGATCAAATGATATTTACCAAATGCTCTATCCCGTAGACGAAAATCATATATGTAGAAAATGTTCTAGCATACATTCAATATTAGAAACACAGAGAACATATTGTATGTCCTGAGGAAAATTAAACGGATACAGATATGATATTTTCAAGAGCTTGATATTTGTTCTGGGTTGGTAGGTTTGGATCTGTGTATCAGTTTATAAATGTATTGGCATTTGTAACATTCATTGAATATCTTTGCACTATAGCAAATTTGTGATGTGAAGGCACACACAGAATAGATTTTCATTTCAGACAATGGTGAATTTCTAAATACAAGCTGTTAAAGCAATCGAATTGCAAAAACATTGGATGAAAAGCCCTCCAGTTTACATTTCAACCATTTAAATATTTGAAATTGTTTTTTTACAATTCTATTCATATGTCTAATGGAACTAGAAAATGCAGCACTGGAATGTAAACTCAATGAGAGAAGGAGTTTCTCTTTTTTTCTTTTTTATTCCCAGCACATAGAGCTGTGCCAGTCACACTGTAAATTCTAAATCACTGTGATAGCTAGAAAAAGATATTTACCCAGGCACGACTTACCTATGTTTGATGCATGTGTGCAATGCACTATGTTTTTCATTTTTAACAAACCACTTAAACACACTTCTGTTTTTATCCCTTCTAAAGCCAATGAAGGAGGTTGTAAGATCTCGCACCCCCATGAAAGAGACAACTGTGGAAATCTGGATGCATCCCCAACCACAGGTATGAAGGGAAAGCCTTGATAGTTCCTCTTGATTTCCTTTCATTTATTTTTCTGAATGTATAAGAAGTATTCTTTTTCTCTTTTTTATTTAGTGATTTTATTGATTTGTATGTGTGCGTGTGTGTGTTTGTGAGAGAGAGAGCGACAGAGAGAAACAATAAGTTTGTTAATCCACTTCCTTGTGCTTTTATTGGTTGACTCTTGTATGTACCCTGACCGGGGATGGAACCCACAACCTTGGTACATCAGGATGGTGCTCCAACCAACTGAGCTTCCCAGCCAGGTTCTTGAATGTGTGAGAAATATTCTTCAGTTGTGTTTCTCAATGTGTTTTCTATGAAGTTGGATTAGGTGGTTTGATGCTGGATTCCAAAGTAGCAATATGACAATAAATATATAGTTCTTCCTAGTATGGTTTGATGATAATAATGAAGTTAGTTGATTTTCTAGATCAGGTATAAGCATTCCTCAAAAAATATATTCTAAATGATTGTCTATTCCATTCATGTTTAAGTTGACTTCTGAGATTGTATATTGAAAAAAGTTGAGAACTCTTATTTTATAATATTACTTATATTTATGGTTTAGTCTTGTTAAAGAGAAAAACACAGGCCCAAAATGTTATCGGTGGAAGTGGAGTTCTTGGGGTGCCACGAGAAAAAGAATTTCCTTAGGCCCCCATGGGAGGATGGGGTTTCTTGCAAAGCTTTATTAATGATGTAAAATTAAGAAGATTCCCCTCCAACATCCTATCTCCCTCGGTCTCACCATAGAAGAAGTCCAGTCTTGTCTTCTCAGGACCAGAATTAAGGCCACTGCCCAGAATTTCTGTTTCATATTAAAGCACAGTCCAAGTGTCCATCAATAAATGAGTGGATAAAGAAGCTGTGGTACATATACACAATGGAGTACTATGCAGCTGTAAGAAAGAGAGATCTCTTATCCTTTGAGACGACATGGAGGGACCTGGAGAGCATTATGCTAAGCGAAATAAGCCAATCAGAGAAAGACAAATACCACATGATCTCACTTATTGTGGAATATAATGTACAAAAAAAAGCTGATGAACAAAATAGACCCAGAGACATAGAAAGGGGTACAGTTCGGACTGACAAATCTCAGAGGAGGGGGGCAGGGGGAAAGAATGAGATAAACCACAGAACTTATATGCATGTATGTGTAACCAATGGACATAGACAACAATGCCTGGGGGGGAAGGTGTCTGGGGGGAAAAAGGAGAAACATCTGTAACGAAAATAAATTAATTAATAAAAAAAAGAAGAAATACATAAAAAAAGAAGCACAGTGCAGTCCAGCATCTGGCCAGCTTAGCTCGTGTTCACGGCTGCAGTGCATTGCGTGTGGGTTCTGCACAGCCGTGGGTCATGCATGGAACAAGAGAGCTCAAGTGCAAAAAAAGAGAGAGGGAGCTCCCTTTGGGGTTTGCACTTTCAACATTTCACCGTTTCTGATGGGGTCCACCCACGAGCCAATCCACTGTTCCCCAGGCTAGACTGACAGGCAAGCACCTGCCCTGTCACCCCAACTTCACCGTGCATGTGCCTACCTCCCCCTTCTCTTCCCAACAATTCAATATCGCATCAGGGAAGGGAGGGGTGTAAATCCCCTTCAAGAAACAATCCTGTGTGAAGCTGTAGCTTCCTGGTGAACCTTCCCAGGTGACCATACTTATAATGTCCGGCCTCCCCTTTGCTCTCTTCCTGTTGTTAATATTAATAAACAAGCTAATGATGATAACAAAAATGGCATCACTCATGCTAAAAGCCCCTGATACTAAACCTAGACTTAAAACTTGACCTAACCCTGGCCGGTTTGGCTCAGCGGTTAGAGCGTCGGCCTGTGGATCAGAGAGACCCGGGTTCGGTTCCCACTAAGGGCATGTACCTCGGTTGCAGTTTGTCCCCGGCCCCGGTTGGGGTCATATGGGTGGCAGCCAGTCGATGTGTCTCTCTCACGTTGATGTTTCTCTCTGTCTTTTTCTCCCTCTCTCCCTCCTGTCTATCTGAGGATAAATGCAAAAATGTCCTTGGGTGAGGATAAAAAAACAAAAAAAAAACTTGATCTAGTTACAGTTTCAACCACTTCCAAAAACAATCAACCAGTCTGGAATTTTCTTTTTTTTTTTTATCCTCACCCGAGGACATTTTTTTTTTTTTGCATTTATCTTCAGATAGAGCGGGAGAGAGGGAGGAAGAGAAAGACAGAAACATCGATGTGAGAGAGACACATCGAGTGGTTGCCACCCACACGACCCCAACCAGGGCCGGGGACAAACTGCAACCGAGGTGCGTGCCCTTAGCGGGAACCGAACCCGGGACTCTCTGGTCCGCGGGCCAACGCTCTAACCGCTGAGCAAAACCGGCCAGGACCAGTCTGGAATTTTCTGATCAAGCATTAGTAAACTGATCGGTCTTTATCCCCCAGAGAAAGAAGAGGCAATCTGCATGATAAAAACCCTTGCCATTCTCTTCCCAAAGAAAAGATGTCCTAGACCAAAAATAATTCTTTCCTTTGTTTTGTTAATAGTGCCTTTACTATGGCACCCTTCTTCTTATAAAAATATTCCAGTTTGTACAACCCCTTGGAGAGCCCTTTGTTACTGAGTTAAAAGACGCCATCCACCTGGTATTAGCAGAGCCAAACACTAAACACCAAGAACTGCAGTGGAGGAAGACCAGCCTTTTTTATTTTTATTTTTTTCTTTATTGGTTTTAGAGAGAGAGAAAAGGAGAGGTAGAGAGATAGAAACATCGATGAGAGAGAACATCGATTGGCCGCCTCCTGCATGCCCCCCACTGGGGATCAGGCCCACAACCTGGGCATGTGCCCTGACCGGGAATCGAACCGGCGACCTCTTGGTGCATGGGTTGATGCTCAACCACTGAGCCACACCTGCTGGGCCAAACCAGCTATTTTGTTATGAATGGAACCATCCAGGAGAACGGGAAGCTAATGTTTAAAAGCCCAAACTCCAGGATGGCTTTCAGACAAGGGGTTTTAAAGAGCAAAATCACCAGTCATCATGAGTAAGGAGTTTAGAGTTATGGAACTTGCTGATTGGTCAAGAGCAAAGTGAGGGCAATAAATCATTATGTCAGGTCTTGCGTTCAACTTGGCATCCCTAGGTCTGGTTTCATGGTCGTGTGGCTAGAGGTGTTCTCCTTTAGGGCTCAGGAGCTGAAACACAATTTAAGCTCTGATGTTATCTTTAGTTTAAGAGAAACCCATGACTTGTGACCCTCAGTCAAGGCATGGATATTGTTTCTGGCTGCCTCAGGGGTTAATGACTAGTAAAGGAAAGGGTCAAGTTTATAGGGCATGCTGTAAAAAAAACTGAATAGAGCGCTGGGGCTACATATTAAATCAAAACTATACATTAAATCAGGACCCTTGGTTTCACCTTCTACTTGCTACAGGGGATGCTGTCCGATTCATGAAGTTCTTTTTTTTTAAAAGCATACATCAGGATGTGACTAGGTTATGGGCAAAAACTACATCATTTTCTTTTTCTTAAAAACGTTTTTATTGATTTTAGAGAGAGAGGAACGAAGAAGGAGAGAGAAACATCTATGTGAGAGAGAAACATGGATCAGTTGCCTCCCACATGTGTCCTGACTGGGAACCGAACCGGTGACCTATCGGTGCACAACTCAATCAACTGAACCGTACTGGCCAGGGCATGAATTTCTTGATAAAGCCAATTAGATCTTTGAATTTACTCCATTACATTTTGTTTTTGAACAGCATAGTATGAAGCAATTTGTGTTATGCTAATTAGGTGACTTTTAATAAAGTCTCATTAAAACAAATTAATTCAGAGGGAAACCAGTTTGAAATTAAAATAAGGTATTTTGAATCATCCACTTTTACTTATTTCAGTCTGGACAGCTCAAAATGTGACTAACAAATACAATCAAATTTGTTTTCTTAGTAAAGGCCTTAAGAGGACTTTAAATGTAGAATGAGGAGGCCAGCGTCTAAACATTCATATGCTATTTGTTAGTCCGTGACTGATTAAGTTAACGTTGTTAATAAAGTAAAAGTCCTAAAGCTGACCCCTGGGGTATCAAATTGAGATCCATAAATTGTGTTCTACCCTATTATTTTCAAATGCCTTTTATTTGTCCCAAAGTATATAATTTTAGAAATTATACATAAATAAATACATATCTCCAGCAGTAGAAAAACAACTCAAATGGAATGAAAAAAAAAATCACATCTGTTTATTGTTTATCATTTCATGTGTGCTTCTGCAATTCATGAAAGTCACATATTCAATAATGATAACATTCTACAGTATTTTCCAGCATTAATTGATGCTTTGGGGGAAGAGTTACAAAATTAATATATGCACAGTGGGAAGAAATTGATTTTAAAAAGGTATATTTCAACCCAGGAATTATCCAAATCGTTACAAGTTTTAAATTCTTCGAGTCTGAATTAGTGAAATTTGGCTAAATTTCTTTTTTTTTTTTTTTTTTTATCCTCTCCCGAGGACATTTTTTCATTTTTGTTCAGATAGAGTGGGAGGCAGAGAGAGGAAGAGAGAGAGAGAGAGAGAAACATCGATGTGAAAGGGACACATCGAGTGGCTGCCACCCGCACGACCAACCAGGGCCGGGGACAAACTGCAACCGAGGTACGTGCCCTTAGCGGGAACTGAACCCAGGTCTCTCTGGACCGTAGGCCGACGCTCTAACCGCTGAGCCAAACCCGCCAGGGCAAATTTGGCTAAATTTCAAACTAACTTTCAAGTCTTGCACCTCTGATTCAGTCTCAGGAAAAGTGGAGAGGATGCGGTATACAAAGTGATATACTCACCACGTATATTCTTTTTTTTTTTTTTTAATTTTTTCTTTATTGATTTTATTTATTTTTTTTTATTTATTTATTATTTTTTATTAATTTATTTTTGTTACAGATGTTTCTCCTTTTTTCCCCATTGAGAAGCGACTGTAGTCTTCAGCGTGCAGTTATGAGGAAAAGCACACAATTTAAAAATATGCACTTCAAAGTCCAAAAGTCTGAACTACCAGTGCGAGAGGAGGTATGACTGGAATAGTTAACAGTCATATTGAATTAGACATTGTTATGTAACACCATTTCTTCTGTGAATAAGAAGATGATCTATCAATAATATTTTTCATCTAGCCAGTTATGTCTGAGTGCATTCTACTAAATGGAGAACAGTATAATTAACTCTACTCACTTCTTGTCAATGACTGATTCATTTATTGGTTTATTAACTTAAAATCTTGTTAGAGATACAATAGTTTCTTCCATAGTTGGTGCTTTTTGCTTGAGATTCTTTTATTAGATAAGTCTTTTTAGTATCTGACAGCCTTGATTGTCCTTACTCCCTGAGAGTTCAATTGAAATCTAAGCTACAGCATAGAGTCCTGAACTACACTGTATAGCATTACTATGCATATGATACAGATAGGGACTTTTTGATCTTGTTTTTTTAATTTTTTTTTCTTTATTGATTTTAGAGAGAGAGGAAGGGAGAGGGAGAAGATAGAAACACCGATGAGAGAGAACATTGATTGGCCACCTCCTGCATGCCCCCCACTGGGGATCGGGCCCACAACCTGGGCGTGTGTCCTGACCTGGAATCGAACCAGCGACCTCTTGCTGCATGGGTCGATGCTCAACCACTGAGCCACACCGCAGGCTCGATCTTGTTATTGATAAACATTGTACTTGCCTCTAAGAAGTTTAAAGGAAATATTTGTTTTATAAATAAGTTTTACAGTTCCTTGGGAAATACCTCGTATTGAGCAAGATATTCAATACTCATTTGCAGGATTTAAATAGAAACAATCTAAAAATAGAAATGTAGAAACTACTGAAAATAGAGTCAGTGCAAGCTGAAAATTCCATTATTTCTATTCTTCCATTAAAATCATGAAAGTCTTTGATAATGCCTTCCTCAACCATTGAGAAGCCAATTAATTAAAATTCATGATGCAGATAGTGACTTTGAGGGTTTATTATTTTTTTAAATGGGCAAATGTAAAATGGTTTCCCATTAAGTAGAGTGGTTCTTAGTTGTAACAGCCAACTATTCAATGAATTAAAGTAACTTTTGAACGATAAAATCATAGGTCAACTTTTTCTGTGAGTGAAGAAAATGAAAATATTGTCCATTTCCTTATAGGAAATATCCTTATAAGCCCATTGCTTTTATCATTGTTTGTTAGATTCTTTAGAAAATATTTATGTACAGAACTAGGGTACATATCTTAAAGTTCCAAGATAGATTTTTAAAAATTAACATGATTTTTAAATAGCATTGGAAAATAAATCATGCCATACAGGTGTGGCTCAGTGGTTGAGCATCGACCCATGCACCAAGAGGTCGCCGGTTCGATTCCCGGTCAGGGCACATGCCCAGGTTGTGGTCCCGATCCCCAGTGGGGGGCATGCAGGAGGCGGCCAGTCAATGTTCTCTCTCTCCCATGTCTCTATCTCTCTCTCTCCCTCTCCCTTCCTTTCTTTCTAAAATCAATAAAGAAACATTAAAAAAAAAAAAAAGAAAAAGAAAAAGAAAAGAAATCAAATCACCCCAGAGCACCATTTCAATGTTCAGGGGCCACTGGGATCATAAACACTCACTGTCCCTAATATCTTAGCATCTGTGTAGTACTTAGGACATTTTCCCCTCTTTACCACTTTAGTTCTTCTGGCTTGTCTAATAATCAAATTGACATGAGACAGATCAACAAGAGAAAACCATACTTAATTATGTATGTACATACAGGGGTCACGTAAGAATTCGAGACTGGAGGACAAGCCCTGCAGTTGAGGTTCATATACCATTTTGAACTAAGGAGGAGGGGGTAGTGTTTTGGCCTTCAAAAGGAAGGTAGACCGCCCGGCCAGTATGGCTCAGTGGTTGAGCGTTGACACATGCACCAAGAGGTCGCCGGTTCGATTCCTGGTCAGGGCTCATGCCCAGGTTGTGGGCCCGATCCCCAGTGGGGGGCATGCAGGGGGCATGAAATATATGGAATATATATATATATATATGAAATATATGGAATATATATATGGAATAAACATCATGATTTATAATATGATATAATATGATGTATATATAGTATATATTTTAGACTATATTTTATATATATTTATACTATATTTTATATATAAAATATATCGTATATATAAAATATATAGTATATAGTATATATAAAATATATAATATATAAAATATATACTATATATAGTATATTATATATACTATATATATACTATATATAGTGTGTGTGTATATATATAGTGTATATATATATATAGTGTATATATATATATATATAGTATATTTTGTATGCTATATGGTAACCATACTTTTTGGACTCACAGGGTAGAAACATACCAGTGTCTGACACTAAGTAGGCAATTGATAAACACTATTGAATAATTGAGGTCTTGGTTAGATACATGTAGCTTATGGAATTTAAAATGGAGACTGGCAAGACAGATCAGAAACTATGTGTGAACACAGGAAGTCTTACGGAGGAAGTAGGGTTGGGGTTCTGTTCTGGAAAATCCCTCAAGGGATTTGTAACCTAATACGGATGAAGCCATTAGTGTAGGGAGACCTCCTCCAGTCTTCGGTTTGTGTTTGAACTTGGGGTTTTTGTGATGTGCTGTGCCCATCCTCACTTTTCCCTTAGTCAGTGACTAAGTTTGTACTCAATCCTGGTGAAGTCCAAAAGCAAAGGAAAAGGAGGTGGCAGATAGTGGGTACTTGTAAGACTGTAAACATACATTTTACTCCTGAAGTCCTACGGGCAGGAGCAATTCCTGGAGTATGCAAGTGGCCTAGAAAAGTTTTTCCTTCCTCCATTCACCCAACTCAACTATGTACTCCAAAGTATTCTCATTTGGCAATAGGTATCAAGTCTTAGAATAGTCATATCTTCTGACCCACTACTTTTCCTTCTAAGAAAGTATGCTAAGGGAATAATCAGAAATGGGAATAAATGCTTTCTGGAGCAAAGAGAAAAATCTCTACTCAGTATGGAAACAGTTAAGTGTTTTGCATTCAAGGAGCATCTGTAGAGAAAAAAGGGCAATTTTTCTTTCTTTCTTTTTTTTTTTTTTTTTGCTACAGATATGATAAAATTCTCACATGCTCTTAAAAAATATGGCACAGTGCCCTGACCGGTTTGGCTCAGCAGTTAGAGTGTTGGCTTGCGGACCAAAGGGTTGTGGGCTTGATTCCCAGACAAGGGCATGTACCTGGGTTGCAGGTTCGATCCCCGGGCCTGGCTGGTGTCATGCGGGAGGCATCCAATCGATGTGTCTCTCTTACACCGATGTTTCTCTCTGTCTCTCACTCCCTCCATTCCACTCTCTCTAAAAATCAATGAAAAAATATCCCCCAAAATTCTCTCTGAATTCTTTTAGGTAGGTAAGCGGGAGGTAAAAGCTCATCTTGAGTCTATTGTTTCTTACAAATAACCAGCTCAACATAATAAATCTCCCCAAAAAGTCATGTGTGGAGTGGCAAAATCTGCTCCCCCTCAGCTGGCTTTGCACATACTGTGTACATATGCCAGTTCACACAGAATTCTTATGTTTTTGTAATGTACCAATTTATAGTGACTCAGTCTTTTCCCTTTTAGTAATAAATTCTCCCCCCCCACACACTTTCCCTGCCCTCATTCTTAGTAATTGCAGTGCTCAGTGAGATCACAAGTCCAAAACTGAATAATATTCTATCAAAAAATAAAACTAGTATATTGTTGGGGTCTTTTCATGGTTTTCTATGATGTTCAATAGCAACTGCTTTGCTTGTGAAAAATACTCTTCTACTAAGATAACATTCTGATTATGAATATGGACATTAACTTGACTATGACTATATTTATTAAGTACAGATATATTGTGATCATAATTTATATTCATTGAGAAGTAAGTAGCTCAGTGCAATAATATTAGGAAACTGCTGTGGGATGCATAAGGGTGGGGAACGGACTGATTGCTTAACATTAATTCCCCAAATCTTAACACCTACAGCTAGTGAATTATATGTCTCCCGTCAAGAACATAGTTGACCTCTTGCACAGGAAGAAAATAAAATAGTACAAACACTGAGAAGTGATACAAGAGAAATAAGGAAAGGAGAGCAAATATTTACTTTGAAAAGATGATGGAAGTTATATGTGACCATAGAATTGTTGCTGGAGTCAGAGCAGACCTTGGTTCAACAACTTCAGTACTTGAGTTCTGGCTAAGAAAGAATTCAGAGACAAGACTCAAACTGTAAGAGAAAGTTTCTATAAGAAGTCACAGGGGTAGAAGAAGTGAGAAATGGGCTCAGGAGGTAACGCTCCTGAGAGGGAAGGAGAAGGGGAGGGTAAAGACTTGGGCCTGCTCCTGGAAGGGAGTGAGCCCTGGGTCCTTGTCCCAAGGGCTTTCAAGGGCAGAATTTTAGGGGAGATGTCACCAATGTTTTGCTGCTTTTCTGGGCCCGGGGCTGAAATACAGCTGAGGCTTAGATCTTATCTCTAGGGAGGTGACCTTGTGGATCTGGCTGTAAATTGCTTGGGCCAGTTTGTTGGGCTGTCTGTCTCAGTTTCCCCATTGTACTTGCCAAGGAATTCTCCTAGCTTCTTAATATCCTGCCTCATAGTTTATTGTGTTTACCAAAACTTATATAAACTTTCTATGTACCAAGTAGTCTCCTAAACAATTAAAATATTGACTTATTTAATTCTCACTATAAACCCATGACTAGCCCTGGCCGATTTGGCTCAGTGGTTAGAGCATTGGCCTGCCGACCAGAGAGTTCTGGGTTCGGTTCCTGCTAAGGGCACGTACCTTGGTTACAGTTTGTCCCCGGCCCTGGTTGGGGTCCTGTGGGTGGCAATTAGTCGATGTGTCTCTCTCACGTCAATGATTCTCTCTCACTTCCTCCCTTTCTCTCTCCTGCTCTATCTGAAGATAAATGTAAAGGTGTCTTCGGGTGAGGATAAAAAAATAACTAATAAAATAAATAAAATAAAAAAATAAACCCATGACTATTTTTATACCTCTTATTACCCCTGATTTAGAGATGAGGAAGTTGGGACACAGAGAGAGGCTAGCAAGTACCAAAGCCAGGATGCAAACTCCTTGGGTCTGGCTTCCAAGCTCCTTTTCTTCTCCACTGTATGATAATTTCTCACCAAGAGTGAATCGCAAAAATGGAAGGTGGTCCCTGAGATAAGAAATACTTTTTTTAAAACATTTTTTTTCCTTTATTGATTTTAAAGAGAGAGGAAGGGAGAAGGAGAGAGAGATAGAAACATTGATGAGAGAAAACATCGAATGGCTGCCTCCTGCATGCCCCCCACTGGGGATCGGGCCCACAACCTGGGCATGTGCCCTGACTGGGAATCGAACCGACGACCTCTTGGTGCATGGGTCATGCTCAACCACTGAGCCACACCGGCTGGGCGACAAGAAATACTTTAGAAGTCTCTTTCTGGTTTTAAACTAACATAATTTTCTATTCAGCTAGAACAATTGCACATATTTGCATATGATAAATTAAGATTACTCCTTTATGATGCAAGCATGAAAATGAAAGAACAATAAGACATGGGACCATAAAGAATATGAGGTATTGAAACAAGCAGGAAAATGCAGTTTTTAGAAGTGTTAAATCTCCTATGATAATCCTTAATGAAAACATTTCTGCAGGATGAGAAAGGCTAATTAACAGTGATAGAATTCCCACAGTTTTAAAGAATTATCTTATAATCTTGGAATAGTGGCTAACAGGATCACTAATTCAATATGTTAACAGTAAATTCATTTGATGAAGGAATTGCTACACTAATCTTATATTTTACCACAGCACAGTTAAGAAATCCACAGGGGTTTGGCTAATCAGTTTTCATAAAGTAAAATTAGCTCTTATAATTCTTTCATATTCTAAATGACCTACAATCCTGACAGAGGAAGTCACACAAGTTTGAATTTTTGGTTTTGATTTGTTTTTACATAAAACAACTACAAAGAAAGTTTAGCCGCCCAGGTTAAGGGTGAATCCCAGTGTCTTTGCTTCTCTTGCCAAGAAAAGAAAATCATTTAATTCAAGAAAACTGCCTTCTTAGACTATGCATAATTGAATCCTCAAGTGTTCGACTACACTTAGGCAACCTTTTGTATTGATTTCGATATGTGTCTACTCCGTGGGCCACTTGCTTGTTTCTTCTTTAGCAACAAAAGAGTCTTGAAAAAAATTCACTAGAGTCTTGAAACCACGCTCTAGTTTGCGAAGTGCACAAAGCATTAGCTTCCTTCAGTTGCCAGCCTCAGATTCACACCAGATGCTACTTTTTTTTCTTTTCTTTTTTTCCGGAGGCTTTATTTATTGAACAGTTGAGGATAGATTCATGCACGGGGAAGTGGCAGTGGGTGGCGTGGCCGTGGCTGCTTGTATAGCTGGTCCTGTGGTGCTTGTAGCTACACCTGGGGTCCGCTAGGTGCTGTCCCCATTGCCCATGACTTGTAACAGCAGTTTGACCATCTCCGCCTTGTGCATGGGCTGTGGGCCGTCTATGCAGGACTTGAGCTCGGTCAGCGCCGCCTTGGCATCTGCATTGACGCTGTCATTGCTCAGGGGCCCCTCATAGAGCTCCTCTGGGGACCCCACCATCAGCATTTGGAGGAAATCCATGGAAAACTCATTGTTGTCCTCCCCTGTGGCCAGGTGACAGCCACCAGCAGGAGGGTGCTGCTCCCCTTCATGGCGCACAGCAGAGGTCAGATGCTACTTTTGATGATGATTTTCAAGATATGCACTTATTCAAGATTTTTGATACACTTCATAATTCACGTTGTTTGTTTTTTTATCCTCACCCGAGGACATGTTTGCATTTTATCTTCAGATAGAGAGGGAGGAAGAGAGAGAGAGAAACATCGAGGCAAGAGAGACACATTGACTGATTGCCACCCACACGACCCCAACCAGGGCCGGGGACAAACTGCAACCGAGGTGCGTGCCCTTAGCGGGAACCGAACCCGGGACTCTCTGGTCCGCGGGCCGACGCTCTAACCGCTGAGCCAAACCGGCCAGGGCATAATTCATGTTTTCATGAAAGCCCAAAGCACTTATCTTTTGGCTGGAAATTCGCTAACTGTTTTTGTTATTGTTGTTGTGATGATTTCTCTATGTGTGTTCTGTAGGAATGTAAGCTAACTATTGTCATGGAAGGGTCTGAGATCAGAATTTCTCCAAACCTCAATCTGGGAACTTCTGAGAGTCATTTTCACCTTCAGGGTTTGGGCTGTGGAAGGTCTTAAAATGTCAAGCTAAGTTTAGCTATAACTCTCTACACAACAGGAAGCCTAATTTAAAGTGAAAAAAAAATCAACATGCTCCCTGGCCGGTTTGGCTCAGCGGTTAGAGCGTCGGCCTGCGGACCAGAGAGTCCCGGGTTCGGTTCCCGCTAAGGGCACGGACCTCGGTTGCAGTTTGTCCCCGGCCCCGGTTGGGGTCGTGTGGGTGGCAACCACTCGATGTGTCTCTCTCACATCGATGTTTCTCTCTCTCTCTTCCTCCCTCTCGCCCTCTCACTCTGTCTAAAGATAAATGCAAAAAAATGTCCTTGGGTGAGGATTAAAAAAAATAAAAAATCAACATGCACTGATGTGACATTATATATGTGTGAGGTTTTATATATAGACATGAAATGTACTCAACATTGTTTTCTGGTCAGTGTCCTAAGATTTAGCCATTGTCCCCGACCTTTAGTGGTGTGCGTACTTTACTTTTAGTTATTAAATTTTATTTTTATGTGACTACTAAAGGCATCATGATAGGTTCTCTAGAATAATGGTTTCCTTTTCTTCACTCCTTATGGCCGTTTTGCTGAGATGTAGCTATTAATATCCCCTTTTTAAGTTGAGCAAACTGAGGTTTAGAGAAGTTAAATAATGTGCCTAACGTTGCACCCACTGCAAGCGTTAGATGGGGGATTCAAAGATAAATGTTCTGATTCTAAAGTCCGTCGGCTTTCCCCAACAATACATTGCTACCCTTTCTTGCAATTATTTATAATGAAGGGGACCAGAGTTTGGCCACCACAAAACTATGCCTTTTGGGATATTGATTTTTAAGCTGGTTATTAAGAAACAAAATACCCAGAAAGATCATTTGACCCTCCCCTCTTCCTGCCTAAGAGATTCAGATGGAAATATCTGCTCCAGGAAAGGAATGTTAACCTGCTCATCTTTGTATGGTAGACTTAATGGCTCCAAGCCGGGGTCTGTGAACTACACCCCTGGCTCCAAGCAGGGGTCTGTGAACTACACCCCTGGCTCCAAGCCGGGGTCTGTGAACTACACCCCTGGCTCCAAGCAGGGGTCTGTGAACTGCACCCCGTGGTCCACTGTGGCTGGGATGCCTAGCAGGAATTTTCCTGCCCTGTGTGTTCCAGTCTTCCTCAGCCACCTGTAATTGCCTATTTCCTTAATGAACTCTGTATATTTTTTCCTGTTAACCTATCTCTATTAATTTGATTATTAGCCTAGCTAGAAGAATTTGTAAGTTGGGAGAAAAATCATTCGTTTTAGCCTTCACAAAAAAGAAGGTCTCTTCAGTGAACGTGCACCCCAAGTGTGACCTATCATTCCCCTGATTCCTGTGGCCTGACAGTGAATCTCAGGTGCATGGATTTGTGCCATGTCTACAAATAAAAGGCCTGTGAGCCATAGCAGATGGGGACCATTCTTTTGGAGTTTTTGGACAACAAAATATTAGCAACCACTTTTTAAAAAATTTTTTATTTTTGTTCCTTTATTGATTTTTAGAGAGAGAGAAGGGAGAGGGAGAGAGAGATGGAAACATTGATGAGAGAGAACATCGATTGGCTGCCTCCTGCATGCCCCCCACTGGGGATCGGGCCCACAACCTGGGCATGTGCCCTGACCGGGAATCGAACCGGCGACCTCTTGGTGCATGGGTCGATGCTCAACCACTGAGCCACACCGGCTGGGCAGCAACCAGTTTTGAAGAGAATTTCATAACTATGATGTTAATATCTACTGGTTCTTTGTTACAGGCTTTAAAGTGGAAAATAAATATATACTTTAAGCAGCATTCAGAACACCAGTAATTCAAATGAATAAAATACAGATTCTTGGTTTTCTAAATGGAAGGAAGACATCAAGGGTGAAAATACTTCATCCTCTGAATCATTTCTTTACATTGAGTTTGAATTATGATTCGTCTGCCTGCATGAGTCCTATAGCGGTGCCTGGCACCGAAGCTCAAACAAATTGTGTTTGTGATCACAGATGAAACCTTTTCGGCGGCAGTGAAACCAAAGCGCTAAAAGCTCATCGCTTGGTTTATCATGTGGACTCACAAGTCAGGCACGTTGGGAATGAAATGTAGGCCACACGAGAGAGGAATGTACATCAGGAATAGATAGGGCTAGAGCTGGGGATACCACGCAGAGTGAAGGTCTGATCCTCAAAGGAGACTTGTCAGCAGAGCAAGTTAGAATGCCCAAAGCGGGATGCAGTAAACTTGGATTAACCTCCTGAAGTCAAAGATCCTGAACTGGTGTGAGGGATTCTGCAGAAAAGATATTTAAGCAGTGCTGATATTCACGGTCAGGCAACCATATTATCGGGTTCTTTTTGTAATAAGACTAAGCCAATTAACTCTATGTGAAGCCTGGGGCCAGTGATAAAGTATTTGAATTTGCTTCAATATCTGTAACATGGGGGTATTTATTTAATTCTCATAAAATTGGTATGAAGGCTAACACATAGCCCGGCCGGTGTGGCTCAGTGGTTGAGCGTTGACCCATGCACCAAGAGTTGCTGGTTCGATTCCCGGTCAGGGCACATGCCCAGGTTGTGGGCCCGATCCCCAGTGGGGGCACGCAGGAGGCGGCCAGTCGATGTTCTCTCTCATCAATATTTCTATCTCTCTCTCCCTCTCTCTCTAAAATCAATAAAGAAAAAAAAGAAAAGAAAGCTAACACAATCAATTCTAAAGCAAGCACATAGGTGTTCAATAAACAGATATTTTTCTCCAATCTCATCTAAAAATTGGAAGGTAAAACTGGAAGCAAAGAAAAATTCTAGGCATATGAGCTGGGCAAATGAAACTGGTATTAGCAAGTAAGAACACTCAGGTGAGTATTTCCCACCCTAGCACATGAGGTTCTGCACTTAGGAATTGTGATGACTGGGCACCTTAAAATACTCCCACATATGGTGCATGTCATTTCTTGCCCAAGTAGGGTTAGCTTTCACAATATGCTGTTTTTCAGTATGAATATATTTAAGGAATAAGTCCTGGCTGGTTTGGCTCAGGGTTAGAGTGTTGGCCCGCAGACCAAAGAATCAGGGGTTCGATTCCTGTCAAGGGCACGTACCTGGTTGTGGTTCAGTCCTTGGCCCTGGTCGGGGTCGTGCGGGAGGCAACCAATTGATATGTCTCTCTCACATCGATGTTTCTCTCTCTCCCTTCCTCCCACTCTCTCTGAAGGTAAATAGAAAAATATCCTCAGGTGAGGATTAAAAAAAAAATTTTAAGAAATATATAATGGCAGGGAGCTTCGTAGTATGATGTGGACATATTTCACGTCATAATTTTGGCAGATAAGACTCTGAATAGTGAATTTGCCCTTCCAGGACTTGTTTGTTTAGAACACATTCTGTCTCACAGGTGACAATGTCAAATAGCACTAAAGGTCAGTGCCCAAATGTCAGAGAAGCAACACTAGAATAATTCAGCACGTTGCATGCCTCTGAGAATTTAAAGATTTTTGTTTTGTTTTGTTTTCTGTTTTCTTTTACTGTATAGTAGGTAGTCCTTCTCCCTGCTGCTGTTTCCTCCTGATAATTCATATTAGCATACATTGTAGAGCAACCTGATCCCTCTGCAGTTTCCAGCCCTTCTGTATGATATAGAGCTCTTTATTTGTTAACTAAAGTTGAAAGTTGGTGGTTCACAGTGCATGGTCATGCTAAATAGCCATCTCAGACATAAAGAAAATTGGTTTGATTTAAAGAAAAGGGGATAGGGGATTGGGATATCCAAAGGGAAGGGCTACACATCACCCAGCCATGGGGTCTTGGATCGATGATGAAAGACCCTGGGAGCTGGAGCTTCCTCCTTATATGTGTCCATTGGTGGGAAGCTTTTGTCTTCAGTGGGTTTTGGGGGCCTTGCTTGGTGGGTTTGGGCAGGCGGGTCGGGACTACAGGAATGCGGATTCCCGATCAGGTGCTTCTTTGGTAGTTTTAGTTCCTTATATGGTGTAATTCTTGGTGTCCAGTATTTCTTGTCCAGCCAGTTCGCCTGGTCTTTTGTTCTCCTGTGGTGGGAAGTTTACAAACTGACTGTTAGGAGTTATATTGCCAAGTAAGTTCTAACATTCCCCTCCTCTTTCTATTTGTTAGTAATTATTTTTATGGAATTGGGGCGGAGGTCTCTTTTTTCTGTAGCTGCTTCCTGCTGGTTTGTGGGCGTAGAGCTGTCCTTAAGCCATGTTAGTATTTTGAGGAATTGGGGAATAAGGGTAGGGATACGTTCTATAGGCCATGGTCAAGGCTATCTGCTTGCCCGAATTAGTTCATATATAGTTGAGGAGACAGGAAAGGAAGGCATGGATGGGCTTCCAAAGGGAGAACAATGTTGTGTAAATAATTAATCAGATATTTAATAAGAAGTATGCCTATGAAAACAAGAGAAAAAGAAGGGTTAATGATCAGAGCAAATTATAAACCAGTTTCTGAGTCTGTAAGACTGTCAGTTGAGAAGGATTAAAGTTTCTTTTGCTGGACTGAAAGCAAACAGTGATAACTGAACAGCATCTGATGCTCAGGTAAATTCTGTGTGGTTAACATCAAATCAGTAGCTTTTAATAACTCTAAGTCAAAGGATAGGAAAGAAAAAAATTAAATAGTTTGGAGGGTAGAAGACAACTAGAAGAATTCAGGAACCAGTTTAGTTTACAGATAAAAACAGAACTTTAAACTTTGAAGACAATCAACTGAGCTAGAATCCAGTATTCACAATTGAGCATTGTGATTTTCATTGAAACACAATTTCTCTCCCTAAAAAAAAAAAAAATCACCCTCATTTTTATTAAAGAGACTGCATTAGGTCTGGTTTTAATTGAGTCTGATTATTTGCATAAACATAACAAGAATTAGCAATTGATAAGCTTCCTCAAATTTATTTGGCTGGAATATCAGTTGTTCATAGGAATCTTTAGATTGAGCTCTAAGGGGCTGTCACCAGTCAGCCCCTCAGGGAGAAGAAGCCAACTTCACAATTGCCATCAGGCTGTGCCTGGAATACCTGCAGATTTGGGTTGTGTCCTCACATCCTGGAGGTTCCCAATGTGTTGAGGTTCCTTTTCTGCCACCTTTCAAGAAAACAACCTTCATTCCTTACCTGGAAAGATTGCCGTGAACCATTGACCAAGCAAGGTAACATGCCATTGTGTGAAAATGGCTTCTGATTGGCCTTGATCAGTCTTGAGAGTCAATCTCAATTTCTAAAGGCTTTTTGGTGACATCCAGAGTCCAGGCATGTCTCTCTTGACCATGACATTCCAGGCAAAGTCTTGGTTAACAAAACCACATTTGGAACCTGGTTTCATGCGTTCTGATTAAAAGAGAACAGATTCTTATTGCATTTATGCAAATAAATATATTGTCATGAAAATTATACTCACTCATTGAGAGTTGCCAAGTTCTGGAGGGATTAGGGAGAGAGAAAAATATAAATGCTTCAATATTGCTTGAGGATATAATTTACCAAATTGTTTTAGGGAAATAAAAGCAAGCTTCCTTATATCTGGAAAACAAAAAGATTTTTCCATGACTCCAGTTATTTTATATTTCAAAGAGATGACCTGATTAGAAATCTGTAATCTAGAGTAAGTCAGAGTCCTTTTCACAAACCTTTCCAAAGATGCAACATAATTTGCAAAAGCATCAGAGTAAAACATTGGCTGCCTATAAATGATGAAATTTAAAATGACATGGTTATAGACCTGATTATAATACAACTGATAAAGAACTTTGCTTTTCTGTAAGATATAACATTCCAAGATAACAATTTCTTGGTAAATAATAATTATGAAATGATATAAAAGAATAATATAAAGCTTACATTTTCAGATTCAATATACAATTTCAATATATAAAGAACAAATTATATATGAAAGACTTAAAAACGCTGCTCATGGCTCATTGGAGGTGTTCACTGAGCATTGAAACAATTCATAAACATCCCCATGTGTGGATCACAAATACCCGGAATATCACTGCCAGATGCCCCCACAGGGAACCATCACTTTTGGCTTGCTTGGTGTCACTGACTGGACACCTGCTACCCCTGAGAGTTTCCTGTTTAAACTTGGCTTTGAATCTTTGTAAGTTCTTACCTAGAGCAGACTAAGATTTCTAGAACATCCATTTTAATAAAAATATATGTATAAAAATAGAACATAGTTATTACTACTAATTTTTATTTGGCAAAGCTTCCCATGTAATTTCAAGTGTATTAAATAGGCCTGATTAATTTTAAAATTTTTATAAGGAGAGAGAATAAATCCTTGAGGTATTTGATTAGCAAAGATATATATTTTCCCATAACCTTCCCTAGTTGGAAGTGGACAGGTTCTGATTTAAAAACAGGCACTGATTAGGTATTCCTGACATTTGCACAGAAGGTTTACTCCCAGGCAGGAGACAACTTAGTTGGGTGTGGTTAAGAACAAATAAAGTAGCCCCAGGTATTTATAGGGGCTTTAGTAGCTTCCTTTTTATGATAATTTCAACTACTCCCAAACTATCATTGAGAAGGAGGGAAAATGCCCTTAGAGCAACCCTAAGCTTGCTTTTAGTTTCTTTTCTAAGTCCAATTTTGGTTTCCTATAATCCTTTTTAAGATGACCTGGCTTTCTGCAATAGGAACACACTTTACAGTTTTGCAGCAGAACTCATTCAGCAGTCCTGTTGCCTTGCTCCCAGAAACCAGTAGGTATATTAATTGGAATGGGTCAGAATCACCAGCACTATATTCTTTAACAGTAAATCAAATTCATTTGCAAAATCATCAGGGCCCCAGAGAAAGGAACTTTACAATAGCTGTTACCCTCTTGTCTGAAACAGGCCTTTCGGTTTTTTTGTTATTCTTGTTGTTGTTATGTAATTGGCCTTTGCTCCTCCCAGGAGCTTTTAATTTACAATCAATTTGCTTCCTGCTCATTCAGTTTTAATTCCAAAGCCACCTTTTCTAATTTGTATGCAAAAAAAAATTGATTTAGGCATCAAAAAAAGTTACATTTTAGCCATCTTAAGTTGATATCACTTCTAGTTAAACCTTCCCATCTCTGTAAATCAGAAGTGTTAATGGGGGTTGGCAGTTTATGACCTTGGGGACATAATTTCCCATGTTGATTTTAGTTTTATTTTGAGATCTATAGAGTCTGAATATACCTGCAGATATACTATGTGCTGGATTGAGGTGAACTGTCTGTGTGTTGAGCTCCAAGACATCTCAAACTTCCCACGAGTCTCAGCCTTCCCTTTCCCCTCCACAAAGATTTAGCAGTTGCCTAAGAATGCCTGAGATTCGAGCTGGAAGGGGAAGGGTAGGATTTGGTGGTAAAGGGGCTGAGGGTGGCGAGGGGTCAGAGGTGGTTGTTTCTTGGTTTGGGAAGCTGAGAGATGAAGGCAGAGAGGGTGTGGTAGGACGAGCAAAGTTCAGGGTGACTGCAGAGTTCAGAGAGGGCCTGAACATAGGGAATCTTGGACCATTTGGCTAGGTGGTGGCAGTATAAATCCAATTAGAGAATGGTGTTCTATCTGAGAGTGCCATTTTGGAGCCAGATCTCCTGATCGTCTAATTTATATTGTGGCCATGCTGTACTGCTTGAAAAGGCAGTCCAGTGGTGAATTCTTGGGAGGCATAGACATGGAGTTGCCCATGGTGGTGCTATGAAAAAGGATATTGCAGAGGGGAAAGTAGTGAGTGCCTTGTGAGAGGGAGAAACCAAGAGCCGGCACCTGACCTTTGTTCTGCATCTTTGCTTGGGCTGAAACCGATTCTAGGAGATATCCCATTGCTAAAAAAGGTTCAGGTTGGACCGAATCAGTCCCCAGTGGCTAGGGAAAAATAGAAGCATCCTCTGTATTTAATCCCTAGTATGAGTGAGACTGGTTGGACCCAGCACGGGGATTTGCCAGTGAAACCCTATTATGTCTCGACCAGTCGACCAGTAAGCTATCTCCCCCTGAAACGCCGGAATTGGCAATGCCAGTGCTCACAGTTCCTGAAATAAGACCCTACCAGGTGTTTCGGGCCAGGGTTTGGGCAAGTGTGTGCGTTTTCATAGTGTACCTCAGTTGCTTGGACATTTGCTTGAGACTGACAAGTTGCCTAATGCAATCTTGCCCTTTCTGAGCCCGGTTTAGCTTGTCACAGGAGTCTTCTAGTGGCAACTGCCCTAGTGGTTTTTAAGTGGCTGACTTGTGCCCACAAGTGGTGGCTCTGTGGGGAACTGAGAGCCTCAGTCCCTAGTGCCCTCTTCCCAAGAATAAAGTGACTCACCCATTAGTAGAAATCAGGGGGTTTAACCATCTGGCATTCCTGCTGCCACTTAGGAGTCTGGAAGACCTTGGTCATGTTGGACCATGAGACCAAAGGGGTTTGGAGATAAAGGGAGAAGGAAGTAAGGAGGGGAGGGAAGAGGAGGAGAAGGGAAAGCTTCCCTTCTGGATATCCCTGTATGGGCCCCCAAAATGAAAGGTTAAAATTGGTGGTTCACAGTGTGCAGGCGTGCTAAATAGCAATCTCAGACAGTGAAAAAAGAAACATTGGGTTTAGCCCGGCTGGTGTGGCTCAGTGGGTTGAGCATCCTCCCATGGACTCTTGAGAGGTCCCGGTTCGATTCCTGGTCAGAGCACACGCCTGGGTTATGGCTTGATCCCCAGTAGGGGGCGTGCAAGAGGCAGCTGATTGATGTTTTTCTCTCACATCAATGTTTCTGTCTCTCTAACAAATCAATAAAAACATATTTTTTAAAAATTAAGTTTATTTAGAGAAAGTGGGATGGGGGATGGGGATATCCATCACGGAGCCATGGGGTGTTGGGTCGATGATCACAGCCCTTAGGAGCTGGACTTTCATCCTTATATGCATCCACTGGTGGGAAGCTTTTGTCCTCGGGTTTTGGGAGTCCTGGTTGGTGGGTTTGGGCAGGGTGGTTGGGACTACAGGAATGCAGATGTGCGATCGGGTGCTTCTTTGGCTGTTTCAGTTCCTTATATGGTTTGATTCCTTGTGTCCTGCCTTTCTTGTTCTGCCAGTTGTCCTGTGGCAGGAAGTTTGGTCTTGTTCTCCTGTAGTGGGGAAGCTTGCAAACTGGCTGTTAAGAATTATATTGCTGTGTAAGCCCTAACAAAAGTTACTGAAAGAAGAGTAGGAGACCTGAAGAATTTCTACTGTAGGGGAAGAAAAGTAATTTTCATCCTACCCTTCTAAGCTCTTCTGGCTAGTCTAATAATTAAATTGACATGAGATAGATTAACAGAAGAAAATTAGTGAATTTATCATGTATGCACATACAGGGACACCAGAGGGATATGGGACTCCAGGACAAATTGGACAGTTGAGACATATAGGAGAAAGAGGGGTAGGCAATTCAGAGATAGATGGGAAGAATCAAACATTTTGTAAACAAATTCTTTTTATTTTTTTTATCCTCACCCGAGGACATTTTTCCATTTATCTTCAGACAGATTAGGAGGGAGGGAGAGAGGGCGAGAGAGAGAGAGAAAGAGAGAGAGAGAGAAACATCGATGCGAGAGACACACATAGACTGGTTGCCTCCCGCGTGACCCCAACCAGGGCCAGGGACGAACCGCAACCGAGGTACGTGTCCTTAGCGGGAACCGAACCTGGGACTCTCTGGTCCGTGGGCCGACGCTCTAACCGCTGAGCCAAACTAGCCAGAACTGTAAACAAATTCTTGCTGGGACCGGGCGTGTAACAGACATTGCTAGGTTCCTTCAAGTCTGCCACACTTAGTTCATATTGTACTAAGGTGATAGGTCCCTGCCTGGAGGAGGTTTTTCTATCTGAATTCCTTTAGGTAGGTAATGGGGAGGTAAAAAATCTTCTTGAGTCTTTTGTTTTCCTAAAAATAATCAGCTTAAAGTAATCAACATCCCAAAAAGACGTATTTGGGAGTGGCAAAACACTTTCCCCTCACTGCTCATATTGAAACTCCCACCAGGTTTCTGCAAAGACCTTTGGTCAGATTTGAGTTATCTTAGAAAGAATTCACACAAGTTAGTTTCCAAATACATTTCACCTGCATATTCTTTTTTTTTTTTATTTTATTGATTTTTAGAGAGAGAGAAAGGGAGAGGGAGAGAGAGATAGAAACATCAATGAGAGAGAACATCGATTGGCCGCCTCCTGCATGCCCCCCACTGGGGATCGGGCCCACAACCTGGGCATGTGCCCTGACCGGGAATCGAACCGGCAACCTCTTGGTGCATGAGTCAATGCTCAACCACTGAGCCACACCAGCCGGGCTCATCTGCATATTCTTTACAGTAAGGCTGCAAAAACACATCAGTTGGACTACTGCTGTAAAACTTCGTCTTTTCTCCCCTGAGAATGGGCTGATCAATTTCTTCTATCATCCCATTGTCCCACAGCTAGCATATTTCTCATTTTTCAGTTCCGACACTGATTTCGGGTGGTGTCCTACCATTAAAAATCTTCAGATATCTCCCATCGCTTATTGAAAGGAGTTACATACACACTTCACCATGTTTTAGCCCACACTTTCTTTTGGATTTTTCTACACTTCTCTTTTTGGATGATTGATTAATGCATACTTCTATTTCAATCAAATTAGATTCCTTACTCTTTCATATCGATTTATTTACGTATATATTTCTCCCTTTCCAAACAATGTTCCTCCCTTATATCTCCCTGTGCTTAACTGTTGGCATAGTACTCATTTCGTAAAGTAGCACGTTAAATACTTTTGAATCCACCCAACTGCCTATTATCTGTCCATTCTCTGAGCTCCCATAGCACTGTCTCACAGGCTTACATTTCAAGTATTTGCACCTATATCTTATTCTCCCGCTACAGTATTTGTTCTTCAGGAGCAGTGATGGTTTCCAACTTATGATTCCACACTTCGTATAGTGTCTTGCATTCACTATGTGTTTGTTTTTCAGTCCCAGGCACAACATTCTTCTCTCACTTAGACACTGGTATTTTATTATTTTTTAAATGTGTTTTCATTGATTTTTTTTTTCTTAGAGAGAGAGAGAAAGGGACAGAGAGAGAGAGACAAACATCAATGTGAGAAAGAAACATCAATCAGTTGCCTCCCGTACGCACCATGACTGAGGAACGAACTCGGAACTTGGGCATGTGCCCTGACCAAGAATCGAACCAGTGACCTTTCGGTGCATGGGACGACACTCAGCCACCTGAGTCACACTGGCCAGGGAAAGAGCTTGCCTTTTAGAGTCAGGTAATTCTGGGTTTAAAATCCAGCATTGCTTCTGACTAGCTATGTAATCTTCACGAAACTAATAGCTCTGAGTTTTATTTTCATCATTTGTCATAACAATAAAAATACACCTCTTTCTTTGAGAATTGATGTGGATGATATATATAACTTATATAAAGTGCTTAGTACACTATCTGGCACATAGTAAATATTTAATAAATGTTAATTACATTATATAATAATGTATATTTAATTTTATTTCAATGCTGTTTCACAGATTGAGTTCTAGCCCACAAATCAGTGTTTTATAATTTAATGCAGTGTTATCCCTTTCTTTATGTATTCATTCTCAAAAAAGTCCGTGGTGCCTGTCTTTAAACCTATGGCTTCACATAGAGGTTTCTATTTTTATTTCAAAGTCTCTAAAGAGGAAGATTACTCAGCCTCTAAAATAACTAATTCATTAAACTCTGCCCTTTTTTGGCAAGGGGTCAAATAGCAGGGCTTAATAGAACAAGATACCCATGTAGCAAAGTTGACTGTTTTATTTTTTGTCTATTATCATTGCTGCTCTTCAGAATTCCATCAGTGTTCTTGGTACATGAGGCTAAATCTGCAACATGATCAAATGAACTTTGCTGCTTGGAGGCCTCAATAATTGACATCCTAATGAAAGCTGCATTGAAAAAAATCAGCTATAACTAATTTGCTCAAGACTATCAAGTGATCTCTTAAAAGACTCTATAAAAGAATTTTGGAGCTGGGTTATTTCTAAAGTATCTGTTAATGAGCTACTTTTATGTTTTGTGTATTTACAAAAAATGAGAATCTACTTGCTATGCATAAGTGCTGAAGCACACAGAAGGAGATTTAGTGATCTGCCTCTTTAATGCACGTTATATGTAGCATGAGAGAGAACTGTGAGGACCTCTTTCGCCATTTCCCTTTTTAATCTCAGCTTTATTGACATATAATTGATATATAGCATTGTATAAGTTTAAGGTATCCTTTGTGTTCAGAAAAAATTGGTAACAGTAAGGGAGTGTCTCAATTGTTCTGATGCAAAAAATTAGAACTGCAGCAGCTCTGCCTTCTACTCGAACCCCATCCCCGTAGACCACGGGGCTTCCTGAAGAAGTATATAATCATGGTATGTTGAGAGTTAAGGCAAGATAAGCACTGTCTTTGGTCACATATCTACACTAACTCTTCGTCCTTTAAAAAAATGTTTTTTCCTTTCTTGATTTTAGAGAGAGAGGAAGGGAGAGGGAGAGAGAGATAGAAACATCGATGAGAGAGAACATCGATTGGCCGCCTCCCACTGGGGATCGGGCCCACAACCTGGGCATGTGCCCTGACCAGGAATCGAACTGGCGACCTCTTGGTGCATGGGTCCACGCTCAGCCACTGAGCCACACTAGCCGGATTCTCCTTCCTTTAAAAAAAAAATTTTTTTCTTTATTGATTTTAGAGAGAGAGGAAGGGAGAGGGAGAGAGACAGAAACACAGATGAGAGAGAACATCGATTGGCTGCCTCCTGCATGCCCCCCACTGGGAATCGGGCCCACAACCTGGGCATGTGCCCTGACCGGGAATCGAACCGGCGACCTCTTGGTGCATGGGTTGATGCTCAACCACTGAGCCACACTGGCCAGGCTGCACTGACTCTTCTTTGAGGAAGTGATGCTTTTTTAGGTTTTTGTCACTTGAAAGCAACATTGGAGTCACTTAACCAGTATAGCATGTCTTCTCCTTGATACTTTAACAGGATTGTAGTAGAAAATATATATAGGAGAAGAATGATTCTTTAAAAAATTGCAAATATTTTTTATCCTTGAAGGTGTCTAAGTACATTCACTCCAAGAAAATAATTAAATGAACAACTGCAGCAATCTGTTAAAAGTCATACTTATTCACAGCAAATGCACCTTAGGCACCATTTACCTTTACTCTGTCTAAAATGGTTATGTCTTGGCAAATTTGATGTGCTTGTGCTACCGGTGGGGAAAGGTCTTCATTCCCACTTATTGCTTGTTGGGGTGGATTTCCTGTGATACCCTGAGAAAATGAATTTTCTGAGACTTGCACGGGAGGATGCTATATCATAGAAAACTTTATTTCTGTGGAATTACACCCCTGAGTTTCCAAAGTCCCATTTCCCTTTGTCCCGCCAAGGACAAAGTACAGCTGTGGCTTCAAGAGAGCAAGAATCAGAGCCAGTGTCCAGATTTTCCATTGCATGTCAGGACACAGTCCAATCCGGCATCAGGATTGCTTAGTTCGTGTTTCCCTGCTGTGGTCCATCCGTCCATTGCTTGGGGTCCACAGGTTCACATGGCTGCGGAGGAAATACAGCCAAATGCAAGGGAGCAGAACGAGAGAGCCCCATGAGCTAAGAGCAACAAAAGCAACAAGAGAGCGAACTCCTTTGTCTGGGGATTATGTATCCCCAAATTTTTGTGGGCTTGCATTGGCTCCACCCATTCTGGCCAATGATCTCTGTTCCCAGGTTTGACTGACAGGCCCTTCCCTAGTCACCCCAACTTCACTGTGTAGGCATTCATCTCCCCTTTTGACCAGTCCCTTCCCCCAATCTGCAGGGAATGGGCTGGTGGTTCCCTGGGGAGTGTGAAGTTGCAGCTTCCTGGTGAAGCTGCCCTGATGACGTGCCTATAATGTCTGGCCTCCCCTTTGCTCCTGTCCTGTTATTAATAACCAGCTAGTTACAATGATCTCACTTTGAGAATTCTGTGGTGTCCTCCCCCAACACAATTATCCTTCTTCCTCTTCTCCCTTGCATTGTTTGGCATTGTTGTTAATAGGTAGCTTAGGAACATATTGAGCTTCTGTTGATATTTTTCTATTACAGCAACTTTTAAAAGCTCTGTTGTTAGTTTGAAAGGGAGTTTTACAACATGTTAAATGCAAATTTTTTATTTTAATATTCTAATAAAAGTGTCTTTGAGAGTTAGCTCTTCTGAGGCGATATAATTTACACCTGTACAAAATGCACTTTGCTCTAAATGAAGGCAAATAAATTATTTGTACCATATGTCCTACTCTTTCTTCTTGCTCTAATATTTTCCAGAGAAAGCTGTTTGTACCATTTCTTTCTTGCTTTATTGTCACTTAACACAATAATTCAAAAAAAAAGGATTTATTGAGTATTTAGTTTGTGCTAAGTCCTGAGGCAGATACTGGAAATATAACCATGAAAAATAAAATAAGAAAAAAAAAATGCAAGCCCTGGTTTCTAATTTTGCTACTTACTACCTGTGTGAGCTCACAGTCTTGTAAAAAAAAAAAAAAAAAAAGTGCCAAACCCCAATTATAAAATAAGATACAAATAAATAGCGTTACATGTTTGAATAAGTAAAATGTCATGATCATGCAAAGGAAATGATTGCATTTTCCTGAAAGTGGAAATCAGGAGAGATTTCTGGTTCAGAGCGGCAGTGGAGCTGAAATTCAAAGATGACAATGGTTAGGATCAGTGACATACTTATTCAAATTTTAAAAAAGGAAAAACAAAAACAGGGCTTTGTATTCAGCAGATCCTCAATCAGCATTAATAGTTATTAGTTCCCAAACTCACACAGGTAGTGTAAACATTGAACCAATTCAAAATGTTCCTATATTGTTTAACAAGATACTGATTTGCTAGTTGCTTTTCCAAACAATAGACCCAAACAGCAAGTCCTGCAGCCAAAGCATGTGCAGAGGAGAAAACTTTGGCCTTTGGCTGCATCCATAACCAAAATCTCTCCCTTCCCACACACATGGAACCAAAGAACCAGGGTATAACCAGAACAACTTGAACATTGGAACACTTTTTGAAGTGAAGAGTCTATTGTCCAGGAAGATGTGGTATTGATGCCCCTTACCATAAATGGCCAAGCTCCAAGATCCTCCAACTGAAACTTGACCCACCAACACTTCTGCACACCTGTTCCTCTTAGCCCCTTAAACACCTGCCCCCACCCGGCCGGTGTGGCTCAGTGGATTGAGCATCATCCCATGGACTGAGAGGTTACCGGTTCGATTCCCGGTCAGGGCACATGCCCGGGTTGTGGGCTCGATCCCCAGTAGGGGGCGTGCAGGAGGCGGCCGATCAATGTTTCTCTCTCACATCAATGTTTCTCTCTCTCTCTGCCTTCCTTTCTCTCTCTAAAAAAATTGATAAAAACACATTTTTTAAAAAAGAATAGTGTTTTGAAAACAAACAAAAACCTGCCCCCAACCCAGGGAGTTCAGGATTTCCAGCATTAGCTTTCTGTTCCAAGGGGTGGTCCCATTCATAATAAAACAACCGGTCTTCCTCCACTGCAGTTCTCGGTGTCTAGGGTTTGGCTCTGCTACGCCAGGTAGATGATCTCTTTCGGTTGGGAACAGTAGTAAATGGCAGGATTGGAAACCAGATCTCCTGTTTTACAAAATAATGACTTCCCACAATATTTTTCTCCCCAAATCTAGTAGGCTCTGATTAACAGAATTATCTCAATACCAGTAGAAAAATTTTAAATTAAACTGGATCAATTTTTTTATTTTTTTTATTTTTGGGGAGAGGTTAACTTTTAAAAATTATTATTTAATTAATTTATTTTTGCTACAGATGTTTCTCCTTTTTCTCCCATTGACACCCTCCTTCCATTCTTGCTGTCCTCTCCCGCTCCCGGCATTGTTGTCTATGTCCATTGGTTATGCTTATATGCATAAATCTTTGATTTATCTCTTCCCTACCCCCCCTACCCCTCCTCTGAAGTTTGTCAATCTAAATCCTACTTCTATGTCTCTGGGTCTATTTGGTTCATCCCCTTATTTTGTTCATTATATTCCACAAATAAGTGAGATCATGTGATGCTTGTCTTTCTCCGACTGGCTTATTTCACTTGGCATAATACTCTCTAGGTCCCTCCATGTCATCTCAAAGGATGAGAGATCTTTCTTTATTACAGCTGCATAGTACTCCATTGTGTATATGTACCACAGCTTTTTTATCCACTCGTCTATTGATGGACACTTGGGCTGTTTCCAGAACTTAGCAATTGTAAATAGTGCTGCTATGAACATAGGGGTACATATATTCTTTCTGATTGGTGTTTCAGGCTTCTTAGGGTATATTCCTAGAAGTGGGATCACGGGGTCAAATGGCAGATCAATTTTTAATTTGTTGAGGTAACACCATAGTGTTTTCCATAGTGGCTGCACCAGTCTGCATTCTCACCAGCAGTGTACTAGAGTCCCCTTTTCTCCACACCCTCGCCAGCACTTGTTGTTTGATGATTTGTTGATGGCGGCCATTCTGGCAGGTGTGAGGTGATACCTCATAGTTGTTTTAATTTGCATCTCTCTGATGATTAGTGACGTTGAGCATTTTTTCATATGTCTCTTGGCCATCTGTATGTCCTGTTTGGAGAAGTGTCTATTTAGGTCCTCTGCCCATTTTTAAATTGGATTGTTTGTCTTCCTTTTGTTAAGTTGTATGTGTACTCTATGTATTTTGGAAATTAACCCCTTATCTGATGTATCATTGACAATTATGTTCTCCCATATAGTGGGTTCCCTTTCCATTTTTTATGGTTGTTTCTTTTGCTGTGCAGAAGCTTTTTAGTTTGATATAGTCTCATGTATTAATTTTTTCCTTTGTTTCTCTTGCCTTATGCTTTGTATCAGTGAAAATTCTGTTGCATGTGATGTCTGAAATTTTGTTGCCTACACTTTCTTCTAGGATTTTTATGGATTCACGAATCACATTTAAATCTTTTATCCATTTTAAGTTTATTCTTGTATATGGTGTAAGTTGGTGGTCTAGTTTCATTTTTTTGCTAAACTGGATCAATTTTAGATTGAACTAGATTACCTTGAGAACTTCCATTTTGGGGAACAAGTCCATGAAAGTAACAGGTTAAAGATAAAAAACCATCCTTTTTTTCTTTTTGTTTTGACTTTTATTACTTTTTTCAATTAAAGTTCATATTCAATATTATTCTGTATTAGTTTCAGGTGTACAGTACAGTGTCAGACAATTATATACTTTACAAAGTGTTCTGATATTTCCAGTACCCACCTGGTACCACACATAGTTGTGAGAATATTATTGACAATATTCCCTGTGCTATACTTTATATCACCTTGACTATTCTGTAACTACCAATTAGTACTTAATCTCTCCAACTTTTTCATGCAGCCCCCTAACTCCCCTCCCCTCTGGCAACCATCAGTCCCTTCTCTGTATATGATTCTGTTTCTGTTTTATCTGTTCATTTATGTTGTTCTTTAGATTACAAATATAAGTGATCTCATGTGGTATTTGTCTTTCTCTGACCGACTTATTTCACTTAGCATACTACTCTCTAAGTCTGTGCATGCTGTCACAAATGGTAAGATTTCATTCTTTTCAAACACCATTCTTGATTGTCAGGTACTAAATGATTACTTGAACCAAAATTCAGGAAAAAAAATCATAGTAACCTTTAGGGAATATTAAACACAGACACACACACACACACACACA
Source organism: Tadarida brasiliensis (assembly GCA_030848825.1). Lineage (NCBI taxonomy): Eukaryota > Metazoa > Chordata > Mammalia > Chiroptera > Molossidae > Tadarida > Tadarida brasiliensis. Next base: position 17,381,719 of record CM061280.1, read on the forward strand.
CACACGCATACCATGTGTCATTAACAATATTTTGTTTCTGAGCTTTTATCATGGATTTACATAAAAATTTTAGAGACAAAGGGGCCAAAACAGGTAAGCTTGCAAGTGGACTATTTGTTTTGTTTCTTTAATTTAATCCTTAGAAGAATTTTGTTTTTTTCTTATCCTTACCCGAGGACATTTTTTCATTTTTTGTTCAGATAGAGTGGGAGGGAGAGAGAGGAAGAGAGAGAGAGAGAGAGAAACTTCGACGTGAAAGGGACACATCGAGTGGCTGCCACCCACACGACCCAACCAGGGCCGGGGACAAACTGCAACCGAGGTACATGCCCTTAGCGGGGACTGAACCCGGGTCTCTCTGGACTGCAGGCCGACACTCTAACCACTGAGCCAAACCGGTCAGGGTGTTAGAAGAAATTTTTGAATCAGGTGAATAAATGTCCCCAGTTAATCTGCATTGTGAATATAATTTAGGAACACCTTTAGTTTTATTTCATTTTATTTTATTTTTAGTTAATCCTTACCAGAGTGTAGTTTTCCATTGATTCATTTTTAGATAGAGTGGAAGGGAGGGAGGGAGGGAGGGAGAGACAGAAAGAGAGAGAGAGAGACATCGATGTGAGAAAGACATTGATGTGAGAAAGATACATCGATTTGTTGCCTCCCACATGACCCCAACTGGGGCCAGGGATTGAACCTGCAACCCAGGCACATGCCCTTGACTGGGAATTTGCTCTAACCACTGAGCAAAACCAGTCAGGGCAAGCACCTTTGGTTTTAATAATGAATAGTTAAAGTATACATTCTGAGCATCAGCAAGTTTGCAAGTGGTTGTATATATTTTGTTTTCTCTGTCCTACACACTGACCTACATATGATATCAACTTCCTCCATGGAGTGCGCTTAGAGCTCCCACATTTGAATTCTACTCCTTGGCTTTCCCCAGCTTTCCTCTGTTTCTTTTATTTCATTGCCAAATGTAATACCTGATCTCTGCATTGAACCTGTGAAATATGCTAGTTTTAACTCCTTTTCCTGGATTTTTTTTCACCTGGCATCACTTAGTGTGTCAAGATCTACAAGCTTGATGCAAATTCCAATAAATGACAGTCATTTGTATTCACTCATTTTTATTTTCTGTTCAGACGTGTATTCTCCAAGATAATGTGACAGTGCTCCTGGTTATGTGTAATAATCCTACCACTATCGACTTCCCTGGCATACGTTATTATTTTTTTTTTAATTTTGAACAAGCAAACCTGTGTCTTTTGTTCATTGCAATAAAACTCCTTAGTGATTGTTTAGTCTGTTTTATATCCTCCTGAACATAATTTAAAGGTTGTGCACCATATTTTTAGGAAGAAATACCACCTAAATTTAAATAATATTACTGTGGTGCTTTAAATAATCGAATCTATAATTCAAACTGTTGCATTTCTGCATTTCTGTATTCCTTGGGGAGAGAAAGAAATGTGTAACTGTGTGGGGATTTTAATGATTCAGACCACGAGAGCTTTGCATTCACTTTTATACTTTCATAGATGTTAGAGTGTAGACAGTATTAAGATAAAGTAGCAGCCTGTAGAAAAATTCTGCTAATCATTCTAATTTAGAAAATGATACCAGGCTATCATTTAGCAATGAACATGAAGAACATTGCTCTATCAGAAAATGAAATATAGATATGTATACTTTGTCAAAAAGACTGTATCCTTAAAAGTGAAACATGTAAATAAGAAGTTATAGCAAGACAGTAAAAACCATACCATAATTAAATAAAATAGATATGGACTGAAAAGAGACATGAAAACTGTGTTATACCATTTACTGAAAGATAATCAATTTATTTACATTCCTATTTTGGTGTTCTCAGTGTTTAAGAGAATGTAGTCTTACCAACCTACAGCCAAAACTTGGTGATTTAGATTTTTATTTTCTAATGTTTGCTAGCTAGTTGGACATTGAAACTTGTGATTAAAAAATCAAACATTGTTTCCTGTTATCTTGTAATACTCAAGCAAGAAATGTGTATTGATCAATTGAATGATCTAGTGACCTCAGAGAAATTAATGATGTTTCCCATGTTCTCTAACATTTACTTGGGGAATACTTAAAACCTGGAAAGCAAGAGAATATGGGTGCTTATATTTTAAGGATTAAGACTTATTGAATGCTCATTAGTTATTTGATGTACTGTTATTATGTAGTGGTACTAGTCTTTTTTTTCTTTTTCTTTATTGATTTTTCGAGAGAGAGGAAGGGAGAGGGAGAGAGAGATGGAAGCATCAATGACAGAGAACATCGATTGGCCACCTCCTACATGCCCCCCACTGGGTATTGGGCCCACAACTTGGGCATGTGCCCTGACCAGGAATCGAACCAACGACCTCTTGGTGCATGGGTCGACACTCAACCACTGAAACACACTGGCGGGCTGTAGTGGTACTAGTCTTATAATAATATACTATATGTGCAAATGATAGGCAGCAAACATATTTAATTGATATAATAAACACTTACACATGAGCAGAGTAAGAACAATAAGCCAGGTGTGGAAGGTCACCAGTGTAGAAAGCCCAGGGTGCCTAACAATGGAAAATTATAAGGTGGGACCTCACCCCCAGGGTGACTTTCCTTCCCCAGCATATCACTGGTCATGAGGTTTAGACATCCTGACCTTTCATGTTGCTGGTCATGAGGTTCTGACCTTCTCCTGACCTTTCCTCCCCTGGCATGTCACTAACCATATGGTAGACACCCTTAGAGGAGGAACAAGGGGGCCAGAGAATAGCCTCATATAACTCCCGTATAAGCCCTCGCACGACCACTCCCTTAAGCATTAAGCTCTCCAGATAACATCTAGGCCTCAGTTGTGTTTCAGCTGCAGGCCCAGAAAAGCAGCGAGGCCAGGCAGGGTGATACCATGGCTGACATCAGCTGCATGTCTAATGACCCCCTGGCCTGGTGCAGACCAATCGGTGCAGACCATGACCCTTAATAACACACCTGGAAAGCTGATGAATATTCTACTGAGATCCTCTCCTGGGACCTCCCCTAAGATTCTGCCTTTAGAGAGGAGATAAAACTCTTAGGATGGAGGACCCAGCTTGCAGCTCTCTCTCTAGCACAGGCATGCCTTTCCCCATCCTATTCTTTCCTTGGTGTAAGCACACTCTCTCTCTCTAGAGCAGCGGTTATCAACCTGTGGGTCACGACACCTTTGGGAGTCGAACAACCCTTTCACAGGGGTTGCCTAAGACCATCAGAAAACACATATTTCTGATGGCGATTCATAACGGTAGCAAAATTACAGTTATGCAGTAGCAACGAAAATAATTTTATGGTTGGGGGTCACCACAACATGAGGAACTGTATTAAAGGGTCGCGGCATTAGGAAGGTTGAGAACCGCTGCTCTAGAGCAAACCTTCACTTTCCCCCCTCTCCTTCTCTCAGGTGTATTTTCTTTGCCTTTCTTTCTCCTAAGCTCCAGAGGCCTTTCCTTGCCTCTATAACTTGTTTCCTGAGTCCATGCAGCCTAGCTGGCTCACTTTTTCTACCTCTGTGACTTTGAGTCTTGCGTCTGAATTCTTTCTTAGCCTGAACTCAAGGACCAAAGTCTAACATCTGTGCCAGTTTCAATTTATAATATCATGTTCCTTTACATATTGTTAAGTTACTATAGAATCAAGCCATAAAAGGGATAAAGGGAAATTGTTAAGAAAATATTTTTAGATTTAAGAAAATTTACTGTAAATATACTATAATTTGTACAAAGAGAATTGAAGTAGTCTGTACTTAATCTAAAAATTGTGAGGTTGAACTGTTTTTCGTAGGACAGCCCACGAGATATGTACCAGCAAGACACAGTGATAGATTCGGAAGATAGCAGTAGCTAAAGGAGGAATTTATCTTGTCACAATGGGAAGGACTAGGAATAGACTTTTTTTTTTTTTTTGGTACATGCACCTAGTGGGAACCGAACCCGGGACTCTCTGGTCCGCAGGCCGACGCTCCAACTGCTGAGCCAAATTGGCCAGGGCTAGACATTTTTCTTTGTGGATCTCTTATACCTTTATTTTTATTGAGATCAAACTATTCAACAAATAAAAAGAATAAACTTGTTCTTTAGTGCTGGAGGCACAGAGCTTTGAAACAATATATAGTAATAGAAGTAGGCATACAATCAAAAAATTCTAACGGGAATTCAAACCTTTTCTATTTAGAACATGCTTGGAAACAGCGGTAATTGACACTACTATTCAGTCATTTGACATCTTAAACAATGCGTAAGAAATTCAAGAATCTTTTTTCTTTGGGGCATAAGCAACCTTGGTACAGTCAGCTAAACTTGTGCATACTAATAGTCAGATTAACTAACGTGGAAGGTTATTGTAATTATGAAAGAAGGAGTTAACAGAGAGGACTTTGCCGTTTGTCTTCCTTCCTTTTTAAATATTTCAAAATGAGAAGCTAATGGTTAAGTCACACTCAAATAGGAAATTCAGGGCCTGCTTTTGAAATGCCAAAAGAAAAAGAGATTGAGGCAGGGAGACCACAGGATATCCCTAAGTTCTGCCCCTGTGATTCCATCTATATTCAAATTTAAAAGCAATACTTTTGTATTTGCTGGCTCTCCAATGAATTTGATTTCACATTGAGGAAGCAGTAAAACATTGTGCTTAAAATATATAAACTGTGGCCCGGACAGTGTGGCTCAGTGGTTGAGCATCGACCCATGCACCAAGAGGTCGCCGGTTCGATTCCTGGTCAGGGCACATGCCCAGGTTGTGGGCCCGATCCCCAGTGGGGGGCATGTAGTAGGCGGCCAATCGATGTTCTCTCTCATCGATGTTTCTATCTCTCTCTCCCTCTCCCTTCTTCTCTCTCTAAAATCAATAAAGAAAAAAATATGTAAACTATTAAACAAGCAACACCCACATTTGAAACTTAGTTGAGTTCTTACTAACTATAAAATGTGGGGGAGAAAAAATTAATTTTATGTCTACCCTTCTAAGTTCTTCTGGCAGGTCTAATAATAAAATTAACACGAGACAAATTAGCAGGAAAAGTAACCAAACATATTATGTATACTATCAGGGAGGAAAAATTATCCTTTTCCCTTCAAGGTTCTTCTGGGTGGACTAATAATGAAATGTATTCCTTAAATTTAATAAAGGAAAACAAGTTAAAGTTTAATAACACGTACACCTCCACTATACTTGGTAGAGACCCCGTCGGGAGGCAACCAATCGATGTGTCTCTCTCACATCAATGTTTCTCTCTCCCTCCCCCCTCCCACTCTATCTGAAGATAAATGGAAAAATAACCTTGGGTGAGGATTAAAAAACACCCTGACCAATGGAGATTTCCTTTACAAATGCAAATGTCTTTTACAAAGGGTAACTTCTACTTGGTTTCCAGAGCTTCTCCCAAGTCTGTTGTTTTTTTACAATCAACCAGCCTAAAATAATCAATATCTCAAATAGGCATATTTTGAGGTGGCAAACAGTACATACAGGGAATATGTTACCAGTGAGATGATGAGACCTAGGTTCTTGTCTTCTTGAGGGAAAGATTTTAATCAAGAAACAAAGTGCAGAAAAGCAAGCAAGAATTTATTGGCCTCAGCAAGAACACACTTAGGACAGTGAATCAAGGAAGGGCACAGAAGAAGCAGTAGGAGAGCCCAGGCTGGGCTGCTCTGGCTCTCTGGGAAGTCAGAGAAAAGGGGGCCTAGGACACAGGTTCAGGGGGTTAGGTCAGGATGAGCTGCTGCTGCCCATTGCTCCCTGGTTGCAAGTCTCCGGGAGTACCTTGGAGTTCAGGATATCAGTGCCTGTCGGGGAAGAAGAGGGGGAAGGGAATGGCAAGGGCATACTCCTTGGAAGGAGAGCCCAGGCTGGGCTGCTTTGGCTCCCTGGAAAGTCAGAGAAAAGGGGGCCTTGGAGACAGGTTCATGGGGTTAGAATGGGATCAGCTTCCACTGCCCATTGCTCCCCTGGTTGCAAGTCTCCTGGCGTACCTTGGAGTTCAGGAGATCCCCGCCTGTCTGGGAAGGAGAGGGGGGAGGGAATGGCAAGGGCTCCCTGGAGGGAGAGCTCCCTGGGACCTTGGTTTTCAGAGGTTTGAAAGGCTGGGCTTTTAGGGGAGGTCTTAGGGGAGGATCAATAGAATATTCATCATCTTTATGCTGATGTACCAAAATGAGATTTATTCTCTTAATTTGTCTGTCTTTGGGTGCAGTTTGCAAATGGTACTAATTGGATTTCTGTTATCTGTCTCCCTGAGTAGGGTGATTTAAACTTTTTACCCTCTGGTTGGGGACCAGAAGTACAAACCGTTTACTCTTAAGTCCCCCTGGTTTAGGGAAGACAGGATTTACTAGGTGGCTGCAAATGCTGTTTAACTTAGTTTCCCTATTCTGCTTGTCCTGGAATTTTTCTAGCTTCATACTATCCTATAACAGTTCCATAAAATATGGGACCCCAGAACTAATTGGCAGGTGACGCTTATATGCTATTCTGGACTGAGGAGAGGGAGGCAGGGAATGGGACTTCAGAGGGAAAGTAGGCAACACACAGGTAGAGAGAAAGAGCAACCTTTTGGTAAACAAATTCTTGCCAGGCCACCCAGAAACAATGGGACACAGAGGGGAATGTAACAAACAGATTTTGCTAGATTCTTCCTTGTGTCGACTTTAGAAACATCCAAACCTGTAGAGAAATTTTAGGAGTTTATTTGAGCCAACTCACCGTGGAGAGCAAGATCTGAAATGCTCTGGATTATAAAGTTGTGCAGCTTCTTTTGTGCATTTGAAATTAAGAAAGATTGGAGAAAGCAAGGTGAGGACTGGACTCCAGCATAGTTAACAAGAATATGTGTTCTCTTGAGGGTTGGTATCCTCTTCCAGAGACTTTACTCCTGGTATTTCAAAGGTGTGCCAACCTAGATGCACAAGGACAGTGGCTTGGGCTTATTTAAAAACTTGCACTAGCCCTGGCCGGTTTGGCTCAGCGGTTAGAGCGTCGGCCCGCGGACCAGAGAGACCCGGGTTCGGTTCCCGCTAAGGGCACGTACCTCGGTTGCAGTTTGTCCCCGGCCCTGGTTGGGGTCAGGTGGGTGGCAGCCACTCGATGTGTCTCTCTCACATCGATGTTTCTCTCTCTCTCTCTTCCTCCCTCTCTCCCTCCCGCTCTATCTAAAGATGAATGCAAAAATGTCCTCGGGTGAGGATAAAAAATAATAATAATAATAATAAATAACTAAATAAAAACTTGCACTAAAAAAGTTGTAGGCCTGGGGTGTGACTACCCATCAGGACTTGCCCAGTTAGGAATTTATCATCAGATCACCCTGTGAAGTTACTTTCCATAGAAAGTCTTTTTTTTGTTTTTCTTGCACACTTGTCTGCCACATATAAGTTCAGATCATGATGTTAAGGTGATAGCTTCCTTTCTTTAAGCAAGTTTTTCTATCTGAAGTCCTTTAGGCAGCTACATGGGGAGATTCAAAGGTTTCTTTCTGAGTCTTTTGCTTCTTAAAAATAAGAAGTTTAGCCCGGCCAGTGTGGTTCAGTGGATTGAGCATCGTCCTGTGGACTGAGAGGTCCCGGTTCGATTCCCGGTCAGGACACATGCCTGGGTTTCGGGCTCGATCCCCAGTAGGGAGCGTGCAGGAGGCAGCTGATCAATGTAGCTCTCTCACATCCATGTTTCTATCTCTCTCACCCTCCTCTCTCTCTAAAAAATCAATAAAAACATATTTAAAAAAAAATAAGCAGCTTAAAATGATCAATGTTCCAAAAAGTATATTTTGGGGTGGCAAAAATCCTGCTTGCCCTCCACAACACTGGACAAAATAGTTAATTTCTCTAAGTCTCAGTGTTCTCATCAGTAAAACGGAGATGATAATACTGTACCTGCTGCATAGGGCTGTTGAAAAGATTAAATTCAACAATGGATATAAGTCTGGCCGGTGTGGCTCGGTGGTTGAGCGTCGACTCATGCACCAGGAGGTCGCCAGTTCGATTCCCGGTCAGGACACATGCCCAGGTTGTGGGCCCGATCCCCAGTGGGGGGCATGCAGGAGGTGGCCAATTGATGTTCTCTCTCATCGATGTTTCTCTCTCTCCCTCTCCCTTCCTCTCTCTCTAAAATCAATAAAGGAAAAAAATTTTTTTTTAATTAAAAAAAAAAAAAAGAAAGAATGGATGTAAAACAATTGAGCAATTGAGCCAGTCCTAGGACATAGTAAAAGCTCTAAAACAGTACCTATTAATATTCCTTAAATCTTTTTTTTTTTGACATCTAAGAAGCAGCTGCTTGCACTAGCAATATCCTTTTTTTTTTTCCACTGAAAAATAGTGATTAAGTTTTTCACTTTGAAGTCTTATCAATCCTTATAGACATCTCATCCAAAGCAAGTAATCAGCATTTCAGATGTGCATTGTACAGGCTAAGGGATTACACAGATATTTAAGAACATTTCTTTCTTCAAACAAACCTATGCCTTGGATGGGGAGAAGAGTCATTTAAAAGTCTCACATCTGCTTTAATTGAGGTTTAATTATGTACTGAAAAATGAAAACTTCATGTACTCCAGAAGTTAAAAACTGGTGGGAGAGCCCTGGCCGGTTTGGCTCAGCAGTTAGAGCATCGGCCTGCGGACCAGAGAGACCCGGGTTCGGTTCCCGCTAAGGGCACGGAAGTTTGTTCCTGGCCCCGGTTGGGGTCGTGTGGGTGGCAGCCACTCGATGTGTCTCTCTCACATCGATGTTTCTCTCTCTCTCTTCCTCCCTCTCTCCCTCCTGCTCTATCTGAAGATAAATGCAAATATGTCCTCAGGTGAGGATAAAAAAAAAAAAAATTCTCAAATTTGCTTTCATTGAGGTTTAATTGTGAACTGAAGACTTCAGGTACTCCAGAAGTTAAAAACTGGTGGGAGTGATGTGTGCTGTAGTTGTTGGAAAAGGAATTCATCAACGTAACAAACGTAAAAACCTGTGAAGGATTTTGTGAGTCTATTTGAGCTGAACTGTCAACAAATGCCGGGAAGCAAAACCTCCATGGATGGAGGTAATGCTCCAGAGAATATCTGTTTTGCACTTTAATTTGTACATTACGATCAAAAGAGAAGGCCTCAGTGGGTTACATGAAATCCCTAGGTGACAGATTAGGGAGGCGGGAGAAAGCAAAGCGGGGATACCTCTGGGACTGGATGCAAAATAAAATGATAGACACCTGCTTCTTTTACACAGGGGGGCGCAGGATAGATAACAGTTAACAATTCACATGATAATAACAATGAGGGGATTTGTGGTCTCTGCCCTGGTGCATAGGTTGTGCCCTGAGAGGTCTGGAAAAAGGAAAGTTACCCCACATTCTAAAGGTTTGTTACCTTTCTTTAAAAAATTTTTTCTTTCTTTATTTTAGAGAGGAAGGGAGAGGGAGAGAGAGATAGAAACATGGGAGAGAGAACATCAATTGGCTGCCTCCTGCATGCCCCCCACTGGGGATCGGGCCCACAACCTGGGCATGTGCCCTGACCGGGAATCGAACCGGTGACCTCTTGGTGCATGGGTCGACGCTCAACCACTGAGCCACACCGGCTGGGCAAGTCTTGTTATCTTAGATGCAAAAAGACAAGAGGCTCCATTAAAGTGAAAATTGACCTTTGTCAGGGAAGATGCTGGCCTAGGACATGACTACCTGCCATAAACTGCTTTTAGTTAAAAAGTGTACATTTCAGACCATCCTTTGTGGTTACTTTAGGTCTTTGAGTTTGCCAGGCTATCACGCAGGCCTTCCCTGAGCTGGTCAGGTTAGCATGGGGCCCCTTTTCGTTCACAGATTCGAGCTGGGCCTGCAGACATCATTATGATTTGGATAGAAGGAAAAAAATAGAATATTCTATTGGGCGGTAAAGTGGAGAGATTGTCAACAGGGTTAGCAAAGTCCTAATAGAGGAAACAAAATGGCATTCGTGGGGGTGGGAAGAGCCATCAGATTATGAGGGACAACCTGCAGCAGCCATCAGGTCTCCCGTCATTTTGCCAAGGTGTCATTTTTCTTCTCACACAATTCCCAAAGATGACTGAGTGGCAGGATTGCTTGGCACAGAAGAGTTGAGATTTGTTTTCCTCCCTGCTAAGTGATTCTGAAATATAAATGCTAACGCCCAGAGAGTTGCGCTTTCCGCTTACTGTGTGATTCCATAAGGGAGCCATTAATAATGTCAGAATGCATTAACAGCCTAGAGAGGAGAAAAACTCGAGACTTGAAACTTTCCTGACAGTACCTGAAATAAATTGTTAGTTAATATCAGAGGGGTGGCAGAGTTGACATGCGTTTTTTTCTGGGTATAATTATATCCTAACTTTTCCTATTTTGTCTGAAGTCATTAGCCATTCAGGCCATTGACAAGTCTAAAATAAGATTTTAATATTTATTCTGGATAAATTGAAATGGAAAAAAAACAAGAAGGTTGTAAGTAAGCTTATTTATGTCTTCAAGCATGGCGTCGGTTACTGTGCAGCCTAGGCCCTGATACAGTCAGTGAACGAAATGATGTGATTTTGGTTTACAATCTCACTTTCTTGGAAAATATAATTTTCTGGCCACTCTTAGAAATGACTTCTAAAAAATACAAGTGCTTAGTTAGGTAGTTTACAGTACTTTGTAAAAATGCATTAAGACAATCTTCAAGTTTAAAAACTCAGAAATGTTAATGACTTTATTGCTTTGAACTACTGTGTTATGGATTTCACTGGGTAGTCAAAGTCAGTGGAGGATAATCACTAAAAATTTGAATTATTTTTAATTGATTTTTAGAGAGAGAAGAAAGGAGAGGGAGAGAGAGAAAGAGAAACATCGACGTGAGAGAGCGAAACATTGATCGGCTGCCTCTTGCACGCCCCCCAGTGGGGTTTGAGCCCATAATGGGGGCATGTGCCCTGACCAGGAATCGAACCAGCAACCTTGCAGTGCACAGGACGACACCCAACTAACTGAGCCACACTGTTCTGGGCAAAATTTGGATAATCTTGAAGTAAAGTAATATCCCACCTTTGTGTGGCAAAAATCCTGGTCATAGTCTGAAATAGATTTATGCTAAAACTATTTCTAAACCATTTTTAAGTATAAGGAAAATTGTTTTAGAAGAATAATATTCATGAGCAGAAATTATGAGCTCTTTTCTCTCCATAATTTGTACACCAGGAAAAGTCAAAACATACCCTTAAGACAGTTTATACATAAATACTTACAGTGTCCCCTGGAACTCAAATTGTTCTCTCATCGACTTATTTTTGTTGTATATATCTCAATTTTGTCCTAAAGAGGTTTTTTTTTAAAATTTTTTTCCTTTATTAATTTTTAGAGAGAGAGGGAGAGAGAGATAGAAACATCAATGAAAAGGAACATTGATTGGCCGCCTCCTGCATGCCCCCCACTGGGGATCGGGCCCACAACCTGGGCATGTGTCCTGACCGGGAATCGAACCAGCGACCTCTTGGTGCATGGGTCCGTGCTCAACCACTGAGCCACACCAGCTGGGCTGTCCTAAAAAGTTTTTACCTATGCATATGAACATACATCTCTCTCATGTTGCGTTTCCCTGCCCAGAAGTCCTCTCATTTGGGTGAATATGGATACTGCTGGAGTCAGCCATTGAGTTGGTGTCCAGGGAACTTTCATCCCTTTCCTTTTTGGTGACAAAGAAACAACAAGAAAACGTTACTGAACAACTTGCCAGAGATGTTGACAAATGTTCTGTCACTGTCAGCAAATATACCAGAGAAGCCACACACTGCGGGGATGTTCCAATTGGATTCTTTGTTGCTAGTCTTACCACGGGAGACTATGGTTGTGCAGAAAGGCCATGAAGGACATTAGTCACTGTTTCAGGGACTTATTTTCAATCTGCCACAAGGATAGAGTGTAGTCTGGAAGTGCAGAAGGTGGCAATAGGGAATAATCAGTACAATCACTGCAATTCTTCACTAACATCTGTGAGTATGGAGAGCAAGATAGCAGCGTTAGGCAGTTTTCAATAAATAACTTCACTTCTAGCAGAGAATTTGTCTATGTATCATAGATAACCTTGTCCAGAGTCGAAATAGAAGGAGGACTCTAATTCTCTTTATTAAGTGCTTCTGAGTAGAGAAGAACGTTTTCTTTTTTTCAGTATGTTTTCCCAAAATGTGCCCATTTTGGAGTGGTAGAAGAGTTAGAAATGAGCTCTTTTTATTGTGTACTAACTGAAAAAGTGATGGGGGGTACTTCAGTCATTAAAAAATTTTAATTCTAGTGTGTAATATTTGCTATTTGATAGGTGAAATTCTGTGGGGGGGGGCAGATTATCTGGAAGAAAGGGCATCCTGAAAATTTCCATTCCTTTTTTTTTTGGTAATTTCAAACAATTTTAATTATAGCAATAAAAATGTCAGTAAGAGGCTAAATGGGCAAAGTGGGGAAATTCCATTCTGTTACAGGGCAACCAAATGCTAACGAGATTATGTGTATGAAGCCTGCAGGGCCTTTCATATGTTTGCATTTGCCCTTTACAGCTGTGGCGAGATCTAATGATATACTGGGACCGTTAAATATGTGGTATCTGTTCTTCAGTCCTTTGCAATGACTTGAATCAGATTCTCACAGGTACAACAAGATCATCTGGTGTATGAATATTGATGTCAGATAAAAGATAAGTAGGTGTATGTCGATTTTAAGTTCTTACGGGCATAGGCTAGTGAGGTACACTTTTCCCCCAGTGTACCACGTGAGGTCCCAATCCATAATGCTGTATTATTGTGCAAAAGGGTCATGGGGGTATCACAGATAATCTCTTGAATACCTCTTTGGGCTGAAAAGAACAAAGAAGACTCGTGTTATTCCAATGTGACTACGTAGGGCAACTTACAATGTAGAACACACTTGGGGATTTGGGGAAGTATCAGGGCGAAGACCTCCAAATGCAATACCGGATTTATGAGAAAACATAGAGAAGTACATTTGGGATTCACCCTTTCTTTGACTATGATCTACATCACAGCCATATTGTAGCATAAATCAACTGTCACTGATGCAAAGTTTCTATAGTTTAAGATGAACTCTGACATGGAACAGATTGATGGCAGTCAATATTATAAAAGCTGTGCTCACTGTGTTCATTTTTCTTAAAAATGATGGAATGGAATGGTCAGTGGCAAGACAGACAAAAAGAAGGATCACACAATCGTGAAGCAAAATTACAAAGAAAGAACACTGTAGCCAGAGCCCTCCACTAGAGTGTATGTTGTCATATACCACACTGAACCACTAGATGGTGCACTATGCAATTTTGTTGATTGCACGTTCTCCCAAATTATGAAATCTACCCCCAAAGCCCTGGGTATATAAAATATTTAAATGTTCCTTCTGAAATTACCAGAAATACACAATATCTGTCTTACTGGCGGCTCTCTAAAAGTTATTGCATACATCTCTACTTGCTAACTAATATAATTTTCTTGCCTCTGGGGGAATTACACAGGTGCATGTGTAGGTTCATACAATCACTCCCCGCCCCCCCCCCCCCGCCCCGGCCATATAGATATGCACACAGAGTCCAAGGTTGACAATGTAGTTCAGAGACTCACAACTAGGAGAAAAGCCAATCCTGACCTTCAGGCTTGCCCTAAATATAGTTCAGTAGTAAAATGTGACCCCAACTCTTTACCTGTTCCTAGCCATTGCTTCTCTTTATTCCCTACACTGTAACCCCACCTAATAACTCCTAAAGCCTCACTCAGTTGTACTCTCTTGGGTAATAACTCATATTGTGGATTGCGTCCTTATACTTAGTAATATTATACTATGGTAATAAACTATGACCTCATTGATTATTTTCATTTCTTTCTTCTATTGTCATACTTAGTACCTAGTTGCACATAGTCTTTTCTCATTTGATGAAAATAATAAAAAATGACAAGAAAGTGATAAATAAATAGATCTCCAAATTGATAGTCTCAGTGGGTGTCAAGCTGTCTAAATAGGAATTTCATTTGGATATTGTAGACAATTTATAGTTAAGATCATTTTATGAAAATTTATTTTATCTTAATGGGCCTATACACAGTACCAAAATAATAACCAGATAAAAGAATTTATCTTAGCTATATTTTTTTAAAATTTATTTTTTCTTTATTGATTTTTAGAGGAGAGGAAGGGAGAGGGAGAGAGATAGAAACATCGATGAGAGAGAACATCGATTGGCTGCCTCCTGCATGCCCCCCACTGGGGATCGGGCCCACAACCTGGGCATGTGCCCTGACCGGGAATCGAACCGGCAACCTCTTGGTGCATGGGTCAATGCTCAACCACTGAGCCACACCGGCCGAGCGTTAGCTGTGACATTTCAATAATACATTAATTTTTTTCTAGACCTTCATGTATAGCACTATTACCAGAGTCACCCTTCCAATACCTGTCAGGTTTCTCTTCTTTGCCAGATCAGTTATTAGTTCCTAGGGAAATGATTTTTAACCTTTAAAAATATGTTTCTTCTTTATCTTGTATGCTTCTATGACTAACCCATTCTTTGATCATTCTAGTGGGGTATCCCAGCAGTCACAGGAAATTTTAGAAACTGGAAAATATGTCAGTGAGTCCTGAGAGGGCACCTTTATAATTTTTTAAATGCATATTTTTAAAAAGTATACAAGATAGTTAAGATTTAATTTTGTTTTATCTATGTGTTCTCTCAGAATGCAAATAAATACAGATCATTTCCAAAATCATTTTTCATAGAAAAAAACACTTCCCCATCTCAAAGTTTCAAATCCCATTTATTAATACTATTTAGTCTAGGCTTCAGGTAAGGAGTCTGGAATTGTTTCTCAGATCTCAGCTGATCTTGGTTTAACTTGATTAATCAGCATGGTATAGGAATTCCTTGATCTGCAGATGTTCAGAGTAGTTACAGTACTAAAACTACTAAACATATACATGGCAGAGCAAAAGTCTCAGATTTCTTGGTTAAAATTGTGAGAAATATGCTATCTTTAATACAGATTGTTAGCATCATTGTATCTAAAAAGAGAAATTTTTATTATACTTACCTTAGCATATGGATATATCAGCATAAATTAATTTGTGGAAGTTAGTTACATCATCTAAACCAATATTGTATGTATTTCTTTTAAAAAAACCACATCAATACAATCCTGAATTGACAAGTGTTTTAGATGAAGGAAACCAAAATCCTACACGGAGCTATATGTGAGGGATGACAGCCGATTCTCAGATGCAATGCAAGCTTTGGTTTGTCAACAATCATTTGATATTAAGATGCCTTCAAGCAAGTGCAAAGCTGGATTCCTCTCAACATGATCCCACTACATAAGTTTCCAAATTGGTCCTTTAAATAAATTGACCCCAGCCCTGGCCGGTTTTGCTCAGCGGTTAGAGCATCAGCCCTCGGACCCAAGGGTTTGATTCCCAGTCAAGGGCATGTACCTGGCTTGCAGGTTTGACCCCCGCTCTGGCAGGCATCGTGCAGGAGGCAACCAGTCGCTGTGTCTCTGTTACCATATGCCAATAATACATATTAAATAGATGTAAAGTATAATGCTTAATAAATAATAAGTGCTCAATAATCTGTATTTCAAAAATTATGAATACTGCACATTCCTTACACACATACAGTTTTCAGCAACTATTGGTGGAGAGTCTCACCTGCCTCATCTGTGGCTGGTGACTCACATGTACGCACAACAGAGCACACCAGTCATTATTTTAAGAAAATAAATTCGTTGGTTTGCTCTTCACTATATATATATAAATAATCTGTTACCTTTCTACGTGTCTTTGACACGTGCTTTATCTATCTTACTTGTAGTCATTTCACTTCATCTCACCAGATATCATCTGCTTTGATTTGCATACATTATTCATTCCTCATTCATTTATTTTCCACGTGTCTCCTGTACTGGATTTTGGAATACACATTTCTGAAATGAGTGGATCACTCTTTCTATACTGATTCCAGAAGCAAGACGACAAAATCTGCATTTTACGTTGAATATGTAATCTGTTATCCAAAAAGGATTCTGGGCATCACTGACATTGGACCATTTCTTTTTCTTGTTTAGTTAATTCACATATAGGTTTGGAGTCTACCAGGCATAGATTTAACGGTAGTATAGATGGTTAGTGTTATTCAGATGCCACATTTAAAACCCATTCTGTCGAGAAATAAACGGGTCTCAAGCGGGAATCACATATGCTTTGCAATATCCATGGTGCATTTTGCTTTCGATTTTAGTATACCCAATCATGTAAATTAGCTTGAGAGTACAGATATAGAAGAACTGCAATTGAAAAAATATATATATATATTTTGTCTATGAGACTTTTTCAAAGATCTTCACTGAATCCTGCAGCTTGATATTACAGACTACACACATTAATCTCCTCCTGGACAACTGAGGAGATTGATATACCAACCTTTAGCTCATACATTAACTGACCCAACTGTATGATTGAACATTGTAATGTATCTCGGAGCACTTTATTTCTCCTCCATCATGCACCATTCACTGTAGTTATTTATTACCCTCCATTACCCATGTCTGCACCCTCTGGTACATGTTCAGATGAATTATGCCTGAGATTAGTTAGTAGCATCCTTTATTTTTCCACTGAGACCAAAGCTTATTGTTGTGAAGATTTACAAGCCATTTCTCCAATACCGTTCACCCTTTCAGTTTTTTTTTTTTATCTCAACATTTAATTAAAAGAATATTCAAATAGACAACAAAGTTGAAATGATGTTACAGTGAATACTTGGATAATTATTTATTGGGTTTCTATTGCTAGTTACTGCGTTACTCAGTGACTTAAACATACGTTCTATCTCTCTCTCTCCAAAATCAATCAATAAATAAAAATTGTTTTAAAAAGCCCGGCCAGTGTGGCTCAGTGGTTGAGTGTGGACCCATGCACCAAGAGGTCGCCAGTTCGATTCCCGGTCAGGACACATGCCCAGGTTGTGGGCCTGATCCCCAGTGGGGGGCATGCAGGAGGCGGCCAATCGATGTTTCTATCTCTCTCTCCCCCTCCCTTCTTCTCTCTCTGAAATCAAAAAAGATAAAAACATTAAAAAAGAGAGAAATAAATAAATAATCATTTGGTTTCCCTGGCCAGTGTGGCTCAGTTGGTTGGTGCACCAAAAGGTTGCCAATTCGATTCCCAGTTAGGGCACATGCCCGGGTTGTGGGCTCGATTCCTGGTACGGGGTGTGCAGGAGGCAGCTGACCAATGTTCCATTCTCACATCGATGTTTCTCTCTCTCTCTCTCTCCCTCTACCTTCCTCTTTCTCTAAGCATCAAGAAACTATTCTTTAAAAAAAGATCATTTCGTTCATTTTTTCAATCATAATGTTGGCATACCAAATATGTGACTCTGCTAATGTAAAATTACATAAGTCTGTTTTTTGAAGTTGCTGCGGAATAACTATTTTTTTTTAACAATTACCTTTTCTCAATCACTCGAAGTTTATCATTTGACTAGAACCAGGCTAAAAATGTCTCCAATTTAATGCTGGCCTAAGGTGTTTTCGTTTTTATTAATCTCAGCAAAAAAATGTTGAAATTATGAATGAGATAATTTGTGTATACATTTTATTTGGCCTCAAGTACTCTGTGATCTTTAGTCCATGAAAATCTTGAACTCAACACAAATATCATCTTGACATAGGATGTATATACATTTTTAATACAGGTTACTCTGCCTAAGAAGATTGTTGCTCAGTGTATATTCATGTGATGCTACACAGGAACTGGTATTGAAATAGCAATGATAAAGTGGTACTGATTTTAATGGTATACATTTAAATATAAATGAGAAAAGTGGTCCAAATAAATTGCATCATATTTTGAACAGAGTTATTATAAATTAGGGTCACCTTGCAAAAGGTAATAAAGAAGACTGGTTGACTCTGATGTTTATTGGGGACCAATACAAATGAGTATAGCTCTAGAAATACCTGGAGATACATACCCTATTATTTTGTCTTAAACAAACTGATAAATAAAATGAGAAAGAACAGAACGAATGCATCAACAAAGAAATGGTGCGCAGTGACTTATGAAAAACAATATATTTTTCTCAATATAGTTAATCTTGTCACTTATAGTACACGTGAAAGATGGGCTACAATGGTGCCCAAATTCAATCTTTTCCATGATGATGAGATCTTTCCTGTTTTCTGGTTAGATTTTATTTCATTTTCCCTTGTCATATCTTTAAAAGAACGGAGCATTATAAAAATCCCGTTACTAAGAACTGCAAATTTGTTATGACTTTAAAAAGTGAACATACCTGTCAGTGCAAGTCTGTTGCACCAAAGCAAATGTTTATACCCAATATATTTTGTGCCAGACGTGGGAACGTATGCTTCCTAAAAATGATGCTTTTCCTTGGTTAGTTTCTTTTGAACTCAAGGAGGCTTTGTTTTTAAATTGAAAATTTGAGTCCGGCCAATGTGGCTCAGTGGTTGAGCGTCAACCCATGCACCAAGAAGTTGCCAGTTCGATTCCCAGTCAGGACACATGCCCAGGTTGTGGGCTTGATCCCCAGTGGGGGGCGTGCAGGAGGCAGCTGATCGATGTTCTCTCTCATCCATGTTTCTATCTCTCTCTCCCTCTCACTTCCTCTCTAAAATAAATAAACGAAAACAAAATAAAAAAAATAGTAATAAATTGAACATTTGAGTCCAGCCGGTGTGGCTCAGTGGTTGAATGTCGACCCATGCACCAAGAGGTTGTCGGTTCGATTCCCAGTCAGGGCACATGGCCAGGTTGTGGGCCCGATCCCCAGTGGGGGGCATACAGGAGGAGGCCCATCGATGTTCTCTCTCATTGATGTTTCTATCTCCCTCTCCCTCTCCTTTCCTCTCTCTCTAAAATCAATAAAAGGAAAAATATTTTTTTAAAAAAATTGAAAATTTGATTGAGATAATTCTACATTTACATGAAGCTGTAAGGAATAATACAGACATATCCCCTGTATTTTTACCTGTTTTCTCCCAATGATAGCCTCTTGCAACAGGATAATATAATATCAAAACTAGGATATCGATATAGATATAATCCACCAACCTCATTTACATTTTACTAGATTTTCATACACTCATTTGTGTGTATGTGTGTATTTAGTTCTAGACCACCTTATCACATGTGTGTGTTCATAGATCTACCTCTGCAGTATAGCTGCTGAACAGTTCCATCACCAAAACCTTCTTTCTTGTTGACTTTTTATTAGCATATCCATCTCTCTTATGCCACTCCTCCCCTTGCTTAATCTGTGGCAACCACTAATTTGTTCTTAATTTTTACAATTTTGTGATTTTAAGAATGTATATAAATGAAACCATACAGTTCATAACCTTTCAGGATTGACTTTTTTCACTTAGCGTAATTCCCTGGAGGTTTACCCAAGTCTTGGTGTGTCAATCGTTCATTCCTTTTTATTGCTGAGTAGTATTCCGTGTTATGGACGTACCAGTTTGTCTACCTATTCACCTATTGAAGGGCATCTGAGCTGTTTACAATTTTTGGATTTTATTGATAAAGCTGCTAGGAACATCAGTGTTCAAGTTTGGTGTGGATGTAAGTTTTAATTTCTCTGAGATAAATGTGCAAGTGTATTTATTAGATCATACATTTAGTTTTCTAAGAAGCTGACAAACTGTTTTCCATAGCATTTATACCATTTTTTATTCCCATTGACAATGCGTGATTTATCTTCTCTGCAATTTCTCTAGTATTTGGTGTTACTAATTTTTTCTAAAATGTTAGCCATTCTGATAGATGTCTAAGTGATACCTCATTGTGGTTTAATTTTATATTTCCCTGATGGCTAATTGCTGTAGTCTGAATGTTTGTGTCCTGCGTATGCTGTAATCCTAACCCTTTAAGTGATGGTATTAGGAGATGAGGCCTGTGGGAGGTGGTTAGGTCATGAGGTCAGAGCCTCCATGAATGGAATTAGTGTCCTTAGAAAAGAGGCCTGAGAAAGCTACCTTGCCCCTTTCACAATGTGAGTGAAAGCAAGTGGCAGTGTTCGGGTCCGGGTTTGTTGTCTCAAAGAATGAGTTCACGAGTTCATGGACAGAAGGGTAAGCAAAAGGAAAGTTTATTTGAAAGATAGACAGACTCCCTGCAGTGGGGAGGGGAACCAAGTGGGCTGCTGGTGAGCTCTGTTGTCTAGGGGTAGATATATGCCTTGCTAGCTTCTGATTGGTCCTGTCAAGGAATTCTGCGTTAGCAACATCCATACATTTTAAAGCTTGTGTTTCCCACTTAACTGGGTTCAGCCCTAGTTTATCTATAGGGGCCTCATTGGCTTCTGTTTTTATTTATTTATTTATTTATTTATTTATTTATTTATTTATTTATTTATTTTATTAATTTATTTTTGTTACAGATGTTTCTCCTTTTTTCCCCATTGACACCCTCCTCCCCATCCCCCCACCCCGTCCCCAGCCCTGTTGTCCATGTCCATCAGCTATGCATACATGCGCATAAGTTCTGTGGTTTATCTCCTCCCTCCTCCCCACCCCCTCCTCTGAGGGGTGTCAGTCTATACCCTACTTCCACATCTCTGGGTCTACCCTGTTCCTCAGACTGTTATGTTCATTATATTCCACAAATAAGTGAGATCATGTGATATTTGTCTTTCTCTGCTTGGCTTGTTTCACTTAGGATAATACTCTCGAGGTCCCTCCATGTCGTCTCAAAGGATAAGAGATCTTTCTTTCTTACAGCTGCGTAGTACTCCATTGTGTTTTTTGATCATTTCAACTTCCCCCAGACTCTTAGTGAGGAGGAGGGGAAACAACCATGGAGCAAACCTGTGCTTGCTTTTGGTTTCTCCCCCAAATCCAACCTTGGTTTCCTATAATCCTTTCTAAGGTGGCCTGGCTTTCTGCAATAGAAACACACTCTATAGTTTCACAGCAGAACTCATTCAGCAATCCTGTTACCTTGCTTTAAACCAGCCTTTCTGTTTTTTGTTGTTGTTGTTGTCGTTCTTGAAAGTATAACAAATGTCCCCCTTTTCCCTATTGACCTCCTCCTTCCCTCACCCACCCCCTCCTTCCTTCCCCAGCCTAATGGCCATGTTAATTGGTTGTGCCTATATGCATATAAGTTCTTTGGTTTATCTCTCCCCGCCCCTCCCACCCCCCCATCCCTCTGTTTTTTGTTGTTGTTAGGTAATTTACCTGTGCTCCTTCCAGGAGCTTCTAATTTGCATTTCTATAAATGGGGGCTGGGAGTTACTGGCCTTGGAGGCACAATTTTCCATGTTGATTTTAGTTTTATTTTGATGTATAGAGTCCAAATAAACCTCCAGATATGCTATGTACTGGGTTCTGCCTGTGTGCTGAGCTCCAAATCCTCACAAACTTTCCATGTGTCTCAGCCTTCCCTTCCCATGGTCTGGTCCCTCACTGCCTAATCTGCCTCTATCTCCTCATGAGGGTACACCAAGAGGTAGTTTTTATGGACCAGGAAGTAACCTCTCACCAGACACTGAGTCAGCCAGGGCCTTGATGTTAGACTTCCCAGCCTTGAGAGCTGTGAGGAATAAGCTATTCACTATATAGTATGTATGTATTTATTTATTATTTATGTATTTAATAATATTTATTTATAGCAAACTGAGACACTAATGATGTTGAACATCTTTTCATTTGCAATCTATATATTCTCTTCAGTGAAATAACTTCATGTCTTTTGTTCATGTTCTGAATGGATTGTTTGTGCTATCCTTGTGGTTGCATTTTGAAAGTTCTTTATATATTTTAGATACTATTCTTTTGTCAGATATATGAATTAAAATTATATTTTCCCAGACTGTAGCTTGTATTTATTTTCATCCTTTTCATACGGTCTTGCAAAGCAAACATTTCTCATTTTGATGAAATCTAATCAATTTTATCTTTTAGGGATTGTGCTTTTGGTTATGAATGTAAATACACTTTGCCTAGCCTTGGATCTTGAAAACGTTCTTTTATTTATTTTTTCTGTAAGTTTCCTAATGGTATGTCTTACATGTGAGTACATGATCTATTTTGAATTCATTTTTGTATAAGTGTGAGGTTTAGGTCAATATTCATTATTTTGCCTATAGATGTTCAATTGCCTCAGGAACATTTATCACAAAGGCTACCCTATCTTCATTGAGTTACTTTTGTACCTTATTTGAGTGAGTCTATTTCTGAGCTGCCCAATCTGTTCCAATGATATGTTTTTATTCCTTTGTCAGTATATCACTGTCTTGATTACTGCAGCTATATGGTAAGGTTTAATATCAGATAGAATTGTTCTTCCCATTTATTCCATTTTAACTATGTCTGCAAAGCTTTCCTGGGAATTTGATAGGGGTTTCATTAAACCTTTAGATCAATTGGGGGAGAACTGATAAATTTGCTAGGGTGAATCTTCTAATCCATGAACACAGTATGTTTCTCTGGTCCGTGGGCCAACGCTCTAACCACTGTCCCAAACAGCCAGGGCCACAGTATGTTTCTCTATTTATGTCTTTGATTTATTTCATCAGCAGTTTGTATTTTTAAGCATACAGATGTTGCATGTGTCTATATATAATTATTTCATTATCTTTAAAGAAATTATACATGATATTTTATTTATTTATTTTTTAAATATTTCTTTCTTTATTGATTTTAGAGAGAGAGGAAGGGAGAGGGAGAGATAGAAACATCGATGAGAGAGAACATCAATTGGCCGCCTCCTGCATGCCCTCCACTGGGGATCGGGCCCACAACCTGGGCATGTGCCCTGACTGGGAATTGAACCGGCGACCTCTTGGTGCATGGGTCGACGCTCAACCAGTGGGCCACACCAGCCAGGCCTTGGTTTATACATGCTCATTTTTGGTATATAGAAATATAATTGATTTTTGTGTGTGTTCATCTTATATTTGGTGATATTACTAAACTCATTTAGTTCTGGGAGGTTTGTTTTTTTATTCCTTGGAATTTTCTATGTAGACAATCATATGATCCACAAACAAAGATTGTTTTATTTCTTCCTTTTTGATCTATATGCTCTTATTTTATTTTCTTGCCTTATTGCAGGGCTAGAACTTCCAGTACTATTGAGTAAGAGTGCTGAGAGTGGACATCTTTACCTGTTCCCAGTTTAAGGAAATAGCATTCAGTCTTTTCCAATTAAATATGATGTTAGGTACTGATTTTCTTGCATGTGCTTTTTCTCTGGTGGAAATAGTACCCTCTTATTCTTAATCTACTGGTTTATTTTTTATCATGCGTGGGTATTGGTTTTTTTCAAATGCTTTTTCTGCGTCAGTTGAGGCAGAACCATATCATCTTCCTCCTTAGCTTGGTCATATGGTAGATTACGTTTTTCTCCAATGTTGAACAAGTCTTGCATACCTGAAATGCTCTTGGTCGTGGTTTATAATTATGTTTATACATTTTTGAATTTGATTTACTAACGTTTTGTTTAGGATTTTTGCTTCTACATTCAGGTGAGCTATTATTGATCTTGGTCAGTAGTTTTCTTTTTTGTTTTTTAAAATCTTTACCTGAGGATATTTTTCCATTTATCTTCAGATAGAGTGGGAGGGAGAGAGAGAGAGAGAGAGAGAGAGAGAGAGAGAGAGAGAGAAACATTGATATGAGAGAGACACCGGACCAGGGACTGAACTGCAACTGAAGTACGTGCCCTTGACCTGAATCAAACCTGCGACTACTTGGTCCTTGGGCCAGTGCTCTAACCACTGAGCCAAACCGTCCAGGGCTGTAGTTTTCTCTTTTCTACTATCTTTGTCTAGTGTTAGTATCAGGGTAATACCAGCCTTATAAATGAATTGGAAAGCATCCCTACTCTTTTTTTTTTCTTGGAATATAATTGGAATCAATTTTTCTTTTTAGTGTTTGGCAGGATGCTCTTGCAGTCTAATTACACAACTATAATTTTTAACTAGCAGAACTTTCCCCCTTCATTTGACTCTTATTTTGATATATTCCGTCATTCCAAGGAAGTGGACCTACATTAAATTCTGCTTATATTAACCATACCTTATTTATAGAAACAATGGGACAGTCCTGATCCTTTTTATTTTTTTTTAAATCCTCACCCGAGGATATTTTCCATTTATTTTCAGACAGAGTAGGAGGGAGGGAGAGGGGGGTGGGGGAGAGAGAAACATCGATGTAAGAGAGCCACATCGAGTGGTTGACCCCTGACCAGGGCCGGGGACTAAACTGCAACCGAGGTACGTGCCCTTGACCAGAGTTTAACCCAAGTCTCTTTGGTCCAAGGGCTGATGCTCTAACCGCTGAGCCAAACCGGCCAGGGCCAGTCCGAATCTTTTAATGTTGATATGCTACAACTTGAAAACATGTCTTTGTGATAAACAAAAAATCAGAGTGATAACTCACCTAGGAACAGCATGCTATTGAGATAAAACTTGGAGATTATTAGGCAGGGCTGACAGGAATGCATTTTGTTTCTTGGAGTAAAAGGAAATAACTAAGTTTTCCATAACAATAGAAGAAGCAAAAAGGGTAAATTTGACCTGCATCTGAAATGAAACTAGGTTTTCTTAGAGAATTTCTAATAATTTGTTTTCGATCTGGATTCTTGTATCAAACATTGTTCCTATAGCAATTTTTAAGTTGTGCTACTTATCTGTATAGTACTAATTATAAACTATTTTGCACTGTGCTGTTCTTTGTATACAATGATTAATTCTAGCTAGATGATGAATATGAATAAAGAGTGGAAATTACAGTTTCTTTAATCACTTAATAATGTGGGTCCATGGCTCAATTGAGACTTTAGACATATATCTAAAGGAATTATACCAAATTTTCTATTAATCACTGCATCCTTAGTGCTGACAAGGTCTCTTTCTAACAATATCTAATCATTTCAAGATGAGCCACAATTAGAATGAATATCATAAAGAGCTCATCATCCCGGCCAAGATTCTGATCCCATGAGCCCAAGATAGAAACCTCTGTTTCACTACTGATTTAACATTAAGGGCTATGCATTAAGTCATGCGCCTCTGAAGATTTATAAATGTTTAAAGCCTTTAATAAACTTCGCTTTTTCCTTTCGGACCACAGTCACTGGCTGAATAAAATGTTTGATATTTTTTAAACTGGGACTGTATTTTATATAAAACAGAATTGCTTCAGGCAAACTAGATCAGTATTAGACAGTTTTCTATAATTCATTTTCATGCGGTAGTGATTTCCTTGGGACCCCAAAGCAAAGTGTTCTCTCTCACAATCTCTCACTGCCACTCAAGGCACTTTTCTATAAATCAGCAATTAATTCATTGATCATCTCTGAGCATTTTTTTAGTGGCTGACGTGGTCAGTCGATTATAAAATTCTTCCTTGTTTAGCGTAGTGTTCTCAAGGTTTCACATAGTGCATGGTTAAAATAATGATGATGATAATAATAACAATAATAGACAGTATTTGCTGAGAGCTTACCACGCATATGACTGTGTTAAGTGATTTACTGTATTAACTCAGCCCTCACAGACATCCCATAATATAGCGGTTATTTTCAATATCAGTGTTTTTTTGCAGATATACAGACTCAAGCACCAAATAGAGTAGTTAAGCATCTTGCTCAAGGTCACACAGTTAATAAGTGGTGAAGCTGAATGTTGAGTTAACCCTTCATCTTAAGTACTATGCTTGTCACATAGTAGATGCTCAGTGAATGCTTGTTGACTGATAAAATTCCATAGTTAAAGCTTCTAAGAATTACAACTCTCTCATTCTTCTAAAAATACTAATGAGAAATAACCAATAAAACAAATAAAAATGTCCTGAATACAGAGCTCTGCTGTGAATAAACTCAGCCAGAGAGAGATAAATGGAACTATCTGCTGTTTTATGTTGAATTGGAAGCTGAAAATAACAATGTCAATTTGGTAAATTCGAAAAAAAATAAAAATCTACATGACAGATCCACAAAACAGTAAAAAATGTACAAGCCTAAAATATTTTAGATACTTGAAGACCTAAATACTGGGAAGATGCCTGAGGCGAATGAGCCTCTAGGGGAATGAAATACCTTTTTAAATAAAGCGCAGACCCTATCTTATGCACTTTTAATGTAAGTCTTTGATAATTCAGGACATCATGGATCACTCAAGAGAAGTGCTTTTATTTCTGTATTATAGAAGTCTGGCAGCATCACAGATTTTGGAGTTGAGCTGCAGTAAATATTAAGTTGTGCCTTTAATTAATAATCACTTTCTTTCTCTGCTAAAGCTATAACTAAATGATTCGAAATTATTTTCTGGGAGATTAAATTACATAAGGAAACCTCTGTTAATGAAGAAAAAGCTGCCAAACTATTTCAATAGCAACATACTGTAGTTACCTTATGGTCTTCTCTCTATTCCCTTATAAAGACTATAATTCATGGGGAAAGGTGACTGTTTCTATCTTGGCAACCACTGTATCCTTAGTAAGTAGCCTGGTGAATGAATGAATGAATGAATGAATGAATGAATGAATGAATGAATGAAAATGAAGTTAGAAATGGTGTAGGAAACAAAATTCATTCTAGGCTGTATGTCCTTAGTGTTGTCACACTAGGCACTACTTCTTGCCCTGAAGGGAAGCTAATTGTGAAACCTTGGTCTTTTCCCCACACATAAAATGTGCTCTTTACATATGATGCATTTGAATTCACCGGATTGAAACTGGGCGAAAAACTAAAATGTCTAAATTGGGAAACGGATCTATTTTTCAATTTCCTGGTTTGCCTACATTATAGAACAGGCTCCAAATTGTGGAGCTGATCATATTACTTGTGTATGCAAAAACACTGACTGTTGCCTGACATTAAATCTGCACTACAGCCCTGGCCGGTTTGGCTCAGCAGTTAGAACATCGGCCCGCGGACCAGAGAGACCCAGGTTCGGTTCCCGCTAAGGGCATGTACCTCGGTTGCAGTTTGTCCCCGGCCCTCGTTGGGGTCGTGTGGGTGGCAGCCACTCAATGTGTCTCTCTCACATCAATGTTTCTCTCTCTCTCTTCCTCCCTCTCTCCCTCCCGCTCAATCTGAAGATAAATGCAAAAATGTCCTCAGGTGAGGATAAAAAAATAAAATAAAATCTGCACTACATTATAAAAAAAATCTGAATGTTCTGACTCTAGCACTGATAGTTAGGAAATGAAGTAGCATTGGGAGTATATAATATTTATCTATTCAGAATTATTCATACATATTTGAAACATTATTCATCATCTAGTTTATTTATGGCCAGATATTGGGGCACATAGGACATTAACTCCCAGCATTACAATATTTATTTTTGATGTATTTATATCTAAGAAATACAACAGGCCCTGGTGAAAAGAGTATTTACTTCCTGATTTACAGTCGACACAATTTTGGCACAAAACCTAAATCTCTGTGCCTCAATTCCACACATATAAAATTACTGCACTTGGCCCTGGCCGGTTTGGCTCAGCGGTTAGAGCGTCGGCCTGCGGTCCAGAGAGACCCGGGTTCGGTTCCCACTAGGGGCACGTACCTCGGTTGCAGTTTGTCCCCGGCCCTGGTTGGTCGTGCGGGTGGCAGCCACTCGATGTGTCCCTTTCATGTCGATGTTTCTCTCTCTCTTTCTGTTCCTCTCTCTCCCTCCCACTCTATCTGAACAAAAAATAAAAAATGTCCTCAGGTGAGGATAAAAAAATAATAATAATAAATAAATAAATAAATAAATAAATAAAATTACTGCACTTGTATTTACCATGATGAACTATTTTCATGATTAATTCAGATAATGTACATTAAATAAGAAAGTGTCTGATTCAGAGGACTCAACATAGTAGATGTCAAAAATAGTTGGGAGAGGAGAAGAAACAAGAAGGGAGGGATGGGGAGAAAGAGAATTTTGTTCGACCTTCAAAAGAATCTCTAAAGATGGAAGGAATATGAACTGTTATTGTTCTCTCCATTTTACAGATTAATAAACTGAGATTCAAAGAGATCAGGGACTTGCTCAGTGTCATACAACTCTTTGCCTCCTAGTGACGATAGCATTTTATTTACATGCCCATTATAATACTTGAAGTGTTATATTGTAATTATCGATTTGTACAAACCAATGAGTGATCTGGAACTAGAACTCCTGTCTACTTATTCACAACCGTGTTCTCTTTCGATTGTACCATGCTTACTTATAATCAACCCATTTTATATCTTAGCATGTGCTTTTCCTGAAATAGAAGTATATTCCTCTGGCTAACTGGACTTTTAACTAGGTGTCCTCAGGGCTATGTTCCTTCTGAAAGCTCTAGGGAATACTCCTTGCTTCTTCCAGCTTTGAGTGGCACGGGACAATCTTTGTCATTCCCTAGGCATAGCCGCCTCAGTTCCAGTCTCTGTCTCCATCATCACGTGGCCTTTTTTTATGCCTGTGTGTGTCCTCTTCTTATGAGGACACCAGTCATTGGTTTTAGGGCACACTTAAATCCAGGACGACTTAATCTCAAGATCCTTAATTCATTACATCTCTAGAGACCCTATTTCCAAATAAGATCAAATTTTGAGTTTCGAGTGGACATGCATTTTTTGAAGAGACTATACTGCCCACTATAGATATCACGTGTCATTTTTGTTGATAATGTCAAGATGGGTTGAATGAAACCTCACAAGCCTAAAAATAATGAATTTGACTGGGGAAGAAAATCAAGGGCTTTGAGTTTGTTCTCTTAGATGATGTGCAATGAAGTTGAGAAGTCCACAGGAAATGCACTGAAAGTGGATGTTCAACATGGAATTGCTGGAGGAGTTTGAAATTGAAGAGATGTATCAGTAATCAACTGAGAACTCAGGAAAACCATATGCTAATCCCAGAAGACAATACTTTTTCCCACATAGGAAATAAGTAAGAGATGACAATGGGTATCAGTAATTAAAATAACTTAATCTCTTACAAGCTAGATAATATTAGCTTAAAACTAAAGCTTAGGAGTAAATGAAAAGAAATACAACTATATCCTAGGTTCAAGTCGCTATTAGGAAGTTATATACTTAAGTGGTATTTATGTAGGAGGACTACTATATCAGCATTTAACTTTCACTTGAGATCCATGCTTTTGAACCAGTAAATGCTATTTTAAAATACTCTTTTGTCTATCCTTGAGTTTGATATAAAGGCAAACACATAGGTCATTTTTTCATTTTCATTTTTTAATCATACATCTAGTTTGTAATGTTTCCATTTCATATAAAAACCATGTATTCACAGAATTAAGTGCTTTGGTTGCTATTGCATTTTTTAAAAGTGTTTTTCTTCTACTAAATAAGGAAGATCATTTGTATTCTGATGTTTATTATCATAATCACTTTATTACTTTGATGTTCGTTTTGCAAACATCTACAAGCTTTAATAGAAACTAGGCAACATTCTCAGTCAGATTTGTGCATTTCACGAAAATGACACATTAAGATGATCTGTAATTTAAAGTGATGTCGGAGACAATTACATACGTCTTTAGCAGCAAACAAAGGTATCTTTATGCAAAATTAAAACACTTAAAAATGAAACATTATTTCGACTGACATGCAATATTTTCAGAAAGCAGATGTGTCTGTCACATTGCTTTTGTTGCTGTCATAGTATAAGAATGTTCCAGGGCAAATTTAGGGTTTTGAATAAGCCACAAAGATTATGTGAGAACAAATGCAATTGTATTCTAGCTAGATCTTGGCTTCTGGTAAGAACCTGGGAATTTGGTATTATCCATAATGTCCTTCTTCTAGGTCATTTTAAGAGTATCTGGTTCTTGTTTAGCTTTGTTAGAGCCATTCTACAATGAATCTTGAACAAAGCATTGCCCCCCCCTTAATTTGACTCTTATACTGATACTTTAGAACATAATCTCTGCATGTTCTAATTCTAAAACTCAGAATTCATGAAAACTATTTCAACTGAATTTAATACACTGCTTTCAATACTTTTACTCCTTGTACAGCAAATACAATGTCATTGTCCAATGATATCCTGTGTCTTATTGCAACTATCCTTCATTTCAGACTTTAACAGTGATGTAAAGTAGTTTGTATTTTAATAAATAATAATCTGATAATGGTTTTTAAGTTTTATTCACTTTAGCAGAGCCATTTATTTAAAATATGTATTTGAAATTATGGCTAAATTCAGATAGGAAATAGGTAACTTTTCAACCCTTTGAAAGGATGCGTGGCAATTTGTTCACTGCTATCTCAGTATCATGGAATAGTGTATTAAGCTCAAATAGTAGAATAGTTCATGCTATGTAAATGTATTAATCTATTTAAACTAATTTTGGACACCAGTATATAGTTATTAAAAACATATTTAGACGAGAATAGTTAGTCTTTAATTCTAAAGTTAAAAAGTTCAGGATAAGTCACCTTGTTAGCAAGTATGTGAAGAAATTGGAACCCTTGTATACCGCTGGATGGAATATACAATGGCACAGCCACTTTGGAAAACAGTCTGGCAGTTCCTGAAATGATAAAACATAGAACTGCTGTATAACCCAGCAACTTCACTCCTAGCTATATACCCAAGATTAATGAAAAGATGTCCATGTAAACACTTATTTACGAATGTTTACAGTCACATTATTTATAATAGCCAAAGGTGTAAACAACCCAAATGTCCAAATGATGAATGTGTAAGTAAAAGTGATATATCCATGAGATGGAATATTATTGGGCCATAAAAAGAAATGGCTTACTGAAACATTATGAAACATGAATTAACCTTGAAATCATTAGAAGTGAAAGAATCCAGCCACAAAAGAACATATATGATTTCATTCATATATCCAGAACAGAGAGATTTGAAGAGACAACAAAATAGATTAGAGGTTGTTGAAAGCTCGGGTGGAATGGGAAGATAAGGAGGTGATAGCCACAGGGTGTGAAGTTTCTTCTTTGTGAGGTAATAAAAATGTTCTAAAATTGACTATGGTGCTGGTTAACAGATATCTGTGAATATACTAAAAAAAAAAACCTTGAATTTACACTTTAAATGGTGTGAATTATATATCAATAAAAGTGTTAAAATAAATTACCATTAAAATGGCAGCTACGATTTGAAGCACTTAATTTAGTCATTTAACCCTCGTTTTTATTTATTTATTTATTTAAAATATGTTCTTCTTGATTTTTTTTTTTTCCTTTTTTGAGAGAGAGGGGAAGGGAGAGAAAAGATAGAAACATCGGTGTGAGAAACATTGATCAGCTGCCTCCCGCATGCCCCCTACTGGGGATTGAGCCCACAATCCGGGCTTGTGCCCTGCCTGGGAATCACCCAGGACCTCTCAGTCCATGGGATGACGCTCAATCCATTGAGCCACATTGGACGGGCTATTTTTAGTTTTTATTTATTTATTTTTTGCAATTTTTATTAATTTATTTTTTTATTTTTAGTTTTAATACAACTTTATTTTTTTTTTTTAGGGCAGTATTAGGTTTATAGCAAAATTAAGCAGAAAGCACAGAGTTCCCATATATCCCCACTATTGATGTCCTTACAGTGGCACATTTGCTACTGGAGTAGGATCTGTTATTTCTCTACAGATGATGAAACAAGACCAAAGAACAAGAAGAAATAGGCCCAGGGTCACATTCGTGGTAAGTGTTAGAGACAGCAGTTGAATCCAGGCAATATAGCTCCAGAATTTGTGCTTTTGACAAGATTCATAGTTAATTATTGTACTCTGGCTCTAATGATCTATAATCACACAATTAAAGAATACTGGAGTATCTTATTAGATTCAGCCTATAAATATTTATTGGAGTTCTACTTTGATTTTTTAAAAAATTTCTTTCTTCTTTATCGACTTTAGAGAGAGAGGAAAGGAGAGAGAGAGAAACATCGATGAGAGAGAACATTGATTGGCCGCCTCCTGCATGCCCCCCACTGGGGATCGGGCCCACAACCTGGGCATGTGCCCTGACCGGGAATCGAACCAGCAACCTCTTGGTGCATGGGTCGATGCTCAACCACTGAACCACACTGGCCAGGCTGCAGTTCTCCTTTGTACCAGGCACTTTGTTAAGCATTGAGGATGAAGCATTATTCCCAAATCCCCAATGACAGAATGCCTGCTGTCATGGAGCTTACATCCTAGAACATGAACTTTAGAACCCAGAAAAGTTGGATTTAAACCTCAGCTCTAGACTTTACAAGTAGGGTGACTAAGTTTCTTCACCTCTTTGATCCACATTTTTTCTCTTTGTAAAATGGGAATGATAATTTTTCAGCATCAAAGTGTCCCTATGAGAATTAAGTGAGATGATACTTTAAAACATTTGAGAAAATGCTTCACACTGACTAAAGGTGATGGTAGCAGTGGCAGTGATAGTTGTAGTAACAGTATTACTGTCATTGTCACAATCATTGTCACCTTCATTGTCATCATTAAATGTAGCTAATGACATGAATTGAGTGTAGAATGGAGATAGACCTTTCTAAAATTTGCTTGAATAACATCATACAGCTACTTATGGACCCAAGACTGAAACCTAAATCTTCTGACTTCAAATTCCTTGTTGTTTTTACTGCCGTGTAAACATTCAGTCATTTTTATACCAGTTTCAAATGGAGAAAAAAACACAATAAGGCAGTAACGATGCCTAGATACATACTCATACATGTGTTATTTTGAAATAGTGATTTACATATTTTTTTTTACTTTATTGATTTTAGAGAGAATGGAAAGGAGAGAGAGAGAGATAGAAACATCAATGAGAGAGAACATCGATAGACCACCTCCTGCATGCCCCCCACTGTGGATCGGGCCCACAACCTGGGAATGTGCCCTGACCGGGAATCAAACCGGTGACCTCTTGGTGCATGGGTTGATGCTCAACCACTGAGCCACAAGGGCCGGGCACAACACTCTAATTTGATAACTGAATAAAGTTCTGAAATATAACCTCCCATGTCCAGTTGTTGACCTTAAACAAAAAATCAGCGTGGTGATCACATAGTGAAATATATAAATGCTGAATCACTATCTTGTACTCGTGAAACTGATATTATATTGTATGCCAACTATCCTTTAATTAAAAAAAAAAACTTATGGTAAAAAAAAATAGTCAGCTAGATATTCCTCCAACAAAAAGATTTACTGGGGAAAAAGAGAGAATTGCAATCAGGAACATGCAGCTGTGTAAGTTCAATAGAACAAAGAAGAGGGAATTCTTTTTTTTTTTTCTTTATTGATTTTAGAGAGAGAGGAAATGAGAGGGAGAAAGATACAGAAACATCGATGAGAGAGAACATCGACTGGCTGCCTCTTACATGCCCCCCACTGGGGATCGGGCCCACAACCTGGGCATGTGTCCTGACCGGGAATCAAACCGGTGACCTCTTGGTGCATGGGTCGACGCTCAACCACTGAGCCACACCAGCCGGACGAAGAGGGAATTCTTTTATAGTGGGAAGTCAGGAGGGCTATTAGGAAGAAAGAGTTTTTCCTGTAAGGTTTCTCTATTGAGGGAGATGTGATAGCTCCCCTTCAAACCCTCCCCATTTCAGTCTTGGGCAAGGTCTCTTAATTTTTTACAGTATACTAAAAAATTACCCAGGCCATTGTCGTTATGTGGAGATTGAAGCCAAGTACAAATTAATTGCACTCAAAGTTCTGATATGTTTTAAGTGCTGACTCAGGGGAGGGAGGGAGGTATTCATTGGTGTATTATTAGAAACTTGACTCCACAGACTTCTACTTTATGTTATAAACACACATGCACACACATGCTCACATAGACGCAAGGACAAAAGACTTTTTTCCCCAAGTTTCATCCATCTATGACACAAATATTTATTCAGGATCTACGATGTGTTCACCCTGGTAAATATTATTATTTTGACCCGCCAGTCAGGGTAGACCTCTAGCGTTTTGTCCTTTAGTGGGATTCCTCCTTTTACTTACCTGTCAGTAGCGACATGGCTTACTTGACTTCTGACCCTGGTTTTGCTTCCTTGACACTCTCATTAATCTTAGTGATCAGAAATGTCTGATAGTTCTGTGCACGAGGGTGGTTACTCCGTAGGCAGCAGCAATTCCCAGCGATAACCCACCTGAAGCCAGTAGGAAGGTAACAGCTCTACTTTCCACCGGTAAGAAAAGGAAAACAGAAGCTGTAAACCTGAAGGTGGGAAAAAAGGAGTTAGAAATTGTCAGAGACTGCACACAGCAACATTCTTTGGGGTTCTAGAACTGTTCTTGTATTGACCTCACCCTGTGTACCTGGTGTGTTCTTTTCGAATGCACAGACCCAGAACTGACTAAACTAAAAACGTCTGGTTCAGCCCGGCCGGTGTGGCTCAGTGGATTGCGTGTTGTCTCAAGGACTGAAAGGTCCCGGTTCGATTCCCGGTCAGGGCCCATGCCCGGGTTGCGGGCTCGATGCCCAGTAGGGGGCGTGCAGGAGGCAGCCAATTGATGTTTCTCTTTTGCATCCATGTTTCTATCTCTCTCTAAAAAAAAAAAAATTAATAACAACATATAAAAATATTTTAAATAAATAAAAATAATAAATAAATAAAAACATCTGGTTCCCATCAGTCATAGACATTCAGCACAGAGATACCGAGGAATACCAACATAATTGGATCTTATTTCTTTCAACTGTACCAATAGAGCTACAGCCGCAATGTGTACATGAATAAGCCTTCACTGGGGTGATTATCTGTCACCATTCCCTACTGTGCTGACCAGTATTGTGTGATGTAGAAGAGAACTGACTAAAAATGTAGGATGTTCCCCTCGTTGGCTCATGCTCTTGACATTAACAAACTTCATTACTTCTCTTGTGCACCATGTCTGGCTCCTCTTTCTCATCAATTATATTCAACCAGCTCTATCCATCTAGACAATTGGATATAATAGGAGAAATGTTTATTCACTGGCAGAGGATCAGAAAGGTGCATATTCACACCAGAAGGTTAATAAGAACATGAATCTATATGACAAATGTATATGATGGAAAATTCTGAGCCCATAACATTCAGACGGGTTAACATTTTCTCCCTCCCTTAGTATAGATAATTTAGTTTGGACAATAATTTTGTTTATTGAATGTTGGTCATTTTGGGGCCAGTTTTAAAAAAAACAGAATAAGGCCCGGCCAGTGTGGCTCAGTGGATTGAGCATTGATTCTCTCTTGGACTAAGAGGTCCCGGTTCGATTCCCAGTCAGGGCACATGTCTGAGTTGTGAGCTCGATCCCCAGTAGGGGGCGTGCAGGAGGCAGCCGATGCATGTTTCTCTCTTACATCGATGTTTCTATCTCCCTCTAAAAAATCAATGAGCCCTGGCTGGTTTGGCTCAGTGGTTAGAGCGTCGGCCTGCGGTCCAGAGAGACCCGGGTTCAGTTCCCGCTAAGAGCACGTACCTCGGTTGCAGTTTGTCCCCGGCCCTGGTTGGTCGTGTGGGTGGCAGCCACTCGATGTGTCCCTTTCACGTCGATGTTTCTCTCTGTCTCTCTCTCTTCCTCTCTCTCTCTTCCTCTCTCTCCCTCCCACTCTATCTGAACAAAAAATGAAAAAATGTCCTCAGGTGAGGATAAATAAATAAATAAATAAATAAATAAATAAATAAATAAATAAAATAAAATGTGCTCAGTTGAATTTAAAAAAAAATAAAAATAAAAATAAAAAAAATAAAAAATCAATGAAAATATATTAAATAAAATAAGGGAATAAATATTCATGTCTCCATGACAAAAGCAGCTGCTTTTCAGCATGTTTTTTTTCCCCTTTCCAGCACAGATTTTTTAAAGAAATGTTTCTATTAGCAAATCTGGCATCAATTTGCCAACCTGCTCACATGTTTGCCAATACCTAGTTGTCATCCAGTAGGACCCCCTCGTGGCGCAAACATAAAAAGATCCATTGTGGTTCTGCAAAGTAAAGAATGATGTTTTTTAAATGCTATATTCTTAGACATGGAAAACAGTTGTGTGGGTTTCTTTTGTCCATGAGATTTTTTTTTTTAATTTGACATTTTAAACGCGTTATTTAAGAATTATTCATAATAAAGAGAGAGATAAATCTCAATTGTTTAAAGACATTAATATCATTCAAGGACACTTTCTTGAAAGAGATTACTCAAGGCATTATCCTCAGGCTATGCCTTCACAGACAAATAGAATGTTACCATCCAGCCATTGATGGCTGAATTTGATCACATAAGGACAATATGAATATCATAAGCTAAATATAAATACCCAATATGGAAGGGAAGGAAGCACAGTCTGATTTTCTTGGATAACAGAATTTGCCCATGTCTGGATACTTGCTTCAATGTCAATTTTGGAAACTCAAGTTATATTAAAATGATGAAAAAAAAATAGACCCTCTTGGTTTGGGAAACTGTCATGGATAAAAAAAATAGCATCCATCCTCTTACTATATTAATTGTAGCTCTTTTTATAGTTACCCTCTTTCAAAATCAACCCTACCTCCACCCCAGTTTTTTGATTCTTTGTATCCAAAAAGGCTCTCAAAGAAACTTTTGCATAATTGTAGAGATGACAGGGAACTGAGAGAAAATTTGAGGGAAAGGGACTTGGGAGCATCATTAGCTAGAAAGGTAGACATCTGATCCTTTTATCATATGGTGTATTCACCTTCTAGAAAGGAGAATGAATTTAAAGGACAAATGGCCAAAATGTTCTGGAGTCTTGAAAATTAATTTAAACTGTCTCCTGGGGTTGGATAAGGGGGGGAAATAACAAGTTTGTAAATAAAAATGAACAAAATGACTTTACCAGGATAACTTCAAAAAGGATGTAGTAGAACCAAAGTGAATTACAGTGCTCCTAGGAACCATCAAAATTAACATTTTGAGATAGCATCCAATGCGGTGTAAATATTTCTTGTTTATTGTTAATTCATGAATTTCCAACTAGCCTGGTTTTGATTAAGAAGTACGTTCATGCTGGAGATAAAGGTCATTCATTTAAAAATGGACGGAAAAATACATGATATAATAAAATATCTCATTGGAAGGATGCCTTTTCTTAGCCAATGCCTATGCGGACTAAGCGTATAATTTAGTTTTTTGATAGTGATCAAAGTTTTTTATATGGCTCTTCAGATTGTTGCATGAGACTTACAGTGTTGTTCTATCCCTTCACTGAAAGCACTGAAGAATGCAGCAGGTGAAAACAGTTTTAACAGAAGACCAAAATTGTGTACTGTTGCACTGGGAATAGTGACATGCTTTGTATTTTTTTTAAAAAAATATACTTGCAGTAACAAATCGGAGCTGATTTTTGTTTTTTGTTTTGTTTTCCTTTGCTTCCTTTGCCTCCATTTTATCCTAAATCAGCGGAAATCTGAGGGGAAAAAGGCAGGAAAGGTAAGATTGGACATTTCAAAGAAAATTGATTTCAAAGTATGTTGTGCTATTTTTTCTTAGATTTCTGAAGCTACAGTAGTTATTACATGGAGTTAAAACGAAGTATTTAAGATGACATATGTTGTGTTTCTCCCTTAAAAGAGCTTCAAGCTGAGCTGTCTCCACATTTTGTATCACTTACACAGTCCTGGAAGCAATTTTCAAGTCTTACTTTATTTTA
Organism: Tadarida brasiliensis; assembly: GCA_030848825.1. Taxonomy (NCBI): domain Eukaryota; kingdom Metazoa; phylum Chordata; class Mammalia; order Chiroptera; family Molossidae; genus Tadarida; species Tadarida brasiliensis. The sequence goes on from CM061280.1 coordinate 17,419,389, forward strand.
TTTTTCACCAACACTTTCTTTTCCCACGGTGCCAAAATATCATACTGCTGACAGCATCACTTTGTGAATGTTCTGGTAATACAGTTATTTTATGATAAATTTTAGCAATAAGAGAAACTATTTTGATATCAATTCACAATTTAGCAGTGACAGCAAAAGCTGGTGAATATGTAGCGTGATGATGTCTGCTGGGGTCAAAGGGAAAAAGACTGTAACTAAACTAAACATGGTTAATCAGCAAATTGATGTTCTCGGAGAAACTGGGCTTTAGAATATCATTTCTCATGTGAAAATTTTAAGTTGTGCTTACGTATTTATGGCTAGTCTGGCTTTTTAGAAAACTTTGGTTTTCTACTACCAAAAATATACTATCTTTTCCGGCTGATGTGGCTCAGTGGTTGAGTGTCGACCCATGCACCAAGAGGTCGCCGGTTCGATTCCCAGTCAGGGCACATGCCCAGGTTGTGGGCCAGATCCCCAGTGGGGGGCATGCAGGAGGCAGCCAATCAGTGTTCTCTCTCATCGATGTCTCTCTCTCTCTCTCTCTCTCCCTCTCCCTTCCTCTCTCTCTAAAATCAATGAATGAAAAAAAATTTTTTTTTAATATATATACTATCTTACACATATTGTTAAATTTTTGTGTCCTCATTAGTTAAATTGCACCACCACTAAAATAAATTGTTTCTCAGCTGTTGATTGACATTTCTTTCCTAGAATTTATACCTTAGTTCCCCAAACATGTTTTGGGGTTGAAAAACATGAGTTTCCTTGAAGATTCTGATGTAAGATATTTTGCAAATTAAATTTATTCAGTCTTAAGTGCTGTCTATATTAGAAAACAAAATGTTATTGTAACTGTGTTCTTGCTTAAATGTGAGTGCAATATGCAAGATGAATTATCCTATTCTAGTTTGAGGGTTCAAATTTTGTTTGAAAAAGAACTTGCCAAAGGGTGTTCTACGCTGTGGCAGAAGTAATCTGTTAGCCCTGCGTGTCTCTATCTAGTGGAAGAAATACCTGAAAATGCAGCATAACTAGAATGTCAAAATGAATTTTCATTAATGTTGGAAAGATAAAGTAAAATAACGACATAGATTGTTTTCAATCAATACACCTTCCTGAGAGTTTTCAAATGCCTCTCTGAACGATCTTATCAGTGTGTCCTTGAAGTGATGACTTTTTGAAAATCAGCTTCTCCCAGAAAGCAAAAGATCATAGAAGAGTTCTCCAATTAAAAGGAGGGAAGCAAGGGTAGTAAAATGTCAGATAATTGTATAAAGTGAAACAGAGAGAGAGAGAGAGAGAAGCTCTCCAGATTTTAGATGTTATGACATTCTCAACCATTCTGGCCAATTTAGAAAGAGATCCATTGCTCAGTTATTTAAAAATGGGAATTTTGGCCCAGCCAATGTGACTCACTGGTTGAACATTGACCCATACACCAAGAGGTCGCTGGTTCGATTCCCAGTCAGGGCACATGCCCAGGTTGTGGGCCCGATCCCCAGTGGGGGGCGTGCAGGAGGCGGCCAATCGATGTTCTCTCTCATCGATGTTTCTATCTCTCTCCCTCTCCCTCCCTCTCTCTCTAAAATCAATCAATAAATACAAAAATTTTTTAAAAGTTGGAATTTTGAAGAACAGAAATATTGGCAACTTTATCTAGTATAGTTATAATAAATAGGAAAATGTTTTTGTTTCAAAAATAAGGACTGTGTATACAGCACTCTGGGGTGAACTCATTTTCCTGTTCAGAAAACACCTGCATCATGAAATTTTAACATAAAACATGTCAAGAGTAGATACTAAACCAGTAATATCACAGTATGAGGAGCAATGGAAAATGTGGTTCTTAGTGAAAGATATATATTTTTTTTCAAATAAAAGCAAACCTGGACTTAGGGAGAGACATTATTCAGAATAGGGCGCTGATCTCTGAAATCTGCAAGGGTCTTAAAATCTAACAGAGAAAAAGGTGTTTCTGTTTTAAGGTAAAGAGGCCAGGCAGAGATAAAAATTTTTAAAGAAGAAACAAACAAGCGAAATAAGCAATGGGATCCACTAGGAAAAGTCTCTCTTTGTGGTCAGCTAATTCTTAGGAGACCCTAATATAAGGGGCGTGATGCACTTTTTTAGTGGTTGCTCATTGCTTGGAGGCGAGCAGAGCTCAGCAGCCTGGATTTAAGTCTGGTGAAAACAAAACAAAGGGTAAAAAAAGCACAGTTGTAAACATTTGTTTATTTTCTCTACTGCCTTCCTATTCCAAAGTAAGAACAATAAAACTAACTTACTAATATTTTGCTTACTCTGTTCCAAGCCTATGTGTGTGTGTGTGTGTGTATGTATACAGGAATATATGAATATACATGTATGCATATACACGCATATTTAGTCCTAACAGTAACTCTAAAAGTTCTTTTACAAATGAGGAAACCAGCCCAGCCGGTGTGGCTCAGTGGTTCAACGTCGACCCATGCACCAAGAGGTCACCAGTTCGATTCCCAGTCAGGGCACATGCCCAGGTTGTGGGCTCGATCCCCAGTAGGGGGCGTGCAGGAGGCAGCCAGTCGATGTTTCTCTCTCACATCGATGTTTCCATCTCTCTCTCTCTCTCTAAAAAATCAATAAAAAAACATGTTTTTAAAAAATGTGATATCCAGCCGGGCCAGTATGGCTCAGTGATTGAGCTACAGAGCTCACAAGTGGAAGAACCAAGGTTTGAACGCAGCCAATCGGTCCAGAATACATCTTTGAAAAAGGAAAAGAACAAATCTTGAAATCATAAAACAAATACTTCTATCTCAAAATAATTGTTTTATTGTGTTTTAGTAGTTATAGTGAATATATTAAATGTTATAAGATATTTATGGAAGAATCAGCTTTTCACGAATTTTTATATTTGTCAACTACGATGATGCTACAGATACATAAAGCAGTTTTCACTGGTCTGTACACATTCTATACCTTAGCTGATATAATTCGGTTAACATATACCAAGGAGATTAGGTCTGTCCTCTGATGTCCTTGATTTTTGGTTCATTGCATTTATGTATACGTTTGAAGGGTATTTTGGATATTAAATTCAAGAAGCTATAAACCTTAAATATATTGTGTCAGAATGTTCATTAACTTTGGATTTATTGCAAATGTTTCCATAAAAAGTTGAATTAATCTCTTGAACTCCTGAACTTCACCTATTTAGGTTTCGTTAATATAAATGATAAAATGCAGCTTTAATGTTCAGTTTCATTCAGAGTAAGTGAAAAGTATAAGGACCCTGCATTTGTAAAACAAGGGGAGGGGCAACACATGATCTTAGCTAAAAATAAAGCATCTAAATGAATGCTTTATTGCCTTTTAGAGTCTAAAACATCAAAGGACCTAGCATTTCACACCGATTTCCCCATTTATTTAAATTTAAATGACTTCAGAGGCCTCAACCCACAGGATCTATTTTCATATTTCAAATCAGAAGTTTAAGTTACAGAGACAGACCCTTTTTTTTTCTCCTTTCTTCCTATAAGATCTTTTCTGTTTCACAGAGAAGCTAGTGACATTCAAGGAGCAGAATAAAAGCCAATGATACACTCCATAATTCATTCATTCTTTAACCGGATAATTGGTGGTGGCATTTCAACACATAGCCACCTGTGATTGAATAAATTAGTGTAAGCAATGTTTCTATTCCGCTAAAAGAGAGAAGTACAAAGTTTTGAACCTGGTTCATATATTTTTTAAGAAATCATTTCTTGTTTCAACACAAACTGGTTCTCTTCGTTAGCAGTGACCTGAAATTTTCTGTGTAGATACTTTTCTTCGAGATCTCTACCCCTGTGGCTAAGTCCCAGTCTAAATTGCCCTTAGGGTTTGCACAAATGGCCAATCTTGTTAAAGAGTGTGTTCACCAAAGTGCTAACCTGAACATGGCAGAAACGGACCCGACAGATTCTCAAAGGAGTCCATTTCTTATTTCTTTATGTTTGCCCGAGGTGAATTTACAAAGTGGCTTCTTTCAGACTAAGCTCCTGGGTAACGGGAAGAGTAACTATAGCAGCAAAGCGAACAAAAGTCATTTTCTGTCGTGGCCCTGTCTTCTTTCAGACTCCTGTCATATGTGTACAGTAATCATTTGCTCCAAGGCTACATGTGAAGGAGAGGGAGGCAGTAGGAATGTTGGAGCGACCCTACATTACAGTACCCGCTTTACTGGTGTCTGCAAGGTACTGCCGCGTCCCTTGTCCTAGTCGACAATCAGTGTTTGGAGGACCTTGCTTCGGAAATTCTTCTAAATGTGTAATTTGGGAGTTTGCATATGGAATGGCACATGGAGTTATTTTAAAGCACTTTTTTCCCCTTTATTGATTTTAGAGAGAGAGGAAGGGAGAGGGAGAGACAGACAGAAACATCGATGAGAGAGAACATCGATTGGCCGCCTCCTGCATGCCCCCCACTGGGGATCAGGCCCACAACATGGGCATGTGCCCTGACCGGGAATCGAACCAGCGACCTCTTGGTGCATGGGTCGATGTTCAACCACTGAGCCACACCAGCCGGACACATTGAGTTATTTTAAAAGGTGATATCCAGAGCCTGGCCCGTGTGGCTCAGTAGATTGAGCACCGTCCCATGGACTGAGAGGTCCCAGTTTGATTCCCGGTCAGGGCACATGCCTGAGTTGCAGGCTCGATCCCCAGTAGGGGGCGTGCAGGAAGCAGCCGATGGATGTTTCTCTCTCACATCGATGTTTCTATCTCTCTCTCTCTCTCTCTCTCTCTCTCTAAAAAGTCAATAAAAAACATATTTTTAAAAAATGTGATAACTAGCCCTGGCCAGTTTGGCTCAGTGGTTAGAGCGTCGTCCTGTGGACCAGAGAGTCCTGGGTTCGGTTCCTGCTAGAAGCACGTACCAAAAAAGCAAAAAAAAAAAACCAAAAATACAAAAAATGTGATATCCAGCCAGGCCGGTGTGGTTCAGTGGTTGAGCATCGACCCATTCACCAAGAGGTCGCTTGTTCGATTCCTGGTCAGGGCACGTGCCCAGGTTGTGGGCCCGATCCCCAGTGGGGGGCATGCAGGAGGCATGTGATATCCAGATGAAACTAATTCTAAAGTACATTTCTGAAGAGATATTTTCACCTGTCTTGGCTTTATAAAGTGAAGGATTATTTCCATACTTGACTTTTTGGAGCCAATGCATCAAGCTAAATCTACAGCAATTGTGAATGCCGTTTCTTCTATTCTATCCACTTTTCTTATTGAATATGTAATTTTGTGTTAATAACGCTATGAGAAAATTAAATCACAATAAGAGCTCCAATTTAGCATTACCACCTGCAAGGAAACCCATTTCCCTTCTTCCTACATATGTTCCATAGATAGGCTCTTCCAGGGACATTGTACTGAAGGTACCTTGTGAAGCCTCTGGTAGTGTCTTAACAGCTTCTTATTTTGCTTTGGAATGGATTCTTTATTTAACTCAGTGGGTAATGACTGAAAATTCGGTCAGTGGCAAAAAGTGGCGAATAGCCCCACCAGGTGGCTCAGTTGGTTGGAGCATCATCCTGTACACCAAAAAGTTTGCAAGTTCGATTCCCAGTCAGGGTGCATGCCAAGGCTGCAAGTTCGATTCCAGGTTGCGGCAAGTACGGGAGGCAACTGATCAATCTTCCTGTCTCACATCAATGTTTCTCTCTCTCTCTCTCTCTTCTGCTGTCTCTAAAATCAATAAACATGTCATCTTGTGAGGATTAGCAAAAGTGTCAAATGATTTGAAGGACATTTCTTTTATCTCTTTGGATTCTCCTTCAGTGCTTATTCAAGATTTCTGCTTGCACCTGGAATTCAGTGTTACAACTGTTAATGTAGCCATCACCCCAGATAAATGTGTTTTGTCTTACTTGTTTGTGTTGATTTTTTGTTGTTGATTTTGTTCCTGTTTTCTTTGATTCTGTGACCCTTATATGTACATATATGCATTTCTTGGGTCTTATTTTCATGTGATTACAAGGATTTCATGGTTTTCAACCCTAGCCTCCCTTTTTAAGATGATAACTTTATTATCTGCTTCGTATTATCCTCTCTGGTTAAGTTGAGATTTCCCTTCACTAGGTCCTCTAATTGCTGAATCCTTTTCCATTTTACCCACTTTATGATATTCCTTCCTGGTCACATTTGTCTCCCTATCTCTCTCTCTCTCTCTCTTTTTTCTTTTTTACCAATTTTTTTCCTTTATTGATTTTAGAGAGAGAGGAAGGGAGAGGGAGAGAGAGATAGAAACATCAATGAGAGAGAACATCGATTGGCTGCCTCCTGCATGCCCCCCACTAGGGATCGGGCCCACAACCTGGGCATGTGCCCTTACCGGGAATCGAACCGGCGACCTCTTGGTGCATGGGTCGACGCTCAACCACTGAACCACACTAGCCAGGCTCCCCATCTCTGTTTACAGTGCCACTTTCCAACTGTAGTCCCCTCACACGTATTCTCCATAGACCACTGAACACTGTTTGGGTGGGAAGATTGAGCTTACTACATGTTCCTAGTATGAAGCTGTAGGTATTGTTCAGAAGTCTTTTTATTCTCCTTTTATTACCTTTCTATCCCAGGTCTTAAGAATGGTGTCCAAAACTTTTTCAGCCATCTTCAAATTCGTTTCACAATTTCCAACACTGAATTATCAACAGATTCCTTCAAGTCCTACCATCCTAAAATAGAAACCATCATTGTTACCACAATATATTTGAGTTCCTTTCTAGTCCCTCATTTATTCCTTTTCAGTTATTGAAATATCTAGTTCTTTAGTCTCTTTCTGCATGCTATTTCCCTTGTTGATTTGAAAATATATAAATGTCATTTGTCAAGAGAAATAGGAAATAAAAAGTCCCCCCTTAAGTAGACTATTCTCTTTAGATATTGCTGCAATTCAGTACTAAATTGAAGGAGTCATGTCCCCCTATTAACTGCATCTTCTCATTACACATTCTCATCTATAATTTATTGCCTTTACCTGACAACTATAAAAGAAACTTTTTATCATTTGCCCAAGATTTTCTGCTTAGTACATCCAGAAATTTCTGTTGCATTTGACATTTTAACTACAGTTCATCTCTCTTCCATAAAGCCTTCTGTCATGTGTTCAACCATTTTTACACATGAGTAATAATGTTCATACCTGGACTGTGAGTTCTTGTTTTTATTTTTTTAATGTATTTTTATTGATTCTTTTTTTTCTTTTTCAGAGAGAGAGGAAGTGACAGGGAGAGAGAGATAGAAACATCAATGAGAGAGAAACATTGATCAGCTGCCTCCTGCACGCCCCCTATTGGGGATCAAGCCCACAACCCGGGCATGTGCCCTGACTGGGAATCGAACCAGGACCTCTCAGTCTATGGGACGATGCTCAATCCACTGAGCCACACTGGCCGAGTGTGGATTGTGAGTTCTTGTTAATCAAGTACATGTTTCTTCTGTATCTCCTCAATTCCAGGTACAATATCATATTTCACTTTTTATAAGCACAGTATATTAGTCTTATTTTTATTTCTTATGTTTAAGAGATTTGACTTAATCCAAAGAAAACGTATTTCTAATTTTCCAGAATAAAATGTAGAGTATTCTTATAATGTAATAGGACATGCTGATTATGCAGGGATTTAAACATCTTCTTTTCAGGGTCCTCTGAATTCATGTAAAACAGAAAGAAATATGTGTCATGAATGGTGAACTCTTCATTAGACTTAATTCAGGCACTTGTAATCTTGTTTTTTGGTGTCTGTAGAAGTATTCTGAGATGTTCTGAATATTTTTCAAGTATTTCTCTATAAGGTTCTAATTGGCTGAACTTTCCAATCTCGACTCTTAACTTCTTTTAAAATGTTATTTTCTTTACTCTTATACAAAATTTGGGGGGGGGGGAGGGGGGAGTCTACATGACTGCACTGTATCCCTTTTCTCATCCTTTACTAAAAACTCTAAACCTCTCATGAAAAGCTTCTAAGTCCTCATACCTACCATTGTCTCCCCCCTGTAGCATCAAAATTCACCCATTATATCTCCGAAAAACAGATGTTTTCACTCTCTGTGTGGTCTAGTAGGGAAGACTTGAAGACATTCTGAAATAAAATCATACATATTCATTTTCACTCTGTGCCCTATTCTAAGTATATGGGAAAGAAGAGATAGTGACATCTTAAGTAAAATAAGGTTTTAAAAGGTTTGAAATATATTTTATTAAAAGCAGTAGAAAAGAAGAAAGCATTTTAAAGATTTATTTGAATAGCACTCTTCTGTATATTAAATACAGTAGTCCCAGATCTTTAGCTTTACAATATTTCTAGGTGTAGTTACAAATTCAGCCTTTTGCATGTATACACTTTCACAGATAGGGTGGTTTTCTGTTCATTTTTTCCTAGCAATTATTGAAAGTCATTGCATCTCTTCATTGAGTGCCATCTGAGTCAGTACATAATTTAGAAGCCTATTTTGGTACTGTCTATGACTAACTCAACACCTGATACATTGAAATCCATACCCTAAATCTATAGAGCTTTCATTAGAATGTACGTCTCTTATCTCAACCAAACAGTTGCAGCGATTACACTTCTATTCTAAACTTAGATTTTCCTATAACATAGATGTCCTCACTGCTAAATCAATTACACTTTTGAAATAGAAAATCCTTTATTTTAGGAGTGGAAATCATTTTGCTTTCACCTTCTCAATTCCTATCTCTTTATTTCTGAAAGTAACTAGCAGGGGAAACTTTCCTAGGGGATTTATTGGATAATGTTTCTAATAAAATTTGCCAGTATTATTGATCTAGAAATATCTGCTGACCTCTCTCTTTTGAACTACTAGATAATAAACCATGTTTATCCCATCAAATCATGTTTCTCGTCTTGGTTGAGCTAAGGTTAAGTTACTCCATGATCTATTGTTTGCTTGCCACCAGTAGGGGACAGAACGTTTTTCACTATCTACTGAATGTACAAGTCATATACCATGTTGTTGTTTTTTTTCCGCAATGATTCCAGTTTTTCATAGTATTTTAATATTCATAATTTTTAAGCTTTATAACAGCGGTTCTCAACCTGTGGGTCGCGACCCCTTTGGGGGTCGAACGACCCTTTCACAGGGGTCACCTAAGACCATCGGAAAACATATATTTCCGATGGTCTTAGGAACCGAGACACCACTCCTCTATCCATCTCCAGGCCGATCCGCCCACATGCAGATACGCCCACATACAACATGAGGAACTGTATTAGAGGGTCGCGGCATTAAGAAGGTTGAGAACCACTGCTTTATAATAATAACATACATAGGACTTCCATTGAGTATTTTAAACATCAACTCTTCGATTATCTTAAAGACTATTATGCATGTTATGTTCTTTTTTCTTAAATATTTTTTACTGATTTTTTTTTTAGAAAGAGAGAGGAAGGGAAGGGGAGATAGAAACATTGATGCGTAAGAGAAACATCGATCGACTGCCTCCTGCACGCCCCCACTGGGGATCGAGCCTGCAACCCGGGCATGTGCCCTGACCAGGAATTGAACCAGGACCTCTCAATCCATGGGACGTTGTTCAATCCACCAAGCCACACTGGCCCAACTATTATGTTCTTTTTTAAAAAAATATATTTATACTGATTTTTAGAGAGAGAGGAAGGGAGAAGAAAAGTGAGAGAGAGAAACATTGATCGGTTGCCTTGGTTGCCTCCCACACATACCCAGGGCACCTGCAACCTGGGTATGTGCCCTGACTGGGAATTGCACCATTGACCTCTCAGTACACAGGGCAACGCTCAACCAACTGAGCCACACAGGCTAGGGGTATATATTATGTTCTTTAAGCCTTATGGTTTGAGGACTAGAACAAACATTCATTAATTCACAAAGAAGTGTTATAAAATAGATTGGACCGATGGAAATGGATGAAGTTTAGCAATGCAAGACAGTACTGATTTAAATATTTTGTCTATTTCTATGACAAATATCTGGATATCAGAGTGTAATATATGTAGAATCTTCGGTAATAGTGACTTGGAGTCATCTCTGTGTTATTAAGCCACATTTATGTTGAAAGGTTAATCAGTTTTTCCTGAACGTGTGTTTCTCCAATAGAGTTAGTTAGGGTTGCTGAGTCAGATATTGAGACATTTATAAATAAGAATTGAGATTTTAAAGTCTCACATCTTGGGACCATTAGGTTGGATACATTCTGTTTGGCATACTTCCCTGTATTCATTTACTTTTCACATACTGCCTCTCATCATGCATTTCATTTTTAAGGTGGGCAAGCAAGTATCCTACTTAACTCACAGAAAACACACCAGGAAGCCTCTGAAAATTTATTATCAGGTGTGATTTTACTAAAGGATCATAAATTTAGTAAATTTTCTAGCCTATTTCCTGAGAATCACGGTGCAACTCATCTTCCTCGTTTACCTGAATTATTTCTTTATTGTTTAAAAGAAGTTGCTAGATTTAACTTTAATGCTTTGAATTAGAGACATTAAAGTAATAAATCTTACAGTCTAATGTTGAGATATAGAGAATGAATAATTCAAGATGTCTTATAAGTTCCTTTAGCCTATGCCTAACAGACTACTTGAAACCTAGTAAATATTTAATGAAAATTTGTTGTCATTTATTTAGCAAACCTACGTGGAATGGTTTCTGTGTATCAGAGTATGTGGTTGGTGATGAAAAGATCTAAAGGAAAGAGATAGGCTATCTGACCTTAAAGGTCCGTCTGGATAATCAGGGAAACAGATATGTAACACCAAAATTCAATCTTATATAACTAGCTCAGTTTCCTATAATAACCTAATATAGAATATTCTTCTTGAATAAATTTTTTAAAATAAATTTTCTTTATTGATTTTAGAAAGAGAGGAAGGGAGAATGAGAGATAGAAACTTCGATTGGCCGCCTCCTGCATGCCCCCCACTGGGATCGGGCCCACAACCTGGGCATGTGCCCTGACTGGGAATTGAACCAGCGACCCCTTGGTGCATGGGTCGGTGCTCAACCACTGAGCCACACCAGCCGGGGCTTCTTGAATAAATTTAATTCCACTCACTTGTACTTAGGTTTTCCATCAGGCTTACTCATGTAGAAGCAAGGGCTTCCATAAATGCACTAAACTTCCTTTAAAATAGAACGGCTTCTTCTTGATCTTCATGTTTTGAACCATATCTACACTTCGATCTCTTTTTATCCCAAGTCAGTCAGATGAGCGACTGCATTTTTATTTTGTTCAAACGGCATCCCTTTTCCCATTATATCTGACTCCTCTTGGCCTGAAGTATTTATCAGATACCCTTTAACAGCCCGTTTTATTATTTATGAAAGAGAGCTACGGTTACCCAAATATACTTTAAACATTGATTTAGTAGTTGGGTTTTCTCCTTGAAGTGCATAATGCTTCGAACAGCGCATCTCTTTACTAACATGACAGATTACCCTCCTTATTTTCGTAAAAACAAGATGTGTAGTGGAGCAAATCTTAAATACTGACCTTCAGTCTTTTCCATAGTAAGCAGTTGTAAATGCAGCGCGGTAAATCTCTAGCATTCAAGAAGCTGTCTCTGAGCTCTGTTTCATATTCTGTAATAAAGGTGATTGCTGGGAATTGTTTGTTGTTTAACTCCGGAACAAGTTGTGCATCATTTTTATTGATGACCAGATACCATCTCTGTAATGCCTGGGTAAAGTTGTTTGGGCGTTAAATTGATTTAAAACATTATGCTTCGGATTCGTCATAAAAATTGCAGTGGCGATTGCAAAACAGGAAATCCCATTAAAAGACTGAGCACAGCAACCACCTGCAACAGGAATGAAAATGCACAATTCACGGCAGGAACCACCGAGGCTAAATTCAGTAAACAAAAGTTCTTAGGGGGCAAGATTTGGGGCTTGGGCTGGGCTTTGTGAAACGAGGAGATAACGAATGCTCATTAGTCCAGCTGCTTCTGCCCATGTCTTAATACTCATCAATTAATGTGGTTCGCTGCATAGCGATTCTCAAGTGGGGAGAGAGCGTTTGTAGTGCTGCTCGACTCTGGCTGCCTGTTCAAATCACCTGGGGGCCTTTGAAAACCTGCAATGCCCAGTTTGCATCCCAGACCAATTATATCAGCATCTCCGGGGGAGGGCCCTGGCATCTGGACTTTTTCAAGCTTCCCAGAAGTTGCAAATACGGAGCCAAACTTGGAAACTCCTTTATTCAGTTCTTACTGGTCTTAATTTAGATGGAGTAAATTGTATTTGTTTCTGTGGCAAAGCCTCTATATTAAATCCAAAGTATCATTGAGAAAAGAAATTGTAGCGGTTGGTCTCTTTGTGAATTTTGGTAAAATATTGCCATAATTTTATTGTGATGTAAAGTGTCATTCACATACCAATGTAGGACCAGTCACCATGTGAAAGGCCAGCAATGGCCAGTAATGTATTTGCCCATGGGGTTAATCAACATTATTGAAAATATGCATGTGTGACTGTGAATGATATAAAACCTTTTTAAAAAAGCAGCATGGCCCTGGCTGGTTTGGCTGAGTGGTTAGAGCGTTGGCCTGCAGACCAGAGAGTCCCGGGTTCGGTTCCTGCTAAGGGCATGTACCTCGGTTGCAGTTTGTGCCCGGCCCTGGTTGGGGTCGTGTGGGTGGCAGCCAGTCGATGTGTCTCTCTCACATCGATGTTTCTCTCTCTCTTCCTCCCGCTCTATCTGACAATAAATGCAAAAACTGTCCTCAGGTGAGGATAAAAAAATAAAAAAAGCAGCGTGTGTCTTCAACATGTTTCCTCAATCCCTGGTTAATAAGCCTCAGTTAGTTTTTCTACCTTCACAACTGAGAAATATTTCAAAGATTCTACGATTATTTTAGCAGACTAGATTTCAAATCTAGGTATTGAGTAAAGGATAGTAATGTGACCTTTTGTGTTGATCCGAATAACCACTATGGGATGTGTAATTTTCCATATTTTGTTGTGATTGAATGAAATATTCAAATAGTATCGCTTCATGACGCTCTCCCCATTTAAGGTAATAGTGGGTTAAATATACTCATTTGAAATTAGAAACACATAATAGCTGAATAACATGTACACACTTTCTGTGGCTATATTGTAGTACTGCTAGATAAATAAAAACTTTGCCAGACCAGAAAGATTTCAAGAAAATTATCAGAGTAAGAGGTAGCCAGCGAAAAGTGGAGTTCAAATGGATGGTGGGATGAATGAAGGCAGTGGTAATAAAAGAAGTATGTAGAAGCCTGGCCGGTGTGGCTCCGTGGTTGAGCATCAACCCATGCACCAGCAGGTCACCGGTTCGATTCCCGGTCAGGGCACATGCCCAGGTTGTGGGCCCGATCCCCAGTGGGGGGCATGCAGGAGGTGGCCAATCGATGTTCTCTCTCATCGATGTTTCTATCTCTCCCTCTCCCTTCCTTTCTCTCTAAAATCAATAAAGAAAAAAAATATTTTAAAAAAAGAGAAGTATGTAGGAACTGGATGGCGAGGTAATATTGGGCATGAAAGGGATAAAGCTCTGTAGACCGATGTGAGTATTCTTTGACCCATTTACAAAATGTGCAAAAAGCCAAGATTATATGTCTCTTCCCTGAAGAGTGTGAACTGTGAATCTTTGATTTTTTTACTCTGAATTCATTATTTAAGTGGCTGTTATCAAGTAATCTGTTTAAATGTGCACAGTCCCCCACGAATCCTTGATGCAGTACAATAGAAGATTAGAGAAATTTCTTAGGTATAAACTTTTTAACGTTAAGTGTCATTATCTGCCTAGCACATAGCTATTTAATATGTAAAACCTCTTTACGTGACACACAAGAATATTCGTAAGAGATGTATTCATTGTGCTTTGAGTTGTTACAACACTCCATTATTAACACTTTTTCTAGCAGAGACTATTACTGCTGTTTCAGGATCCCTGTTGATATTTTAATATGAAACGCCAGAAATCCAACCTCACTGGGACACTATACCAACTACTAACCATGTTTAAGTTGATATTTAGCGTAGGTCATTCTCATTAGCACTATCAAGAGAAAGCAGACATTGCCATTTTCTTATATATCTTATGGACAACTTTTCAAGTCGAGGTAATACTATATTGAGAAAGTGCCCAAGAATAGACTTTTAAGTGTTTCTCATATCAAAAGTATAATTCAGACATTGGCCATTGGAAAATGGTCTCAACTAAGTTCACTGAACACCTTTCAGCCATACATTAACCCATATGACTGACAGATCTCAGAGGGGAAGGGAAGTGGGGGGCAGGAAGAGATTAGCCAAAGAACATATATGCCTAGCCCTTGGACACACACAACATGGTGAAGGCCAAGGGGTGGCTGGGTAGAGGGGGACAAAGGGAGGAGATGAAGGACATCTCTAATAGTGTCAACAACAAAAAAAGAGAATAAATGGCAATAAATATGTACCTATTAATAAAAAAAGAGGGTGGAAATCCGTGTGTGATAGAATAGTGTATTAGCTGAGAATTATTAACCCCCTGGGAATGCTCCATTCTAAGGAGTTATAAACAATACCAATGATCTTAAATTATGCTTTACTCTATTAATACAAGTATAGTTTTCTACCTAAAAAGTCTATTTATCTACTACCGTTTTAAACATTATGGTGAGAAGTAGCTCTATCAGGTTTAGTATTAATTGTGGGGGAAAACTAGCCTAAAATTACTGCCAAAAATAAATCTCTGAAATAGAAAGAATAAAAAATTTGTCCAACAAATGAACCAAGGAACTGACAAAATATATTTTATTTTTTTTAATTTTTATTTATTTATTTATTTTTTATTATTAATTTACTTATGTTACAGATGATTCTCCTTTTTTCCCCCATTGACACCCCCCTCCCCCTCCCTCCCTGTCCCGTCCCCGTTTTGTTGTCCATGTCCATTGGTTATGAGTACATGCGTACAAGTTCTGTGTTCATCGCTCCCCTCCCCCGCCCCCTCTTCTGGCAGATGTCAGCCTGTACCCCACTTCCACATCCCCGGGACTACCCTGCTCCTCACACTATTATGTTCATTATACTCCAGCAATAAGTGAGATCATATGATGTTTGTCTTTCTCTGCTTGGCTTGTTTCACTTAGGATAATAGTTTCCAGGTCCTCCCATGTCGACGCAAAGGATAAGAGATCGTTCTTTCTTAAAGCTGCATAGTACTCCATTGTGTATATGTACCACAGCTTTTTTATCCATTCGTCTACTGATGGACATTTGGGCTGTTTCCAGATCTTAGCTATTGTAAATAGCGCTGCTATGAAGAAATGCTCAACTTCACTAATCATCAGAGAGATGCAAATTAAAACAACAATGAGGTATCACCTCACACCTGTCAGAATAGCCGCCATCAACAAAGCATCAAACAACAAGTGTTGGCGAGGGTGTGGAGAAAAGGGGACTCTAGTACACTGCTGGTGGGAGTGCAGACTGGTGCAGCCACTATGGAAAACACTATGGTGTTACCTCAAAAAATTAAAAATTGAATTACCATTTGACCCAGTGATCCCACTCCTAGGAGTATACCCGAAGAAGCCTGAAACACCAATCAGAATGACAAAATATATTTTAAAGTTCAGTGTGCTTTTCCTCTATAGTATTGTAAGCCTGAACGTGTGTTTTCTTATTTAATTGAATTTTATGTATCAGTGTTGGCAATGCATTTGGATGGTGACGGTGAATGAGGACCATTTTTGCACTGAGCTCATTGGGCTAAATTGACTAAATGATGAGATGCCAAGAAAGCATGTTTCTCACCGTCTTACTGGCTGTCTCTATGGTCCGACTGCTGCATATCTGCACAGCAACTTAACCTCTTTACCATTTCTGAATAAAGGGTTATTTTGATAAGGTAAAGCATTTGGATACATAGTTGCATCTGTATTCTGATCTATCCAACTTTAATTTGTGTGTTTGCATGTATGTATTGTGCAAAAAAAAATGGTGAAAAAAGAAAATAAAAACATACTTGGGCAGCTTATATTTAAAATTGCAAAGTTGGATCTCACAAGATGATTAACAGATTAAAATAGTCAGTGTGAAACAAGAACAGATATCAAAGTGACTGAGTGATATACAATTTATAGGGAAAATTACAAAGTCCTAAGTTATGAGGCATAGAATTGGAATCTCTGGTGGTTGTGTTTTCTGACTCCCTTGTCACGTAGTTTTTCCTTCAAACAGCAAGAGCCCAGATTAAAAAGAAGTGAATTATGGATATTGACCCAGTAATTACCCCATATTTTCTTTTTAATTTTTTTTCTTTATTGATTTTAGAGAGAGAGGAAGGGAGAGGGAGAGATAGAAACATTGATGAGAGAGTACATTGACTGGCCGCCTCCTGCATGCCCCCCACTGGGGATCGGGCCCACAACCTGGGCATGTACCCTGACCAGGAATCGAACCAGCGACCTCTGGGTCCATGGATTGATGCTCAACAACTGAGCCACACCGGCCAGGCTACCCCATTTTTTCAGTTCATCTGGATCTTATATGATGGCCTCATACTCTTCTTAGACTAATCTGGAGGCAGAATGAGAACTAGCTTGCAGTGTCTGAAATACGCATTATGTTGTGTGCTATGGGGATTCAAATTCATTGATTAATTCAACCATTTCTGGAAGGCTCATTATGGGGCTGGAACTGGGCTAGTTGTTAGGTTGTGACAGGTACATTCAGATATAGACACTAGTCAAGTCATTTAAACTTTGGGGACATGAATTTCTTTGAGACAATAAAAAGAAAGAGAAGGGTTACAGGACAACAGAGAGAAAGAAGAGCAACAGGGGAGGGAGGAGGCGAAGGAAAAGAAAGAAAACAGAGAGAAGGAGGGAAAAGGATGTGTGAAGGAGGAGAAATTCTAAAAGAATGTTTTTGGAGTTTGTCATTTCATTCCACGGAAGCTGTACAGCAAATGGTTGTTTGAAAGATTTCTAATGAATTACTAAGTTTACATTTAAGAGTGTTCATATTCAAAAATTGTCTTACAAAAATAGATAGAACTTAGAGGATTTTAAATTTCACATATTTAATGTCTTCCTAAAATAGTGCCTTACTTCAATTTTTGAAAAGGATATAGAAATTACATTTATAGAATTTAGTATAAAGACACTGTATAAATAGACTGAGAGAGGACATGGTTCATTATTATTTACGAAGCCTGTGTCACCCAATTATATAAAACACTAGGGTAGAATACCACTGCATGATGAAGTTAAGAACAATGTGCCATAATAAATGTTCCGAAATGAAAATGGAAACATGCAATAGTATAGGTGTTATTAAAAACACAAACAAAGGAGATATATTAAAACGTTTGCAATGAATTATGCTAAATAAAATAATTTTTGCATATATTCTTTTTTGGTCAAGGTTCAGTATTTATGAACTAGATGGCTTATAAGATAAGAGGTCAATTTTGTGATCAAATCTCAACACTTAATTTCACTACTAATGTACTTTGACCACAATGAATAACAAGAATGGAATGTGCCTTAGTGTATAGTAGTTCCATTATTTCTGATGGGAAGGCATGGGCAGAATGTTAAGAGATTTTATGTTATTGGGAAATTCTGAGTGTTAGTTTCTTTTTTTTTTTTTTTTTTTTTTTTTTGTTTTTGCCTACCTGATCCATTCTGACACCTTCTCTACACCCAAAACCCCTGGTCAATCACCCCTCCTCCACGTTCTCCCTTCAGATTTTTCTGCCCATGTTCTCTTTGGTCATGACCTGTATCTCATCAAAGTGCTATAGAAAGACACACACCTTTGAGGTCCCCCAAAATATAGACTATACTCTAATCTTCTTTGCATTTAGTGTTCCTTTCTAAATGTTCTGATGGCTGCTAATATTTAAAAAGAGAGCTAACCCAAGAAATCTTTTGAAAATGTTGGATTCCTATCCTTAAGGGGAATCGTAGGCATGAAGTTATTTGGGAAAATGGGTTGCCAAAGACCTACCTGATCAGAATCTTCAGGGTTGAGGCCTGGGAATTTACAGGGACCAAATGTCCTTCAGGTGATTGGCATGGTCAATAAATTTTGGGAGACTCTATTATATATATATATATATATATATATATATATATATATTTGAATTTCTATTTTTTTCCTTTATTTTTATTGTTGACACTATTAAAAATATCCCCATTTTCTCCCTATTTGCCCACCTCCACCCAGCCCCCGCACCCCCTTCCCTCTGGTCACCACACTGTTTTCTATGTCTGTGATTACACATACATGTTCTTTGGCTAATCTCTTCACCTTCTTTCATCCAGTCCCCCTTTCCCTGCTCCCATCTGAGAACTGTCAGTCTGTTCCATGTAGCCATGCTTCTATTTCTATTTTGTTTATTACTTTGTTTCGTTCATTAGATTCCACATATTAGTGAGATCATATGGAATTTGTCTTTCTCTGATTGGCTTATTTTACTTAGAGTAATACTCTACAGATCCATCCATGCTGTCCCCAAAGGTAAGATTTCCTTCTTTTTTACAGCAGTGTAGTATTCCATTGTGTACATGTACCACAGCTCTTTTATCCACTCATCTACTGATGGGCACTTGGGCTATTTCCAGATCTTGGCTATTCTAAATAATGCTGTTAAGAACGTAGGGGTACATACATTCTTTCAAATTGGTGTTTTGGGATTCCTGGATATATTCCCAGAAGTGGGATCCCTGAGTGAAAAGACAGTTCTGTTTTTAATTTTTTGAGGAAACTCCACACAGTTTTCCATAGTGGCTGCACCAGTCTGCATTCCCACCAGCAGTGTACTAGAGTTTCCTTTTCTCCACACCCTCACCAGCACTTGTTGTTTGTTGATTTATTGATGGTAGCCATTTTGACAGGTGTGAGGTGATACCTCATTGTCATTTTAATTTGCATCTCTCTGATGATTAGTGATGATGAGCATTTTTTCATATGTCTCTTGGCCATTTTTATGTCCTCTTTGGAGAAGTGTCTATTCAGGTCCTCTGACCATTTTTTAATTGGATTGTTGATCTTGGTGGTGTTGAGTTCTATAAGTTCTTTATATATATTGGAAATCAACCCCTTGTCAGATGTGTCATTGAACAGTATGTTCTCCCATATAGTGGATTCCCTTTTCATTTTCTTGATGGTTTCTTTTGCTCTGCAGAATCTTTTTAGTTTGATGTAGTCTCATTTGTTTATTTTTCCTTTGTTTCTCTTGTCCTAGAAGACATATCAACAAAAATATTGCTACAAGACATGTTTGAGATTTAACTGCCTATGGTTTCTTTGAGGATTTTTATGGGTTCATGACTTACATTTAAGTCTTTTATCTATTATATTTTGAGTTTATTCTTGTGGATGGTGTAAGTTGGTGGTCTAGTTTCATATTTTGGCATGTGCCTGTCCAGTTTTCCCAACACCATTTATTGAATAGACTGTCTTTACTCCATTGTGTGCTCTTGCCTCCTTTATCAAATAGTAATTGACCATATTGAGTTTATTTCTTGGCTCTCTGTTCTGTCCTATTGATCCATATGCTTGTTCTTATGCCAGTACCATGCTGTTTTGATTACTATGGCCTGGTAGTATAGTTTGATATCATGTATTGTGATACCTTCAACTCTGTTTTTTCTCAAGATTGCTGAGGTTATTCAGGGTCATTTTTAGTTCCATATAAAATGTTGTGATATTTGTTCTAGATCTGTGAGATATGCCATTGGTATTTTAATAGGAATTTCATTGAATCTATAAACTGCTTTGGGTAGTATGGACATTTAAATGATATCAATTCTTCCAATCTATGAACATCGTATATGCTTACATTTGTTTTTATCTTCTGCAATTACTTTCTTCAAAGTTATATAGTTTTCCAAGTGCAGGTCTTTTACCTCCTTGGTTAAATTTATTCCTAGGTACCTTATTTTGTTGCAATAGTAAATGACATTTTTTTCTTAGTTTTTCTTTCTGATAGTTCATTATTGGTGTATAGACATGCCACTGATATCTGAATATTAATTTTGTATTCTGCCACTCTGCCAAATTTATTTATTTATTAGATCTAGTAGTGTTTTGGTGGAGTCTTTAGGGTCTTTTATGTACAATATCATGTCATCTGAGAATAATGACAGTTTTACTTCCTCCCTTCCAATTTGAATGCCTTTTATTTCTTCTTCTATTCTGATTGCTGTGGCTAGGACTTCTATAACTATGTTGAATAAGAGTTATAAAAGTGAACATCCCTGTCTAGTTACTGATCTTAAGGGAAACAATTTTAGTTTTTCCCATTGAGTGTGATGTTGGCTGTGTGTTTGTCATATATGGCTTTATTGCATTGAGGTATGTTCCCTCTATTCACACTTTCCTGAGTTTTTATCATAAATGGGTACTGAAATTTATCAAATGCTTTTTCTGCATCTATTGATATTATCTTGTGGTTTTTATCCCAAAATTTTTTTATGTGGTTTATCATGTTTGTTGATTTATGCCTATTGTACCAACCTTGCATCTCTAGAATAAATCACACTTGATCATGGTGTATGATGTTTTTTTGTTTTTCTGGATCTGGCTTGCTAATATTTGTTGAGGATTTTAGCATCCATGTTCATCAAGCATTTTGGTCTGTAATATTTTTTTCTTTGTAGTGTCTTTATCTCTTTTTAGAATTAAGATAATGCTGGCCTTGTTAAATAATCTTAAGAGTTTTCCCTTCTCTTGAATTTTTTGGAATAGTTTGAGAAGGATAGTTGTTCTTCTTTGAATATTTAGTAAAATTCACCTGTGATGCCATCCATTCCAGGAGTTTTGTTTGTTGGAAGTTTTATGATTACTGCTTCAATTTCACTAGTTGTAATCTGTCTATTCAGATTCTCTGATTCTTCCTGATTCAATTTTTAAAGATTGTATGTTTCTAGGAATGTATCCATTCCTTCCAGATTGTCCAATTTGTGGACATATAGTTGTTCATAATATTTTCTTACAATTCTGTGTATTTCTTTGGTGTCAGTTGTTACTTCTCTTGTATTTCTGATTTTATTTATTTGGGTCCTCTCTGTTTTTTTCCTTTTTTGTTTTCTTAATTGATTTTAGAGAGAGGAAGTGAGAGAGAGAGAGAGATAGAAACATCGATGAGAGAGAACATCAATTGGCCGCCTCCTGCATGCCCCCCACTGGGGATTGGGCCCACAACCTGGGCATGTGTCCTGACCGGGAATCAAACCGGCGACCTCTTGGTGCATGGGTCGATGCTCAACCACTGAGCCACACCAGCCGGACTCTCTTATTTTCTTGATGAGTCTGGTTAAAGGTTTGTCAATCTTGTTTATCTTTTCAAAGAACCAGCTCTTGGTTTCATTGATCTTTTGTTTTTGTTTTTGTTTTTAGACTTTATTTTGTTTATTTCTGCTCTGATTTTTATTATTTCCTTTCTTCTACTCACTGTGGGCTTTGTTTGTTGTAGTTTTTAAATTTTTTTTCAATTTCTTCAAGTATAAAATTAGATTGTTTATTTGAGATTTTTTTCTTTTTTCCTGAGGTAGGCCAGTAATGCTATAAATTTCCCTCTTAGGACTGCTTTCCCTGTGTCCCATAGATTTTGGGTTGTTGTGTTCTCATTTTCATTTGTTTCAATGTAACTTTTGATTTCTTTCTTGATCTCATTGGTAACTCATTCACTGTTTAGTAACATGTTATTTAGTCTCCATGACTTAGTATTTTTGTGTTGTTGTTTTTTATCCTCACCTGAGGACATTTTTGCATTTATCTTGAGATAGAGATAGAGGGAGAGTGGAAGGAAGAGAGAGAGAGAAACATCCATGTGAGAGAGACACATTGAGTGGTTGTCACCCACACGACCCCAACCGGGGCCGGGGACAAACTGCAACCGAGGCACATGCCCCTAGTGGGAACCGAACCCGAGCTCTCTGGTCCATGGGCCCACGCTCTAACCACTGAGCAAAACTGGCCAGGGCCATGACTTAGTGTGTTTTTTGTTTTTTTCCTGTGGTTGATTCTAGGTTCATAACATTATAGTCAGAGAGGATACTTGATATGATTTCAATCTTTTTAAATTTATTGAGACTTTTTTGTATCCTAACATGTGGTCTATCCTAGAAAATTTTCCATGTAAGCTTGAAAAGAATGTATATTCTGCTGCTTTGGGGTGAAATGCTCTGGCGATATCAATTAAATCCATCTGATCTAGTGTCATGTAAGGCCACTGTTTCCTTGTTGATTTTTCTGTCTGGAAGATTGATCCATTGATGTCAGTGGGGTGTTTACAATCCCCTACTATGACTGTATTACTATCAGTCTTTCCCCTTATGTCCATCAAGATTTGCTTTACATATTTAGGTGCTCCTATGTTGGGTGCATAAATGTTTATAAGAGTTATATCCTCTTGCTGAATTGATCCTTTTATCATTAAGTAGTGTCCTTATTTGTCTCTTAATATAGCCTTTGTTTTAAATTCTATTTTGTCAGTATAAGTATTGCTACCCCACTTTTTTTTTTTTTTCATTTGCATGAAATGTATTTTTCTATCCCCTTGCTGTTAGTTGGTGTGTATCTTTCATTCTAAGTTGAGTCTGTTGTAGGCAGCATATATATATGGGTCTTGCTTTCTTATCCATTCTTTTTGATTGGAGCATTTAAGCCATTTACATTTAAAGTGATTATTGGTAGTTACATATCTATTGTAATTTTATTCTTTTAACTCTGTTCCTCTGTTTATTGTTTTTTGTTTTGTTTTGTTTTTGCTTTTCTCTTCTTCTTTATCTACTTTTTAAAAACAGGCCCTTTAACAGTTCTTGTAATACAAATTTGGTGGTCACAAACTCCTTTTGCTTTAACTTGTCTGCAAAGCTCTTTATTTCTCCTTCAATTTTAAATGATAGCCTTGCTGAGTAAAGTAGTCTTGGTTATAGGTCCTTGCTTTTCATCACTTTGAATATTTCATGCCAGTCCCTTCTGACCTGAAATGTTTCTGTTGAGAAATCAGCTGACAGTCTTAATGGGAGCTCCCTTGTAGGTAATTAACTGCTTTTCTCTTGCTGCTTTTAAGATTCTCTCTCTCTCTCTCTCTCTCTCTCTCTCTCTCTCTCTCTCTCTCTCTCTCTTTTTTTTTTTCCTTTAACCTTTGCATTTAAGTTATGATGTGTCTTTGTACAGGCCTCTTTGAGTTCATCTTGTTTGGGGCTCTCTGTGCTTCCTGGACTTGTGCATCTTTTTCTTTTACCAGGTTAGGAAAATTTTCACTCATTATTTCTTCAAATAGATTCTAGATCCCTGGCTCACTCTGTTCTCCTTCTGGTACCCCTATAGTGTGGACATTGTTACCCTTTGTGTTGTCCCAAAGTTCCCTTAAACTATCCTCGTTCTTTTTATCTGTTTTTTCTTTGTGGTGCTCTGATGGGATATTTTATTCTAACTTGTGTTCCAAATTGCTGATTTGATCCTCTGCTTCATCTAACCCACTTTTTATTTCTTTCAGTGTATTCTTGATGCCAGATATGGTATTCTTCATTTCTGACTGGTTCTTTTTCATGGTTTCTATGTATGTTTTCATGCTGTTTTTTGTCTTATTGAGTTCCTTGGGCATCATTATAACCATTACTTTTTAATTCTATATCTGATAGATTGCTTGCCTCCATTTCATTTAGCTCTTTTTCTGGAGATTCCTCTTGTTCTTTCTTTTGGGGTCTCTATCCCCATTTTAACTGTCTCGTTGTGCTTGTTTCTATTTTTTAGATAGATCTACTATGAGTCCCAGTCTTTGTGGTGTGACCTTCTGCTTTAGGTGTCTTGTCAGACCCAGTGGTGTGGTCTCCTTGATCTCCTGAGCTGGGTGCTCTAGGAATGTGCCTTGTGTGGGTTATGTGGGCCTTCCTGTTTATAATTGAGTCTTGATTGTTATTGGCCTGTTTGTGTATGGGATCGACCTTCCGGCTGGCTGATTGTAAGATTCAACTCCCACCTTGGTGTGCAATCTGCTTCATAAGTGTTGACCAAAAGAAAGAAAGAAGGAAAGAAGAAGATAGAAAGAAAAAGAAAAAGGAAATGAAAGTAAAAGAGGTAAAGAAAATTAAAAAGGAAAAAAACAAAAAGAAAGAACAGGAAAAAAAAAAAAAGAAAATCAAAGCAAAAAAGCAGAATTCACCTCAACAGAATTTAGTGCCTGCTGCAACTGCCCTTTGAATATGCTGTTTGTGAAGTTTATTGGATCCTGTTCTGATGTTGTCTGAAGCTGGCCACTTGGTGTGTTGGTTCTGGGCCTCTAGGGATGGACTCTGGTGCACACCAATGTCAGACGCTCTCTGTGCCTGGCATTCGGCAATATGTTTTAAGCTCCAAGCGACCCACAGTTTGCAACTGCTTCTGCTGGGGTTGCCTGGATCAGCTTTTACCAGCACCACTCCTGATGGCAGGTCAGCAAACCTCAGGCACCCTGGGATCTGCCTCTGCCTGTCAGACTCAGTCACTGAAAGATGCATTTAAAATGACAATTATAAAATTAATCACAGTCTCTTAATACTAGAAAAAGCAGACCAAAACTAATAAAAAATATTTAACTCTTCATAGATATAACATTCCTCAAACTTATTGAACATATACCATGCGTCAAGAAGTATGTGAAACTGTGATTTGAAGACTTATTATGACACTAAAGCCAGATTTCTTGAGTTTATAATTAAATTGACAGAATAGGGCAGTCAATATCCCTAAATCACTATATGATCATTCCAACTGGGATTAATCATTTTAGCAACACCTATGGCAATATTTAGCATGACATAAAAGCAGATATTTTAAACTAAATAAATTAACTAAGTTATACTGCCTTTGGAGGTATAGAAAACAGTTATTAATTGCTTGCCCCTGTTCTTCCTAGTCACAAGAACAACTATGTTAATAAGGAATTTTGTGCAGTTTTTATTAAAATGGTCTTCCTTTATTTATTGATACTTTAATGCCCTAAGCATGAGTGTACGTTGTTGCAGCATGATTAAAGCAGAACTCACTGAAGTTCAGATTGATACTTTTTCCCTATCAGAACTGAAGGTTTTCAGTATTATTGACCATATTCCCTATGCTGTACTTCACATCCCCATGACTATTTTGTAACTACCAATTTGTACTTCTCAATCCCTTCACCTTTCTAACCCATCCCACCCCCAACCACCTCCCATCTGGCAACCCTCAGTTTGTTCTCTTGTCTATGAATCTGTTTCTGCTTTATTTAGTCATTTATTGTGTTCTTTATATTCTGCATATAAATGAAATCATAGGATATTTGTCTTTGTCTGAGAAAGTAATATAAAATAATATTTAATGCCAACTTAAATAGAAAAATTTCAAAATAAAAAAAAAAGAAAGCAAAAAATACAAAATAAAGTTCTATAAAAATGTAAAAAAAGAATTCAAAGGTTTCTTTTAATCTAAGTTTTGTTTCATGGTCAACATTGATGAGTCAGTGATTTCATGTAATTTTATTTTTGCTTTTTACAACTATGTTTTGATTTGTAATGCCTTATTTTTGTCTTACATGATTTCATTTCAAGTTCCATGAATCACATTCTTTTCTAATACAAAGCTGTTTGCATTTGTTATGATATGATGAACAATTTTGCACGTATGGCCATATAAAATGCTATCTTATTATGTAATATACCCAGTGTTTCTAAGCAAGTTTATTCCATTCATTTACCTTTCATTAGCCATAGAGCTTCATATAACTTATTTTATTTGAGGCATATTCTTGGACTTTTTAGATTAAATGTTTCTTTTTACATGAACCTGAGTATGGAATAAAGGATTATATCTTAAATTGTATTGTCTTTTCCTAGAGGATATTATGCTAAGTGACATAAGTCAGAGAAAGACAAGTATCAGATGATTTTCTTTTTTGATGAATATTATACACTGTTCCTCATCTGCTTTAAAACTTCTCATTTTGGACAAGTTACCTTTTCTCATTAGTTGACTAAACTGCCCACATTTCTTTTAGTGGGTTCAAATTTTCACACTCTCTATGCAATCATAAACTGACTGAACTGGCCATATTAAACTGATTGTTACAGTTAACTTTTTCCTAATAAAATTCAAATTATGATATAAGTGAATTCTATTTAGAGTTATATTTATAGTCAATTTAGTCAAATACTGTTAACACGAACATATTTATGTAACTTAAATGACCAATTCTTTTCTTTTACTATACTCAGGAGAAATGGCTCATACTTATTCCTGCTAGCTCTAAAGTTGCAGTTATAAATTGCATTGTTAGAAAGACAAGAAAAAAATCAAAGCTACATGTATGGAACAGAATGTATGTAAGACTGGATCAAGCTATTAGACCTTGCAAATTACCATGTGCTTTGGACGCAGTTATTTAACACCCAAAGAAAAAAAATTGATGTTGATACCTGCTGTAACCCTTATTCTGTTATACTTCCCCAGAATAAAACACATCAGACAATATTTTAATCCACCATGAATGTCCACAATTCAGGATAATTCTGAGAATTGGAGAAAATCGACTGCCGTCAAACAAAGGATGAGAACAGAACAGTTTTTTGTTGAGAAGTAGGGTCACTTTTTCAGAAGCTTTTAAGGAAGGTAAAATTGTTTGTGTACAATAATATGTCAACTGCCTGAAAAATATAGTTTATTTTTTGTTTGTACAAGAGATTTTCCAGTGCATTATATAGATTTTATTTAGGGGATAATCTGGTGTCAACTTTCAATGGCTTTTTGCAGAAATTCGTGTAAAAATGAGCTGAAACTCTGGGGTCCAGTGTGTGAAGTACTATCTTTTCACATCTGGGAATGCATTTCAAATTTAATCTGAAGGGCCTGATAAGATATGCCAAACTGCCTGAAAACAATTTGGGCAGCTACTGAACTGTGGTATCTGGAGGCCCATAGTCATAGAAGGCACTTTTCTTTCTTTTTTTTCCCTCTGTTTTTCCACTCCGCATAAGCGCAGATTGTATACATGCGACTCTATACTGATATTGTAACGAAGACACAAGAACAGACGCATTTGATTGTGATGAAAGATAACATTTACTCAGTACTCAGTTTATTATTATTATTATTATTATTATTATTATTATTATTATTATATCAGTATGCAATGTGATGCAGATGTACTAGCCAAATCTATGGTACTGGTTCCATGTTATTATTGAGTATGAATGTTCTGGCAGACTGCAGCATATATATATATTTTTTTATCCTCCCCCGAGGACATTTTTGCATTTATCTTCAGGTAGAGCAGGAGGGAGAGAGGAAGGAAGAGAGAGAGAAACATTGATGCAAGAGAGACACATCAACTGGTTGCCACCCACACGACCCCAACCGGGGCTGGGGACAAACTGCAACCAAGGTACGTGCCCTCAGTGGGAACCGAACCCAGGACTCTCCGGTCTGCGGGCTGATGCTCTAATCACTGAGCCAAACCAGCCAAGGCCTGCAGCATATTTTAAGAAAAGTAGTACATTAATCTATGTATGTAATATTGTATCTTTATGCTTTAAGTTAGAGTTTTGTCCAAGAACTAAAATTGGAAAAAAAACCACAAGAAAATATATTGGCGCAAATTGTGTATTTTTTATTCATATAGATGGAATAGTTACTAGAAAAAAAAAAGGGTTTCACACTGCTTTATCACATGTAGTTGTTTTATTTTGCTTTATTTATTTTTTTTTGCTTTATTCTCATTAATGAGCCTAAAAATAATTCTGTGCTGTTGGTGTACAAAAATATTCCAGCTCTCACAGAGGAATCAGAATTGCCCTTAATTGAGGAGTATTGATGGCTAGCAGAAAGTCGACTTGACATTTTGAAAAAACAGAGTAGGATGTTAGGCGGTGCTCTTTAGTGCTTTAAATGCAATTCAAAAAGTAAAACAAATAAATAAATAAAGTAAATGAAAGGAAAAACAAATGGATATAGAGCAGATAGACTCCTTAGAAGAGGACATTTATCTCATTCTAAATTAAATGGGCTTCTATACTTTCAAACTGATGTTTAGACAAACGTGTGTTCTTCTAAAATTGATCTTACTAGTCCAGCCGGTGTGGCTCAGTGGTTGAGTGTCGACCCATGCACCAAGAGGTTGCCGGTTCAATTCCCAGTCAGGGTACATGCCCAGGTTGTGGGCCCGATCCCCAGTGGGGGGCATGCAGGAGGCGGCCAATCAATGTTCTCACTCATCGATGTTTCTATCTCTCTCTCCCTCTCCCTTCCTCTCTCTCTCAAATCAATAAAGGGAAAAAAAAATGATCTTATAGTTTCCAATTCTGGAGATTCCCTATTAGACAATTTAGTTTACTTTTTAGTGCTATTGAAAGATTTTTATTTATTTTTCAATTACAGTTTATATTCAATATTATTCTGAATTAGTTTCAGATGTACAGCGAAGGGGTTAGACAAGCATATACTTTACAAAGTCATCTTCCAGATGCTTCAAGCACTGACCTGGCCCCACACATAGTTATCACGATGTTATTGACTATATCCCCTGTGCTGTACTCTACATCCCTGTGACTATTCTGTAGCTACCAATCTGTACTTCTCAATCCCTTCACCTTTTTCACACATCACCCAAACCCCTCCCCTCTGGCAACTGTCAGTCTGTTCTAGGTATCAGTGAGTCTGTCTCTATTTTGTTTATTTATTTTGTAAAGTACAAAGTAGCCATGAGTGAAAATCTGAAAGTATAGCAAGAAAGGGGTTATAATCTACAAGTATTGGTTTCCTTAAAACAATCACATATTCGCATCTACAATCATGAAATTAGTTTAAGTGATCAAATAAGGTCTTTTTCCAGGTAGTAAAATGGAGATTATAATCCTACTTCATTGAGTCGTTGTAAGGATTAAATAAGTATACATTAAATATGTTTACGCATCTAAAATTAATTTTAACAGTGCCTGGCATATAGAAGTGCTATGCAAGGTTCGCAGTATTATTATTAGTGGTAGTGATAGTAAGATTCAATACACTGTATTTATATGACTTTAAAACAATGGACACTAGCCTGGCCGGCGTGGCTCAGTGGTTGAGCGTCGACCCATGCACCAAGAGGTTGCTGGTTCGATTCCCGGTCAGGGCACATGCCCAAGTTGTGGGCCCGATCCCCAGTGGGGGGCATGCAGGAGGCGGCCAATCAATGTTCTTTCTCATCGATGTTTCTCTCTCTCCCTCTCCCTTCCTCTCTCTCTAAAATCAATAAAGAAAAAAAATTTTTTTAATACAAAAAACACACAAAAACAATAGATACTGGTAGCTTGTTGTTGGAATTGACTGTCATTAAAGAAATAGAATGTGAAAACAGTGCTCTGTTTTACCTATCCCAACCCATCTCCATTGCAGTGTCCACCATCTGCATTGTCTGTCTCTCCACTCCAGCACTTAATGTCCTCATTCAATCAACCAGCAGCACGGATACTTGTGTTGCATGTTCCAAATGATCTGACACTATTTGGACAACATGCTGGAATCTAGAATTGATTCCTCCTGTCTCTTCCTTTAAATTTTCTTACATCAACATGTTCTTGCCCAATCTCTTATTTCTTCAGGCTTCGTTCCCTACCTAATAAACGGATAGCCAGCTAATTCTACAAAATAAATCTGTACTATTGGATTTAACATATTACCACTCTCAGAAATGCACTTTCCTTTTTGATAGGGAGATCGCAAAGGCAAAAATTAATGGCTACTTAGGGAAACTTTAGGCCAGTAGCCAGAGGTCTGGGCTAGTTTGCCTTTTCACCAGCCAGTGGGCTCTTCTACTACCTATGGGAAGGAATGTTTTATTCAGTTATCAAAGGATCTTCTGAAGTCACTGGGAGACTTAAAGCCCCTGAAGAGGAACACCTGGGACTCCAGTAGCCCTCCGTCTCATTCGGATGCAACCCTTGCTGGTTCCCACAGCCAGATGTTATGGCACTGATGCCTCATGCCGGGGAGCCCGCTGTGGGTTTGGGACACCTTGTTACTCAGGGGGCATCTCCACAGCCCGGATAGCCCTCCAGATTCTTAATTACCACACTGTGTGTGTGGGACCTAAGCAGTCCTTGCCTCCGCCCCTCCTACCAGCCTCAAGGTGGCTTCTTCTTTATATCCTTAGTTATAGGACTTCTGTTCAGCTAGTCTTCAAGTGATTCTCGGTGACAGTTCTTCTATGATTTAGTTGTAATTTGAGGTGGTTCTGGTAGGAAGGAGGTGAGCACAGTGTTTATCTACTCTGTCGTCTTGACTGGAAGTCTAACCCCTGGTTCAATTTTGAAAGCTACTCTTTATCCACT
Source organism: Tadarida brasiliensis (assembly GCA_030848825.1). Taxonomy (NCBI): domain Eukaryota; kingdom Metazoa; phylum Chordata; class Mammalia; order Chiroptera; family Molossidae; genus Tadarida; species Tadarida brasiliensis. The sequence continues at coordinate 17,449,717 of CM061280.1, forward strand.
GCATAACTAAGTTCTAGCTACTGAATTTCCTTTAATGTGTATCAATAGTACTTTATTTATTTATCTATCCATTTATTTATTTAATGTTTTTATTGACTTTTTAGAGAGAGAGAAAAGGAGAGAGAGAGATAGAAACATCGATGTGAGAGAGAAACATGTATCAGCCGCCTCCTGCACGCCCCCTACTGGGGATCGAACCCACATCCCGGGCATGTGTCCTGACCAGGAATCGAACCGGGACCTCTCAGTCCATGGGACGATGCTCAATCCACTGCACCACACTGGCTGGGCAGTATTTTATTTATATAATTAAAATTTATATTAAATGTAAATGATCACTCTGCTAACTATATTATTAATGACTGCAGTGAAGTTTTTATCTGAATTTAAGGCTATATACTTAAAATTACATGTGGAATTATATATGTGCTATCTTCTAAATGAATGCATTGTGTGGTGTCAACAGTAACTGTTTATTAAAGTGGTTTTTGCTGTTGAAAATAGGACTCTTTTTTTCTAACTTGATATAGCCAGGGCTAAAACATAGCTTCTGAAGCATTATGAATAACTGTATTTTTGTGATTTAAATTATACCCTAACTTATTTCAGCTTTCAATTATAATAAGTGCTTATGTACTGATGAATATAAATAAATGTGCTTAAAATGGAAAAGGTAAATGTTCTTTTAATTAATTTTAGTGAATTAAGCACTGAGTACTATTGAGTGAGAATCAAAGGAAAAATAACTGCGACGTTATCCACATGTAAATACATAGCAAAAATGGTCATGACTAGGTCAGACACTTAGATTCAACTAAATAAATACAACTATCTTTTATACTGTGTAGACTCAGTAACTGGAGGGACAGTCTAGAAAAAAAGCATAATTTAATACACAAAAGTTAATTCCCTTCAAAAATTTTTTTCTTTTAACTATTTAATAACATCATGATCTGCCCGGCCAGTGTGGCTCAGTGGATTGAGCATTGTCCCATGGACTGAGAAGTCCGGGTTCGATTCCCAGTCAGGGCACATGCCCGGGTTTCAGGCTCGATCCCCAGTAGGGGGCTTGCAGGAGGCAGCCAATTGATGTTTCTATCTCTCCCTTTTTCTCTCTCTCTAAAAAAAAAAATTTTAAATAACATCATGATCATTTTGAAGTTTCATAGAACTCTGTATTACTTTACTTAATAAAGATTTCTTAGGGAAGTTTATCATTTATTAAGTTTTCTTCCATCATACTTTGTTTTAACCTATTTTTAAAGGAATTGATTCATAGGAATCTGAAACACATTAGTCTAAAACATTTCTTTCATATAAGAATAGTAGTTGTACCCAGCTGGTGTGGCTCAGTGGTGTGAGTGTTGTCCCATGGACTGAGAGGTCCCGGTTCCATTCCCAGTCAGGGCACATACCTGAGCTTCAGGCTTGATCCCCAGTAGGGGGCGTGCAGGGGGCAGCTAATTGATGTTTCTATCTCTCTCTTCCTTCTTTCTGTAAAAAAACCAATAAAAACATATTTAAAAAAAGAGTAGTAGGTGTAATGACAGAGATGCCATTGAAAATTGTCATTAAATATAGCTGTAGATTTTGTTGATTATTTTTGTTCTAATTTGATTACGATCAATGAAACTGTTCTCATTTGTTTCATATCTGATACAATTATTGATAAATCAAATTAAGACTGAATTATTCCTTTATTTATTATTTAATTTCTATTTGCACATACATATATTGGAAATTATCAGACCAAACATAGGCTAATTTTACAGCCTATGACATACCTGCAGTTATTTTCTTCCAGCATGATTGGAGAGAGGTTAGAATTAGTATAGGACTTCCATAGATTTTTCTCAGTGGTTAAAATGCATAATTTAACCACTGCCGGTGTGGCTCAGTGGTTGAGCGTCAACCCATGCACCAAGAGGTCGCCAGTTCGATTCCCGGTCAGGGCACATGCCCAGGTTGTGGGCCCGATCCCCAGTGGGGGGCATGCAGGAGACGGCCAATGGATGTTCTCTGTCATCAATGTTTCTATCTCTCTCTCCGTCTCACTTCCTCTCTCTCTAAAATCAATAAAGGAAAAAAAAAATTTTGAATGCATTGTCAAGGATGTTCAATGAAATAACCAGAAAACGTTAATTAATTTCTAACTTCTGGCTCCATAAGCACACATTTTAACCTCAATTCCAATTTCACTTTCGAAATAACACATTCTATTATTTTGGAACCATCAAGGGAAATCATAATAAAGATACTTCCAGTGATTTTATAGAAAGCATATCAGTGTGTTGACTTGTGGAGAAACTGAGTTTCTTATTTGTAAAAGCAGAAAATCAAGAGTTTGAGGAAATTGTCTTTTTATGTTATCATGCTTATCTGAATAAAAGTTTAATCTTTTTCAATTACTAAGCAGTGGCATAACTACGTATACAAGTATTTTCAAAATAAATAAATCTGAATTTGTTGAACCTATTTTCTGTCACATAATTTCAGTAGGCAGTTATTATATAGCACTAATATTTGTATATTAATAAGAAAAATGTACACATCACAGTATTTACTAATTATATGATTTATACTTTTAGAGTCTCAAAATAATGTGCATAGAGGATGTAATCAGTAGATGAAAGATAAACTAAGAGTAATGTATCATTTGTTCAAAGACACTGGTATAGCACTATCTTTGATTTTTGCTTGTGGAATGATAAATAAGTCTCTGTGTGTGTTTACGGTGAAGAGAAATATATCCTGTGGCCTATATGCATGTTTGGTAGCTTTAAATAATTAACACCATTTTCAGAAAAAAAATGGGATACTTTTTTTTTGGTTGAAATCACAGATTTGCCTCCTACCATCCAGCGAAAACTCACAGATGGATTCACCACATTTATAACTTTTAAGGCTCAGTAAAATATAATACACATCTGCTCTAACCCAATTCCAACCTTTTAAAGCCTGTGCGTGCAGCCAGTATAGGATAAAAATGGTTATGGGGATCTCAGGCTGGCAAAATGAACTAGCTAGTCGCTGTTGCTTAAAATATATTAAGGATAATTAGCTTTTAGTTCTGTTGTGTGTCTCTTCCTTTTGAACGAATTCCATAAGCTATTACTAAAATGATATGCTTCACTTTTATTTTTCATCTTTGGAAATGAATCAAACAGTGTTTATGTACCTGATCACACAGAAGCAGAAAATCCTTTCTTGGACAAAAAGCATCAGCGTCACGATGTACGACTTTCGCAAATACTTTTAAATCATGACTTAGTCTCCTGTGTAGCATTATGAAAATGTAAATTGCGGAAAATAACATATATGAGGCTTTACAGAATATTAACAGCACTCTTTTGAGATAACAAAAATTAGCCTTCTGAGTAAAAAGCAGTGTGGGACTCAGATGAATTCAGCCTCCTTTCTCACGTCCACATTCAAGCCTTTGAAAGCACAGATACACTGCACCATTTATTTCGGTGAATAGGACAGAGTTTGAAAAATAGGAAGATCTGAAGCTACACATTCAACAGAGCTATTCCTTGGCTATAGAACAATACAGCTGTGGTTGTCTGCTTTTTGCCCCTGCCTTTCAGACTGCCTCTTTACATCAGGCATCGAGGATTTTGTGCAGTAAAGTTACTGTGTGTGTGTTTTTTTTTTTCTTTTCATCAGAATGAAGAAGAAAGGAGTTATGGTTGGTTAAAGTTACTAGTTATATATTTCATCCTTTGATGATCATTTTTAAAGCATTAGAATACAATATACAGTAGTAGACACTAAAACCATAGCAAATGTCATTTTACCCCTTTTTTAAAACTTCCGAGGTCCATTTGAGATTCAGTGATTGAGGGGACTCGTGAATACCAATCATTCCTTTACTGGCAAGATGGCTAAATTGTGGTTAATAGAGATTTGCAGCAGACAGAATTATAGGCAGGCAGTGTTTACTATAAATTTCATCCAGAAGTGTTGGCAAAGATCATGGTATTTTGGAGTCATACAAAGGCTGAGGGTGGAAAGGAACATTTATTTTCCGCCTCACGTTCCCAACCTGAAATCCACGCAAGGGATTAGCAAAGGCGGGCAGCAGGAAGAGGGATATTGAATGGATGGATGGAAATAATAGATTTAAGAAGAGATTTTCTTTTTTTGAAGAAATAATCCTTATGTAAAAAGCAATCCCTTCCTTGGATCTCAGGTTGGATTGCAAGAAAAGAAGGATAATTTTTGCCCAGCCGGTGTGGCTCAGTGGACTGAGCCTCATCCCATGCACCAAGAGGTCGCCGGTTCGATTCCCGCTCAGGGCACATGCCCGGGTTGTGGGCCCAATCCCCAGTAGGGGGCGTGCAGGAGGCGGCCCATCAATGTTTCTCTCTCACATTGATGTTTCTATCTCTCTCTCCCTTCTTCTCTCTCTAAAAAAACCAATAAAAAACAAATTTTTTTTAAAAAAACCGAAGGATAATTTTGACCTCTGTCCTTTATATGACTCAAGTTGCCATGATCATTTTTCATGATGACGTTTTGCTGCTGGCCCTTCCTTCAGAACTGAAAAATGGAACTAAGAAAGAGATCTTTACCAACACTTCTCAGTGAAATTTAGGGTAAATGCCACCTGCTTACAATTCCATCTGCTGCAAATCTCTATTAACAACAATTTCTTTGATACACTTACTATGATTTGGGGATTTGGATTGCAGATGGGATAAGAAGTAGTGAGCTGATTGGCCACAATGAACTTGAGAGGGTCTTTATTTTTATTTTTATTGGGGATAAATTGCAAGGGTGGGAATGGACTTATAACAATACTAAAAATCCGAGAAGCCTTCTTCCTTCATTCTTTTCTTCCCCTGATTGGCCTTCCTTTTCCTTCTCTTTCTGGCTTCCCTTCAAAAATATCAATATCGTTCTTTACTTTCCCTTCACTTCTCCCCTCCTCTTTTTTCCCCAAAGAAGAGAAAATAAATATTCACATTTCTAAATTATTTGGTTCTAGTTTTCTCTTCTAGATACTGGATTCATTAGAAAAAAAAGTAATGATTCTTTTTTTTTTATTTTTCTTTATTGATTTTAGAGAGAGAGGAAGGGAGAGGGAGAGATAGAAACATCAATGAGAGAGAACATCGATTGGCCGCCTCCTGCATGCCCCCCACTGGGGATCGGGCCCACAACCTGGGCATGTGTCCTGACCGGGAATCAAACCGGTGACCCCTTGCTGCATGGGTGTACGCTCAACCACTGAGCCATACCAGCCGGGCAGTAATGATTCTTTATAGGGAAGGAAACATGAAAAAATAAATAAGAAAAATAACTGAATAGAAAGTTTATTTTAGCAGGAAAAATCATGGAAATCATTTCCTATCAGAGAATCGGTAGTAACTTTACAAGTACAGTAAAAGTGTAGAATACGTTTAAAATTTCAGGTCTACCTGAAACATGATACATGCTACCTTCGATACTATACTCCGTCATACTGTACACCATAAAAAGTTGAAAATGTGTATAAAATAAACTTATAGTAATCATTTTGGAAACTTCAAGAGGGTTATGGCCCAACCTGGGAAAAATTTGACAAGTAGGCTTTTTGTCTCTAGTGGGTCCTCCCTTCAACCTGCCTGTTGCTTTCATGCAACGGCTCTGGGTGCCCAGACCACTCAGAATCAATCCATTCTTGTGCCAGGCGTGACTGATCCATGCCATGGCTATTTGTGCTCCCCTCAACTACTTTTAATAAGTTTTTGTTGATTATTTAGAGAAAGAGATAGAAACATTAATGTGAGAGAAAAACATTGATTGGCTGCCTCCTGCACGCCCCCTACTGGGGATCGAGCCCGCAACCCGGGCATGTGCCCTGACCGGGAATCGAACCACGACCTCTCAGTCCATGGGACGGCGGTCAGTCCACTGAGCCACACCAGTCGGCTCCCCCAGCTACTTCTCTGTATTGTCCTGTCTGTGTTGTGCTTCATCCTGATTCCTTGCCCTCTGCCCTGAAACATTGATAACTAATAAAATGGTAAGAAAAATGGATTCTTCTTACCTTAGTCTTTAGTGATAACATATTTTCCTCTTGGCGATCTTTATGATTCTGTTGGGATATATCCATGTTCAACATGTGACTGATACTTTGGGAATTGTAGCCAAGAAAGAGAGATGATAGGCTAGCAATACCACTCTATTTGCTGTGTGCGTATCTTTAAATAGGATGATGGTGCTATGGCAGATTGTTTTCTTGCAAATAAATGAAAGTCCCTCAAAAACCTCAGAGAATGGCCCTTGCCGGTTGTTCAGTGGTTAGAGCATTGGCCTGCGGACCAGAGAGACCCAGGTTCGGTTCCCGCTAAGGGCACGTACCTCGGTTGCAGTTTGTCCCCGGCCTCGGTTGGGGTCGTGTGGGTGGCAGCCACTCGATGTGTCTCTCTCACATCGATGTTTCTCTCTCTGTCTTCCTCCCTCTCTCCCTCCTGCTCTATCTGAAGATAAATGCAAAAATGTCCTCGGGTGAGGATAAAAAAAACAAAATCTCAGAAAATGTGTGTCTTCACTACATATATTACTGCTAATTGGTATTTTCCAGATTTGTCAGTAGTTTGATAGATGTACTATTCTCTCTACAAATTGTGTTTGATTCCATTTTTACCTTCATTGTCACCCTTGGTTCTAAACTGAAAATTTAAAAAAAAAAATTTTTTCCTTTATTGATTTTAGAAAGAGAGGAAGGGGAAGGGAGAGAGAGATAGAAACATCGATGAGAGAGAACATCGATTGGCCGCCTCCTGCATGCCCCCCACTGGGGATCGGACCCACAACCTGGGCATGTGCCCTGACCAGGAATCGAACTGGCGACCTCTTGATACACGGGTCGATGCTCAACCACTGAGCCACACCGGCCGGGCTGAAATTTTGATTAAATGTTGGTAGACGTGCAGTACCTTTCACTGACTTTCTGGAGAGAGATGACCGGTTTCCAATAAGTTAGACATGTAAAACTGATTGCTGTAATTCTAATGGGCTTCGTGGTATTCAGAAATAATCAAGAGTGGCCTGCTGGTTGCAGTGAAGGCTGTAGGAGGTCAGTTTAACTTTCAATACATTTTCTAGCCATGTAGTGAATATTTTGAAATGCCAAAGAACTTAGATCCATATATGCATAACCAATGGACACGGACACTAGTTTGGAGAAAGCAGGAGGAGGGTGGGAGTGGGGAGGAGGGGGTCAGTGAGGGATAAAAGGGGAGACGTCTGTAATACTTTCAACAGTAATGATAAAAAAAGAAAGAAAAAGAAATGGATTTTTTTCTGACTGACTCTCTGTGTATTTCTTATTAAAGAAAATGGAAAAGAGAATTCCCGTGTTTTGAATGACTTTTACTTATCCTTAAGTAGAAACCAAACTTTTTTTTTTTAAATTGATCTTAGAGAGAGAGGAAGGGAGAGGGAGAGAGAGATAGAAACATCGATGAGAGAGAACATCGATTGGCTGCCTCCTGCATGCCCCCCACTGGGGATCGGGCCCACAACCTGGGCATGTGCCCTGACCGGGAATCGAACCGGCGACCTCTTGGTGCATGGGTTGACGCTCAACCACTGAGCCACACCGGCTGGGCAGAAACCAAACGTTTTTAAACACTTTTCAAAAGGGGTACCTAATACTAAATGTATTAGTTTTGATATGAAAAAGATGTAACCTTCTGAGCCCAAACTGCAAGACTTACCCCATATTCCCAAGCCTGGCTCTTTTGTTCAAAGTCAACACCTTTGTTCTGCATTCCCTATACTCGACCGTGTTTATCAGTGTCATCAAGTTTGAAAGTTCAGTGGGGAAAAGCATAAGTGATATCAGAATGAGATATTAAGAATTGTTTTAAATTCTTCCTTCTTCACAAACAAAAGGGAAAAATCACTTTTGTTTGAGTATTTCACGGAGCACTTGTTACAGAAAGGATAATATGTTATTGTAGGTTATTGCACATCTAACGTGATTCATCTCCCTGCTGTGTCGAACATCAGCAGAGGCAGAGCTGTAGTTACAAAAGCAGATTATAAACTGACAAAACCTATTCACTTTAAAGAGTGTCATCTCCCGTGAAGCATATTTAGTGCAATTGTGTAATAAAGAGTTTTTTTTGAGGTGTCTCTTCTGAAACCTTACAGCTAGTAGATCATTTAGAGATGATCTGTTTCATTTGCATCGTTTTTTTTTCTGATGAGGAACCCGAGGCTTAGGAAGGGGAGGTAACAACTAGTTCATATCAGAGGCAAGACTAGAACCAAAATCTATTGACTGGCAGCTTGACATTCCTCTCAGGAAGATGATACTAAGTTTGAAATAGACCAGGTTAGACTTTAGTTCTATCCTATCTCCTACCTTTATAATGCTCTTTATCTCACTCATTGGCTTTGAATCTAATGAGATTCTATGCATTTAGTCTTCTTCATTGTAATCCTATGCCTTATATTTTGGCTTAATTTTTACCCCTACAGATGAAATTGCATTTTATTTCAGGATTGCTCTAAATATTATACATGGGCTCTAGCAAAAGAATGGATCTCTAATAACTGTAGTTAGTCCTCATGGGACATTGTGGGTATGAAAGGGTAGAGGTGGTGATTTAACAAGTTGCTTTTCCTCCTGCATTCGTCCATTGTATCACTTACGCATTCACTGTCTTCTGTGTGTAAAACTATTCCTGAGCATAGAATGCAAGAGGTTATTTGCAATTTTGATGAGAATTTTTATTCTCATTATGTTCCAAGAAGTGACTAAGACTGTCTGATAGCAGGCATAAAGTCACAGATAGAGTATCTTGTACCTTGTCGTTTAACTCTTCGGCTGATTTTTCTAAGGGAATTTACTGAACGGTTACGAAAAAAAAAAAAAATTGAATAGAAGGAGGAAACCAGAAAAGTAAAGAAGAGGCTATCCTTTTGACATATCCATTAGTGATGAGAACTAAGAGAACATATGTTCTGTCTGATTGTCTAACAGCAGAGCTGGGCCACGAATGAATGTCTGAAAGCGTCATTTCTCCTCCTCCAATTTACCTGTGGTTACAGGATGTGGTCAGTGTTACTGGTATGTAGTTTATTAAGTGTTCAGAAATGTAAAGATGATGTTATTCTAGAGGGAAAAAAATGTCAAGTAAAATAAAATAAAACCGCACGTTTGGAGTTTTTCAGGTGAAAATATAATATAAACTTCTAGGAATACATCGTTTCATTCTGTTAAGAAATAGAAAGTTCTTTTATTTTTCCTCTTGGATATTTCTGACGGTCAGATATATATTTAAATTGGGGATGAGTAGGTAAGTATAGTGTATCTACATAAGGTAGATTTAAAAATCGTCACTTAAATCTGTTTTGCAACTTTGTGTAAAATACTCATCTTGGAGAGTGTGTTCATTTGAAAATGCGCCTCCTGATTTAGATTCATAAAAGAAAGTATTACAGTGTATTATTGATTATGTGACGGATATTAAAGCTAATTTGTTTAGGACTACAAATCAACTTTATTTTAATCAGATATTCATAAATCAGGTTTTCTCGTTGACAAACAATAATTCAGGTTTTGAATTTCTCATTATTTTAGAAAGCATAAATGCCAATAAGAGCAAGAATGTCTTTTTAACTATCTATCCTAGAGACTATTTGGAAAATCAGCTTTGAATTGAAAGAATGTAGAGTCAATTATAACTCTTTGGTTAAGTATTAGTAGACGACTATATGCATTACAAGAAAAGATGAGCCATTATATGTAATACTGTTTTACATACTATAGTTATATAAAATATATAAACCATATTGTTTAATCTTTTCGCTGTGGATTATGGATGCATAGAGTCATTTCCATTTTAGAACTAATAAAATGGCTGATCTTGCTTGATCAATGAATGAAGACTTAGATTCTGCAGCAGAAAAAAAACAAAAAAACTTTTTTCACTTTAGAAACATTATTGTAAGTGCCATAACAATCAACAGGTAACTTTTCTACAGAAAACAATGGAAAATGTATCAAAAGGAAACATCCTTAATGGATTTGTATTTGCTGGAGCATGTTACCTGCACACTGTCCTTTAAATGTTTCCACTCTCATTTTATTTTTACTTATGCAATCTTTTGATGGAAGTCATTTCTAGGTACTCCCTGCTAGGTCACATTACTTCTTATTCTATTTTAGTTGAAAATGTTCAGGAGACTACTTAGAGTTTGGCACATAGAGGATGATAAAAGTAAATAAATGCATCTCTGGATAATAAAATGAAAATGTCACCGACAGGAGCAACTACTTTTTGAAAAGGAATACAAGATGAACAAAATAGACCCAGAGACATAGAAGTAGGGCTTAGACTGACAAACTTCAGAGAAGGGGGCGGGGGAAAGAGATAAACCACAGAACTTATATGCATATAAGCATAACCAATGGACATAGACAACAATGCTGGGGGGGGGAATGGGAGGAGGGTGCCAGTGGGGGGAAAAAGAGAGACATCTGTAACAAAAATAAATTAAATATATATAGATATATCAATTTATTGAATATATAAATATATTTATAAATATTAATTAAATATATAAATATATATCCATTAATTAAATATTTATAAATATATATGTTTTCATATATATGTACAAAAATGCTCAAGACAGATAGTGTCTTCCTACCACTTACTATGAAATCTTTACTGTTGGTGCAGTTCAACACTGAGCCATCTGCCTTCTCTCTCTCTGATACACACACACACACACACACACACACACACACACACATGCACACACATACAGTATTATTGTGAAAAATAGGCAAAGAGGAAAACCACTCTCTTTTTATTAGTATTCAAAGAACTGAAAAGGAGGGGAAAGAGATCCGCAGTGAGAGTACAGCATGCATTATTTAATTCCTCCAACATGTTCACCTTAAATGAAATACAAAGTGATCTGAACTAAGCATGATTAACAAGAAAGAGCCCGCCTAATAAAACCCAGAAAGAATCATATTTGTGTCAGGAATCAATAACGGCCAGCAACTGAAGATTGTAATGGAACCATTCAGGAAAACAAAGAGCCTCTTGCCAAGGCAGTTGTCATGCCGTACATGTGTGCATCTGTGCAGAGATTTTTAAATTTGTCCCTTGAAAGAAAGGAAACAGAACATGCTTGGTAAATGTTGAGGAATATAATTTGTAATTTGTTAAACTGTCCAATGCTATAATTACAGCTGGTGCATTCCTCTGCTGTGTCTGCGATAATTACCAAACAATTTTCGAGAGCTAATAGAATTAAAATGTTCTTTTCCTTTAAGGATTTGTGAACTGGATGGCTTTTATCATGGTTATCATATCTCATGGCGAAAAATGCTCAACAAAGAACAACATTAGATGTCTATTTGCTCAGTCCTGTGGAATCGTGCACCTGAAACCTGTATAATTGTGTTAACCAGGGTCACCCCAATGAATTCAATAGACAGGAAAAAAAAAAAGTGACTTGACAAGAAAGAATTTAAATAAACATTTTATGTTACATTCCAAGAATTTCTGGAAAGATCTACTGTTGGATTTCTCAGTGTTCTTAAGTGGGTTAACAATGACGAAAACTCTAATTGACCATGAGCTTTGCACCAACTAAGATTTCATTGCATGAAAGATTCTTCTATGGAAAATAAAGAAAGGAGAAAAATTAAGTACAGGCAGTTCTCAATGACACCAAAATGTCATTTTTGATGCCAAGTTAAAAAAAAAAATGTGTGTGGTAAATGGCATGTGACAGTTTTACATTTAAGTAAAATATTCCACTGTGACTAAAAGTAAAATTTAATGCAACATTGAATAAAATTTAATGAGTCACTTCGGAATTAGAATGGATACAGTCACCTTTCTAAATTTAAGATTCCATTTATATTCCAGTGATTGTAAAAACAATATTTTGTTTTATTTTCTGTGTGTATGTCTGTATTTATTTTGTTCTAAGTGATCCCAAGCCCTTTAGTCAGCCTGTTCTTGCTCCCCTCACTGGGTGCACAAGGAAAGATGTGATGCTTATTTTGGAAACAGGGAACTCAAGATACAATGGCCATGTCATTTTTCTTGATCTTTAGAATCCCATCTGATCAATTGGTTGATCAATTACTTGGTCACACTTGCCATAAAATATGGATCTTGTAAGTTAATTAATCAGGGCAAAGAGTCAGGCAGGTACCTTTGAACTTTTAACATTTTTTTTTTTTACCCTGACGCCATTTCTACCTCTTTATAGAGAAAAACACTCAATCAGTAACCCTGAAAACATTAAATTTAGTGACAAAAATTTTTCCATGAAATACATGTAAATAAACTACGTACTCCATTTGTTGATACATTAAATAGTCATTTACACATTAAGAAAAATATCATTTTAACAACATATATTTTTAAATGATTTCTTTCAGGTTTAACATGGCCAAACCAAGCAGGAGTACCACAGTAAATTAGGTGTACAAAGTACAGAATAATGAGAGGAATCCTTTATGATTAAGAACTGAACTTGAAGTTATTCGGGGGAATAAATTCCTGCTTTAAGCTTATTTTCATTGTGATTTATGTATTTCTCTTAAAATGTCAAAGGTATAAAAACAAATTCTGAATAGTTGGGAATTTTGGTCAGCATTTTACACTTCCGTATATAGTTCTCATTATATTTCTAGCCATAAGATATCTTTATGCAAAAATAATAACTTCCCAATCATGTGGTATAAAGGAAAAAGGACAAGTGAAAAGCAGATTAAGGGGAAATAAGTGCAACTTCAAATGAGGAGACACTTGGTATGGTAATCTAATAAAAATCAAACACAATTAAAACATTAAAGGACCAGGTTTTATCAGCTTTAGAAATGGAAGTGTCTAATCAATTAAGGTTGACATGCCTAGGCCTATAATTGAAAGTTGAAAATGTATGTCACTTATCTGGTCTCTCTTGAACTTAGAACTAAAGCTGTAAATATATTCTCAAAGTCTATGTTGATACGTAGAAACACATCTTTGTGTCTTCTGCCATGAAATCTGAATTAAAAAAACAAAAAACAAAACACTGGACCTTTCCCAAATTCTACAAAATACTTGACCAGTAATCTTCAAAAGTATCAAGATCATCAAAAACAAGGAAAGTCTGGCCCGGCCGGTGTGGCTCAGTGATTGAGCATCAACCCATGTACCAAGAGGTCGCCAGTTCGATTCCCGGTCAGGGCACATGCCCAGGTTGTGGGCGATGTTTCTATCTCTCTCTCCCTCTCCTTTCCTCTCTCTCTAAAATCAATAAAGAAAAAAAAAAGAATTCCCTCTTCTTTGTTCTATTGAACTTACACAGCTGCATGTTCCTGATTGCAATTCTCTCATTTTCCCCAGTAAATCTTTTTGTTGGAGGAATATCTAGCTGACTACTGTTTTTTTTACCATAAGTTTTTTTTTTTTTAATTAAAGGATAGTTGGCATACAATATAATATCAGTTTCACGAGTACAACATAGTGATTCAGCATTTATATATTTCACTATGTGATCACCACGCTGACTTTTAGTTTAAGGTCAACAACTGGACATGGGAGGTTATATTTCAGAACTTTATTCAGTTATCAAATTAGAGTGTTGTGGCTGGCCCGTGTGGCTCAGTAGTTGAGCGTCAACCCATGCACCAAGAGGTCACCGGTTCAATTCCTGGTCAGGGCACATGCCCAGGTTGTGGGCCTGATCCCCAGTGGGGGGCATGCAGGAGGCAGCTGATCGATGTTCTCTTTCATCAATGTTTCTATCTCTCTCTCCCTCTCACTTCCTCTCTCTCTGAAAAAAAAACAAAACGAAAACAAGGCAAGTCTGACAAACTGTCACAGATAAGAGGAAGCTAAGGGTACATGATGAGCAATTGTAATCTGGAATCCTTGGTGAGATCCTGGGACAGAAAAAGGCATTAGGAAATTCCAATAAAACATAAATTAGTTTATAATCATATATAGTATATTGGCTGATTAGTTGCAACAAAATTGATCATACTCATGTAAGAGGCCAAAGGTATGTGGAATATAGAGGACCTATCTGTAATAGCTTTGCAACTTCTCTGGAAATCTAAAATGATTCTAAAATAAAAGTTTATTAAAATTTTTAGAGAGTTTTGCCCTAACAATTCTCACAGTATGAATTGTTTTCACTCAATCTGCTTAAATAACCCCCAACCATTTTAGGGAATATGCCCATTACTTACAGATACAGCTACTCCAAACATTCCACCATCCACAGTAATGGATATTCCAATTTTTTTTCATACATTTTAGGAGCTGTGGTCCTGAGAAAAAAAAGCAAGTAGACCCACAGTGACGACAAAGAGATATTTTCATAAACCATTTTCCTGCAATTACTCTATGCTAGTTCTCATGAAGAATACCTTACTATTTTCTCTTGTAAAATAAGTCCATCCTCTCAGAGAACTACTGTTTGGAGATACATAAAAATAGATTGTAATTATTAGATTGCAGGCCCTAGAGAAACATGTGTCTTCGATCTTTCGTGAGCACGGTGCTATTATTATCTTGAGTTTCATACAATGAAACATCTCACATTGTAAAAGCTAAGGGAGCCATACAAATCCTGAAGTTTCTCTTCCTTATTTAGCTATTTTAAACTGTTCTCTGGAAGGCAAAATGGTAACTGCCTAAAAGGAAGTCAGCTATTGTGTTTCTTAATTAATTGGAATAAATAGATGCATATAATTTCAAGAGTAAATAAGAAAACTTTTACTGAAACCAAGAATACAGAGAAAAAAAATAAACATGAATAGTAACTTATATTTGCAAAAGAGAAATGCCAAAATATATGATTCATGAATAAAATGGTAAAATATCCACTGAATTGCAAGCAATCGTAGAACTCAGAAAACATAACAAATGATAAAGTCTGAAAGTTAAATACATGATGCTGTTTATATTTGTCCTATCTAAAAGCAAACAAAAATAAATGTATTGATGAATACAACTGATTTTTATATATTGATCTTGTATCCTGCAACCTTGCTGAACTTTTTTATTAGTTCTAATTATTGTTTAGTACATTACTTAGGATTTTCTATATACAAGATCATGTCATATGCAGATAGACAAGGTTTTCCTTCTTCCTTTCTAATCTGGATGTATTTATTTTATTTTGCATAATTATCCTAGCAAGAGTCTCTGGTACACTGTTGAATAAAAATGGCAAGAGTCAACACCATTGTTGTATTCCTGATCCTAGTGAGAATGCACCCAATCTTTCATCATCACTTACAATGTTAGCTGTGGGTTTTTCATAAATGCCCTTTATTAGGTTAAGGAAGTTCCCTTCTATTCCTAGTTTGTTGACTACTTTTGCCATGAAAAGGTGTTGGATATTATCAAAAAAATTTTCTGCATCTATTAATGATAATACAGGTTGTCTCAGTGATGTGCTTGTTGCATGATTGATTTTTGTATATTGAACTACTCTTCCATTTCTGGGATGACTCTCACTTGGTCATGGTGTACAATTATTATTTTTTATTTTTTTCTTTATTAATTTTAGAAGGAGAGGAAGGGAGAGGGAGAGAGAGATAGAAACATCGATGACAGAGAACATCGATTGGCCGCCTCCTGCATGCCCCCCACTGGGGATCGGGCCCACAACCTGGGCATGTGCCCTGACCGGGAATCGAACCGGCGACCTCTCGGTTCATGGGTTGATGCTCAACCACTGAGCCACACCGGCTGGGCTGTCACGCCTTTTAAACGTAACAATTTGCTGTTGCTTTATCGTCACACTTTGCTATTTATAAACCTTTGAAGTGGAATCTACCTAGAGATTGGTGGCACATGCGTTGATGTTACAAATACAGCGAAATGTGATTGAGTGACACTGTACATTCAAACTGGTCGCCACACTTACATTTGGTGCTTTTTGGGTACACTTATTCAGGACAATATTTAACCAGCATAGATCAGTAAAAAAATATATTTCTGAAGAATTCTAAACTAAACTAAAATAGATGACAATGGTAGAAGTTTGTATGTCAATTTTTTGTAAAATTGTTTTAAAATAAATTTTGCTTTACTGTCAGTATTTCATAAGCTTTGCATGTAGTGATCATTTGGAACACAATAGAATGAAAGGTTTTCCAAGGTGGGTAGAGACATTATTTTTAGACCCTTATAAGGAAACCCTTAATAAAATGTTGTCTTTGCGGGCCAATTTTATTTGAATATGAAGCAATAAGCACATTAATTATTCAGAACGTTTCCATTCCTCTTCCTAAGGAAGTAGGCATTACGCTGTTTCAGTGATACACAAGCAAAGCTTCTGTTTGGATGGAAACTGTTTTGAAGAGAGAGAGGGAAAGAGAGAATATACAAACCAGTATGGTACTGTTTCAGTGTACAGTAGTTATGTGCAGGTATTTCAGTGTTGATAAAGAGAAAACTCTGTGTAAATAAATGTCCAAAGCTAAAAGTTGATGATGATTCAAAAATGCATAAGAATGGAAAATTTGATCATTTCCAATGTGTGAACCCATTTCCTAGTAATGTCTTTTATTCTTGGGTTAAGATATATATAATAAATCTTACCTAATTAGCCATTGAGGGCAAGAAATTAAAAAACTCAAACCTGCAATGACCAGAAGATCAATGAGGGAATAGAGAACTTGAACAACACTATAGAAAAATTAGACTAAAGATGTGTACAGAACATTCCACCCAACAACAACAGAATACACATTTTCCTCAAAAACATACGGAATACTTTCCAGGGAAGGTAATACTATGTTAGGCCACAAAAAAGTCTCAATAAGTCTTAAGAGATTAAAATTATATAAAGTATCTTTTCCAATCACAATAGAATAAAACTGGAATCAGCAGCAAAAGGAAAGTCCACAACACATAGACATTTTTTAAACTAATGTGTCAAAGAAGAAATCACAAGGGAAATTAGAACATATCTTGATGTAAATGAAAATGAAAATATAATATACCAAAACTTATGGGATGCAGTGAAAGAAGTCTAAATGATATATTTATACCTATAAACACATTAAAAAAGTGAAAGAATCTCAAATTAACTACCTACATTTACGTGTTCAGGAAGTAGAAAAAGAATAACAAATTATACCCACGGGAAGATACTGATAAAGATTACAGCAGCGATAAATAAAATAGACAATAGAAAAACAAGAGAGAATATCAAAGAAACCATTATGAAATGGTGCTGAAATTAAAGACACAGATACGTAAAAAGATTTCTTGTTTTCATGGAATGGAAACGTAATATTGCGATACTATTCAAAGTGATCTGCGGCCGGTGTGTCTCAGTGGATTGAGCATTATGCCATGGACTGAGAGGTTCTGGTTCGATTCCCGGTCAGGGCACATGCCTGGGTTGTGGGCTCAATTCCCAGTGGGGGGCGTGCAGGAGGCAGCCGATCAATGTTTCTCTCTCACATCAATGTTTTTATCTCTCTCTCTAAAAAATCAATAAAAACATTTAAACACCCACATACACAAAGTAATTTGCAGATTTAATGTAATCCCTATCAAAATCTTAACACTTTTTGTACAAATAGAGAAATGGATGTGGAGTCTCAAGTGGCCTTGAATAGCCAAAACAATCTCGAGAAAAAACAAAGTTGGAGGTCTCACACTTCCTGATTTCAATACTTACTACAAAGCTACAGTAATCAAGAGTGTGTTGTTGATACAGATATATAGACCAATGGAATAGAATAGAGAGTCCAGTAAAAAAAAAAATCTCAAATATATTGTCAAGTGATTTTTGACAAGGATGCCAAAATAATTCAACGGAAGAATCAATATTCTTTTCAACAGTGATGTTGGGAAAACTACATATCTACATGCAAAAGTATGAAGTTGGACCCTTATCTTACACAATATGCAAAGTTCACTCAAAACGAATTAAAGCCCTAAACATAAGAGATAATGAATTTAATTTTCAGAAGTAAACATAGGGGAAATGCTTCATGAAATTGGATTTGGCAAGGATTTCTAAAATATGACACCAAAAGCACAGGTTAAAAACAAAACAAAACAAAAGAAAAAACAAAAGTGGGCATCCCTGTCTTGTTCCTGTTCTTAAGGGAAATGCTTTTAGTTTTTGCCCGTTGAGTATGATGAAACATCAATCAGAAAGAATATATGTACCCCTATGTTCATAGCAGCACTATATACAATGGCTAAGATCTAGAAACAGCCCAAGTGTCCATCAGTAGATGAGTAGATAAAAACACTGTGGTACATATACACAATGGAGTACTATGCAGCTGTAAGAAAGAAAGATCTCTTATCCTTTGAGACGACATGGAGGGACCTCGAGAGTATTATCCTAAGCGAAACAAGCCAAGCAGAGAAAGACAAATACCACATGATCTCACTTATTTGTAGAATATAATGAACATAACAGTCTGAGGAACAGGGTAGACCCAGAGACGTGGAAGTAGGGTACAGACTGACAATCCTCAGAAGAGGGGGTAGGGGGGAGGGAAGGGATAAACCACAGAACTTATATGCATGTACGCATAACCGATGGACATGGACAACAAAGCTGGGGACGGGGTGGGGGGATGGGGAGGAGGGTGTCAATGGGGAAAAAAGGAGAAACATCTAAATATATTAATAAAAAAAAGAAAAAAAAACGAAAAGATAAATTGAACTCCATTAAAATGTAAGACTTTTTTTTTTTTTTTGCATCAAAGGACATTATTAACAGAATGAAAAGGCAACCCATGGAATGGGACAACATATTTGCAAATCATATATTTGCTTAACGGTTGATAGAATATATAAAGAACTTCTTCAACAACAAAAACCCTAAACAACCTGACTAAAAATTTAGCAGAAGACTTGAATAGGCATTTATTTAAAGATGATATAAAAATGGCCAGTAAGTACATGAAAAGATTCTCAACATTACTATTTTTTAGAGAACTAGAACTCAAAACCATTATGAGATATTACTTCATACCCATCAGGATGGCTATTATCAAAACATGTCAATGAGGACGTAGATAAATCGAAATCCTTGTGCGTTGTTGGTGGGAATGCAAAACGCTGGAGGCACTATGGCAAACAATCGGTGGTTGCTCAAAAAACTGAAAACGAAATTACTATTTAATCCAGCTATTTTACTTCTGAGTATATATCCAAAATAATTGAAAACAGAGACTCAAATGAATATGGGTATACGCATGTTCATAGCAATACTTTTACAACAGCTAAAAGGTGGAAGAAACCCAACTGTTTATTGATGGATGCATGGGGGAAATGTGGTATATACACACAGTAGAATATTATTTAGCCTTAACAACAGAAGGAAATTCTGACACATCACACAACATGGATGAAGCTTGAAGACATTCTGCTAGGTGAAAGGGAGAATACTGTATGATTCCATTTATATAAATAAACAGCTCCATAGAGATAGAAAGAGGAATGATGGTTTCCAAGAGCTGAGGAGAAAGAAGAATGAGAAGTTATTGTTTAATTGGTAGGGGGTTTTGTTTGGGAAGATGAAAATGTTGCTTTCCAAATACTTGTTACTCTATTGTGCAGGTTGTATATATATATTAAATATATTTAAATATATATATATTTAAATATATATATATTTAAAATTGTATTATTAAAAATTGTATTATTAAAAAGAAAATTTTTTTTCTTTATTGATTTTAGAGAGAGAAGAAGGGAGAGGGAGAGAGAGATAGAAACATCGATAAGAGTCCAGCTGGTGTGGCTCAGCGGTTGAGCATCGACCCATGCACCAAGAGGTCACCGGTTCGATTCCCAGTCAGGGCACATGCCCAGGTTGTGGGCCCGATCCCCAGTGGTGGGCATGCAGGAGGCGGCCAGTGGATGTTCTCTCTCATTGATGTTTCTGTCTCTCTCTCCCTGTCACTTCCTCTCTCTCTAGAATCAATAAAGGAAAAAAAATTAAAACAAAAAATAAATAAAGGAAACATCGATGAGAGAGAACATCCACTGGCCGCCTCCTGCATGCCCTGACCGGGAATCGAACCTGTGACCTCTTGGTGCATGGGTCGATGCTCAACCACTGAGCCACCCCGGCCGGGTGTGAAGTTTTATCCTTTGAAGAACTTGTAGAGCAAAGTAAAACAATGGACAAACATCTAAAACCACTGTCAAATAAGTTCAAAGAGGAGTTTGTATATAGAATGAAAAAAAAATTTATTAGTATAGATGTCTTCTATTTAATAAAATAGTTTTATTCCACGACAAGCTTCTTTTAAATTAAAGTTGTTAAAATTGAATCCTATTTTTATATGAACTCACATGTTCATGTTAGAGATTAGGTTCAAGTTCCCTGGGAAAAATATTTTGACTAATCTACTACCCAAATTAATGGCATCATTGCCATAAGTACTGTATTATTTTCAAGTAAGTTACTAATAAGAACTCAAAAGAAAAAAAGATGAGTGCCTACCTCGAATAGTTTTCCATTTGTAGGAAGGGCAAGGTGTTATTAAAACCTTAGTTAGAAATTTGAATGGATATTTCACCAGCCACAAATCATCTTAACAGGTTTAAATTTACATTCAAGTGAACTTTTATCTCTTTGAAAAAACATTTCTTGCTACTGTTCATATGAACTCCTTTATTTGAGATAATTTTTCTACTAACACATTTTTTCAATAAGATATATCCTTGAATGAGAGAAATTAACCAGGATACATATAGCACTTGAAATACCTAACTACTGTTCGGGAATGCGGGCTTCCCAGTGTCTTTTGGTGACCTGGAGTTGTTCTGTCTAATAGCTAAGGCTGTCAATGATGACTGATTTCCCTGATGCTACTGTTCCCTGCATGATGGTTTCTTCATACATGGCTGGGTTGTTGTGTACTGATCATTGCCCATGTTTTTCAAGTGACAGGAGTTTTTCACTAGTCCTTACTTCGGTGTAAAAGTTGCATGGCAATGACAAAGGAAGGCCAACGTGGTACCTCTGTGCTCTGTAATTCCATAGACTGTAGGCCTTTTGCTTTTGTTCTAGTTTGTAAGGATAGTGACTGTCATTTATTGAGTACCAGCTATGTGACAGGGACATTACAAGATACTCCACCTAAAGGTAGATACTTTTAGCTCTCTTTGCAGATAAGGAAACAGAGCCTTAGAGAGGTTGAGTAACTCGGCCAAGGTCATGTGGTTCATCAGTGACTGATGGAGAAGACAAACTGGCATCAATCTGGGCAAAAGCTCTGCTGTTCCAACATTACATACTGCCTTCACGTTTAAAGAAAAAATATGACTGGCCGGCTGGTGTGGCTCA
This sequence comes from Tadarida brasiliensis, assembly GCA_030848825.1. Lineage (NCBI taxonomy): Eukaryota > Metazoa > Chordata > Mammalia > Chiroptera > Molossidae > Tadarida > Tadarida brasiliensis. The sequence continues at coordinate 17,471,029 of CM061280.1, forward strand.
GTGGTTGAGCGTCGACCCATGCACCAAGAGGTCACTGGTTCGATTCCTGGTCAGGACACATGCCCAGGTTGTGGGCCCGATCCCCAGTGGGGGGCATGCAGGAGGCGGCCAATCAATGTTCTCTCACATCAATGTTTCTATCTCTCTCTCCCTCTCCCTTCCTCTCTCTCTAAAATCAATAAAGAAAAAAATATTTAAAATATTTAAAAGGGAAAGAAAAGAGAAGAAAAAATATGACTAATTTCTTGTGGTCCTTACATTTGAATATTTGTTAAGTCATTTTTGAACAAATTATAATAGTACAATTTTCATTTAAATGATACCAGCTCACAGATGCCCAATAATGTTTTTTGCACAATCTAATTAAATACATTAACACAGAATGCTGCATTGTTTTTTCACAAAACCTAAAACATTGAGATATTCAGTGTGTTCGTTATATAAATAGGGCCTAAGTCTGTTTATCAGTCTATGAAAAATGAAAAGTATAATGACTGGAGACCAGGATACATTCATATTTTTTATGAAAGCTTCTGCAGGTTCAGATTTCAATATGTTTAAATCTGAATGCCTTATAATAGGCCATGATTTGGGTTTCCATTGAACTGATTTTCCTTTCAAGTACCAGCATGAAATTCGTGAATCTCTATCCATGCCCCTGGGAAGTGCATGCCCCAGGAAGCGTGCAATCAATATGTACACTTCCCAGAGAGCCCTGAGCAGGCTGAATTACTGCACACCTTTCAAATCTTTGAACTTGACACATGCACATGGATGCACAGCGATATTAGCTAGACGCTCCCTGCCATCCTCGAATATTCTGTAACGTCCCATTTACTCACGCCATACCCATCTAGCCTGAACCGCAGTGCAAGACTGGCATCTGCCTGATGCATTTTAATCAACAGAGAGCCACTTTAGGTATTTCATTCTCTCTTTTTAACAGCTTTTTGTTGTTGTTGTTGTTTTTTAGTCTGTTTTGTGTGCGAGCTAGATTGCTTGCTTAATTGTTGACTGGAATCATCTGAATAATTTCACTTCCACGGCACTGGCCTCAGAGAGGGGACCTGGAGCCATAACGTCCATGTTGGAGATAACAGAATGTTCTCCTCTGGGGTGTTATTTCTAGTTTATTCTCGCTATACCCTCTTAGTCGAAGCCAGGAGAGAGTTGAAGAAACAACTTCGACAACTGATGAAAATATAACAACCCAAACAAGAATGCATTTTATTTATTTATTTCCCAGGTGGACTCAGCAAATAAACTCAATCAACATAAATGTTGCTTCATTAATACAGCAAATGATTCGTTCCAGACTCATGTCAAGGAATGTATTGAATCCCATATGATTTAATCATCAATTTTTTTTTTAATCTTCACCCGAGGATATCTTTGCAGCTATCTTCAGATAGAGCGGGAGGGAGAGAGGGAGAGAGAAATGTCGATGTGAGAGAGACACATCGACTAGTTGCCACCCACATGACCCCAACCAGGGGCCTAGCATCTAGCCTAATTCCAGGCACAAAAGGTGCTCAGAAAAAAATTGATGATTAGCCCTGGCCAGTTTGGCTCAGCGGTTAGAGCGTCAGCCTGCAGACCAGAGAGTCCAGGGTTCGGTTCCCGCTGAGGGCACGGACCTCGGTTGCAGTTTGTCCCCAGCCGGGTTGGGGTCGTGTGGGTGGCAACCACTCAATGTATCTCTCTTGCATCGATGTTTCTCTCTTTCTCCTCCTCCCTCTCTCCCTCCCGCTCTATCTGAAAATAAATGCAAAAATGTCCTCGAGTGAGGATAAAAAATAAAATAAAATAAATGATCTTTTGAATTACTCTTCAATAATTCCACTATATCTAAAACCTCTTTGAAGAATTGTAATTTGAACATTGTGCACCTAGATCATATCTCACTCACTTTCAGCAGTGCCCTCTGATTTTCTTTTAAGGGAACACCATCATATAAACCAAAGAAATTGTATGTTTAGTCTATATCATGTTTTCTATCTGCTGACACATTGAATGAAAGTAGTTTTTATAATTCCCATCAGAAAATTGCTTAAGATGCAGAGAAATCTCTCTAAATAGAACGGTAAATACTGAATTTGATTAGTTCATCAGTTAGACAAAATTTATTTTTCAAAGGGAGTTCCCAGTTGGCTTCCGCTTTATATCGAAGGCGATTTATAATAATGTGAAACTTCTTTTCATAAAAAGGCGTTCTCTATGTTTTGTACCTAATGATTTATTCAATTTTGAAGTTTAATTAAATGTTATTAGGGATCTTTAGTGTAATTGTGAAAGACATAATTATGAAAACTGTGATGTACTTTTGTAATTGTTGTTATAGAATTAATATTTTTAATTTCTTTAGTTTGGAATTCTTTACAACTAAATTACTGGGGTCAAAACTTATCTGAGACTGATATGAGAAAGAAATTTGAGAAAAAATGAAGTTACTCTGTATTTCAAGTTATAAGGAACTCAGAACTGGTAGATTTGGAAAACTCTTCTCTTCCTAGTTCTGCTAAACCAAGGAACTTCTCTGAATTTTTAATCCCTATATTCACTAAAAAAAATTTCTGATAGGTATTTATTCACTGTGTTCTTCTACATTGAAAAGCTCAGTTCGGGTCTTCAGTGCCAAAAATGGAATTAAAATGTTTATGTCTCAAGGATAAGCAAACACATACCGTCAAAAACAATTACAGTCAAGGACAGAAAAGGAAAAAGTCATCTGTAAAACTGTTATGTTTTAAATGTTGGAGTTAGAGAGTGGAAATATGACAGGAACAAGAGTCAAGAAATGTAAATTGAAGATAATATATTGGTATCAATTGTTTTGAAATTGTTCGCCCCACAGGAGTAAAATTTGTTTGAAGACATACTGATAGACAAAAATGGAGTGATAATGTCTTTAAAGGTTCCTTAACCATCCTTTTTTAATCTCTAAAGAATATTTCTACATTCCCACCTCAGATTTCTTCAGCATTCTACTAATTTCTTTAAAGATTCTCAAACTCGCCCTGGCCGGTTTGGCTCAGCGGTTAGAGGGTTGGCCTGCGGTCCAGAGAGACCTGGGTTCGGTTCCCGCTAAGGGCGCGTACCTCGGTTGCGGTTTGTCCCTGGCCCTGGTTGGTCGTGTGGGTGGCAGCCACTCGATGTGTCCCTTTCATGTCGATGTTTCTCTCTCTCTCTCTTCCTCTCTCTCCCTCCCACTCTATCTGAACAAAAAAATGAAAAAATGTCCTTGGGTGAGGATAAAAAAAATAAAATAAAATAAATATTCTCAAACTCTAAGCTATATAAATATGGACATTTCTATTTGTTAAAAGAATAGGTTTTTTTTTTTTTCTTCAATTTCTCTCTCTCTCTCTCTCTCTCTCTCTCTCTCACACACACACACACACACACACACACACACACACATACACACACACTTTTTTTTCAACCAAATCAAGCATATGGAGAATATATGACCCATAAATCATTAGACTTGCTGATATCATTATCAAGTAAATAAGTAAATGATATTACAGGTTTTTTGACTCATTATGATTCATTGTCCATAGTTAATTATAACAATATATGAAGATATAAGGCAGAAGTAAATAATTCACTTACAATCAATCTTGTGATACCCATTACTCAAACATCATGTTTTGTAATATTCCAGTTTTTTACTATGTTCCCATATAGCTTCCATATAATTGCACATGGTATACAATGTATTTTCTATTTTTCTTGAGCTTTTATAGCAGAAACATATATACTTTGTTGATATGGAGCTTAATAAATTATAATTAATTTCTGTATCACTCTCTATTGATATTCCCTGAAGGCTAATTTAGTCAATTATATACTATAGTAACATGATCTTACATACTAATCCCAGGTGTTTATAGACATATTTACTATGAATCAAGAGTACTAAATATTCAGTATTACCTTAACTATAATTAATTTGATCCTAGGTAATTACTACAAACATTTTTCAGAATTATGTGCAATATTCTTCAAATGGACAGGTGGATGAATCAAATATGTATGAAGAAAAACACTAATAGTAACAACAAAAAAACATTTACTCGGTATTTAAAATGTACTTTCCATTTATTATTTCATATACTTCAAAATAACCAGAGAAGACAGTTATTTTTAACAATATTTGATAGATGGCAAAACTGAGGCTGAGGGAGGTTAAGTACAATGCAAACAATGCACGAAAAGTGGGTTAATCATGGAGACATAAGTATGGTTTCAGGGTTTTATGAAGTCTTTATATCTTATTTACTTGAATTTGATCAAATTTCTACTCATCCTAGTGCAAACTTAGATGAACATTATATAAACAAGTGACTCTAAAATTAGTTCTTGACAAAGAAAATTAGTGACAAGAGTTGTTTCCAAGGTAACAGTACTAATTCAATGGACACCACGATGCTATTAATAGCAATACTATTCACAACACTAATATACGCTATTGCAAGGGCAATGTTGTGATTTTCAGGATGAAAGAGTGACAGAGCTATAAAAAAATAGCTTGGAATCAAAGAGCTAGAGTAAAACTGAAATGATGACGCGCATGCTTAAAACCATTTTATTTTAACAGAAGTTTCAGTTCTATTTTAGTGCTGTTATGTCCTTTAGATCTGTCAAATAGCTTGCGTTTGCTCTCTCGGTTTTATATTGTCCTCTCATTGGAACCAGTGGGAAAGACTATTAACTTGAAATTGATGATACGTTTACAGCTACTTCATTTAGTTGCTGAGTAATGACGCTACCCTTTCTAGGTTATTTGCTTGCTTAAGCAAGAAACTAACCAATTAACAAGCAAGTTCATTGTAATAAACAAATACTTCATAAAGCTTTCATAGGGGAAAAAAGCCTATTTCTTTCTCTTTAATGCGATCACTATGCTATGTGAACAGAAAATAATAAAGCTTTTGTTTTAAAGGCAGAATAAGGACTTCTTCTATAGATTCAATTAAAAGGATGATACGCTATAAAAACTAATCAGAAAAGCTATCAGGCAGTGATTTTTTTCCCCTTGTTGTTATACTATTTGGATAGGCTGGTAGTCAAACTGCTGCGGGACCAGAAAGAGGGATAACTGTAGGATTTGTTATTTACCTCACACCATAAAATGAGTAACGAAGCAATAAATCCACAACTCCGTTGAACTCTGGCTTCATACATTCCCCTTCACTGGTGGTCTGCTGAGCCCCTAGGAGGACGTTCCGTGCTGATCTTGGAGTCTAGCCTGTTCTCCTTAACGTCCAGATAGTGATATCTTACTAGGAACACAAATGTGTGCCTCTGTGGAAAGGGGGTTCCTTATCACACCCCAGGACCCCTCATCAGATTCACCCTGCTTCTAAGTGTCAAATTCATTTCTTATAGATATATGGATTTCTGTTCAATAACAGAAAGAAAATGAGATCATTTTATACATTTTTCACTTTCTCCAGCTATAATAACAGACTTATGGCCAATCCAAGATAAATTATGTTAAAAAGAAAATTCAGCTAACATTCCAGAGAGGTGTTTTAGCTCATGATCATATATTCTGTATTTCTTTATTAAATTATCTTGAGAACAATGATAAGTGTGTTTCTGCTGTAAGCTGGTGGTTTAGGGTCAGGCTAGCATAGAGAGGAAATACCCTGGTTTATAAAAGGTAGAAGCATTAAAAAAAAAAACCCTCATGTACTTTTTTGGATGAGTAAGAATGTGAGATTTCTAGGACAGTTAAGGGTTTTGACAAGCTGAGCTAAAGTCACTGCTGCCCGCTCTGCCCTGTTAGGTAGAGCATCTGGGTCACACGTGAGGCCACCCCAGTGCAGATGGTCTTCTGTGTCGACCTGCCAACCTGTTGCTGGAAGGCAGTGAATTAATTTGGTGCTGTCCACAGTACTTATAAATCAACTAGGCAATCCTTCTCTGCAGTGGCAACAGAGTGAACCATCTGACTTCATAGGTCACATAAGTTTACCTTCATTTATAGCTTTAGAGCTTTGCAGGCACTCTGTAGAGTTATTGAAATAACTCAGTGACATAATTTTCTTTTTCTTTCAATACCTTCAGGTAACAGGAAGATAGATTATCCTGAGAAATGTTTATATAAAATGTATTGCTGAATTAAGTTTCTAATGTAGGAAAAGTAACGATGTAGTACACCATAATATTGTTTATCAGCATCACAATAAGTGTCATTATTAACATACTGAAGCCCGGCCGGTGTGGCTCAGTGGATGAGCGTCGACCCATGCACCAAGAGGTCGCTGGTTCAATTCCCAGTCAGGGCACATGCCCAGGTTGTGGGCCCGATCCCCAGTGGGGGGCATGCAGGAGGCGGCCAATCGATGTTCTCTCTCATCGATGTTTCTATCTCTCTCTCCCTCTCCCTTCCTCTCTCTCTCCCAAATCAATAAAGAAAAAAAAATTATATATATATATATATATATATATATATATATATATATATATATTACTACAAATCTTGAAAACAAAAAGATATCCAGTTGGGAGGGATAGAAACTGAGCAACCTTATTATTATTGATTTTTTAGAGCGAGAGAAAGGGTAAGAGAAACATCTATCAGCGGCCTACTGGGGATCGAGCCTGCAACCTGGGCATGTGTCCTGACCCGGAATCAAACCAGGACCTTTCAGTCCATGGGACAATGCTCAATCCACTGAGCCACACCAGCCAGGCTATGCAACCAATCTTTAGGGTTGGTGTTGTACACTCCTAAACTTAATAACTTTGTATGGCTAAGAATTTGAAAAGTAATGATTCTCAGCCAGCCGGTGTGGCTCAGTGGTTGAGCGTCGACCCATGCACCAAGAGGTCGCCGGTTCGATTCCCGGTCAGGGCACATGCCCAGGTTGTGGGCCCGATCCCCAGTGGGGGGCATGCAGGAGGCAGCCAATCGATGTTCTCTCTCATCGATGTTTCCATCTCTCTCTCCTCTCCCTTCTTCTTTCTCTAAAAAAAAAAAAAAGAAAGAAAGAAAAAAATAATTTTAGAAAAGTAATGATTCTCACTCTTTCACACCACACATTCTCTGACCTTAAATCAAATAAATAAAAACAGAAAAAAAAAATGACCAACAACTCTTCCTCTTCTCACGAAATTTATATAAATTTCAAATTTCAAAAAGCAGTAGCCATGAGGGCAATCCACATTGTATTAAGGTAGTCCCATATGAAATCATTCTGACATCAAGGCAAACAACAGTTTAACAAATACATTTTAGGAAATTCATCTTTCCAATTTAAGTAGCAAACTTGATTTTAAAGATTGTCTTCAGTTAAATGAAAGCAAAAAGCTACACTTTTACTTATATTGTTCCAATTTCTTCCCCGTGCTGTAGAGGCCGATCAAAACTGTGCAGAGTCAGCACAACCCTGACTTACACTTTAATACCAACCTGATACAGCAGGCACAGCTTATCTCTGCCTCCAGTACATCCGTTAATCTAGCTCCTGTCCTCATGATGTACCCTGGTTGTCCATCTTACAAGAGTTTCATTTGCTGCTCCAAAATTTTTCTGAGCTCTACTCCCCTATGAAAGCTAACCTGCCCTCGTTACTCCCCTCTATAATCAACTGCTCCTCAGAGAAATCAATACCACAGCCCGGCTGGTGGTTGAGCATCGACCCATGCACCAAGAGGTCGCCAGTTCGATTCCTGGTCAGGGCACATGCCCAGGTTGTGGGCCCGATCCCCAGTGGGGGGCATGCAGGAGGCGGCCAGTCGATGTTCTCTCTCATCGATGTCTCTATCTCTCTCTCCTCTCCCTTCTTCTCTCTCTCTCTAAAATCGATAAAGAGAAAAAAAAAAGAAACCCTGGCCGGTTTGGCTCAGCGGTTAGAGCGTCGGCCTGTGGTCCGGAGAGACCCGGGTTCGGTTCCCGCTAAGGGCATGTACCTCGGTTGCAGTTTGTCCCCGGCCCTGGTTGGTAGTGCGGGTGGCAGCCACTCGATGTGGCCCTTTCACGTCGATGTTTCTCTCTCTCTCTCTTCCTCTCTCTCACTCCTACTCTGTCTGAACAAAAAATGAAAAAAAAAAAAAGAAAAAAAGAAATCAATAACACAGTGTTAATAACTGATGATAGCAAAACATGTTATCCCTTTCAGATATCAATGTTTTCAAGTAAATCAAATGAATAAATACTCCGATGATCTATTTCTATGTGGCTTTAAAGAACATCAATTATTATTATTATTATTATTATTATTATTATTATTATTTTTACATCTCACAGTATCCATGGGTCAGGAATGCAGACATGGCTGGACGGGGCAGGTTTGTATCAGGGACTCTCATGTGGTTGAAATCAGAAATTGGCTAGACTTGCAAAAGCAGGTGTCTGAAAAAGCTACGGACTGGCAGGGCACGTGTCTCTGGACTAGATTGTGGGCTTCTCCGTAAAGAGCAGTTGGGGCTTCCTTGCGGTATGGCAGCCCCTGGGCAATCGGATGGCTTACAGGGAGGCTAACGGATCCAACAGTAAAACTTGCAGGAGTGCACAGCATTGTGATGACCTAACACTGGAGTTCATATGGCAGCATTTCTCCTTCCCTCTGTTAGTGCAGGGAGTCACAAAGGCCCACCCAGATTCACGAAGAGGGGACACAGACTCCATCATTTGATGGTGGAGAAGAAAGGTTCTAGAGAAACATGTAGGATATAGCAGATATACATATATTTTTTCCTTTATTGATTTTAGAGAGAAAGGTAAGGAGAGGGAGAGAGAGATAGAAACATCGATGAGAGAGAACATCGATTGGCCGCCTCCTGCATGCCCCCCACTGGGGATTGGGCCCACAACCTGGGCATGTGCCCTGACCGGGAATCGAACTGGTGACCTCTTGGTGCATGGGTCGATTCTCAACCACTGAGCCACACCAGCTAGGCTATAGCAGATATTTTTATCGTCATCGTTGAAAAATAGAAATCTGCCAAAATGAGAAATATGGACAGTTTGTGGCCTTCATTATATTTACTATATAACATGTTATATTCAATTATTTGGATAAATGTTTATCATTGTATTAATATAATGGAAAATAAAATCATAGGAGCATTGACTGATTACCAGTTGGAAATTTTTGTTTTCTTTTTTTAAATTTTCCCCCCAGTAAGGCTACCCAACTAAAAACACATAAATTCTTACTTATATTTTCCATGTTTAATAAAGAAATTGTTACTTATATGAATGTATTAAAAGTCAGAATCTTCTTGGAGAATATAAGGACAATTTGTGGAAATTATTAGAAGTGCCAAGACTTTATCTCATGACTTTGCAAACGTAATGCAGTGAAAAACTGTAAACATTTCTCTATAAAGTCTCTCACCAGTCTTCCTTGCTATCTGTTTCAATGGTCAGAAAAACTAGAGCATGTATATTCCACATATCTTCAGCCCAGAATTACATTCATTCAAAGGCCATATCTGCAGGAAATTATTATTATTGTAGAAATAGAGATATTAACACTAGACCTGAAAATCGTACATGAGAGAGTCAAACAATGAACTTGGAAGCCCTTCAACATTTTGAGTGTTTGAATTATATTGTTTCAAAAGCAACTGTAATAAATAACCTTGTGTTACTCCATTACGTGGTTTCACAGTGCTCAGTTGTCCTCAACATTTCTCATTTGTCACCTGTACTTGGACAGTCTAAGTGACTACATATTGAGCTCTATTCTGAAGCTTTAAGTGAGTTTATTAGAAAGAACTCATAAAAGGCTTGCTTTAGACTATCTGCAAGGCTGCCCTATACTCTTTGCTACTTGAAAAAATAACATTGATTGTGTGACAATTAATCATTTTTATTCTGAAAAGAAATAATTGATTTCATTATTTTACCTTGGCTCCTGGCAACTTCTGATTGTGGCCTTTACAAAACTTAATGATTGAAGACATCTAAAACTCTCCATATAGTATGTACCTTGCATTAATACACATGGTGGGACTTTTATTCAAAATATATTTTAATCCTCTTTGAAGGGACTTGCTTCAGTAGAAAGTCTCTTTTTGAGCAACTAAGATATTGGTAATTAACATGTAAATAAGATCTGATATTAGGCTTGTAAACATGGACACAGACAATAGTGTGGTGATGCGGGGGGTCAATGGAGGGAAAAAGGGAGACATCTGTAATACTTTCAACAATAAAGGTAAATTTATATATATAAATATGTATGTATGTGTGTGTGTGTGTGTATATATATATATATATATATATATATATATATATATATATATCTCCAAAACATAAGTTAGATGATTCTGAGACATAGAATATGTCACTAAGAATGCTCTGTTTTAAATATTTTTTCAGAAACCCAGATACATAAGGTAGCAATGATATTGAAATAAAAATAACTAATAAAATCACTTGAGACTTCCTCCTTTGTGCAGAATTAAGTAACAGGGAGAGGATTTATCCTCCACCTGAAACAGCAAAGAAACCAAAGAAAAATGTATGAAACAGCCTGGCCGGTGTGGCTCAGTGGTTGAGCATCGACCCATGCACCAAGAGGTCGCCAGTTCGATTCCCAGTCAGGGCACATGCCCAGGTTGTGGGCCCGATCCCCAGTGGGGGGCATGCAGGAGGCAGCCGATCGATGTTCTCTCTTATCGATGATTCTCTCTCTCTCTCTCTCTCCCTTCCTCTCTCTCTAAAGATCAATAAAGAAAAAAAAAGTATGAACAATATTTTTCAAAATATTATGCATAAAGTTACAAAGGTAGTGATACTAAGAGATGGACGACAAACAGTGTGACCCTGTTACTGTTTTAGCTCACTGCCTGTGTAACATTTCTAGGCTGTAGCACAGGGAGAGGGAACCAAGGCAGAGCATGGTTGACTCCTGCAATTGTGAGTCCAGGGAGGCTAAGGTGACTAGAGACCCAGAGCAATGTTAAAGGGAAATTTATAGCATACAATTCTTAGAAAAAAAAGGGTTTTAACTAAGTTTCCACACTAAGAAATTAGTAAGAGAAGAGAAAAACAAACAAACAAAGAAAAAAAAGTAAGCAGAAGAAAGGAAATTATAAAAATTAGAGAACTCAATGAAATGAAAAACAGAAAACAATGGAGAAAATCAATGAAACTGTCAACATAAGAAACGTTCAAACCTGTAAAGAATTTTGTGAGTTTATTTGAGCCAAACTGTGGACAAATGCCAGGAAGCAAAACCTCAAAGGATAGAAATAATGCTCTGGGGAATGGCAGTTTTGCACCTTAATTTGTACATTACAGTCAAAAGAGGAGACATAATTGGGTTATATGAAATCCATTGGTGATCGATTAGGGAGGCAGGAGAAAGCAATGCGCGGAAATCTCTGGGATTGGATGAAAAGAAAAATGATAGACACATGCTTCTTTTCTTTTCTTTTAATTTTTTTTCTTTATTGATTTTATAGAGAGAGAAAGGGAGAGGGAGAGAGAGAAACATCGATGAGAGAGAACATCGATTGGCCGCCTCATGCATGCCCCCCACTAGGGATCGGGCCCACAACCTGGGCATGTGTCCTGACCAGGAATTGAACTGGCGACCTCTTGGTGCATGGGTCGATGCTCAACCACTGAGCCACACCGGCCTGGCCAGATATTAGAAGTTTAAAAGAGGAGTACTCATACTTATACCTATACATTTGACAATTTGATGAAATATATAAATTACTTGGAAAAGAAAATAATACCAGAGCCCACAAAGGACGAAACAGAAACCTGAATGCCTCTATATCAATGAAAGAATTTGAATTTGTGGTTTAAGAGAATGTCTTGAGATTCAAGAATAATCCAAGTGTGGATGACTTCACTAGGGAATTCTACCCAAAACTTAAGAACTGAACAAGACCAGTTCTATACAAATGCTGAGCAAAGTGAAGGGCAGAAATTATATTCCAACTCATTCTTCGAGGCTGGAATTACTCTGATATCAATGCCAGAAACAGATATTAGACAACAAGAAAATGTGCACACCAATATACTTCATGAACATAGACCCAAAAATTCTTAACAAAAATTTAGTGAGTCAAATCCAACAATATAGTAAAAGTATAATATCTCATGAACAAGTTAGGCATATCCCTGGAATGCAAGGTTGGTTTAAACATTCAAAATCAATTAGCGTAACTTATGATATTAATAGAGTAAAAAAGGAAAATCATATGAGCATCTCAATTGATACAGAAAAAGACTATGACAAAATCCAGCATGTATTTGTTATAAAAGTTATCAATAGATAAGGACTAGAAGTTTTGCAACCTGATAAATGAGATCTATGAAAACCTATGGTTAACCTCATACAAAATGATAAAAGACTGGATGATTTCTCCTTAGGGTTAGGAACAAGGCAAGAATTCTCTCCACTTATCACCACTTTGATTGAACATGCACGGAAGGTATTAGCCAATGCTTAAAGTAAGAAAAAGAAATGACATTGGAAAGAAGTAAAATTCTCTCTCTCTTTTTTAAATGTTTTTATTTATTCATGTATTTATTTATTTATTTATTTATTTATTTATTTATTTATTTATTTATTTATTTATTTATTTATTTAGAGAGGAAGGGAGAGGCAGAGGGAGAGTGTGTAACATCAATTGGTTGCTTCTCGCACGCATCCCAACCTGGGAATTGAACCCACAACCTGGGCATGTGCCCTGACCGGGAATTGAACCACAGACCTTTTGGTGCATGGGTTGACACTCAACCAACTGAGCCACACTGGCCAGGGCTAAAATTCTTTTCACAGATCACATGACTGTCTATGTAGAAAAATCCTACAAAAAACAAAACAAAAACAAAACCCTGCTAGAACTCACACATGATTTTCTCAAGGCTACAGAATACAAGATCAACATACAAATGGCAATTGTATTTCTAGATACTGTCAAAGAATAACCAAAATACCAATCATGGATTGAAATTCTCAATATTGTTAAGATGTCAGTTTTCCCCAAATGATTTACAATGTCTCTCAAATCCCAATTAAAATTCTGTAGTTTTTTTTTTTTTTTTGGAGAAATTGACAAGCTGATTCAAAAATTCATATGGCAATGCTAAGAAACTAGAACAACATGAACAATTTTGAAAAAGAACAATGTTAAACATTTACAACACCTGTCTTCAAGACTTAATAACGCTACAGCAATTAATACAGTGTGATTTTGGAAAAATTAGACAAATAGATCAATGGAATAGAATAAAGAGTCCAGTAATAGACTCAGACATGTATAAACAACTGATTTTTACCAAAGCTACAGAAACAATTCAGTGAAGAAAGTATTGTTTTGCCAATACATGGCACTGAAATACTTGCATATCCACATATGAAAGAATGAACTTCAAATTTATATCTCACACTGTATACCAATATACAAAAATTAACTCAAAATGGATCATCAACCTAAATGCAAAGCCTAAAAATATAAATCTTCCAAAAACATGTGAGAAGATCTTTCTTACTTTGGGTTATATAATAATTTTGTTATATGCTACATACACACACACACAAATTTTAAAAAGATAGTATTTCATCACAGTGAAGGATTTCATCTTTTTAAAAAGTCTTACTTGCCCGACTGATGTCACTCAGTGATTGCACATCAACCCATGCACCAAGAGGTCACCGGTTCGATTCCTGGTCAGGGCACATGCCCAGGTTGTGGGTCAAATCCCCAGTGGGGGCCATGTAAGATGTGGCCAATCGATGTTCTCTCTCATCGATGTTTCTATCTCTCCCTCTCCCTTCCTCTCTCTCTAAAATGAATAAAGAAAAAAAAAAAGAAAGAAATTAAAAGTCTTACTCAAGAGAATAAAAGGACAAGCCACACAAAGATAATTTTTTCACAAATATCATGTGACAAAAGTGTTGTATATACAATATATAAAAAAGTCTCAAAACTCAGTAATAGAAAAAAAAAAACACCTAATTGAACATGGTCAAAACGAAATTGAACAGACACTTTGAAAAAGAAGATACATGGGCAACAAACAAGTGCATTAAGATATGCATACTAGTCACTAGGGGAATGGAAAATAAAGCAAAAAGCATTTACAATACTTAAAATTAAAAACTCTCCATATGAAGCATTAGTGAGGATGTGAAGCAACTGGAACTTTCATGTATTGCTGGTGGAAACATAAAATTGAAGAAACATGTTGAAAAACAGCTTGACAGGTTTTTATCAAGGTAAACATACTCCTATTATATGACCCAGTCATTCTACTCTTAGTCGTTTGCTTAAGAGAAATGAAACCAGAGGTCCATAAAAAGGCTTGTGTGGACATGTTCATGGCAATTTTGATTATTGTAGCCAAAGTCTAGAAGCATCTCAATGTCCATCAATGGCAAAATGGATAAACAAATTGTGGTAAATCAATACAATAGAGTTCTCCGCCTCAGTAAAAGTAATGTGCCATTGATTCGTGCAACAAAGTTCATGAATTGCAAAGTAATGATCCTGAGTGAAATAAGACAGACAAAAATGGACGTATAAGATTTATGTAAAACTCTTGAGAATGAAAAAACTAACATATTTTGGCAGAAAGCTAATTAGTGCTTTCCTGAGGGAGGTAGGTGAGGAGGCAAATGGAAACTGTTGAAGGTTTGACTATATGTTCACTATCTTTTTCCTTTAACTTTATTTTTTTGACACTATTACAGATGTCCCTATTCCCCACCCCCCTTACCCTCCTCCACCCAGCCCCCAGCCCCCTTCCCTCTGGCCATCATCATACTGTTGTCTGTGTCTATGGGTTATATGTATATGTTCTTTGGCTAATCCTTTTCCATCAGTAGATGGGTGGATAAAAAAGCTGTGGTACATTTACACAATGGAATAGTATGCAGCCATAAAAAAGAAGGAAATCTTACCCTTTGTGACAGCATAATGGACCCGGAGAGTATTATGCTAAGTGAAATAAGCCAGTCAGAGAAGACAAGTATCATCTGATCTCACTAGTATGTGGAATCTAATGAACAAAATAAACCAACGAACAAAATTGAAACAGAGGCATGGATATGTTCACTATTCTGATTGTGGTGATGGTTTCCTGAATATACACATATGTCACAACTTATGTTGTGAACTTTAAGTGTGTGCAGTTCGTTGTATGTCAATTACACCTCAATTAAATAATTTAATAATAGTTTTTACAGATACTTCTGGTATGCTGCATTTTAAATGATATCATCAAATCACAATTTGGTATCTTAGGATGGCCTAGACACCTGGCAAAAAATAATCATCAGATGCCTGTTTAGTTTGGATGTCATTCATGGCCTGTTCTTTCCTTTCTCTTCTTTTAAAATTTGCTCGAATATGCTTGGTCTTGTGCTCGCTGCCTAGATGCTTGTGTTAGCTGTGATATAGCATTCAAATGGTTCTTTTCCTTCTTAGCCAACCTATACCTTTCTTTAAAACCTTGTTTTAAAACCATCTCCTCTCTAAAGTCTTCTGTTATTAATTTCCTGTCACTCATCCCCGGACTTTGATACAGTACCTTTCAAACATGTTGAGCTCAGTTTTTCTAAATCAATCTTCTTGCTTACAACATGACATCTATAACTTAAATCATTTGTGAATATAGACCTTATTTTTCATTTCTTTGGTGTGCCTCCTTGCTTAATCCAGTGTTCCCTGAATAGGCATTCAAATAACTAGCATTATCTGGCACACTTTAATTATAATACGTGCCATAACTAGGGTTTTACTGTATACAATTTGAAGTTTACAATTATAGACTGTTTTTTTTAAATGCCCTGTTAAGCCCAGTCAGTGTTGCTCAGTGGTTGAGCGTTGACCCATGAACCAAGAGGTCGCCGGTTCGATTCCTGGTCAAGGCACATGCCCAGGTTGTGGGCCCGATCCCCAGTGGGGGGCATACAGGAGGTGGCCAATTGATGTTCTCTCTCATCGATGTTTCTATCTTTCTCCCTCTCACTTCCTCTCTCTCTAAAAATCAATAAAGGAAAAAAAAATTTTGAAACTGCTAAAGTTTAATGCCCAGTGTTGCCATATAGTCATAAGATCTTTTTTTTTAGACGTAGTCATAAAATCTTAAGTAATTTATTTATTTATTTTCATTCTTTTTTTATTAATTTATTTTTGTTACAGATGTTTCTCCTTCCCCCCCAGACACCCTCTTCCCAACCCCGCCCCCAGCATTGTTGTCTGTGTCCATTGGTTACGCATACATGCATATAAGTTCTGTGGTTTATCTCACCCCTCCTCCCCGCCCCCTCCTCTGAGGCTTGTCAGTCTGAACCATACTCCTTTAGAAGTTTTGTGCTTGAATTTCATATATGCAAAATGAGGAGGATGATTCTAGGACCTGATGAATAGCATTTCATGAGGATTAAATAGGTTAATACATATGAAGGATTTGAATTGCAGGAGATTTAAATCCTAAGATTTTACATGAGAAAAACTTTTGTTTTTTCCCTTTTTTTTTTAAATGGCTTATGTTAGACAGCTGACAATGTCTGTATATGAGTTATGGAGTGATTAAATCATTCCTACCTGTTTGAGAAAGCATTTTGCACTGAAGAACTAATGTTTTATCAAGCATTAAATTTCCGAAGATTGCTTTGGAAGTAATTTTTCACTCTTCATAAATTCACTTGAAGTGAATTTTTCTCTATAAGGCCACATTCCCACATGAGTAAAGATATTGAAAGGACTCACTTGGAAACCTTTCCCGAAGGAAGGTGGGCAAAGAAGCAAGTTTCATGTTCTGAACTGAGGCCATAGCTGCCCAGCACAGATCACTTGCTGGGTTTTACTTGACAATTTGTTCAATATGCTTTAAATACTTTGTTTCATTCACTCTTTTGATATCAATTTAACATTTATAAATTATATTTGCTATTTCTAGAAAGTAAAGAATCAATTAAGCAGCCTGGCCAGTGTGGCTCAGTGGTTGAGCATCAACCCATGCACTAAGAGGTCACCAGTTCGATTCCCGGTCAGGGCACATGCCCAGGTTGTGGGCCCGATCCCCAGTGGGGGGCATGCAGGAGGCGGCCATTCAATGTTCTCATCAATGTTTCTATCTCTCTCTCCTTCTCCCTATCTCTCTCTCTAAAATCAGTAAAGAAAAAAAAATTTAAATAAAGAATCAATTAAGCAAGTTATATTTATTAGCATCTTTAGTGACAGAAAAATGTAGTCTTTTACCTTCATAAATAACCTGCAAATTATGATCAGTGTTGAAAACTGGACTTGGAATCTATTTTAACTTCGTGCTTTTGCATTTCAACTGCATTAGAAAGCTTGCATTTGTATTTCAGCCTCTGCAAATACCCTTTGTTTTCAGACTATTTTGTTCTGTTTCTCAGGGTTAGTGGCTTCGGGTCAATCAGTTTCAATAAAGGAAAAAACAAAATTCACTGTCTATTCTTAACATGCTATAACCTCCTCCTTTTTTTTCAGTTTGAAGACAATAAATTATTTTCCCAGTACTGCATGCATGTAACCACCTTTATTCTATGTTAAATCTTTTTTTCACAACCCAAGGCATAGAAATAACTATTTTCAATTCTAGATGAGCACCAAAATTCATAATTTTAGACCTCTAGTGGGTCTTGATCCAACATGAGAGATTGCTTTTCTGTTTGGTTCACTTGTAAGCGGCACCTTATGTTTAAATCATACTTGCATCTATTATCAGGAATCTGAATGTACAACAGGCTTTGATTCCTGAAAGTTGTCTGAAAATAAGCAAAAATCAAGGCATCTGTAGGCAATTGAAATGTATTCATCTCAGACGCCTTTGCATGCATAGGCATGTTTTCCTATCCATTGTTGGACTGGAAGCAACGAAAATGGTAACAAATCTTAAGAGTGAAAATGAGCTCCTCTCTATCGGCAAATATCGGATCAATAACACTCCATCTGTTAATAGAGTAGGCCAGCACTCTTGAGTTTTCCAAACTGTGTGAAAATGTACAAAAAAAAAAAAATTAAATGAGTAACAGAAAGTATCTACTAGGGACATTGTGCAGAAGATTTCTTTACATGTACTTTTGTGGTTAGCCTAAAACATTATTCAAATGAGATCACTTATTTCTAGCCAGTATCTTACAAAGGTTTATCCATGCATGTATTACATAGATTGAAAGACTCTGAGTGTTAGGGTTTTTTATAAAACATTCGTAACAGCTAATGTCTAATCTTAGAATGACTACAGAAATTATCGTAGTGGTTTTGTTTGTGGCCATTATATTACAATTATAAGGAAACTGTCATCTAAATATGTCACAATTATATAATGACAATCATATGAAAAATAATTTTGTTTAGCATATTATTTCTCACATGCAGAGAAGGTTCATTTTTCCAATCAAATTTGTCAAGAACATGCATGCACAGAATTATTTGGAAACAAAGGTACCCTCAAGGTCATAATCAGATTGAATCTTGAGATATTTGCAAGATTTAGTTGCAATGCTGAAGTAGTTAACATTTATTAAAACAAATCATAACTACTCTATGATTCTGAAAATAAATATTAAAAAGGCGTATGTTATATACCAGACAATATTTCCAAAATCTTTAATTAATTAATTTTTTATTGTTCACGTGATTTTGAATTTGTACATATCAAAATCTAATTTCTGAAACTTTCCCGTTTGAAATCAACACTGTATTTCTTTTGTAAATAATTTTGTAATTACAGTTGACATATAATATTAAATTCGTTTCAGGTGTACACCATAGTGATTAGACATTTCTTTGACTTTCTAAGCTAGCCCTCTAAGTGTAGTATGCACTTGACACCACAACATAGTTAATACAATATTATTGACAATATATCCTATGCTGTACATTACATCCCCGTGACTATTCTGTAACTGCTAATTCGTACTTCTTAATCCCTTTCCCTCTTTCACCAACCCCACTCCCATCTGGTAACCATCAAAATGTTCTCTGTATCTATGAGTTTGTTTTGCTTTTTTAGATTCCACATATAAGTGAAATCATATGGCATTTGTCTTTGTCTGACTTATTTCACTCAGCACAATACCTTCTAGGTCAATCCATGTGTTGCAGATGGCAAGATTTCACTCTTTATTATGGCTGAGTCATATTCCACTGTATATATACAACACTTCCTTTTTATCAGTTCTTCTATTGATGGACACTTAGGTTGCTTCCATATCTTGGCTAATGTAAATAATGCTGCAGTGAACATATGGATGTATATGTCTTTTCGAATTAGTATTTTGGGTTTCTTCAAATACATTTCTAGAAGTAGCATTACTGGCTCCTTCTTTGTCTCTTGTTATAGCCTTTGTTTTAAAGTCTTTTTTGTCTGGTATAACTATTTCTACACCAGCTTTTTTCTTTTCATTTCTATTTTCATGAAATATCTTTTTCTATCACTTTACTTTCAGTCTATGTGTGTCTTTCGATCTGAAGTAAATCTCTCTTTTTTTTTAAAGCATTTTTATTTTTTATTTTAATTTTTTCCTTTATTGATTTTACAGAGAGAGGAAGTGAGAGAGAGAGAGAGAGAGAGAGAGAAACATTGATGAGAGAGAACATCGATTGGCTGCCTCCTGCATGCCCCCCACTGGGGATTGGGCCACAACCTGGGCATGTGCCCTGACTGGGAATTGGACCGGCGACCTCTTGGTACATGGGTTGACACTCAACCACTGAGGCACACCGGCTGAACAGAAGTGAATCTCTTGTAGATAGCATATGTAAGGGTCTTGTGTTTTTATCCATTCAGCTACCCTATGTCTTTTGGTTTTAACATTTAATTCATTTACATTTAAAGTAACTTGACAGATATGTAGTTATTAACATTTTATTACTCATATTTTTTATCTTTTCTCTTGCTTCTACGATTTTCTGTTTATCTTTAACATTTGACATTTTAATTATTGTGTGTCTTTGTGTGGATCTCTTTGGGTCCATCTTGTTTGCGACTATTTTCTGGTTCCACACGCCTGCCCCTCCTACTAGTCTTGATGTGGTTTCTCCTGTGTATCTTCATTATAGAACTTCTGCTCAGCTAGATCTCAGGCAGTTCTCAATGTTGGTTGTTCTGTCGTTTAGTTGTAATTTTGAAGTTGTCATGGAAGAGGCAAGTACAGGGCTTACCTACTCTGCCATCTTGACTGGAGGGAACTATTTCAACAATATATTTCCAATATGTTTTTTGTTAGGGCTTTTTGTGTGTGTGTGTGTGTGTGTGTGTGTGGTTGAACTGTGAACTTATTGATTTTCACCATGTGTGCTGTAGTGAAAATTGTATGCTACACAGTTGCTCTACATCAAATTCACTCAAACTTTTCCAATTTTATAAACGTTCATTACATTCATGAGACGCACAATTCGTGGACAACTTCATTAACGTACTTATCTCTTTGCATCTGAGTCTCTTCTAGTAAGGGTCATGGCAAAGTCTTCAATATAAGTTGTTTTAAGAAAATAAACAGAGCCCGGCCGGTGTGGCTCAGTGGATTGAGTGTGGTCCCATGGACTGAGAGGTCCCGGTTTGATTCTTGGTCAGGGCACATACCCGGGTTGAGGGCTGGATCCCCAGTAGGGGGTGTGCAGGAGGCAGCTGATCAATGTTTCTCTCTCACATCGATGTTTCTATCTCTCCCTTCCTCTCTCTCTAAAAAACCAATGAAAACATTTTTTTAAAAAGAAAAGAAACAGAGTGTCTGATCATTAACTCAACCCTACCAAACAAATCATACAACACACTTTTGGATTCGGTTTCTTACAATGCCATCACTTAGCTTTAAATATACATAAGGGGGTATTGATGGGCTCTCAATATATGACATCTCACCTGAAGTGACAGTGGGCTCATCACAAAGAAAATGGAGATGTGAAGTTATTCTTCAACTTTTCCACAAGTGACTTGGCTCTTATTTAAACTATACCTATTTGGCAGTGTAGAGTAAAACCATCTATAATGCTTTTTGTATGGCTGAAAAGTGAGTGGAAATAGTTGAAACACTGAACCTGCATCAGTGTGCAGGGTGATGCGATTTCTATACTTTGTCTTTTAAGGTGTGAAATTTGCATTTGTGAACTAGGAAGCTCTCAAAATGCTCCTCAAGATCCCAATGTGTTGCATGTGTGGCATATTGATGAATTACTCAAGTTCTCTTTGAAGAACCTAGCCCTGTGCCTTGCTCATGGTAGATAATAAGTCAATGTGAGTTCTCATTCCCTTTGGAAAGTTAACAGACTTCTTATGTTTTCAGTCAATAGTTTTTCAGTGAAAGTATTTCATTGTTCTCATTAACATCACTGCAAAAAACTGCTGACATCCATAGGTCATTTATTCTTCAACAAACTTTTATTGAACATCCTCAGTGCGTTCATTGTTCTCAGCCATGGAGATAGAGCTGAATAAGACAAGCTTCCAGCTGGAGTGGAGTCCATAATTATTTAAGAGAGACAGACATGAAAATTTAAAGATCTAATGCAATGTGAATAAATTGTATAGTAGAGATATTCATTAATATGAGAACCTACCAGTTAACAGAGGAGGAAGCAAGTAAAATTGGTCTGAGTAATTAGAGTAGATTTCTAAAGATTAATCAATATAACCAGTCTTGATTCCAGAAAGATTTTCTGAAGGGTTTCTTAAGGTTGTTAAATATGGGTAAATGTATAAAAGGTGGTGATTACTATGGGAATAATAAATATATGTATGTATATCCACCATTTATAATCTTTAGTGTGTTCTAGGAAACTTACTAAGGAACATAGTTATAATTAAAAGCATACAAACAGCCCTGGCCGGTTTGGCTCAGTGGTTGGAGCGTTGGCCTGTGGACCAGAGAGTCCCGGGTTCTGTTCCCGCTAGGGGCACATACCAAAAAAAATAAAAATAAAAAAATAAATAAAAGCATACAAACAAAAAGCCTTTCCAATATGAATATATAAATTAAAAATATATATATTTGTGCCCTGAGAAATTAGGAAAATAAGCTTAAAGAGTTCAAAATACTTGCCTACAGTCACATAGTTATTTGTGCCTTCAACTCTGTTTTTTTTTTTTTAAATTAGATTCCAAACACATATTCTTAACTTCTACATTATATTGTTCCTTCTTAGGTCTTCATTTCCATATCTAACATCTAAAATTATTTTTGACTATGAAGTTTTTTAAAACTATTTTTATTTATTTATTTTATTTATTGATTTGAGAGAGAAGGGAAGGGAGAGGGAGAGAGAGAGAGAAACATCAATGAGAGAGAACATCGACTGGCCACCTCCTGCATGCCCCCCACTGGGGATCGGGCCCACAACCTGGGCATGTGCCCTGACCAGGAATCGAACCGGCGACCTCTTGGTGCATGGGTCGATGCTCAACCACTGAGCCACACCGGCCGGACTAAAACTGTTTTTAAATGAAAAACATATATTCACACACAAAAGGTATGATTCCATTTTCTCAAATTCACATCACTTTTTCAAATAAAACAATACACCAGGTTGACAGCCTTTTCACATAGAAGCTTCGTTTTCAAATGGTTCCCATGATTAACCTATTATATGGATTTCTCACTTCTCAGTTAGGTAAAGTTCACGAATTATTTTCTACTGTTTTAGAGAATGTAGACTACACTCTGTATTGATTAGCTAACCCATGTTAGGATAGCAGAGTGCAGAATTTGCAACTGTGGAGGGCTGTTACAATATTCCTTTTTTAAAAAATGGACTAATTTGAATATGGAAATAGAAAGAAATATATATACAAAAAGAACTACAAGCCCTTATAAGCAGGGAACCTGTAGTTAATTTTCTTTCCCATAATCAAATTCATGAGACTGTACAAAAATAAATTTAAGTCTTTCTTAATATTGGAAGCACTCCAACACATAATACTGTTTTCTTGCCTTGGATAATTGTTGGATTTAGACCCCAGGATATTGGTCTTCAAGTGCCTTAGAAATATAGAAACACAGAAGGATGTTAAATGCTTGTAAATAACTCTGAGTTAATTAGATTAAAGTGTTGGTTTTTATCACTACCAATTCCTTTGCAGTAAAGTGGTTGGGTCATGTTGTTTGATGTCCTGAAGCTCAAGTATTAATACTGATTTTGAAGTGTTTGGTTTGCTTTCTCTATAGTCACAATCACTAGTAGTCTGATCAAAACTATAAATTTGAATTTATTTTCCTTGTTGAGACATTTAGAAAAAACTCAATAAAATTATTTGAAGTTAATTATATTATTCTGCTGATCTTTTCTAATTATTGGATTCTTTCTATTGCACCCTCCTTAGTAGCTAATCTGAAACATTTTTCAAGACAAACAACTGGCGAAATGTAAGAAGATTTCTAATCAGAGTGGGTGTTTTATTTAATCAGAATCAGGATAAAGACTTGATTTACTAAATTTGGCTTGAGACTAAACATCTTTACTTGAAACTCAAATAACTGTCCCATTGTAGATGTATAAGAAACAGAGTACAGGCAAAGTCCATTTTCAAGATGGTTTTGCATCAGAGCCATTTGCAAAAGTAAAGTTTAAGATGGGATTTCTTTTGGAAATTTTATCTGCCTTGAATGTTAAAATAGATTTTAGCACAAATCAGTTGAACACTAATGATATAAACCTATATAGTTCTACCACTTTAGAAACCAACCAAAAGCACTTGGAAATTCAGACTTACTTGCAGAGTAAGTTTTCCCCTCACTCTCTAGTAGGACAGGTGAGATTATAGTCAAGGGTGGGGAAAGGGAACAATAATCCTTAAACCTGCAGTAAAACTAAATTTTATTCACAATCACTCATACGGAGTATGAGAATACGGAAACGTACATGAAATGTTTTGCCTAAGGCTATATCTCTAGGTATGATTCTTCATATAAAAAGACTTTATGTCTTTAGAGGAAAAAAAGATTCACATTAAATACGATTTTTAATGCTGTCAAACTTGTTTTGAATTATCTGTTGGCTCTTGTCAGTCCATAGTTTAAAAATCCATAATTTGTGCCTTTAGCAATAACTTTTTAAAAAATGTTTTTAAAATATGTTTTTATTGATTTTTTTTTTTTAGAGAGAGAGGAAGGGAGAGATAGAAATACCTATGTGAGAGAGAAACATCAATCAGCTGCCTCCTGCACGCCCCCTACTGGTGATTGAGCCCACAACCCGGGCATGTGCCCTGACCAGAAATCGAACCAGGACCTCTCAGTCCATGGGACAATGCTCAATCCACTGAGCCACACTGGCTGGGCTAAAAAATGGCTTTTAATGAATAAGACTGGGAAAATAATGCTACGAAATTTAATACCTAACTCGATAGCAGTCAATATTATTTTTGGACATTTAACTATATATTAGATATAACTAAATTGGATCTTATCTTGAGTCTGGAAAATGTGAATACTGTACAATTGAGTATTTAAGAACTTAGTTACATGAGAAAACTTTACTTTGTGTATTCTACCTCTGTATCAAATCGTAGATTCCTTGAAGGCTGGTTACATGACAATTTTCTTTTTCCCTCTGAACAACAAGTTCTCTGGCTCCTCAAGTTTTAGCATGATATTCTGCACATAATACATACTCAACAATAAATAATTTCTAACTTACAGAATATGAGGCTAATGAATGATAATGTCTGTGAATTATGTCCATCTGGCCCTTTCTTCATGCCCTCAGAAGCAAATTAAAGGTATTATTTCATTAATGAGCAGGGAGCAAGGAGCTAGAAAGTACTGTTAATTCTATTTTATAAACCAATGAATAATATGGCTATTATTCATCCAGGAGATATAGCCAGGCAGATAGCAAAACATGATCTATATCTTCTTTCTTAGTCTCCATTCTTCCTTGTAATAAGCTGCTGTTCTCTTCCACTTTATAAGAACAGGTGATGAATATGTCAAAAGAAATTTATATGGAGTGCTAAACACTTACAAAAATAAAATCTTATTCTTTACATTTGCCACAATTGTACTATAGAATTGTATTAGAGAAATTCTATTAGTCATAACTTTCGTAGATTATAGAAATACATCACCAAGGCAAGGAAAGCTAATGACATTTAATAAGAAAACAAAATGGATTTATTTGTCAAGAACATGTTGATTGTAAGCTATTCCCGTATTCTTTCTCAACATCAAAGCTTATACAATAAACTCAGTTTTGAATAAGAAATGAAGAAAAGGGTTAATGACAGAAGTAATGACAACAAAGAATATTCAAATTAATAATGTTGATTGGAAAGGAAACAATAAAATAATGGGTGTAAATCTTAGAAGAGAATACAGGGACATAACAGAGTGCTGTCTGCTGTCTCTTCAGAAAGCAGGACAAGGACAAATCATTCCCACATATTGCTCCTAGTTTATATGATAAAGAGGTGGAAATTCTTGCCCTGGCCGGTTTGTCTCAGCGGTTAGAGCGTCGGCCCGCGGACCAGGGAGTCCTGGGTTCGGTTCCCGCTAAGGGCACGGACCTCGGTTGCAGTTTGTCCCCGGCCCCAACTGTGTGGGTGGCAGCCAGTCAATGTGTCTCTCTCACATCGATGTTTTTCTCTCTCTCTCCCTCCTGCTCTATCTGAAGATAAATGCAAAAATGTCCTCGGGTGAGGATAAAAAAAACAAAAGAGGTGGAAATTCTTGTTCTTCATTATTTCTATTTGTTATTGTTGCTATTCCTTTGCCTCTTTCCTTCCTTTGATTTTTCCATATGTCTCTGTCTCTGGATATTTAGTTCTGTTCCACTTGGTCCAGGTTTTTTTTTCTTTTTTTCTTAATCTCTTTAAAGGACAAAATGTTTAGAAATCTTATTAACCAAAAAAGAGAAAATATGAAAATATAATAATATAGGTTTATTGGGAACAAAGCTAAAACAGATACAAATAAACAAAGATCTGTTCAGTTAGTGCACAATTTCCCGGTTGTGTGTAACTAGATGCTTTTTAATTACCTGATTGAATTTAACTATAGCTACTATCTTTTTTTTTTTAAATCCTCACCCAAGGATATTTTTTACCTTTATCTTCAAATAGAGCAGGAGGGAGGGAGGGAGAGAGAGAGAGAAACATCGATGTGAGAGAGACACATCGACTGGCTGCCACCCACACGACCCCAACCAGGACCGGGGACAAACCACAACCGAGGTACGTGCCCTTAACGGGAACCGAACCTGGGACTCTCTGGTCCGTGGGCTGACACTCTAACCGCTGAGCCAAACCGGCCAGGACCATAGCTACTATCTTATACAAGCCAAGTACATACACACATCAAACGTCAGTTTGTCTTGGATCCAGGGAAACTGGTTGTTCAGTCTTTCACATAGAAATTCTTACTGGCTTGTAATAAATGTGGATGGATTACAATGAGAAAACCACAGAAAAACTCACTTAGGGTGTGAACCTTTCTTCCCTTTCTGCCACTGTTCCCAACTATACAATACAAATACTCTCAACATACACTATTAGACTATTAGAAGATGCCTTAAAACTTTTTTAAAGAAATGTTTTAATGAATATTTTAAAGAGATTTTATTAAATCCAGAATGCTGTTAATTTATGATTTTTAATTTATATTAGTTTTACGAACTGTAATAATTTCAGAAGAAATCTCAAACAAAATAGAATTGCTTTATAAAATAAGCTCAGGGTCTTAGTAGTTATTCATCTTCTTTCTCAAATTATAGAAATTCAACAAGTTATTTCTGTCATCTGAATCTGTCCTTTGGAGTTACTCTGCAACTCACCAAAATAAACTAGTGTCAAAGGGTTAGTATCTGTATTTTTTATTTTTTTCTGATAAAAGGGATAACTTCTAATGTATGAATAATTAACATTTCAAAAGAAACCTAAAATATAAAATCTAAGTGAAAATACATAGAACTCCATCTTTAAAATAAAATATTATTTTGAATTTCTAATGACAAGTTTTGGGTCTTTTTTCTTTATTTAATCAAAGCAACAGGTGTTAATGGGATTCTTGCATGTAGTAAAAACGACCGATGCTATATTAGCAATGCCTATGTGAACTCACGTGATGGAGTCAAGATTAAGTTCTCATCTTCCATGACATTTTGAAGTAGACCATTTTTGTTATGGGAGAAAGAAGGAGGAAAAGGAAAGGTCATATAATTTTTATCAGTCAATCATATTGTCCTGCAAAATAGAAATGTCTGTTTAATGTCAGTGAACAGCTCAGATGGGGACTCACGTGTTATTTGTTGGGGCAAAGCATCTTTAACTCGTTTTAAACATCAAGGCTATATTCCTTTAAACTTGACAATTATAGAATACTCAGTCACTTACTAGATGGATTCTCAGTGCAAGATGAGTTATTTCTACTCTCCTCCTCCGATAAATATCAATAAAATCTGCACAGATCCAAGAACTAAGAGCCTCATCTGTCTTCTGAGAAAGTAAAGCTTTGTATTAAAAATTTACCAGTGACACATAAAATTATATGTTTAAGTGAAAACATAAGCATACATAGTAGACCATAATCCACATTTAACAATAAATGCTTGTGTATCGTTACTTCTTACCAATTATGTATTCACAAATTCTATTAGGTCTGTTTACTTGATGTTTAATAATTCATTCTAGTCAAGAAGCCTATTTTAGTCCACCCTTATGGTGGTAGGCATAGATATTTCTTTCTTATATGAATAAATAACATTTAAATTCATTGCTATGTCACAGTTTTTAACATACATCGTTCTACAGGAATTCAAACCTTAAAGAACAAGACAATATATTTCTCTGATACAAAATGTTTTGTGTAACACCCATTAAGATATGATATTTTTCTAATCAGCTTTGTTCTAATTTTATGTTAGTTAGGAGTAAGAAGGCCTAGGTTTTATGAAATCACTTTCAACTTAATTCACTTCAATTATCTACTTATATACATGTATTTTGTGCTAAAATAGTCTTTTTATCTTTAGATGTGCTAAAAATTGTCTTTTACATTCTTAATTATATAGTGAATTACCTTGATTTATAAAATAGATATTTTAAGCATTTGCATATGTGGCCATATTTGTGTGTGTGTGTGTGTGTCCAAGCTCAGCCATAAACCATGTAACTGCTAGTGATATATGCCAAATTGATCAATGATCATGTAAACAACTTATTCGTATACAAGTAACCTATTAAGTAATTTAAGAAATTGTAGAACATTAGATGTCATTATACATTCACATAGTTGGATTTAATAAAATGTATGATGTTAAACATTATATTATTAGTTAACAAAAATGATTTTTCCCCTTCAAGATGCTTTTACAGTCTTCTAATGTAACAAAAATCTGACAGTGGGAAGCAAAGGATAAAATAGTCTAGAAAAAGCAAAGGGGTGCTTGAAATCATCGTCTAAAATCTGAGGGGCTTCTGGGTCTAAATGGGTTCGCTAAGTCCAGCTGCGTGTTAAGGAAAACAGCTGACCCTCAGGAACAATCTAAGCCATTTACACCCAAGTCATGTACTCAGGTTCATGTCATTGGATTTGCGTCACAATGTATTTCCAATGCTTGCAGCTGAAGGCCCTAGATGCCTAGATTTGCATGAGATCAAATGTACATCCTCCTTTATGACTTCACAGATCCTTCTTGTCTTTTATAGTCTGCCTCCGTATCTTCTCATATGAGAAAAGAAAGTTTTACAATTTATGCTCATTTTCTACATTATAGTATAAACATAGCAGATTCCACAGAAATATCTGAATCTATAACTGACCTGTAAGTCACAGATTATGTATATTTTTCTCATTTCCTTTGAGTGGCATCATCTTGGCGCTCAATGCTATCCTTGAGGATAAACATTGAATTACGTTCTGGCCGTAAGGATTACATGAAACAGGAAGAGATTATATACACGAGCCAGAGAGAGATTTTGAAAGAAAACAATGGCCAATGTCACTCAGAGTCTCGTTTTCACCCCAGAGCCATGGGTTTTCTTGTTAGGATGATATATAGTTTCCACTCTTCCCCACGAGACATTTGTCTGTCTATTTGTACACCACTCTCATCTGGATTCCTCCAGCTCAAGCAAAGAGGTTGCTTAAAGTAATTGAAACAGGATTGTCATTTCACTTCTGACAACCTCTGAGGGTGAAGCTGTGGGATACCAGGAACCAGTGATTCAGCCCCTGGCTTGTTCACAAAATCACAAAGAAACGAAAGCAAAATACAAAAATAAATATTAAGCATTTTAAGCCAAGGGCTCTGCTAAGCTAGTAAAAGCAGAAGTAGGATTCTAATTCTAGTCTATTTGACTCCATCACTCAGCTATGAAATGTTTTTTTTGTTGTTTTTTAATGTTCCTTTTTAATTGATATTTTAGAGAGAGAGGAAGGGAGAGAGAGAAACATTGATGTGAGAGAGAAACATGGATCGGCTGCCTCCTGCACGCCCCCTAGTGGGGATCAAGCCCACAACCCAGGCATGTGCCCTGACCGGGAATCGAACCAGGATCTCCCAGTCCATGGGCGATGCTCCATCCACTGAGCCATATCGGCCAGGTATCTATGAAACGTTTTAACTCAGGGAAATCAAAATCACCAAATGATAATGACAAATACAGTATAGGACACCCATCACAGTCAGCACCATTGGCTTTTTTACAGTCAAAATTTTCTGCAGATTTGCCCTCCTAAAATGAAGCATTTATTCTAAAAATATCTTTAAGCATCTGACATATATAGGGGGGGCCGATTAGTGCATAATTGCAACTCAATACATGTGGCTGTAGCTGGTAGAGTTCATAGGATCTCAATAAGGTAACTATTTGCCTAGACCTTTGTGAAATGGACATGATTGCATGTGTTTAGATGATCAAAGCCATTGTGTGCTTATTTACTAATCCTTAGATGAAGTATATAGTTTTTTAAAAAAATTTTTTATTCCTCACCCGAGGATATTTTTCTATTTATCATTAGATAGAGTGGAAGGAAGGGAGAGAGAGAGAGAGAGAAATATCGGTGTGAGAGGGACACATTGACTGGTTGCCTCCGGCACAACCCCAACCAGTGCCGGGGACGAACTGCAACCGAGATACGTGCCCTTGACAGGAATCGAACCCGCGACTCATTGGTCTGAGGGTCGACACTCCAACCGCTGAGCCAAACCGGCCAGTGCAAAGTACATAGTCTTAAAAATGACAATTTCTTGTTTGTAAGCTTAAATTTTATAAATTATGAAAAAAGAACTAATTTTTTCTTTTCAATATTTCTAACAATTCCAGCTTAACTTTTTGTAAAATAATGGCCAATCTAAGGCAAATTAAAAAAAAAATTATTCCAAATGCTCAAAATAAAATCTACTTTCCTGCTTGAAGTTTCTCTACCTATTTATTTACCTAAAAGTAAATATATTTTGGCATATGTTTCTATAAGAGTGATCGCAGTCAGCCCAGCCTTGTCTCTTTACTCATTTCTCAATAAAGCCACCAAAGCCATCTTCTAAAAACCAAAGTCATGCCCTAGCCCGTTTGGCTCAGCGGTTAGAGCGTCGGCCTGCGGTACAGAGAGTCCCGGGTTCGGTTCCCGCTAAGGGCACGGACCTCGGTTGCAGTTTGTCCCCGGCCCTGGTTGGTCGTGCGGGTGGCAGTCACTCGATGTGTCCCTTTCACGTTGATGTTTCTCTCTTTCTCTCTCTACCTCTCTCTCCCTCCCACTCTATCTGAACAAAATAAATAAATAAATAAATAAAAATAAATAAATAAAAACCAAAGTCACACACACACAAAATAAAATAAAATTTAAATTAAAAAAAGGATAAAAACCAAAGTCACATCACATTACTCTTCTCACAAACCACCAACTGCTTCCATTTCTTCTCAAAGGAAGCTGAAAGACTTTATCAGGACCTGCAAAGTCCTCCACAATTTGCCCAGTCTTCTTTCCATTCCTTCTCTGACCTTCTTTCCTAGTACTCCCTCCTGACCTTGCTCAGGTCCAGCCACCCTGACCTGCTTGCTATTTTTTTTTTTAATTTTTTTTTCTTTATTGGCTATAGAGAGAGAGGAAGGGAGAGGGAGAGAGAGAGAGAAACATCGATGAGAGAGAACATCGACTGGCCGCCTCCTGCATGCCCCCCACTGGGGATCGGGCCCACAACCTGGGCATGTGCCCTGACCGGGAATCGAACCGGCGACCTCTTGGTGCATGGGTTGATGCTCAATCACTGAGCCACACCAGCCGGGCATTTGTGGTCCTTATTTACAGCAGCCATGGAAACTAATACACTGCCCTTAGCTCTTTCAGATCTCTACTCAAAAATGTCCCATTTTCAGTAAACTGTCGGGTAGATCCTATTTTAAATTTTCATTGCCTAACATTCCTTACGTGATTCTCTGCTTTGTTTTTCCCATAGCGTTCGCACTATCTATTGCGTATCTATGCCTATATTGATACAGATGTAGATGTAAATATATGTATCTATATTTATTTTGTCTCCCTCAGCTACACTATTAGTTTTATCAAACCACAAAATTTTTTATTTTGTTTTGTCCTTAACTGATGAATCCTCACTGCATAAAACAGTTTACAACACACAGTAAATGTTGAATAGACATTTATTGACTAAATACGAATGAATGTTTTATGGAGTTTAGTCAATGATTAAGTTAAATATGTGTCCTTATTTAACAATATAAATATATATCCTTATTTAACAATTCACTCCAAAATAGACTGTATAATAATTGAAACAAAGCCCTGTTCTGCATGACATATATAATTTATATGCTTATATAATGATTTTGTTAATGTCCATAAACACGTGCTATCCCTTTCCTTCAGAAAAAAATTGTACTGTGTATCAATTCCTGTATATTTACATTTCTAACATGAGCAGAAATGAAGCAGAATAGTTTATCAGTATGTGTGTCAAAATTGTAGACCTGTGACTATTTGTTCTGTGGTTTACATTTATTTTTGTGCTTTGTACATCAAAACATATCTATTCCACCCACACCGTCCTTTGTTCTCTTCTTTGGTCATGAAATATTTGTGCACTGATAGACAATGAAAATTGCCATATTTCTGTTGGTTTTCCATTTCACCGCTGGAAGCTTTTGAACGTATGTAGACTACTTTGCAATTCAAAGGGTAAGAAAGAACTTGGGAGTTGATTTCCAGCTTCTGAGTAACCTCGGTTCAGCCCGATGTTTACTTACTGTGATCACGGGGCCATTGTTCCTCAGTCCTAGGAGACAATAATCCGTAATCAGGTACATCTGTTTCAAGAACTAAAATTACCTCTGTTTTACGAGACTCACTTCCTTTGAACCATCCTTTCAACTGGATTCTGCCCCTGCAAAGCTCTTTTGTGTTGGTTCACAAACAGATAATTTTAAATTTCCTTGCCCTCAGCATAACTCGCCAAAGAACAAGTCAGAGTGGGTTCAAATAAAGGATGACCTCATTTAGCTTCATGTAAACTAATGATATTCAATTTTAATAAAAAAGATTTAGTTTCACCTAAATCTATGAAGTGTACTTAATAGTGAGCTTTCCTCCATTTCTTTATCTATCTTTAAAATTCAAATTGAGTGATTTTCTGAGATTTATAACTATGCTATGCTCAATTTCATCTTAAGTGCTATCAATGTTATTTGTAATGTAATACTAATTATATTACTTTTACATTTGAATAGCATCAACTGGGCTTGGGCCAGATTTGGTAACACAGCGATCAAACACTGAACACTCATTTACTGCAAGTATCATGAGTCACATTTATATGGGGTGAAATGCGTGCTTCTTCAACTGCTATTAGAAATCTGCACAGTGATTCCCCTTCCCCCGGGCGAATCTGACTGAAATGGAGCTTCTGTGGTGTTGGGTACAGGAGAGGTTCATTCACCCCGATTTACTGACACATCAACTATTGACTTCTTGAAAGGATGCTATGGTTCCTTAAGATCATCTAGATGTTGCCTATTCAGCATTGCATAGGTAAGGACGGAGAGCCGTGGAGTGTTTATATGGAAACTTCTGTCATTTTCAAATTGTGGGCAGTACTCAATCCATCTATAGGACTGCACCTTCAGTTGGAGGGAACGTTATTTCCAGTTGCCTGACAATGGACAGAGTCATTTTATTATTATCAAGATTTTCTAGTTTATACAATAACATATACTAATTTGGAAGGTGCAGTATGTTATTTTCACACTCCAGCTATTGACTTAACACCTGAAATTAACTGGGACTTGTGCCTAGAGTTAACCTATTCCTATAGATGTCGTGGGATTTTAGGGAGGAAAGGACATTAGGAAGTAACTATATAGTGACCCAACCTTTTTTTTTTAAAATAATTATTTAAAAAAATTTTTTTTCCTTTATTGATTTTAGAGAGAGAGGAAGGGAGAGGGAGAGAGAGATAGAAACATCGATGAGAGAGAACATTGATTGCCCGCCTCCTGCATGCCCCTCATTGGGGATCGAACCCACAACCTGGGCATGTGCCCTGACCGGGAATCGAACCGGCGACCTCTTGGTGCATGGGTCGACGCTCAACCACTGAGCCACACCCACCAGACCAGTGACCCAACTTTTTCATTTGACAGATGAGAAAACTGATGTCACGTGAATTTTGATTACCCCAATTTACATGAGCTGGAACTGGAACTGGAATGTGGACCTCTCAATTCACAATCTATGGCACTTTCTGCTCCGTTAGACTCTTATTATGAACTATGCCCTGCAAATTTTAGTAGAAATAAAGAATTCAGTGTAGGATTTTTTTCATCACTAAGACAGGTGTTGATGACGTACATAGTCAAAGAGAAAATAAAATGTTTGAAATTAGCCGAATTTATGATAAAGGAACCAAGCAAAATCATCCAACATTAGTAAGCTACTTAGTGAACAGAGAGAAAGGAATTCAGCTTGGTAGTGTTGATGGCCTTCATAAAGATGAGGTCAATCAGTAAAATAATGACAATGGTCATTTTATGTGGCTCACACACTAGCACTGAAGTTCAGTCTGAAAGAGAAACAGCAAGACGTGAACAATAGCAGTGACATTGAAATAAATAGTCCCTATTTATGTTAGCCTGCCATTAGAGTTCTAATTAATTAGTAATTTTTATTGATTTCCCTTTTTCAAAGGAACTGTTATTCTTGTAATCTTTATCTCCTTTCACATCCGATAGAATCTGGGCTGATTACTTTTTAGAAAAAAAAAAAAAAGGGTTGTTGATGAAGAATCTATTCCATTAAAAATAATGCAAAAACAAACAAAAAAACCCTCTTTACTATATCTGAAGGCTACAAATAAAAGATATACTGTCAAGTTTTATTGCCACGACACTTTATGAAAACATGCCATTGTGCGTGGTTTTCTCATTTATTGACTGTGATTTAAATTTCTGAGAATCCTTGGCTTTTTTCGAAAATATCGTATGATCTAATATAGATATTCCATATTTTTTTATCTGGCTCTAGTTCGGTCAAGACTAAGTGTGAGCAGCCTACGCATCCACTTAGGATACAGGGAGAGGATATAGATTCAGATTGCAATGTTTTTTGAACATTTGCAAGTGATCACTGCCATCAGAGACACGTGCTACCTGATCTTGAGACTGTGCAAAGATACACCGTTTCACAAATCTCCATATTATTATTGGGAATTCAGAAAAACACTGTAAATGTGGCCTTTAATTCACCCAAGTGCTGTTATTTCTATCACTCCATATTTCAGCTGGCCAAGCAATTCATATACAGAAGGAAAGAATAATTCCTGTTGTTTCTTTTGATTAGACCACCAGGATTTTGATCCTGGTAAATGCTTCAACTTTTATTCCCTAGAGGGAACCCTAGGAGATAATTTGGAGAGCAAAGCAGAAGTTGTAACATTTTTTTTTTTCTGCTTCTTTGATGCACTAAGAATTAATTTACTTTATTCACAGACTGGCCTTTCTTTGCCAGCAAAGAAACTACAATTTATATTGCTTTATAAAAAGGATCCATTAACAACATTAAAAAGTTTCATGTCTCTAAAACTGTGGTATGTAATTACCTAATACTGAATTATTTAAAGAAGAAAAAAATACCAAATTTAGCTCTAATATAACTGGCTATATGCCATATAGATTCCATTAAGTTAACTATGTATCCTAACCGTACAATTATTAAGTGATTCACTCTTCAAAATATTTCCCCTATAGTTACAACGTAATTTAGAATAGAATCACCTTATAAGAATAAAATTAAAAATCCATATACTCACCTTCAATACAGTAAACATAAATGAAGCAATAATATAATAGCATGAGTGAACATAGAAAACAGGTTTGATTGGAATGAGTGCCTTTCATAAATGAGGTAATGACATTTGTTTATTGTATTGCCATTTTGGTACTGTTTCCACAATCACTGAGTAAGAAAATTAAATAGCTTGAACTACTTGTGTTTCAACCCTAATAGAGTAAATATAGCCCAAACTATTAGAAATGTGGCAGAGGGTGTATATATATATATATATATATATATATATATATATATATATATATATGTTTTTTTTTCTTTTTTTAGTTTTATTTTTCTTTATTGATTTTTTAGAGAGAGAGGAAGGGAGAGGGAGAGAGAGAGAAACATCAATGAGAAAGAACATTGATTGGCCGCCTCCTGCATGCCCCCTTCTGGGGATCGGGTCCACAACCTGGGCATGTGCCTTGACCGGGAATCGAACTGGCGACCTCTTGGTGCATGGGTCAGTGCTCAACCACTGAGCCACACCGGCCGGGCAGCACAGGGTATTTTCGTAGGGAATTTCTGTGATCTTTGGAGTAGGGTCTTGGGTCATGTCATTCCCCTAGTTATCTACTTAAAGTGAATGTCATGCATATTACAATTACTATTCTCCAAAGGTAGTTTACATAAGGATGCCCACTCTGGATGATTGAGGACTCGTAATAGAGATTGCTGTTGTGAAAGGCAGCAGGACATGCTTGTCGTTACGGGGAACGTGGCTCCTACGAAATAGTGAAAATGAACTCAGTGCCATTATATGGAGGGGTTTATTTTGTGTGTGTGTATTTTCAGTTTTCTGCCTGTGTTTAATACTTCAGAGAATTGAAGATGTTGAAAGATAATTTTCAGGGATGTATTTTATTTTTATTTTTATCTTTTAACCTGCAGATAGATTTGATCACAGGCAGTGACTGTAAGAATAAAGCAAGATGTCTGGAGGGAGGAGGGAGGGAGTTATTTGGGGCAGGTAGAGAGAGTTTAGAACGAACAAGAATTGGTAATGTCTTGTATATGGGGTTAAGGTCAAGGGACCGCAAAGGATGTAAAATAGAAAGTACAAGGGCAATATGGATTCTGTTTTTATGTTGATTTTGAAATGTCTATGAGCAGTCACTTGGAGATCTTTGGTATGTAGTTGGAAAAACAAAACATAGGTCTAAATCTCAGAAGAGACATCTGACTAGGCTGAAGGCAAATATTTGGAAACCATTGGTTAGCGGTTATAATTGAAGTTGTGCAGTAAAGATTCTAAATAATCTTAGTGTATATATATATACACATATATATATATATGTGTGTGTGTGTGTGTGTGTGTGTATATATATATATATATATATATATATATATATATATTCATCTACCCCAAAAATAATTTTGAGTGCCACACACAAAATGGTGAGAAAAAAATTACATTCATATAGAAAACACAGAGATATTGAAAGTGTGTATTCATGGAAAGTAGAATCTGTCTCTTGGGCCATTCCTAGATCCTTTTAGGTCTTAGATTTACATTTTTCAGGCTTTTCTGAAAAAAGGAAAAATCAAAAACCACAGTTGCTATAATACTTCTGGTAAGTTACGTATATATTTCTGTTACATACCTCAGGTTGTTTGTTTCACTGAACTTTGTTCTAACACAGACATGTGATTATTTGGATATTTCCTTGTCTCGCCATAATCACCCATGGTTTACTGGGGCTTACATAAACTCAATATTCCTCTTAGCTCTAGTTACCAAAGATGCAATCTGGAGACCCACAGACATGAGAAAATCTTCTATTCTGCTCCCAAATAGAGATCAAGTGTGATCTTGGGTAAATAGAATGACATTCTCCCACCCTCAACAGTTCCTTTTATTTTCTTTTCGCATCTAGAAACTGAGATCTATATGTTCTTATGTTCATTTATTAGAAGTTCCACTCATAAGGGACCTGCTATTAGTCATATAGAAAGTTTTTTCTTCAGTCTGTAGAGTCCTAATAAAGAAAGAACATTTATGGTTTCATCAATTCTCACTAACCTGCAGTCCTTCAGCCTTATAATCTGATTCTTGTGTACAGCTGTCATTGGAAGGCAGTTGCTAAAGTGTACCTTTTACCAGGAAATTGATTGTCATACATTGTTCAGTGGTGGTGCCTCATGCCTGGGGCAGGAAGGGCTATTTTTCATCTTATCTCATTTGTGTTGTTTGATACTAACTTTCCTTTGTTAGAAAATAATATATATTCACTTGATTAGTTTGGAAACAAAGAAGGGCAACATACATTTTGTATGTGTGAGTTATCTCCACCTTTTGGGTTGTTCATAAGGGATTGGTTATTTGTAATCACCACTAATAAAGTCAGATTCGGTATCTCATTATTTAAAGTTATTGATCACCAGGAAAGAAAAAACGCTGTGAGAACGAATTGTAATTAAAAGTCTATAGGGTACTACATTAGCTTAAAACATCTAAATGGATTTCTCACAATAATTAAGGATAAATGTATCCCTTGGTACATAGACACAATGAACAGCTTGGATTGTTGTATTCAATTTCTTACACAGTAAAATAAAGGCGAACTAATTGAAGTTAAACTTTAGTTTAAAGCAAAGTTCATGTCTCTGTGATACAATTCAGTGGATCAAAAACCAGTGTTTCCAGCTGACAACATCTGACTCCTTTCACAGCACAGTGGATTTGATTGGCTCTGTATATCTTTAATATACAGATCTCTGTAATATACAGAGCCAGCAGATAAAATATGTATAATTCGATGGCTGCACTCTAAGAAAACTCTCCATCATTGCATTTGGGGCTATATGCATGGAAACTAGATCTTAGTGGAACAAGTAAACAATTAGGATATGTTCTCATAGACACAATCATTTAAAGCTTCTTTGAATTTAATTTAATTTTTTTCAATTTTTATTCATTTATTTTTGTTACAGATGTTTCTCCTTTTTCCCCCTAGACACCCTCCTCCCCATCCCGCCTCCCCCCCCAGCATTGTTGTCTATGTCCATTGATTACGCATACATGCATATAAGTTCTTTGGTTTATCTCATCCATCCCCCCCCCACCCCCCTCCTCTGAGGTCTGTCAGTCTGAACTGTACTCCTTTCTATGTCTCTGGGTCTATTTTGTTCATCAGCTTTTTCTGTTCATTATATTCCACAAATAAGTGAGATCATGTGGTATTTGTCTTCCTCTGATTGGCTTATTGCGCTTAGCATAATACTTTCCAGGTCCCTCCATGTCGTAAGAGATCTCTCTTTCTTACAGCTGCATAGTATTCCGTTGTGTAAATGTACCACAGCTTTTTTATCCACTCATCTATTGATGGACACTTGGGCTGTTTCCAGATCTTAGCAGTTGTAAATAGTGCTACTATGAACATAGGGGTACATATATTCTTTCTGATTGGTGTTTTAGGCTTCTTAGGGTATACTCCTAGAAGTGAGATCACTGGGTCAAATGGCAGATCAATTTTTAAGTTTTTGAGGAAACATCATAGTGTTTTCCATAGGGGCTGCACCAGTCTGCATTCCCACCAGCAGTGTACTAGAGTCCCCTTTTCTCCACACCCTCGCCAACACTTGTTGTTTGATGATTTGTTGATGGCAGCCATTCTGACAGGTATGAGGTGATACCTCATAGTTGTTTTAATTTGCATCTCTCTGATGATTAGTGACGTTAAGCATTGTTTCATATGTCTCTTGGCCATTTGTATGTCCTTTTTGGAGAGGTGTCTATTTAGATCCTCTGCCCATTTTTTAATGCTTCTTTTAATTTTATAATTTTTTCTTAAAACACAATATTGCTCCATTAAAAAAAAAAAAAAAGTCATTCTTGTCCTCCTCAGTTCCTGGCACCCAGCACATACTTAGTACGTCTTTTTAAATGAGTTGTCTGTAAGAGCAAACACATCTTCATGTCTAAGCATTAAAAAAATATATATATCCCTCCATCAAGTTTTATTGCTAACATTCTTAGTTTCTCACTCCTTAGGTAATATTTCTTACAAATTTGAATTTGAAACATCTAAAGTCTAAGTTTCATAAAGTTTAAAATGATTCTTCATTTTAAAACTATATTGATTCTAATTGTTTCCTTTTTTGAAGTGCTTGTATAATATTTTTATCATTTTGTGAAAGTAAAATAAAGCTTTATCTCTTGCTTTTTCTTTTTTTTTTAATTTTTTCTTTATTGATTTTAGAGAGAGAGAGAGATAGAAACATCGATGAGAGAGAACATCGATTGGCCGCCTCCTGCATGCCCCCCACTGGGGATCGGGCCCACAGCCTGGGCATGTGCCCTGACCGGGAATCGAACCGGCGACCTCTTGGTGTATGTGTCGGCGCTCAACCGCTGAGCCACACCAGCTGGGCTCTCTTGCTTTTTCAATGTTACTTTCCCCTTACATTGAAAACTTATTTTCGGGTGATAGCATCATTTCTATTTCTCCATTTGAAAAACTGGAATATTTTAATATTGATAATATTTTGACTTTGTGGAATATATTGCACAAAAAATAAATGAATAAAATAGGTGTGTTTTTTTTTAATAGGAATTGAGGTTATCTAAATTGATGTCCATGAATCAGGTAAGCAATTGTCAAATGGAGAAGATTATTTAAAAATATAGCTGAGAGCAAAATTGGACATCATTCAACTCAAAATCTTCCTTTTGTATTTCTGGTCTAAACTGCAGCTTACATTTCTCCCTTTTATCTTGCAAATTTTCTTTTTTAATAGCAGCAAAACTGCTTTTGTCTAGCTTTTTAAAAATTGTCCTCTACTAAATCAACCATATTTTTAAAGAAGTTGCATCCTTAATCAACCAACAAAATCTGTTTACTGTCTAGATGCTCCAGGCAACATTCTGGTCACTCTAGGTCTCCATTAGGTCACTAAAGTGTCATTCATATTAAAACTAATGAGCTGCATCGTGTGAAAGTGAGCATTTTGCTTTTCTGTCCCCAGATCTCGGAGAAATGCTGGAAAATAGATCTTTAAATATGACCTGACTTAGACCACTACCAACCTATGCTTTCTAATTATCAGAGCTTCTAGTGCCTGTGGGCAGTATTTTTATTATCCTCTTGTTATTTCTTATCACATTATCCTCAGAAGCTGACTCCCAATTTTTTCAGTCTCTTCAAGCCCTAATCCCACCCCATGCTACTTAAAAGCCAGATATTATCTCACCTACTGTTTTTAAAGGAAATTGAGATAATTTAACCTGTGTTTTCTTACTTTCCCTCTTGTACACTTCAGAATATTATTAAATCTTTCCTTTCACTGTTTTTTCTCTGCTTCTAATTCCCCGATTTTGCATCTTTCAGTCATTTTTCTCTTTGGCTTCCTGTATCTTTATGCATGATCAGTTCTGCATTATTTTTTTAAAATTTTTTGTTCCTTTTTATTGATTTTAGAGAGAGAGGAAAGGAGAGGGAGAGAGAGATAGAAACATCGATGAGAGAGAACATCGATTGGCCGCCTCCTGCATGCCCCCCACTGGGGATCGGGCCCACAACCCGGGCATGTGCCCTGACTGGGATTCGAACCAGCGACCTCTTGGTGCATGGGTCGATGCTCAACCACTGAGCCACACCAGCCGGACAGTTCTGCATTATTTTTAAAAAACAAATAAAAAATTCAAAACATCTTAATATCTACTTTGCTCTCAGACATATGGCCAAATCCTTCACTTTTTTGCCTTCAAGTTATTTAAGGGATCATTTGATAACTGCTCCTAAAAGACATCAACCTTTTAACTTCTTGAAACCTGGAATTGTTTTTCACAGTTTTATTATATTCTTGAAGGAAATGATGTTTACCAATCTCAACTGTTAATGGTGAAAAAAGGAAGAGACATCTGTTGCCGGGGTCCAGCCTCGGCAGGTCCAGGGGTTCCCAAAGGTGTGGACAGAGTCGGCGAGAGAGAGAGACAGGGAGACAGAAAATGCTTGATCTTTCTTCTGCTTAGTCTTAAGGCTTCGGCTTCTGCTTCTGCCTAACAGAATCTTTTATTATTTATATAGATCCACAGGTTACATTGTTTCCCCCAAACCTTTTAGGCAAATAAGTACAGACATTCTTTTGGTTGTTTACCCAACTCGTATGTATATTACATGTTAATTACTAACTATTTTCACCCTTCACCCAGACATCCTCTTAAACTCCTGACCTTTCATCCTATCTAAGATCCTTTTAAGCTTCCACATTTCTATCCTAAATCTTCATTATTTTCTTGCTTTTCTTCCTGCAATCTTTTCTACCATCTACATCATTAGTCATCTATATGTTACTTCTATAATAATTTCTAACAGACAGCTAACAGATAGAGAAAGCAAAGATTAGTCTCCTTCAATTGCCATCCTGCATTTTTATTTTATTTTTATTTTACTTTATATCTTCAGTCACTGTTCTTCGTGATTCCTGCCACACAGTGAATCCACTTCTCCAGGGACAATGTCAAACCATGGAGCTCACCCGGGACTGTGTCAAACCGTGGTGGTCCTCGTATCTCCAGGGACTATGTCAAACCATGGAGCTCACCCGGGATTATGTCAAACCGTGATGGTTGCTGTTCAGTGACATCGCTCCCAACAATCTGTAATACTTTCAACAATAAAGATAAATTTAAAAACATGTAAAAAAGAAAGAAAAAAGTACACCCGGCCAATGTGGCTCAGTGGGCATGTGCCCTGACCGGGAATCGAACCAGTGACCTCTTGGTGCATGGGTCGACGCTCAACCACTGAGCCACACTGGCCAGACACCATTAGTTTTTAGTTAACATTAAGCTCTATGCAAACTATTATTCAGCTTAAGCTATCATTTATTTTGCAATATCTTTCTGTAAAATGAAATTATATGATATTAGAACTGCCCCTGAGTTGACAGATTCAGGGGATAAAGAGGCCCAGTGTGGGACTGTTAAATTGGTGAATTCAATACCTGATGATAATGCACACATCCATCACAGAAATCAAGAATACCATCAGGAGGACAAACGTACTCTCCTGGGATGATAGAATATCATCAGAAAAATCAGTATTAGTTAGAATTAAATACAGGCAATATATTGTTTAATTAGTGGTCACACAGAGGATGCAATAAAAATGTAGTGTTTCTGGACTGTTTTCATTTCCACTGTGAAGGCAGTAGATTTCATTTATCTCAAACTCTCACTGTTGACTGTGTGCAGGGCGGCGTGTGCTGAGATTCATACCTTATGAACTGTTCTTGCCATCCAGAAGTTTACAATTTAGTCGGAGGAGAGAAACATATAAATATGCAATCAAGTACTATAGATGTGATGATGAAATATTAGTTTTAAATATTAAAAATGGGTATTCTTTCCATTTTACAATGTATGTCCTGTAACTCATATAAATAATCTCCTAATACTTTGTTTTGCATTTAGGAGTAATTTCCAGTATGCTTCCAATTTATTGCGTATTGTAACTATTGCAACTCTATTTTTTATAATGCCATATACATGCATTTATTGGTAGTATAATGGAACTAACTAATTATAACACTTAACTTTGATAGGGGAGTGTATACCATATAATTGACGTGGAGAGACAGAATGACAAAAAAAAGTCAGGAAGATCCCAATCTTTATTAGGTATAGACCTGAGAACAGAGCCTAACGTTTCGTATGGAACTGTTATGGAAAACAGCACATAAATGCAGTGAGACTCAGGAGATTTATATTCCATTTATGTTATAGTTGAAAAATAACTCCAATTTATATTTAAAATATTCTGTGCATATTTTCACATTCAATTTTCATACTTCTCTATGTACATAATCCATTATTGTCCTGATTCCCTCTTTCTAGACATCACAGATTTTTAAAATTCTGGGAAATCATATTGATTTCTCATTTTTAGACTATATCACATGATATTGAGAGACCAGTGGTAATTTATATTTATGTGTGTATATATGTGTGTGTGTGTGTGTGTGTGTGTGTGTGTGTGTGTGTATTCCTCATCTGAGGATATGTTTATTGATTTTAGAGAGAGTGGAAGGGGGAGAGAGAGAGACATCGATGTGAGAGAGAAACATCTATCAGTTGCCTTCTATTCGCACCTGACCAGGGATGGAACCTGCAACCTGGGTATGTGCCCTGACAGAGAATCAAATCTGCAAACTTTTGGTGTGCAGGACGGTCGTCCAACCAACTGGGCCACCTGGCCTGGGCTGTTATCCACATTTAAAGTGTGTATAAGAATAAAATATTCTCCAAAAGGGCTATCAAATTGAATCATCAGTACTTATCTTGAAATTACTGATGTGATGCATTCTAGTAATTTTTGTTAATGTTGATATGAATGCATGCGTGAGCAAAGTTAGATGTGATTTCTACATAAAACAGCATCACAAAATATGTAAACAGAAAAGATTAATAAATAAAAGCTAAATATTTGGGATTATTAAATATCAAATTAAACATGTACATTTTTTAGAATTTACTTTCTTATTTTAATTTTTAATTGAATTTATTGAAATGACATAGGTTTATAAAATTACATAAGTTTCAAATGGACAATTCTATAATATATCATCTGCACACAGTATTATGTGTTCAACATCC
Organism: Tadarida brasiliensis; assembly: GCA_030848825.1. NCBI lineage: Eukaryota > Metazoa > Chordata > Mammalia > Chiroptera > Molossidae > Tadarida > Tadarida brasiliensis. The sequence continues at coordinate 17,514,865 of CM061280.1, forward strand.
TAAGTCAAGTCTCCTTCCATCACCATTTACCCCCCCTGTACCCTCTTCCATCTCCCCTCATCCACCCTTTCCCTCTGGTAATCACCATACTGTTGTCTATGTCTATACTTCACTTTCTTTTGAATCATCCCATTAGTTTACATTTTTAAGAATTAGCTTAAATTTATATTTATTTGAAATTATTATTACTTTAAACAATATAGCAAGTAGTATCTAGCTAGAGAATATTCACAATTTGAAGTTTATGATTACCAGTACCTGTCTGTGACTTTTAATATGTCAATTTGGTCTGGCCGGTGTGGTTCAGTGGTTGAATGTCAACCCATGCACCAGGAGGTCACCGGTTCGATTCCCGGTCAGGGCACATGCCCAGGTTGTGGGCCCGATCCCCAGTGGGGGGCATGCAGGAGGCGGCCAATCGATGTTCTCTCTCATCGATGTTTCTGTCTCTCCCTCCCTCTCCCTTCCTCTCTCTCTAAAATCAATAAAGAAAAAAAATTTTTTTAAAGTCAATTTGTTTAAGGTAATTTTAAAATTACCTTTAATAACCCCAGAAGGAAAAATAAGAGATATTTATGTACTTGAATTTTTGAAAAATGTTTGCGTGTGTGTGTTTGTGCCCACACATGTCTCCTTTGTAACTTCAAGATTGTCTCTGCTTTGCCGTCCCCCTGCCTATCAGGTCTGAGGTTATATCTTAAAGTTTAAACATAACAATTCATTATTTGTTAGCATTTAGACCAGAGTAGTCTTTTCTATAAAATGAACGACAAATAAACATTTCAAACTTGTTTAAAAAAATGAATTGTGAAATGAGCAATTTTCTTTCATTTGAATTTATCCCACTTCTTATGACTAACTCCTAACCTTAGAGTTAACCATTTTACCACCAGGTTACTTATTTTCTCAAGTGGTGTAATAATTTTGCTTTATTACCACAACAACTTTTGAATAGGTTCATGGGTAAGCCATTCTAAAGGAACATGCAAACTAACCTATTTTAATTTAAACACACTGAACAGATTTAAAGATTTGCAGCTCCATGATGCTATTGAACAAAAAAATTCCAGCAGCACCAATATACCGCAAATTCATCTTTCAACAATAAAGCTAAATTAATTCTTCTATGCTATATTTAATTAGGAAGCTGTGAAAGATTTTAAGTGCTTGGTTGCCCATAGTTGCTAAGTGAAAGTGGTCTTTTTAAAAAAAAAATGTTTTTATTGATTTTTTAGAGAGAGAGAGAGGAAAGGAGATAGCAATAGAAACATCCATGTGAGACAGAAACATCGATTGGCTGCCTCCTGCACGCCCCCTACTGGGGATCAAGCCTGCAACCCAGGCATGTGCCCTGACTGGGAATCGAACCAGGACCTCTCAGTCCACAGAGCCACGCTCAATCCACTGAGCCACACTGGCTGGGTTAAAGTGGTCTTGATTAGCAAAATATTTTCCAGGGACTGATGTCAAAATGAAAACAAATCTTAGAATTCTACTACATCCTCCTGGCAGTAAAAGAAATAGCAGTTGGTTGCTCCTAAATTGTCTCAGTGTTAATTTTTTGGGCAAAAAAAAAAAATCTATTTACTTATTTATAGCAATAAGTTAATGTTGCAAAAGCTTTAACATTATATCTAAATTTAAACATTACCTAATGGCATTTCTTAAAGTGTCACCAGTTCTTACTCATTATATTCATGCCTATTATGTCATTTACTTATTAGTTACTTACATTTTTCTTAAAAATTTGAAAAAAAATGTTCAAAATCATTCTTTTTAGAAACAGATCTTTGCACAGTATTGATGAAAATCAATAATATTAAAAACATTTCAGACATCTGAGAAAATATTCTATATAATTTCTAAGTGCAATTATAATTATTCTATGCAATGTTCACTTACTGAAGAATTGTCAAGGTTTTAAGTGGAAAGCAGTAGAAGGCATTGTTTTGAAATATAGGAACCTCAAAGCTCTAGAGATAACACTCATTTAGAATTGTAGAATCTACCCTGGCTGGTTTGGCTCAGAGATTAGAGTGTCGGCCTGCTGACCAAAGAGTCACAGGTTTGATTCCAGTCAAGGGCATGTACCTTGGTTGTGGTTCTGGCCCTGGTCCCGGTTGGGGTTGTGTGGGAGGCAACCAGTCGATGTATCCCTCTCACATCGATGTTTCTCTCTCTCCCTCCCACTCTGTCTGAAAATAAATGGAAAAATATCCTTGGGTGAGGATTTAAAAAATAAAAAATACATAAAATAAAATTGTAGAATATGACCAACTGTACTTTTTAGTATCTAACCTTTTCAATTTGTATACTTTAATCCAAAGTAGAATAAACTTCAGAAATAAGAACTCTTGGGAGTTTCAGTTAGACAATCTGGTTTAGAACTAGATCGAAGGACAGCCAGTTTCAGTAAAAATGGTCTGTTTCCAGTCTGGCCAGTGTGGCTCAGTGGTTGAGCGTCGACCCATGCACCAAGAGGTCGCCGGTTCGATTCCCAGTCAGGGCACATGCCCAGGTTGTGGGCCCGATCCCCAGTGGGGGGCATGCAGGAGGCGGCCAATTGATGTTCTCTGTAAAATCAATAAAGGAAAAAATAATTTTTAAAAAAGGGTCTAAAGCAAACAGGTTACCCATGTTTGGTTCAATACGCTGAAGAAATTATTAGCATGCTAGTTAATGTTCCCACTCTTCAATTTTATTAAGAAAATATTCTAGTCATTGTTATTTTTAAACTGGTATCTGTTCACTATCACATACTTTCCCCCATTTGATTGCTTTATTTATCTATTTATTCTTAAATGGAATTCATTGGCGGTGACATTGGTTAATAAAATTATATAGGTTTTAAGTGTACAATTCTATGATACAGCATCTGTATATTTCATTGTGTGCCCACCACCCTCCTCTGTCACCACATATTTGACTCTTTCCCCTCCTCATCTTTCCTCCACCTCCTCTTTCCTCTTATAACCACCATGCTGTTGCCTGCCATCACATATTTTTTGTTGTGAAGTCTGTTAACATTAAACAAGAGAATATTTTGTTCCAAGTATTTATGCAATTAATGACAATGCCAAGTTTTTTATCTTTCACTGTACACTGCATAATGATTCCAACCTATACAATTCAAGTCAGAAACCATCTGTTGCTTGAATGACATTTGGTTTGTTTAAAATGCATCAATTAAACAGACATGTGTAACTATGACAATGAAAAAAATATTTTGCAAATATAAAGAAGTGACATCTGAGACAAAGCACTGTTCGAAACAAAACTTGTGGCTTCTCTCGTGGAAACAAATTTTCAAATAATTTACCAACTAGAAAATGTTAAGGATTGACTAATATTATAAAACATGATTTTTTGTGTCATATGTGATCTAGAAATCCATCATCTCTCCAGTTCATACATCAGCAGTAATAAAGAAGTAAACACTTCAGATCTGACTTTATTAATTATGTAAATAAATTATATGGGCAAAGAGGAAAAGGGTTAGAAAGATGGTAAAAGATCTGAAAACCTTGCCAAAGTAAGATGGGAATTTTCACAGGGAATTGGAATCTTAGTACGTGAGGCTTAATCATCTTCAGAAACTGAAAGTCTTGTCATGTAGAAGAAGAATCACAGTTATACATAGCTACAGAAGGCAGATCTAGGGATAATTGGTGGAAATTTCTCTTTCTGTCAATGTTTTCATTTATAGCAGCTACTAACTCTTCTAACACGCTCTGAGTTGAAGAAATAGATAACCAAAGTTGTTAAAGCACGGTAAGGTAGATATGATTCTGAGCATAAACTTAACTTAATGATAAATATTTTAGCAGTTTGCATGCCTTTTACATCTCCCTTACTTCCTGATATGACTGATTTTTTTAAATAGTTTGAGGCTGCCAGACAAATGGTTCTGGGTAATGAAGGTCCTATGGTAACTCATAAATTTTCATGTGCGTCCCTAAACCTAGATATGGTTAACACCAACAATAATGTAGATGTTTCTTCTTTTTCTTTGTTTAAATTAGTACTTTGATTTTTATCTTCAAGACCATTATGATGGTCTGCTTTTAGTTTACTATCTGGTTTTAATATTACTTAATGCCATTTTTGGACACATGCCAAGATCAAAGCATGTTCAGTTTCAGATTTGTGCGATTTTAATTGTTAGTTATGCAACTGTACTTTCTCGAACATTTGTAATGATGCTATTTCATTTAAAAGTTCACAGAACTCTGGCAATTGCCAATTTCCAATTTACAATCAACAACCTTCTGGAAAGAAGACGCTTTATCCTACGTGTCTACAAATAGATTACTTCCATTTTGATTGATCTGAAATGAGTCATGACTCAAGGAAAGATGTCCTCAATGTTTCTTTCGCACATGGCTGTTTCTCTCTCTCCCTTCCTCTCTCTAAAACAAACAAACAAACAAAAAGCCTGACTCATTTATCAAAAATTGATTAAATAAAATAAATTTTTAAAAAAATCACCAAGTGCCATGAAAGATTTAAGAGTAAAATAGTCAGAGCTAAGGGAACATCTGATTCTGGGATAACTGAGCATCATGAAGAACTTTCTGCCCATGCTAGTAATATGTGATGATATTTTTAAAAAGCCTTAAAGCATAAAAACGTCTGGAACAGAATGCAAAAGAGAATATGAGAAATGAGACAGACCATTCAAATTTTATGAAATGTAACAGTAAAAAAAAAAAATTAGGTGAACTGATCTATCTTGCAAGATGACTTGAATTGGAAAAAGAAGAAGCTTAACAAAACATAGGGTCAAATAGCATGGACCTAGTATATAATATGCCATCTGAGAGATTTTACACTGGAAATTATGAGCTACAAGTGAGATTTATGTGCAGGTCATATAATGCATATAAAAATCTCAAGTTGACATCCTAAGATTTTTTTCCACATTTTAATTTATGCTATATTGAATATTATCAATTCTTTTGATAAGAGATAGTACCCATGGGAAAATGCAGACAACTCCCGACATCCAGAAAGAGGTTGTTGATTATGATAATATATGGGAACTCCGAAACTTAAAATATGCTTACTAGTTGGATATCGAGAATGTTTTACATATGAATAAAAAACAACCCTGCACAGACATGGCAATCCTCAAAAAGTAGTAACCCCACCTATGATTACTGTTTCTAATCAGAGTTACTGGCAATGGCAGAGAATCTAAGGTAGGCTGGGTCAGGGTGTTATTAGAATTGGAGTCAGGGGGAACGCAAGGTTGTATGATTAGTTTGAACACTTTGACAGGTCATTTTAATGAGCCCTCTGGTACATGATGCTCAAGCATTGCATAATGAGATTCACAAGCTGGCCTGTCTGCATGCAACCTCTCTGCTGCCAGCTTAACCTTTCTAAGGTGCCATTTACATCATGTTATGGAAATGTAATGATATTCATTTGATGTTTAGCATGGACTTCTGCCTTCTTGAGGTATTATAATGGACATAAGAATGTTGGGAATTTGATAGTTTGCTTGCAAATGATTCATCTAGGTGACAGCAGTATTATTTCTGCGCATTCGTATTTTCTGGAGTTTTGATTGATTTGAGCTAAAAAACAAGGCATGTAACATGTAGATGAAAGGGAGAGACACCCTATGAATTTTTCTCCTACTGGCAGAAAAATAACTAGCCATTCAGTAAGACATTTATTCCTGAATGATCCAGGATTTATTTCCATCCTATAAAGTCACCATTACAGTCAATAAATTGTTTAATTTGTATGCCATAGCTTCCTTGAAAAGCTGCAGACAGACAAATTATGACATGGTCATTAGCGTAATAGCTCTTTTATATTGCACAGTAATCACCTTCAACACTTGAGAAAATGAAATTATTTATCCTTCTCTTTGAGAGACTTAAGGAATGATTTTCATGAAATGGTTAATATTTCTAAATACATTGGTTAAGAAAAATACTTGTGTATTTTGAATGTCTTCATATGATGAACCCAAGCAGAAAGGAACCATCAGCGAGAAAGGATTTATCCACGAACAAGTAAAGGGCAAATGAGTTAAACCAGGTTTCTAAAATTTACTACAAAGGATTCATAAATTGTTAAGTTCATATAATTATTTTATGTTCAGTTCTATCTGGAAATGTCACAAATTGCAAAATGCAAACGTAAGTAGGAATTATTGGAGTCACCATAGGAAAAAAATAGTTCACTGTTCTTTTCTCATTATAAGATAAAATTTCAGAAGCCTTTTGAAACAATTCCTTAAAAATTAAATTCTAATAATTTGACTTAGGGGAATATTTTATGGATATTTATAAAGCAACGGATAGCCTGGTTATTCACAGATGTGCAAATATAGAGGCTTTTGCAAATTCATTAAATAAAGAAATAGAATACCTATATTTAAATAATGATATTGGAATGCCCTCTGTGGATTATAGAAATAGGTAGGACAGTGGTTTTAAACTTTGAAACTGTGAATGAGAAAGATATCAAATCCCAAATGTCATTGAACTTTATATGATTTTAAAATGATATAAAGCCATTAATGATCAAACAACATAACTTGATCTGCACTTGAGGCCTTCTGATATTTGTGAAAGGTAACATAAACCAGATTGTTTATCAATATGACAGTTTTGCTTTTGAAACCTCAAGGGTGTATATGTGATAATTTCAAATAGGAGAGTTGTATTTCAGAAACATGGTACTAGTGCTGGTAGTGGTTTTTTTTAAGAAGGGGCAAAAAACAGTTTTGTTGACTAAAAGGAGTCCTTACAAACCCTTTCATTCTCTGGATTTACCCCAAGGGGATTCAATTTATGAGAGTCAAGAGGGTTGAGGATGAGTACATGACCAGGCCAATTACAGATAAAGTCTAGGGCAATTTTTTTTTTTTGCAAGAGCTTTTAGTTAAGCTGGTAGTATAGGTGTCCTAGGATGGGATAAAATTTTTTTTAAACTAGCCCGGCCGGTGTGGCTCAGTGGTTGAGCATCAACCCATGCACCAAGAGGTCACTGGTTCGATTCCCGGTCAGGGCACATGCCCAGGTTGTGGGCCCGATCCCCAGTGGGGGGCATGCAGAAGGCGGCCAATCGATGTTCTCTCTCATCGATGTTTCTATCTCTCTCCCTCTCCCTTCCTCTCTCTCTAAAATCAATAAAGAAAAAAATATTTTTAAAGTTTTTTTTTTTAAAACTAAATTGCCTTGTTTTTTTGTGCATAGATAAGCAAGTGAACTCAAAACTCCATTCCCCTTACATCAGAGTATAACATATATAACAAGGATCTTCCAATGTTTTCACATCTCCATCTGAAAAGATTGATGACTCTCAAACCGGAATTTGTGAAAGTATCCTCCTTCTGTCATGGAAATTACTATTTTTATTCTCTAGACTTTTTATTGAATTTTTATTCAATGGGGTGACATTGGTTAATAAAATTATATAGGTGTGAAGTGTATAATTATATAATACAGCATCTTTATATTGTATTGTGTATTCACCACCCATAGTCAAGTTTCCTTCCATCCCCATTTCTCCCCCTTTATCCTCCTCTACCTCCCCCACCCCTCTTTCCCTCTGGTAATCACCATACTGTTGTCTGTGTCTATGAGGTTTTTTGTTTTTGTTTTTTGCTTAATTTCTTCACCTTTTTCACCTAGGCCCCCAAACCCCTCCCCTCTGACAATTGCCTGTCTGTTCTCTGTATCTATGAGTCCATTTCTATTTTGTTTATTTATTTTATTCATTAGGTTCTACATATAAGTGAAATCATATGGTATTTGTCTTTCTCTGACTGGTTTATTTCACTTAGCTTTGTATAAATTTCTTACATAATTATCTCTTAATTGTATATTGCACACTGCTAGCAGTGAAGTATTTTGGTTGATCTGTTGTTACATAGCAAACTATCCCTAATCTTTGGAGCATAAAACAAAAACCAACTGCACAGTATATTCTTTTAGGTCAGGAATAGGGATAGGACACAAGAGAGATAACTCTCTCTGCTCCACAATGACTGGTGACTAAAATGGGATGACTTAAATGTCTGGAGATGGCTGGAGTGACTCAAATGAGGCCCCAAACTGTAATGAACACAATGGGTTCTTCATGTTCATATCTAGCACCTGAACTAAAGTAACTGGAACAGCTGGGTGTCTCTGGCTATCTTGAGCTTCCTCACAGTATGGCGGTCCCCTAGTAGTCAGACTTCTTTCAATGCAGCTGGTTTTCCCCAGAGTGAGCGTTCCAAGGGAGCAAGACAGAAGCTGCAAGGTTTGGTTACAGAGGGCCTACCCATATTTAGTGTGGTGGAGGACTACATAGGGTATGAATATGAAGAAGTGAGGTCCATTGCAGGGGATGTCTTTGTAGACTAGCTACTACACATAGCACCGCGGCAAACAAAACACTGCTATTTCTGGTGGGGTTATCACCCTTACTGGATATCTTGAACCTTTTGTTTTGGAAACCAAATGTTTCATCCTTATATTTGACATAGATAGATAGATAGATAGATAGTTAGATAGATAGATAGATAGATATGATATATAGAGATATAGATATAGATATAGGTATATAGATATAGATATAGATAGATATGTATTTATATATATATATATATATATATATAAAACATTCTGCTAAAATCACCATTTAAGATGATACCTATACTTTGCTATTATAATTACCATCAACTCCTATCCATACCATGTAACTACTTTTTTTTATATATTTTAGAGTGTAGAATTGATTTAAATGAATTCCAATTCAAAATATTCCCCCTAAGATTCTTTGAAAAGATGATTTGTACTTTAAATTGTCTAAGCCTACATGATTGAATACATTTGTTGTTATTTACAGTTTTAGCCCACCGGAATTTTACAGATATAGCAATAAAATGGTGTTAAATTTATTCATGGTTTGTATTCAAAAACGTGAATTCTTGTCAAACAGTCTCTCAATAAATCAATGTTGAAATGATGATCAGAATTTCCAATGCGCTTGAATGTCTATAAAGGCTGACAGCCTCTTGCTTTAGAAAAATTTCACTTTATTCTGCATCTGGATGTGCCTTGTTTCACAATATAATGAAAGCAACTCTGCTGCCAGGTGAAGCAGGTTCACAAAAGCCTGAAATTGTTCCCAAATCAACATAATGTTAATGTGACTTCACTAGATAGTTGAAATAATGTATTTTCTAAATTGGATGCATTAAGCAATTATTCAGATCATAGCTGAAACCCTGTAATTTTCTTTCTTCCTTTCAGTCCCAGCGACGTGTCACATTTCACCTACCAGAAGGCTCTCAGGAAAGCAGCAGTGATGGTGGACTGGGAGACCATGATGCAGGCAGCCTCCCCAGCGCATCCCACGCTCTGCCTCTTGGCTATCCTCAGGAGGAGTACTTCGATCACACTGCACCCAACAACCGCACTGAAGGGGATGGCAACTCTGATCCCGAATCCAGTAAGTTCCACCTCTCTTGTCCTGCAGTATGAGTGGGCTTATTGTTTGCAAGTCAAACAACTGTGGCCATATAACATTGGCCAAGGAATTATGTTCATATGAGTTCCATATTTTTAAAAGGGAAAAATACACAATTAGCTGGAGGGCCCCTCTGTCTCCAGTTACTGTACTTGAAATGTGTGATCGTATCTACTTGGAGTAAAATTTATTCTGAAATTGAATACAGTCCTTGTGTTTAGGTATAGCTGGGATTTTCTATTTAGATCTGCATATCCATGTATTTATATGTACATAACCAGCCATTTTATTTTATGTTATTCATTTGTTTGTATACATGTGAATTATTTTTAAAACTCATGAAAATTATTTTTTAGATTTCTTTTTTCTAATAAATAAGAACTCTAGGAAATTATGTTTTTTTAAAGGAATAAGAGATCCTGACTCCAACACAGAGGAAGGAGTTGGTCTGAGGTTTTCAGTTATGTACTGAACCCACATGTCTTGTGCCGTGACACTGTTTAGAAAGATACTCAGATTCGGTCTCCAGACTAAGGGCAGAAGAGGCTAAAATTTACAAAATGCAAAGATGTGAATTCTTTGAAAAGGATTATGAAGCTGATACTAAATAGAGAACTTCATTCAATGTATTACCTTTAAAATGTATTGAACATCTTGCTTCCTGATAATTTAGAAAATACGAAACTGGTAAGGTTAGATATATCTCAAAAGATTCTTGCGTTCCAAGAATTAGAATTTGCTCCACTGATGTTTTCTATACATAAAAGTGTGTAGGTACAAAAGCATACCGTATATGTGATAGAGAAGAGACATAGGTATAAACCAATATGAAAAAAAGAGACCAAGTAATGAGCAAAAACATATGAAATATAAATATAAAATGGAAATTTTGAAAAGCTATTTTGAGCATAAAGGTGTGTAGGGGTGCATAATTTAAATAAAGCATCTAGTTCTGAGAACAAAATGGCTTCCCCATCACTGTGTTTTAATCCCCTATTTTTGAAACCCCCCAAAATAAGGGAAATCAATTAGTTGAACATCAAGATGTAATCAAGACTAAATATACAGAACCAATGACAGCATAACATAAACCTTTTTCTCTCTACAAAGGTAAATATTGGTGTACAGAAAACGCATGTACATATGTGACTATATATGTTTGTGTGTGTGTGTGCCCAATGAAGTATGTATTTGAAGATCAGTGTATAACAGGCTATTAAATTAAAAAAGAAAAAGAGTAGATATCGGATATTAAAAGTGTTTTAATATAAACATTTTAAAGAATTTTTAGACACCAAATTCAGAAAGTCCTAAACATCTGCTCTCCCTATGTTCAATATGATACTTAGAATAATTTATCAATATTCGTCCTGAGGATGAAAAATTCTGTAACATCCAACACTAATCTACCTTTCATTTACTATGTACAAGAGGACATCATGACTGCAATACATTTAGAGTCAACCTCTAAGAATGTGGTCACAAGTAACAAATATGCATTAGCAAGGTGTCCTTGCTCTTTTTCATGCCATCATTTACTGTTTTCATTATAGGCCTATCACTTCCTGCTTAACAGATAATAATACAGAGTTGAAATGGGCATCATTTCTAGAAACTACAGAGAGTTGATTCCTTTGTACATGCCATGTTCCTAAATCATTTTCTTAGAGGAGTGCATAGCCACAATGAAAGAATAAACTCAGAGTAAGCATCCACAGTGTAAATCTACCTAACCCTAAAATAAACTTTCAAACTGAATGAGACGAAGGTAGAATGTTATTGCTAGTAAAAGGGGCAGGATTGGTATGTGTTAGAAATTATGAAACATTTAAAATGCAATACAGGCTTATTGATCCCAATCACATATAACAAATGATATATAATATGAAGTAGCTGCTTTAAAAATATTCAAATGAAGAGTTCTTTATTGGACCTGTGTTTACAGTGCAAGTGTTAGCAACGATGTATGAGCTCACATACTTAAGAGCTGTATTTTTAAAGCTTGTGTCTATCAGGAACTAAACATGTCTCTCTTCTAATCATATTGACACCATTATTTTGATCATTAAATATTTTATTCATAATTACAGGATGAAGCAATGGCAAAATGTAAGTTAACGAAGTTCTTTATTAATTGGGATTTATTTTAAAATTAGGATGGCTCTAGGCAATAATAATAGTAATACAAATAATATATTTTTGCGACTTGTTATTTTAATAAGCTTATGCAAAGGGTAGAGATAATTAAAAATTAATGTCCATTTCTGTATACGCCTAACAATATTCACAGGTCAATGTTTAAAGTTTATTTTTACTATAAGTGATATTAACTAGCTACTTACCCACTGGACCTGGAACTTCCCTCTAAACCACGTTCCAAAAGAATTTTTGGCCCTGGTTGGTTTGGCTCAGCAGTTAGAGCGTCAGCCCGTGGACCAGAGAGTCCCAGGTTCGGTTCCCGCTAAGGGCACCTACCTAGGTTGCAGTTTGTCCCCGGCCCCAGTTGGGGTCGTGTGGGTGGCAGCCACTCGATGTGTCTCTCTCACATCGATGTTTCTCTCTCTCTCTTCCTCCCTCTCTCCCTCCTGCTCTATCTGACGATAAATGCAAAAATGTCCTCAGGTGAGAATTAAAAAAAAGAATTTTTGGATTAGGTGCTCCATTTTGGACAATACAGGACCTAATTATCACAAGTGCAAGAAGCACAATATTTCACTTTAAAGGAGTTGTGTGATCCTAAAATGGCATCCTAGTGAGATTTTTAACACAGTACGTGTGTGTGTGTTTTGATTAAACAGAAAAAAATCGCTGAGGCAAGATTTGCCCTAGCAAAATAATCTCTTTAGGCTAATACAGATGATAAGGTACATTGATTCTTCAAGAAGAAACTCTAGAGCTCCAAAACAGTACATAATAATGGGTTTTGTGATGTGGAGCAGATGCCAATAAACTGTGCAGCGTTAGTCAATAGCACCGCAAGTCGGAATGGAAGCTGGTAGAGGAAACAAATGCTGTCCTTAAGCAATGGAATTAATTTATGTAGATCCCATTTCATATTTTGAAATGCATTATATCTGCAATCTGCTTTCTTTTCTGCTAATGAATTGCCCCAAATAGTACACAGTTCTGAAAATTCCTTGTAACTTCACAGAAACAGATAGAAACACAACTTTTGTGAATCAGATTTTCCTAAAAATGTGATCAAGGGATTTATTATTATTATTTAAAAATTTGTTTTCTTTATCGATCTTTAGAGAGAGAGGAAGGGAGAGGGAGAGAGAGATAGAAACATCAATGAGAGAGAACATTGATTGGCTGCCTCCTGCATGCCCCCCACTGGGGATCGGGCCCACAACCTGGGCATGTGCCCTGACCGGGAATCGAACTGGCGACCTCTTGGTGCACGGGTGGACGCTCAACCACTGAGCCACACCAGCCGGGCAATAAAGGGATTTATTAATACGACTTTAACATATAGTTCCCAGGTTGATAAAAATCTGCTGACTAGCCCGGCTGGTGTGGCTCAGTTGGTTGAGCGTCATTCATTGTACCAGGAGGTCCCTGGTTCGATTCCTGGTCAGGGCACATGCCCAGATACATGTTTCTCTCTTATCACTGTTTCTATCTCTCTCTCCCTCTCCCTTCCTCTCACTGAAATAAATAAAAACATTTTTTAATTTGCTGATTTGTTGAAGAAATTATGCTGTCCATTCTCTTGAGTCTTTTGACATGAATATTAACTTTCCTTTTTAAGATAAAGAAGCAAGCAAATGCAATCCAATTATTTCTCTTTTAGGAGAAAAGTTTAATAAAGCAGTCTGTCTCATTCCATTGGACAGCCTTTTGAATTTTTAAATTTCATAATTGAGCCCGGCCAGTGTGGCTCAGTGGTTGAACGTCGACCCATGCACCAAGAGGTCACTGGTTCAATTCCCGGTCAGGGCACATGCCCAAGTTGTGGGCCCGATCCCCAGTGGGGGGCATGCAGGAGGCGGCCAATCAATGTTCTCTCTCATCGATATTTCTATCTCTCTCTCCCTCTTCCCTTCCTTTCTCTCTAAAATCAATAAAGAAAAAATACATAAATAAATTTCATAATTGCAATCTTCTGACTTTAGCCTTTGGTATGAGAGTCACTTCATGTCATTCTATGAGTTTTTGTCTTTGTCTGCTAACAGCCTCTGTCCCAGAGCTTTCCTCCCACTATAACCCCATCAAGTAATGTGTACCATTTCCAATCTTCGAAGCTAGCTATTTTGATAGAAACAAACAAACAGAAATCCAATTCACAAACAGCATTATCGGTTGCTGCTGGGTTAAGGTGGATACTCTGACAGGTAATGTCTTTGCATTTTCAAAGGCTTTTGTGGAGACACACAACGGTGTAGCCCTAGTAGAGAACAGGGTGTGACCGTGTCCTGCTGGGAATTTTATATATCAAGATTTAATATTAATTGAGAGATCTGGGGACAGTGTGATCCTCTTGGGAATACGCTAAACACACTAAACTACAAATGACTCTATGTTCATATCCACTTATTGATAAGTAGAATTAGGTAAAATATAATTTATGAAGAGAAGAGTAAAAAATGCTTTCCAACTTTCTTTTGTAAAACGTTGCTCTGATATTATAATTCAGGCTAAGTTCAGACACACATGGAAATATTAGCAAAGGTCTACCATGCTAAACTTCAGAGACTTTTGACAAGTTCATATACACGAAGTCAGATGTCTGTGTGTGTTTTCTCCGAAGCAGAGAATGCATTGCTACTCTCTCACTATGTGTGAGTTGGAGAGAAAAAGGTACCTTCTAAATTTCTAAAAATCAACCGGCATATTATAATTTGAACGATCATAGGTAACATCCCTGTTGCTTAGGAAGAGAAATGGTGAAATACAATGATTTTAAAGAGATTCAAGGCAGTAAGTCAGTCTTCAGTTTACCAGCCGTAAATCAGTTCATTTTCAAAGAGAATTCTCCTAAGTGAAGAGGGGAAAAGGTCTTAGTTTAATCAGTGTTTTAATTGTCTTTAACTGATAAAGTTATCTCATCTGTATTTTTTAAAACCGTTCACTGGATATGGTCATTTCACACATGAAAGTCACTCTATCTGAAAATGTTTCAGTTGGTCCAGTGTCTAAAATTTGAGTTTAAAGTAGCAACACTTATGTGTAAAATTTCATCCACTTTAAAAAACGTGAATGCTTTTCTTTCACATTATAAATTTCTGTGATACCAAAAAAAAAAAGAGTTCTACATTTAAAATAAGGAAGAATATATTTTTTCATTAATGTAAAAATGATAAATCCCTCTGCTAGACTATATTTTAAGTTAACATCTCTTTGACATTCATTTTTCTTTCACTAGATCAGGTTTGCTTAGCACTCTAATATGGTATTAATTAATTCACTAAAAGGAAGTAATTAATCTTTCCCTGGCAACACACTTTGATTGATCCTCTACCAGTAATCTAATTACATGTTATAAAAAGTGGAAGACCAATTTGATTGACTAGAGTACTACTCAGAGAAATGCCAAATTTTGTCTTGATCTGCTGAGACTGTTGGCATGAATAATATTAGAGTAATTATTAGTTGAACGTTTGATTAGTGAAATACCTAATTGTGCATGTAGATAATTGGCAAAATTAAAAAATAAAAACATGAAACTTTCAAAATATCACCTAATAATAGATCATTAAAATCCCACCCATTCATAATTAAGAACATTAGGGGTCAAGTACCTGAAGGCAAAATAAAACTGTCCAAATATTTTTCCAGGTAAATGATGATATACATGTACTGTGCAAATTATCCATCTGAAAAATTCAACAAGAAAATATCATTCAGTTTGTCTAAAAACATAATAGTGGTTTATGTATTTTATGGGGATGGTAGTAGTTACTCAACAAGAGGATGTCAGAAAATGATCTAAATCCACAGTTTAGGCCTGGCTGGTGTGGCTCAGTGATTGAGCATCGTCCCACGCACCAAGAGGTCGCCGGTTCGATTCCCAGTCAGGACACATGCCCAGGTTGTGGGCCCGATCCCCAGTGGGGGGCATGCAGGAGGCGGCCAATCGATGTCCTCTTTCATCAATGTTTCTATATCCTTCTCTCCCTTCCTCTGTCTCTAAAATCAATAAAGAAAAAAAAAATTATAACAAAAAATAAATAAATAAATCCACAGTTTAGCAAGTGTTACCCAGATAACTGTTAATTAGGTATTTTTATTGGTTGTCAAATACCCAGGATATTTGACTTCATAAGCCCTCCCTATTTCTTTAACATGTATTTTTTTGTAGGAACCCTCAAATCAATTCTTATATTACAACAAAAAGAAAAGTGAAGGCTGTCATTTGGTTGATATTGTTATGTGAAACAAATTGGAACTGCGTTGAACCGACGAAAGCGAACTTATGCTCTTTATTAATTAATTATCAACCCAGGCACATTCTACCTCTGCTGGCTGGGTATTGGAAAAAATAGCTTCCTAAACTGTGTGCATTCGTAGCCTGCAAAGTATTGTCGTTGGTCCATGGGGGTGAAGGGAGCAAAATAATGAAATAAATAATTTCCATCAGCTCAGCAAAACTGAAGTCACGTCTACGGAAAGACAAATTAATCAGTACGTCTAAGGAGTGATATTATCAGTTATCATTTCTATTATGTCCCACTTGGTGGAAGGGACTGGAGTGAAAGGTCCTGGATTTGGGAGGTATACGACAAATGCCCGCCAACTTCCATTGCCTTGCCAAGGGACAACGACATATAGCTTTATCCTTCTATTGAAATGAAAAAAAAAAAAATTCTTCAAGTAGAGTAATATTTTTTAAGCTAACAATAATATCAAAATCACTTTCTTTCATTCTCAAAGGAAAATCATTGCAGTCATGAATACTGTCGGTGACTACCAGCTTATTTTAGTCCTTGATGTGTTATATAAATAAAAGTGCATATAAATAGATTACAAAGAATGGTTTTACCCAAGAGTTCAGCTGTCTTCCATTGCCTGGGAAAGAATAAGGTACACTTGATAGTAGTTTGTATGCTAAACGAGCTTAGGCAGATATAAACCGTGATTTAGTGGCAGATGCTCTGAAATATATATTAATTTTATCACTTAAACTGACACGCTTTTGCAAAGTCAGTTTTGCTCTCTTCAAGCTTATGAAAGTTGAAAAAAACTATCATAATAAGAAAGTGGGTGGAACAAATCTGACTATACCATCCTCTCATATCCAACTTTCCTATATAGGAAACGCAATCACAGCACAGACCAGTTGAAAAATGACTTATAATTTGCAGTCTCCAGGCTTTGTGAAGGCAATGAAGGATTTATACTACAGGTAATCTTTAAAAAAAAAAAAGTCCAAAAGTCATGGATGAAAATGAAAAGTCCATCTCTAAAGCTGGAGACTGGGCGACATTTACAGGATTCCGTTTGGGTAACAGCCCCTAAGATGACTGTATCTTTAGGATCTTAAATCTAATATGGATTAGATAGAGGTTTATCAGTCAAAAGCAGGCCACTCGAAGCAAAGCGATCGCTTGCATTGTCTTTTCTGTCTGAAAATAACAAGCACGAGGAGCTTGGCACAGGCTGGCAATGGAAAGCCAATGGATCTGCAATATTAGTAAACTTGAATAACCGCCTTCAGTGACAGAGGCTAGGTGGCCTTCTCTTCACAATGACCCTTCCTTTGCGTCTAAATTTTTATTGGGCTGCCTGCGCCATATAATAAAGTTCATTTGACATTTATACTTCTATTATTTATGAGCCAGGAGACAGTTTTTTTTTTTTTTTTTTTTTTTATTAATTTACTTATGTTACAGATGGTTCTCCTTTTTTCCCCCATTGACACCCCCCTCCCCTTCCCTCCCTGTCCCGTCCCCGTTTTGTTGTCCATGTCCATTGGTTATGAGTACATACGTACAAGTTCTGTGTTCATCTCTCCCCTCCCCCGCCCCCTCTTCTGGCAGATGTCAGCCTGTACCCCACTTCCACGTCCCCCGGACTACCCTGCTCCTCCCACTGTTATGTTCATTATATTCCAGAAATAAGTGAGATCATATGATGTTTGTCTTTCTCTGCTTGGCTTGTTTCACTTAGGATAATAGTTTCCAGGTCCTCCCATGTCGACGCAAAGGATAAGAGATCGTCCTTTCTTAACGCTGCATAGTACTCCATTGTGTATATGTACCACGGCTTTTTTATCCATTCGTCTACTGATGGACATTTGGGCTGTTTCCAGATCTTCGCTATTGTAAATAGCGCTGCTATGAACATGGGGGTACATGTATTCTTTCTGATTGGTGTTTCAGGTTTCTTCGGGTATATTCCTAGGAGTGGGATCACTGGGTCAAATGGTAATTCAATTTTTAATTTTTTGAGGTAACGCCATAGTGTTTTCCATAGTGGCTGCACCAGTCTGCACTCCCACCAGCAGTGTACTAGAGTCCCCTTTTCTCCACATCCTCGCCAACACTTGTTGTTTGATGCTTTGTTGATGGCGGCTATTCTGACAGGTGTGAGGTGATACCTCATTGTTGTTTTAATTTGCATCTCTCTGATGATTAGTGAAGTTGAGCATTTCTTCATATGTCTCTTGGCCGTTTGTATGTCCTGTTTGGAGAGGTATCTATTTAGTTCCTCTGCCCATTTTTTAATTGGGTTCTTTGTCTTCCTTTTGTTGAGATGTATGAGCACTCTATATATTTTGGAAATTAGTCCCTTATCTGATATATCATAGGCAATTATGCTCTCCCATACAGTAGGTTGCCTTTCCACTTTGATGGTTGTTTCTTTTGCTGTGCAGAAGCTTTTGAGTTTGATGTAGTCCCATGTGTTTATTTTTTCCTTTATTTCTGTTGCCTTAGGTGATATATCAGTGAAAATTTTGCTGCGTATGATGTCTGAAATTTTGTTGCCTACATTTTCTTCTAGGATTCTTATGGAGTCATGAGTCACATTTAAGTCTTTTATCCATTTTGAGTTTATTCTTGTGTATGGTGTAAGTTGATGATCTAGTTTCATTTTTTTGCATGTAGCTGTCCAATTTTCCCAACACCATTTATTGAAGAGGCTGTCTTTGCTCCATTGTATGCTCTTGCCACCTTTGTCAAATATTAATTGAGCATACTGTCTTGGGTCAATTTCCGGATTCTCTGATCTGTTCCACTGGTCTATGTGCCTGTTCTTGTGCCAGTACCAGGCTGTTTTGATTACAGTAGCTTTGTAGTATAACCTGATGTCCGGTATTGTGATCCCTCCTACTTTGTCCTTCTTTTTCAAGATTGCTGTAGCTATTCGGGGTCTTTTTTGGTTCCATATGAACTTCTGAAGTATTTGTTCTAGTTCTGTGAAATATGTCGTTGGTATTTTGATGGGGATTGCATTAAATCTGTAGATTGCTTTGGGTAGTATGGACATTTTAATGATGTTAATTCTTCCAATCCATGAACAAGGTATGTGCTTCCACTTTTTTATATCTTCCTCTATTTCTTTTTTCAATGTCCTGTAGTTTTCTGTAAATAGGTCCTTTACTTCTTTGGTTAAGTTTATTCCTAGGTATCTTAATTTCTTTGCCGCGATGGTAAATGGGATTGTTTTTTTAGTTTCTCTTTCTGTGAGTTCATCATTGGTGTATAAGAATGCCGTCGATTTCTTGACGTTAATTTTGTATCCTGCTACTTTGCCAAATTCATTTATTAAGGCTAGTAGATTTTTGATGGAGTCTTTAGGGTTTTCTATGTATAATATCATGTCATCTGCGAATAATGACAGTTTCACTTCCTCCTTTCCAATTTGGATCCCTTTTATTTTTTCTTCACGTCTGATTGCTGTGGCTAAGACTTCCAGTACTATGTTAAATAAGAGTGGTGAAAGTGGGCATCCTTGTCTTGTTCCTGTTCTTAAGGGAAATGCTTTTAGTTTTTGTCCATTGAGTATGATGTTGGCTGTAGGTCTTTCATATATGGCCTTTATAATGTTGAGATATGATCCCTCTATTCCTAAATTGCTGAGCGTTTTTAACAGAAATGGGTGCTGGATTTTGTCAAATGCTTTTTCAGCATCTATTGATATGATCATGTGGTTTTTATCTTTCATTTTGTTTATGTGATGTATCACATTTATTGATTTGCGTATGTTGTACCAGCCTTGCATCCTTGGGATGAATCCCACTTGGTCATGGTGAATAATTTTCTTGATGTATTGCTGGATCCGATTTGCTAGTATTTTGTTCAGGATTTTGGCCTCTATGTTCATCAGGGATATTGGCCTGTAGTTTTCTTTCTTTGTAGTGTCTTTTTCTGGTTTTGGGATGAGAATTATGCTGGCCTCATAAAACGAGTTTGGAAGTCTTCCTTCTTCTTGAATTTTTTGGAATAGTTTGAGGAGAATGGGTGTTAGTTCTTCTTTGAATGTTCGGTAAAACTCCCCCGTGAAGCCGTCAGGGCCTGGGCTTTTGTTTGCTGGGAGAGTCTTGATTACATCTTCAATTTCCTTCGTTGTTATTGGCCTGTTCAAGTTTTCTATCTCTTTCCGATTCAGTTTTGGGAGACTATGTGTTTCTAGAAATGTGTCCATTTCGCTTAGATTGTCGAATTTGTTGCCATACAAATGTTCATAGTATTTGCTAACGATCCTTTGTATTTCTGTGGTGTCGGTTGTTACTTCTCCTCTTTCATTTCTGATTTTGTGTATTTGGGTTCTCTCTCTTTGTTTCTTGGTGAGTCTAGCTAAGGGTCCATCAATCTTGTTTATCTTTTCAAAGAACCAGCTTTTTGTTTTATTGATCCTTTGAATTGCTTTTTTGGTCTCCATGTCATTTATTTCTGCTCTGATCTTTATTATTTCCTTCCTTCTACTTGCTCTAGGGTTTTCTTTTTGTTTGCTTTCCAGTTCTTTAAGTTGTGAGGTTAGGTAGTCAATTAGAAATTTTTCTTCTTTCTTAAGGTGGGCCTGTAGTGCTATGAACTTCCCTCTCAGAACTGCTTTCGCAGTATCCCATAGGTTTTGCGTTGTTGTGTGTTCATTTTCATTGGTTTCCAGAAATTTTTTAAATTCTTCCTTGATCTCCATGGTAACCCATTCATTGTTCAGTAACATGCTATTTAGCCTCCATGTGTTCATATGTTTTTGCATGTTCTTGTTGCAGTTGATTTCTAGTTTCATGCCATTGTGGTCTGAGAAGATGCTTGATATGATTTCAATCTTCTTGAACTTGTAGAGACTTAGTTTGTGCCCTAACATATGGTCTATCTTTGAGAATGTCCCATGTGCATTTGAGAAGAATGTGAATTCTGCAGTTTTGAGGTGTAGTTCTCTGTATATATCTATTAAATCCATTTGATCTAGTGCTTCATTTAGAGTCTCTGTTTCCTTGTTGATTTTTTGTCTAGATGATCTATCCAGTGATGTCAGTGGGGTGTTGAAGTCTCCTGCTATGATTGTATTGTGGTCGATTTCTCCTTTGAAGTCTTCCAGAAGATTTTTAATATATTTTGGTGCTCCTATATTGGGTGCATATATGTTTACCAAGGTTATATCTTCCTGTTGGATAGACCCTTTCAATATTATGTAGTGGCCTTCTTTGTCTCTAGTTATGGTCTTCAATTTGAAATCTAATTTATCAGATATGAGTATTGCTACCCCAGCTTTTTTTTCTTTCTGTTTGCTTGGAAGATTTTTTTCCATCCCTTTACTTTCAACCTATATGCGTCTTTTGTTGTGAGGTGGGTCTCTTGTAAGCAACATATGTGTGAATCATGCTTTCTTATCCAATCGGCTACTCTGTGTCTTTTTATTGGAGCATTCAGTCCATTTACATTTAAGGTGATTATTGATATGTACTTATTTATTGCCATTTTTGTACAGTGTGGTTCTAATTATCTTTCTATTTCTTCTAATCATTATAGCAGTCCTTTTAACATGTCTTGCAGTGCTGGTTTGGTGCTAATATATTCCCTTAGCCTTTTTTTGTCTGGGAAGCTCTTTATTTGACCTTCTATTTTGAATGATAATCTTGCTGGATAGAGTAGTCTTGGATTCAGATCCTTGTTTTTCATGACCTTGATTACTTCATGCCATTCCCTTCTGGCCTGTAGTGTTTCTGTTGAGAAGTCAGATGATAGCCTAATGGGGTTTCCTTTGTAGGTAACCTGTTGTTTATCTCTTGCTGCCTTTAGGATTCTCTCTTTGTCTTTGATTTTTGGCATTTTAATTATTATGTGTCTTGGTGTGGGCCTGTTTGGATTCTTCTTACTTGGGGCTCTCTGTGCTTCTTGAACTTGAATGCTTTCTTCCTTCACCAGGTTAGGAAAGTTTTCTGTCACTATTTCTTCAAATATATTCTCTAACCCTTTCTCATTTTCTTCTTCTTCAGGGACTCCAATAATGCGAATGTTATTACGTTTCCAGTTGTCCCACAGTTCTCTTAAGCTATCTTCCTGTTTTTTCATTGTTTTTTCCTTTTGGTTTTCTGATTGATTGATTTTTTCTACTCTGTCTTCTAATTTACTGATCCGGTCCTCTGCTTCCTCTACTCTGCTGGTCAATCCTTCCAATGTGTTCTTTATTTCTGCTATGTCATTCTTTATTTCCACTTGGTTGGTTTTCAGTGTTTCTATATCTTTACTCATGGTGTTGATGTCCTTACTCATGCTGTTTAGTTTCCTCAAGATCATGGCTCGGAACTCTCCCTCTGATAATTTGCTTAGCTGCACTTCATTTATCTCATCTTCGGTGGAATTCTCTTGTTCTTTCATTTGGGATCTGTTTCTTTGTTTCACCATTTTTGCTATCCCAGTGGGTTTTGGGGCCTGCCAAATTTTCCCTGTGGGTGTTGGTGTTCTGGTATTTGTGGCTCCCTCTACTGGGTTTGAATGAGCGTGGAGGGCCCTCCTTCAACACCTCTATCAAGTCTCACTTTCCTGGGTAGATATGCAAGCTCAGGAAAGGTTTAGTTATGCTCTGGCTTTTTGCCTGGAGGCTATTAGCCTCAGTTACTTGAAAAGCCTTAGGATCTCAGTTGAATGAGGACCTCCCTCAGATGTTTACAGTGTAAGAGGGTTTCCGAGGGTGGGGCCAATGCTGGTTGTTAATGAGCCTCAATTTGCATTTCTTTACCTCTTTACCTCACCTGGGAATCTCTGAGGGAGGGGCTTCCACAGCTCCAGGAAGGAGCGAACTTCGCTGCAGGTCTGTGCAATTGGGAAGGAGGGGCTGGCCACCACTGTCCTTTGTGGCCACAGCTCAGCACAAACTCTGAGCGCCCTCCAAATCCCAGGTGTCCTCTCAGAGTTCCAGTCCAGTCCGCCCTCCCTCTGTCGGAGCCCCAGGTGAGAGGCTGTGGCTATTTAGCGGTCTGTCCCGGCTCTCTGCGCTTTGGAGTAGCTGGGGCTCTTAACCCCGAGGGCGGGCACCGCCACCGCCGCTCCCGGCTAAGTTCGCCGCACTGGGGCCGCTGCTCCTAGCCGGGGCTGTCGCTCCTAGCCGGGGCTGCCGCTCCCAACCGGGGCCGCGGCTCCTAGCCGGGGCCGTAGCTCCCCACCGAGGGCGTCTTTCACAGCTGGGGCCGCAGTTCCCCGCCGCGGGCGCGTGTTCCCAGCCGGGACCGCAGTTCCCCGCCGCGGGCGCGAGTTCCCCGCCGGGGCCGCGGCTCCCAGTCGAGGACGCAGCTCAGAGCCGGTGGCGACGCCCACAGCCGCGGGCAGAGCTCCCAGCCGGGGCCGGAGCTCACAGCCAAGGTCGCTGCTGTCCGTGGGCTCCTAGCCGCCACCCTCACGCGTCTCCGCAGATCCTACCAGGCTCAGTCAGTGTCCCTGGTTGTGTGGTCCTCTCCCACTGCTTTTCTGTTGCTTTTTCCGACGATTTGTTTTTATTTTAGTTGTAATTCCCGTTTGATCCTGGGAGATCGTCTGTGTAGCTTCCATTCACTCCACCGCCATTTTCTCCTCCAGTTTTTTTTTTTTTTTTATGACCTTCTTCTGTCTTTCTTCTGCTTCTTTTATCTAACTCTCACTCCTCACTTTTCTTTGCCTATAAGACTGTGTCATTCGCTCTTTTTGTAGCTCTTTGAAAGATAATATAACCCAGTCATGAGAGATGCAACTTTTGGGTGACTTGGGATATTTAATTATTTATTATTATTTTATTTTATTTTATTTTATTTTATTTTATTTTATCCTCACCCAAGGACACTTTTGCATTTATCTTCAGGTAGAGCGGGAGGGAGAGAGGGAGGAAGACAGAGAAAGAAACATCAATGCGAGGGAGACACATTGACTGGCTGCCACCCACACGACCCCAACCAGGGCCGGGGACAAACTGCAACCGAGGTACGTGCCCTTAGCGGGAACCGAACCCGGGACTCTCTGGTCCGTAGGCCGACGCTCTAAATGCTGAGCCAAACCGGCCAGGGCGACTTGGGATATTTAATAACATTAGTCACACTCCAATTTCTTATTTTAAAATAATTTCTATATTTTAATGAATGAGGGACAATATAGCAATATATTTTCTCTCTATGACACTTTTAGATTGTACAGTATCTTACAATTCTCATAATTGCTTTCATTGACGGAACACTCAACAAGTAGTGGGTATCAAGGAATTCATTAAATAATGAAAAATTCTAGACAATTTTTCCAGGATTTCTGCATTTTCAAAAATTAAGGGGGACATCTGTAATACCTTCAACAATGAAAATATATATCAAACAAATTTCTATCTTTATTGAATGTTGAAGCCACCTAATAGAGAATAGAAATGACAGTGTTTGCTGAACCCAATTTTTCCCCATTTTAATTAGCAATCTTGGCAATTGTTCTTTAAGTTCCATTGAAATGAAAATAAAGTACACAATCTTCATCTGTCACTTTTTTTTTTTTTACCCTCACCTGAGGATATTTTGGCATTTATCCTCAGATAGAGCGGGAGGGAGAGAGGGAGGAAGAGAGAGAGAGAAACATCGATGTGAGAGAGACACATTGACTGGCTGCCACCCACACGACCCCAACCAGGGCCTGGGACAAACTGCAACCGAGGTGCGTGCCCTTAGCGGGAACCGAACCCGGGACTCTCTGGTCCGCGGGCTGACGCTCTAACCGCTGAGTCAAACCGGCCAGGGCTGTCACTTTCTTTTTATCAAAGTGAAATCAAAACAATTTGTAAGTTACATAAAGAAGTTCCTCTAAACAGTGTACGTGAGATCCTCTAAAAGTTTATTTTTTTTTCCTCAGAAATGTCTTCCCTGTCATTTCTATAGTTCTCAAAAGCAATGAGAAAGCAGGTGATTTTAAATATTAATTTTGGTCCAGCTGGTGTGGCTCAGTGGTTGAGCGTCGACCCATGAACCAAGAGGTCGCTGGTTTGATTCCCAGTCAGGGCACATGCCCAGGTTGTGGGCCCGATCCCCAGTGGGGGGCATGCAGGAGGCGGCCAATCGATGTTCTCTCTCATCAATGTTTCTATCTCTCTCTCTCTCCCTCTCCCTTCCTCTCTCTCTAAAATCAATAAAGGAAAAAAAATTAAATATTAATTTTGCTTATCTATTTAAACCATACTTTAAAAAATTTGGATGTTAACTCATAATTTTATTGTAACACGTCATTTTGTAATCGCTATTCATAAAATCTCCTCACCACAGACCATAGCAGATCATCTCCTTTAGGCCATCATTTTGCCTATTTCGGGGTTCTAATTCAAACACTGCAATTAACTGGCTATGTGGCCTTGCACAGGCCTTTTAACCTCACTGTGTCGTCTTTTCCTTGGCTATAAAATGAGGAAATTATACTGATCTGTAATACCCCTTGTAGGGTCATAATTTTCTAACTGTTACAATCCAGAAATGTACATGTTAAGGTGTTGCCTTTTATATAGTCTTTGAATTAAAACATTTTTTTTTCTTTATTGATTTTAGAGAGAGGGGAAGTGAGAGGGAGAGAGAGATAGAAACATCGATGAGAGAGAACATCAATTGGCCGCCTCCTGCATGCCCCCCACTGGGGATCGGGCCCACAACCTGGGCATGTGTCCTGACCGGGAATCGAACCGGTGACCTCTTGGTGCATGGGTTCATGCTCAACCACTGAGCTACACTGGCCAGGCTAGTCTTTGAATTTTAAAGCTCTAAGAGACCTAAGTGCCATCTGGTCCAACTCCCTCATTGTAGAAATGAGAGAACTGAGATTTAGCCCTTTTAAGCAATGACTTAATCTCCTAAACCAAAATGTTTATCGTGTTCTAAGCTAGATCCGTCATTAATGTTGATAAGCAGCTATCTTCTGCAATCAATGAAACAATTTGTTAAGAATAGACAAAGTATACAATTTAAATATGTACCATCCCTCAAGGGGAATGTTGATTTGGGAGGAATTTTTACAGTCTTTTTAAAAAATTTAATTTTTAATTATAGTTGGTATATAATATTATGTTAGTTTCAGGAATACAACATAGTGATTAGACATTTACATACCTTAGAAGTGATCACCTGCCATTTTATTTCACTTATATGTGGAATCTAAAAAACAAAATAAATGAACAAACAAAATAGAAGCAAAGTCATGTATGTAGGGAGAACAAAGTAGGAATGTTTTTCTAATATATCCATATTGGCAAAACGTGTTTTTACATATATGATGAGGTCCTATATTTAAAAAGGTTTTTCTTTAGAATCTTCTACAGTTGTAAAGGCAATTTGTGCAATATGGACTGCTGATTTCTAAAACTACTATTCGTCTTAACCAGTGAACCTTTCATAGGGAAAATGGCAATCATGCTGAACGTTAATGATCGTTATGTCAGGAAAGCTAGCTAAATTTTACTATTGTTATCTAATATAGACAATTTATTATTTATTTATTGTGTACACTACTTACAAAACAATTGGGATTCAAATAAATGACAGAAGGTAAATTTTCTCTGAATATTTCAAAAAGAATGTAAAATGAATATCAAGAAGGTGAAACACAGAATGAATATGAATATATATTCCTCATCTAATCTGCTGAAAACTCAACTCTCCGTTCTCAAATTTGTGTCATTCTACCCCATTTCAATTTTTCTGGTAGAATGGTGAAGTTACAATGAACAGGGAAGTGATTTTGATAGACTCAATGGTACTGAGTCAATAAATGTGCCATAGAGTGAAAATGTTTGGAATAAACATTATAATAGTCTTTTATGGACAATGATTAGAACTGGAGATAAGATCTCACTTGTTTGTGGAATATAATGAAGAAAACAAGCT
Organism: Tadarida brasiliensis; assembly: GCA_030848825.1. Taxonomy (NCBI): domain Eukaryota; kingdom Metazoa; phylum Chordata; class Mammalia; order Chiroptera; family Molossidae; genus Tadarida; species Tadarida brasiliensis. The sequence continues at coordinate 17,541,602 of CM061280.1, forward strand.
GAGGAACAAAATAGACCCAGAGGCATGGAAGTGGAGTGCAGACTGACAAACCTCAGAAGAGGTGGATTTTGGGGGAGGGAAGAGATAAACCACAGAACTTATACGCATGGATGAGAAAACAAGGACAGAGACAATAATGCTGGGTGGGGAGGATTGGGAGGAGGGTGTCAATGGGGGAAAAAGGGAGAAACATCTGTAACAAAACAAAAAAAAAGAAGTTTGGTGAAGATTAAAATATATTCAATAATTCAAAACAAAAAAAAGGAAGATAACTTTAGAAGCTTAAAAGAAGCTGTACTCTGCTCAAACTTTTAGGAAAACTGGTAGCTTCCATTTATAATAGAATCATGACAGGGAAGCTAATCGTCTGGATTGCGAAAGTCATGCTGAAATTTCAAAGAATATATTTTGAGAAAAGTAATATTTCATCTCAAAAGTAGCATTGTTTTTACAGCACAAAGTTATCTAAAATGTCAACAAGCGATTTTTAATCAATTTTTGGAACATTCTACTCCTATTCCTCAGCTCATTAATGGTATACTGCTGGGTTCACTGACACACTATAGTATTTTTAATTGAATTTATTGGGGTAACATTGGTTAATAAAATTATATAGGTTTCAGATGTACAATTCTACAATACATCATCTGTATATTGTATTGTGTGTTCACCACAGCAAGTCAAATCTTCTTTCATCAGCAATTATCCCCTCTTTACCCTCTTCTATCTCCCTCAACCCCCCTTTCCCTGTGGTAATCACCACACTGTCCTTAGTGTCTATGAGGGGTTTTGTTTGGTTTGTTTGTTTGTTTTTTGCATAATCCCTTCACCTGGTATAGTTTTCTAGAGTTGGGATGAGATTCCTTTAGATCTATGTATGTAAATTAATCCAAAACTGAACTGCACAATCCTTTCCTAATTGAGAGATCTATTTAACTGTACACTGCTTATTTCTTTGAAAATTATGTGTCCTCACAATGTATAATTACTTCCTGGCTTTGATTTGAAGGAGGAGCCGATTTGACAGAGGCACATACATATTAAGTCCTTTTAAAGAATGTAGCAAATTAATCTCATTATTTAAGACTGCATTGCCCAGCTAGTGTGGCTCAGTGACTGAGCGTCGGCCCATGCACCAAGAGGTCACCGGTTCGATTCCCGGTCAGGGCACATGCCCAGGTTGTGGGCCTGATCCCCAGTGGGGGGCATGCAGGAGGCGGCCAACCGATGTTCTCTCTCATCGATGTTTCTGTCTCTCTCTCCCTCTCCCTTCTTCTCTCTCTAAAATCAATAAAGAAAAAAATTTTTTTAAAAAGACTAAATTGAAAACTTAAGAAGGAATTCAGGGATACTTTGCTTAATTCAGACTCTAGTTATAAAGATGCAGTACTCATCAGTGATATTCTGGAAATGTGAATGCACCAAAGGCCTTGGAAGTTGTGAGATTATCATGTTTTGAAGTCAGCTGCCTGTTCTTTTCTAGAGATGATTTTCTATAAAATCTGGTTTTACTAGTTTAGAGCTACTGCCAACATTGCAATACTAATGGCTTTTAATGTTTAGTCCCGTATCCCAGGGTTGATTCTGAATTGAAATGGACAGGAGAACAGGATATATTGAAAAACATCACACAAATATCTGTTTTTATTCAAGCAGAAAATTGGAGTTTCAGGATTCAACCAGAATGAAGTCCATATATTGAAATTCCAATTAAAAGCGCCATCGTATTGAACTATTAAGTCTTCCATTCTGAAAGAACTAGCCATTATCTTTTTGCAGAACAGCTTAGCTTCTAAAATATCTGAAATCCAAATATCATGGGGAAATATCTTAAACAGACTGAACCCAATTCAATATCCATGTAACTCTCTGAAATATCCCCTCAGGGTTTCAAAGGATATGAACTGTAGCTAAGTAAAAAAACCTTTCATCTAGAAAGATCCCATAATGCCCAATAGTCGGAAGTGAATCTATCCATACATTATCACTCAATATAGCATAAAAGCAGACCGCTTTCAGGGCTGAGAGTGACAACCTCTGGATAGGTGAAATTAATCACATAGTTTACACCGTGTTTTCTGAGCTGTTTCAGCAATACTAGTTTTGCAAAATAAAATAAAAATAAAAAAATACTGTAGCGAATTCAAGCTAAAACATTAGGAGTCTTTGATTTTAAAACACATCGATTTTCTTTGTTTTCCCACTCCCCAACAGACTTTTCTCTGAAATTGAAGAATTTTAACCTTCATAAGATTTTTAAAAATGCGTTAAGGTGTAGGAGGTGCAGATATGTTTTTCCTCTTCCAGTTCTGTTTTTAGTCTCAAATCTACAAAAGTGAGCCTGGTTGCTGTTGCAATATATATGGTTAAATAATTAGTTATGAAGAGAAGCATTCCAAGGGGGGGGGGGGCAGACTGCCTTGTTAGACTCTCAGTTCTACCACTTACTGGTGATATGACATTTGACAAGATATTTAAGCCCGGCAGGTGTGGCTCAGTGGTGGAGCGTCGACCCATGCACCAAGAGGTCACCGGTTCGATTCCCGGTCAGGGCACATGCCCAGGTTGTGGGCCCGATCCCCAGTGGGGGGCATGCAGGAGGCGGCCAATCGATGTTCTCTCTCATCAATGTTTCTATCTCTCTCCCTTCCTCTCTCTAAAAATCAAAAACAAAAAATAATCAATGAAGAGAAAAAAAAAAGCTAACTCAGTAGTCTAATGTGGGCACCCGAGATTCTGCATTTCTAACAAGCGCCCAGGTGATGTCAATGGTGCTAGTCTGGGGACCACACTGTGCAGAGCGGAGTCCTGACAACTGTGTTGAGTAGCTGACCAAAATAGAAATGAGGGAGCAGAGTGCAAGGATTGGTCATGATGAATCAAGGCACTAAAATAACTCATGGTGATCTGTGATAAAGCCTCAAAGGATGTTATGTTATATTTTAAGCTATATAAAAATTTATTGTACTAGAGTTTATATTATAAACACTTTGGGATCAATCTTGCACTGAAGTGTAGAAAAGCCTTCCATATAGATCTGAAGGGTTCCTGTGTACTCAATTCTCCAACAAAATGACATTTTTCCTTACTATCTCTTGATACACGCATATGTATAACACACACACACACACAAGGGCACACAACATCTCATTTGGGACAATTACTATTTGACAATCAGTGCGTTCCATTTATATGTCACCGTGCCATCTAGGTGAGGATGAATGCTGTCTTTATTCTAGACATACAGCTATACACAGGCTCTTCTCTGCTAGGAAATGAATCAGAACAACAGAACAGATAGGGCATTAGCTAAGTGGAGTACTAGCTGCAGAGTCAAATAATAGAGTCAGCGAACATCTTCTATGCACATGAAGCCATTACGTTTCCCATTACACACAAGCTGAATCAGGATCCTTCCGGAGCATTGCTAGTGTTGATGTTTTGCTTTCTGTGGAGTGTTATCAGAAGAGGGAAGAAAGAAAGGTGAATTAAGAAGCCGAGAAAGTCACAGAAAACAAATACAAAGAGAGAGAGAGATGTTTCCTATTGAATGTGGGGTGCTGGACTGTTTTATTTGACTACTTTTGCAAGTGTCCCGAAGAATCTGCTTTTTCTGTGTGCCTATAGAGTCATAAAAAGAAATGTCCTGTTGTTAAAGTCCTAATAGTTTTGAGAAAGCATATTTGCTTAGCAATTCAGTGTAGATGTGTTCTATGATAGGAACTTTAATTGGATAACTGCTGATTATGTGTGAGTTTTATTTCTTTCTTTATCTCATTGCTAGTTTAGTTTGAAAGAGTGAAGAATTATCGACTGATTATTTGTTCCTGCATCTTGTTTTATTATCATCATTCATTTTTTTTTTCTTTTGCAATCTTTCCCCTTAATCTCCCCCTCCCAGTATGTTTTAGGAGGCTCTATGCCTCAAGTCTAATGGACATAAAATGAAGGGAGGTCTGTGTTTTTAGTATGCACGATGCTTTCTGAATATAGGTATTTAGAGAAATTGTAGGCAGATGTGTTTTCATCTCTCAGAGTATATGGCTTTTTCTATTCTGTAGTAAGAATTAAGGTAGCCAAGTTCTAGTCAACATTGTGGCTTATTCGAATTAAAACTTCAGCCCAGCCAGTGTGGCTCAGTGGATTGAGCATCAACTCATGGACTGACAGGTCCTGGTTCGATTCCCGGTCAGGGCACATGCCCGGTTTGCAGGCTTGATCCCCAGTAGGGGGCGTGCAGGAGGCAGCCCATCAATGTTTCTCTCTCACAAAGGTGTTTCTCTCTCTCCTTTCCTCTCTCTCTAAAAAGTCAATAAAAATGTATTAAAAAAATGTCATTAAAAATTACAGTTTAAAATATATTAATTACCTTTTTTATTTCAAATTATTTTAGAATTCTCAAATGAACCATCAGAATTGTTTCTAGACATGAATAATTTAGGATATTAACAACAGCAGCAGCAGCAATAATCATATTGTAAAAAGTAAAATGTTCACGTTTAAATTTGCAGATGGTCCACTTTTCTTTGTGAAGTGGGTAGATTTGATAGAAGGGGTAGATTGAGAATATGTTATTGCTGATTTATAAGTCAAGCTTACCCTCATACTCTGTAGGCATACATGCAAATAAATACCTCTGTCCTAGGTGAGGAATGAACATGCTGAAGGTAAACCAAACTTACTCTCAGCAAGAAGTAATACAAAGAATACTTGCCATTTTTATAACTTCCCACAATTTTCAGAGACATAAGCCATTTTATTTTTTATCCTGACCCGAGGACATTTTTGCATTTATCTTCAGATAGAGCGGGAGGGAGAGAGGGAGGAAGAGAGAGAGAGAAACATCGATGTGAGAGAGACACATCAAGTGGCTGCCACCCACACGACCCCAACCAGGGCCAGGGAATTGCAACCGAGGTCCGTGCCCTTAGCGGGAATCGAACCCGCGATTCATTGGTCCACGGGCCGACGCTCTAACTGCTGAGCCAAACCGGCCAGGGCAACATAAACCATCTTTAATATTATGTTTTTATTTTATAGACATGGCAGCCCCATTTTTTTTACTCCATCATAAGAGCATTCCATTGTAAAATATGTCTCTTTTTTAATGCTCTATACAGTGGCTGTATTATATGAGACCAAGCATTTATTGAAATATTTTAACATAATTTAGTGCAAAGAACTCCATGGAAAAATGCCATTTTTTACTAAAAAAAAAAAAAATAGAGGTGAGCACAAAAATGTTGTTAATCAATGAAATTTATTTTCAAGTATTTTATATTGAGATTAATAAAGAAACTGCTATTCGTCTGGAATGCTGAATACCCTATTACACTTCGGCTTGTGCTGACTTACAAGCAATTATCTAATGAAGATAGTGTTAGGCATGCCTGAGAGTTCTTGAAGCAATGATTTGCAGTGTGACAAATGATTGTAGATCAAATGATAATGCCTCATTTGTATTCTTCCTCCTCATTCTTGAATCTACATCTTTAAGCAAATATATAAATGGCTTTTAAAGAAATACTCATTTGTATGGAAAAGTAAATGGCCCTTAGAGAGATACATGGATTAATCCTTAGTGTCCTCTTTAAATCACTTCTTCCTGTTTTTGAAGATAAGTATAATTTTCTTATCAAATTAATAGATACATATCTACTTGGTAGGGTATATTCAGTGGAAAGAAAATTGTTAAGGATAAGGGGAACTGAGATGTAGGCTAGATTCTGTAAAGAAATCTTTTTCACCTTGAAGAAGTCAGTTATTCTTTTTAGGCCTATGTCTCATGTTTATGAAATAATAAGCTTGGAATAGCTCTATAGTTTTGTGGTTCAGTATTCCCATACATAACATTATACTTTACTTAAATAGCAATTTCAAAATTCTTTTTGTTTCTGTTATATTACCTTAATTTCTTAATGTTGAATAATAGCTATCACTAGTACCTGTTTTTCATCCCAAAGGATTGAATCTGAATTTTCTCTTTGAGCTAACAAAATGATGTGCAGTGTTAAAAATGTAATAACTTCAAAATGAAGGCGAAAACCTTAGAATACTTCAAAAACTCACCAGCTAAATACTTAGGAGAATATCTTACTCAGTTTGAGCCTCAAAGGATATTCTGGTAGACAAATAGATATGATATAACTTTAAGAAATATTAGAGAAAATAAAAAAAAAACATTTTAAATGATCACAAGCAGCAGTAACACAGTTTTTTAAAAAGATCCCTAAAGTATTCTATTATACATGTTGATTCACTGTCATTGATTCATAAGTACTGAATCAATCACGTATACCTTTTGAGAGACAATAGAACATTTCCTAGAGAATTTTGATAAAACACAGGGGGATCGAAGTAAATATTACCTAAGGAAAATCATTATAACTTAAAAAATGTTAATTTTTTTTCATTTGAACATTTTAAAGGGTAATTTGAGTGATCCAAAGAATAACAATTTTTTTATGCACTGTGTAATCTATTTACAAATATAGGTGCACCTTTAAGAATGGAGGGAGGAGTTGTTGGTGAAGTATTAACTAATTAGCCCACATCTATTACCTGCCATGCAGAATTGGTTCATGAGAAAGGCCATTCCACCACTGTCCACTATCTTATCAGAAATGCCCAAGGTTCCCTGGCCGGTTTGGCTCAGCAGTTAGAGCATTGGCCTGCGGTCCAGAGAGACCCGGGTTCAGTTCCCGCTAAGGGCACCTACCTCGGTTGCAGTTTGTCCCCAGCCCTGGTTGGGTTGTGCGGGTGGCAGCCACTCGATGTGTCCCTTTCACGTCGATGTTTCTCTCTCTCTTTCCTCTCTCTCCCTCCCACTCTATCTGAACAAAAAATGAAAAAATGTCCTTGGGTGAGGATAAAAAAAAAAAGAAATGCCCAAGGCTTTTTTTCCTGTGGATATTTTTACATCATTCCTTAATAACACCAAAACTCAAAATTGCTTCTTAGACAAATACAAGATGAAACCATTAACAATACATTTTTAACCAATTCTATTATGTTTCTTTTTTTATGGATGTTTATAGATTCATACATTGGCCAAGAGTATATACAGGCATATATATATATATGATTGTTTAGAGTTTTTTTAATTAGTCGAAGAAAATATCATCTAGTTAAATGTTAAGATGAAACATTTTTCTCCCTGTGAACCTGCTGAGGGCTGATGCTTTTTATGGGTTAACGAGGAGCCTTACCTCCCACCTGTGGGTTGGTGAATAGAGATTATTATTTCATTAGATTTCATTAGCGGTGGGAAGTGAGGATGTGTGTAGGTAAAGTTAATTACATCTTTCTCTTTTTAATATACAATAGTATAAAAGACTTGCTTTGTTCAGCACAGGCCTAGTGATAATGTTTAATGATTGTATTTTTGTTAGAGGATACAGTACAGGTAAGAGAAGATAATGAGTACCCTTATGTAAACATAGTCTCTCTTTGGGAGCAATTAGGTAATCTATTTATACAACGCATATACACACACATATATAGTTTTTCCAATAATGTTGTGTATTTTGTGCTATTTCTGGAATGATCCATGAAGTTCTTAAGAGTCCATGGAAATATTATATTAAAGACATATTACATATCTGACATATGCCTGAAGCCAAATATTGTAATATATCTTAAATCTATTAAAATGTAGTTTCTAAGAAATACAACATTTACAATATACTACAAGAACTCATATTTTGTTCTAAGGCCATTAATATGATGATTATCTGTTGAAGTCTTGAGTTTCAAAAACAAGTTTTGATATCCTTAATGCCTAGCATACAAAAACTAATACAGAGGGTACTTCCATTGTCATCACTTTGGTTTAATGGAGTATTTATAATTTATGTCCTCAAAGGTCTTGGAACTTTAAGGTAGGCTCTTTATCATGTTGAAAACCCAAGGCACTATGGAAATGATGGTGACCTTCATATACTAAAATTTTTAAATCTGTGAATAAAATTTAGCTTGATATAATATCTTCTTTTTTTATTTGCACTGTAGAATGGTAACTAGACTGTAATTATTTCCTAATAATTCAATATTAAACAACAAAATCACTTTTTCTCTTAGATTATGTCATAATTCTGTTGTCAACATTACTTATAAGAATGACCACTGAGTGATATTCCATAGGACTTTGTGTGTGTGTGTGTGGTTCCATACAATTTTTTAGATTGTTTGTTGTAGTTCTGTGAAATATGCCATTGGTATTTTGATAAGAATTGTGTTGAATCTGTAGATTGCTTTGGCTAGTATGGACATTTTAATGATGTTAATTCTTCCTGTCCATGAACATGATATATGCTTCTATTTATTTGTATCTTCTATTTCTTTCTTCAGGATCTTACAATTTTCCGAGTACAGGTCTTTTACCTTCTTGGTTAAATTTATTCCTAGGTATTTTATTCTTTTTGGTGTGATTGTAAATGGGATTGTGTTTTTAGTTTCCCTTTCTAATAGTTCATTATTGCTATATAAAAATGCAACCAATTTTTGAATCCTGCTACTTTACTGAATTCATTTATCAGTTCTAGTAGTTTTTTGGTGGAGTCTTTAGGGTTCTCTGTATACAGTATTATGCCATCTGCAAATAATGACAATTTTACTTCTTCCTTTACAATTTGGATGCCTTTTATTTGTTCTTCTTGTCTGATTGCTTTGGCTAGGACTTCCAGTACTATGTTGAATAGGAGTGGTGAAAATGGACATCTCTGCCTTGTTCCTGGTCTTAAGGGAAACACTTTAATTTTTCCCTGTATGATGTTGGCTGTGGGTTTGTCATATATGGCCTTTATGAAGTATATTCCCTCTATTCCCTCTTTGCTGAGAGTTTTTATCATAGATGGGTGCTGGATTTTGTCAAAAGCTTTTATGCATCTATTGATATGATTATGTGATTTTTAACCTTCATTTTGTTTATGTGGTGTATCACATTAATTGATTTCTTGATATTGCACTGACCTTGAAACCCTGGATTAAATCCCACTTGATCCTGGTGTATGATATTTTTAATGTATTGCTGGATAAGGTTTGCTAAATATTTTGTTGAGGATATTTGCGCCTATGTTAATCAGGGACATTGGCCACTATTTGTTTTTTTGTAATGTCTTTATCTGGTTTTGGAATTAGGATAATGTTGGCCTCCTAAAATGCACTTGAGAGTCTTCTCTCCTCTTGAATATTTTGGAATAGTTTGGAAGGATAGGTTTTAGTTCTTCTTTGAATGTTTGGTAAAATTTACCTGTGAAGCCCTGGCCGGTTTGGCTCAGCAGTTGGAGTGTCGGCCTGCGGACTGGAGAGTCCTTGGTTCGGTTCCCGCTAAGGGCACGTACCTCGGTTGCAGTTTGTCCCCGGCCCCAGTTGGGGTCATGTGAGTGGCAACCACTTGATGTGGCTCTCTCACATTGATGTTTCTCTCTCCCCCTCCCCCCCTTCCTGCTCTATCTGAAGATATGCAAGAATGTCCTCGGGTGAGGATAAAAAAATTTACCTGTGAAGCCATCTGGTCTAGGCCTTTTGTTTGCTGGGAGTTTTATGATTACTGCTTTGACTTCATTAGTTGTAATCTGTCGTTTCAGATTTTCTGATTTTTCTTAATTCAGCTGACACCACAGTAATATAAAAGATTATAAGAAAATATTACAAATAGCTACATGCCAACAAATTGGACAATATACAAGAAATGGATACATTCCAAGAAAATACAAATAGTTCCTTAAATCCCATCATCTGCAAATTTTTTCTTCTTTTGCTTATGAGTCATTAAAAAAGTGTCAGGTTTTACATTAAAATCCTTACCTGACCAAGATTATTTACAAATAATGTAAGAAATAAATTCCTTGGATGGAAAGCTTACTTTTAAAAGGAAGGATAAATAAAGGAAAGAAGAATTATAGTTAAAATATACATTAAGAAGATCAAACTACGGTATTTATTTCTATTTTTAAATGTTATATAAGAACTAAATTTATTTCTGTGCTTCTAGGTTACCTTTTGCAATCTAAGCATTGAAGACAGCAATCTAGTTATGCTGAATAATTTTAGTAACTTATATGTATAACAAAACAAAACAGACTCAAAGGACAGCAAATTGAAGACTAAATGTACTAGATTTTCATAGATTCTTATTAAAGGTGAACAGTGTATTTAAATCCAGGAAATTTTACTGCAATGCTTCTTCAGTTACTATAATGGAGAGCTTCCAGAACAAAATTACACATTGAAGAAATGATAAACCATAAGTCACAAATAAAGTACAAGTCCATTTTTATCCAATTTAAGATAAAGATGACTTACTCAGACATTTTGGAAGAGGATGACCATCTATCCTGAGAAAATGGAGATTCCTCATAAATTAGACATTTTCCTGGGTTTTATATGAACTCAAATCAGCGTGAATTATTAATTTCTACATAAATATTCAACTTCACAAATATCTTATTTCTTTTAGTTTAAAACAGCATGCGTAGTGTGTCTTTGAGTACATGAGTATCTGTTTATATGTGTGTACAGAGATATGTGTGAGATATATACTTGTTACTTATTTTGTAGAATGTAAATTTTGAAGTCATTTCATGCATTCCTCCCTTGAGTTTAAAAATAAATCTTTTCTGGTTCTTAAATCAAGTTGTAAATACCTCATTTAGTCTGCTACTCCAGTAACTCATAAGAAGAGAAAGGTTGCTTTTCCATATTTTACCTCTGGCCTCATCTTATGCCAGTGACTGCTGATTATAAGTACTATTAGTGAAACAGAAATCAGCGTAGAGCACTCGAGTTGCTTTTCAAATAAAGTTCTTGTTTCAGCATTTAGTTTCCCAAAAGGCTTTTAATCAAGGTTATGGGAAAGTCCATAAACTTTCTGCTGAATATTTAACAAGCTGGAGGTCACTGCAAACATGTCTTATCAAGGGCAAGTGAAATGAGATTGCAATCAAGAAAATAAAAGACTGGCTGATAAGCAAAGCTTTGTCTCCTAGATAAAATCTAACCAAAAAAAAAAAAAAAAAATCAAAATGACTCACATTATCACCTTTCTCTTGTAGGATTTAATTTCCCTGGTTGGAACAATACTTTTCAAAAATGGTAAATAGGACTGAGTAATTCATTGGATCTGAGTCACTAGCTTATCTTTAAGGTGATGGTTGAAATGAATTCTGCATAATGTAGATACTGGCAGAATTTAACTAAGAGGACTTCACTAAAGTTTCACTGTTTAATATTAAAAGCATAATTCCTTTGGATAAAATGAAATTTATAAATGTCATGTGATATTTGCACATTTTCTAATTGACCTAACCTACTTTCACTAATACTTAAATTAAGAAATCTAAAGAAACAGTGATTCTACCCTCGTAGGGATCAAAAGTTATAAAAGAAGATAAAAACAGATTTAAAAATTCTTACATATTTTTATTATTGAAAAAAAATCCTTACATATTACATTGTCTTCTGAGATAAATGAATGAATGGATTTTCAATGTACCCTCATTTATGCTCAAATTATTTATATAGACCAGTTACATTTAGCTGGGTTACACAGAAACATAGAATGAAAATTTCTATTATATTTACTCTCTTCATTAATTAACAAAAATCTATATAAGAGATTTAGCTTTACTGTATCTTCAAGTTTTAATCTATAGTGATTACTACTGTTTATTATTTATCTTAAAGTTGTATGTATAGAGATAGGACCCTTATTCTTCTGTAAAGAAAATATTTTTATTTTAAAGCGATAAAACAAATAGAAGAGCTGAAACTAGATGACAACTTACTATAGTCTTCCTTCTTACAAACTTTGAACTTGTTTTCCTAGCAGAATTTAACTAGTACTCTGTGTGACTAGGCAAATAGTCTGATTTTTTAAATGAATGTTTTTTAATTTTTCAGTTACAGTTTACATTCCATATTATTCTGTGGTAGCTTCCGATGTACAGAAAGGTGGTTAGAAAATCATGTATTTTACAGAAAGGGCCCCCTGTTGCTTCAAGTACGCACCTGGTACCATACATATTTGTCTCAATATTATTGACTATATTCTCTGTGCTGTAATCTACATCTCTGTGGCCATTCTGTAACTACCAATTTGTACTGCTAAAACCCTTCACCTCTTTTACCCCGCCCTGTAACTCCCCTCCTCTGACAGCTGTCAGCCTGTTCTCTGTATCTATGAGTCTGTTTCTATTTTGTTGGTTTGCTCATTTTGTTAATCATATTCCACATATAAGGGAAATCATATGGAGAATCAAAAGAATATATGCACCCCTATCTCCATTGCAATATTATTAACAATAAATAGCCAAGATATGGAAGCAACCCAAGTGCCCATCAGTAGATGAGTGGTTAAATTTCTGTAGTACATTTACATAATGGATACTATGGAGTGATGAAAAAAAGAAAGAAATCTTACCTTCTGAGACAGCATGGATGGACCTGGAGATTATTATGTGAAGTGAAATAAGCCAGTCAGAGAAAAACAAGTACCATATAATTTCACTTTTGTGTGGAATCTAATGAACAAAGTAAACAAACAAAATAGAAACAGAGTTATAGATTCAGAAAACAGACTGAGAGATGTCAGAGGGGAGGAGTTTTGGAGGCTGGCTGAAAAAGTTGAAGGGATTAAGCAAAAAAAAAAAAAAAAAAAGAAAAGAAAAAGAAAGAAATTCATAGACAGACAACATGACAACACTATGGTGATTACCAGAGGGAAAGGGGATGGGGAAAGGTAGGAGAAGGTAAAGAGGGAATAAGGGGATAAATGATGATGGAAGGAGTCTTGACTTGAGGTGGTGAACACACAATACAATATGCAGATGATGTGTTATAGAATTGTGCACCTGAAACCTATATAATTTTATTAACCAATGTCACTCCAATAAATTCAATAAAATACAAATCCAAAAAGAGGCATCAATGACATACTGAATTAATATGAAAGGGATTTTCTAATTTTTTTCTTTATTGATTTGAGAGAGAGAGGAAGGGAGAGGGAGAGAGATAGAAACATCGATGAGAGAGAACATCGATTGGCCGCCTCCTGCACGCCCCCCACTGGGGATCAGGCCCACAACCTGGGCATGTGCCCTGACCGGGAATCGAACTGGCGACCTCTTGGTGCATGGGTCGATGCTCAACCACTGAGCCACACCGGCCGGGCTGAAAGGGATTTTCAAATGCAGACACTGTTGAACACCAACACCAACTATAAAACTGTCTTCGCTGAAATATTTGATCAATTTGATCGTTTGATGTCAAGCAATATTATTGAATTAGGTATTTGTCTCTCTTTACATAAAAGGACAGATTACTGTATTTTACAGAGGAATACATTTAACAATTTCCTACTAATAAAATAAAAGAAAGAAATCTAACATTTTGCGACAACATAGCTGGACCTAGAGGGTATTACACTAAGTGAAATAAGTCAGACAGAGAAAGGCAAATAGGTTGATTTTTAAAACTAATCACTAAATTCTACTTCTCCATCTGGTGGATGGGTGAGGTAGGCAGATACTGGAGAATGGACTTCACTACATAAAGTATAGCCAGCTCTAGCCTTTGCATTTTGTCTAAGCAAAAACAAAACTGAAGAATTTTAGGGACACAAATGATTTGTTGTGACAGAGTAATTTTCAGCACATGTAAATAATATCCTGTTATTTCCCCCACACTTCCTCTGAAATTTCAAGATGTGCATTATTGGATGGTGTTTGGTTGTGACATTGAGAGAGTTACGTACTCACGGTCCATCAAACCTCCTCCTTTATATAAAGGTGTGTAATGATAAAACCTATTTCATTGGCTTGTTTTGAGGATCAAATGACATAAGTAGTGCAAAAACACTTACTATCATATCTCACACATCCTAAACAATACAGTGAGGGTTAATATTAATACTGGATACTTTGCCCTGGCCGGTTTGGCTCAGCGGTTAGAGCGTTGGCCTGCGGTCCAGAGAGACCCGGGTTCGGTTCCCGCTAAGGGCATGTACTTCGGTTGCAGTTTGTCCCCGGCCCTGGATGGTCGTGCGGGTGGCGGCCACTCGATGTGTCACTCTCACATCGATGTTTCTCTCTCTCTCTCTTCCTCTCTCTCCTTCCCACTCTATCTGAACAAAAAATGAAAAAATGTCCTCGGGTGAGGATAAAAAATAAAAATAAAAAAATAATAATAATGGATACTTTTCTAATCAGAGCCAAGCTATAAACCCCTTCTCAGAATGATGCACATATATGCAGTGTGTGGCGTATGATTTCACAGAGTCTGTGAACCCTTTTGAGATTCCTTTTTCTTTGACCAGATCAAAAAGGCCATAGATGTAGTCTACTCAGTTAGAGGAAGCTTCACTGACCAGTTTGTACTCTCAGACCAGTCCACGCTAGTAAATAAGTGGTCTCTCTGGGTTTTTTTAGAAGATAATTGTTGTTGAACTAAATGAATGAGTTAACTAATTGTTTTATTTTCTTATATATAGAGCTATAATTGTATTTATTTATTTTTTTGCTTACTTGATTTTTATTATATTTTTCCCATCATTTTTTTCTAAAATATGTTTTTATTGATTTTTTTTTTAGAGAGAAAGGGAGGGAGAGATAGAAACATCAGGATGAGAAACATCAACTGGTTGCCTCCAGCACGCCCCCTAGTGGGGATCGATCCCTGCAACCCGGGCTTGTGCCCTGATGGGAAGTGAACCAGGACCTCTCAGTCCCTGGGACTGTGCTCAATCCACTGAGCCACACCGGCCGGGCTTTCCCATCATTTTTTATCCCCTCCCCATATCCTCTTCCACCTTCACCCACCCCCTCCCTTTTTAATGGCCCTACTTTCTATTATGAAGAATATTATTTTGGGGTTTAGGATAATGAAGAGAATAAAATGACCATAATGTCAGCACCAAATGTGATACCAGCTATATTAAAAATCAAAGATATATATGAGCATTTAAATACCACCTGCAAAGCATGAAATGGAAAGTCAGTGTCTTCTTCACCAACTCTCTTCACTGGTCATGATGATGTCTTACTACTGAGAACTGCTGTTAAAAGCTTTTTGTTTGTCCTTTCCCAGCGATTCGTGTACCAGCATTTATGCATATGTGAATAAATGAGTTTTAAATGCTACACAAATGAGAACTGCTTTCCACTAGTATAATGTATCTGCCTTGTGTTTTTTTTTTCCACTTAAAATATGTCTTGCAGAATATTCTGCATTAAAAATAACTCATCTATCTTATATTTTAATGACTGCAGAGTATTTTAATGAATTAATGGACCATAATTGTTCTTACCTGTTGGTAGACATTTAGGAAGTATCTACTTTTTGCTAAAATAAACAATGCTGCAATGGATATCCCTGAACATATATTTTAATATTCTTGGACATATATTGTAATGCTGTAACATGCGGGACTTTTACCAATTACTGCAGCTTTTTTAAAGCAAATGGTCAAAATTCGCAATTACATAAAGCTGGATGCATAGAAAGGAACTTGCATTGTTAAGTTCATACAGAAGGCTGAAGAAACAACCAAAATGTTAGTGTTTTCTATAGTTTACTAGAATGCATGCATTTATGTGAAATGACTTTTATTACTATTCTTTACAGGATTATATTTTTAGATAAATCTATATAGATTTTATCTATATAAAACATGTTTAGCACTAACATATTTTTAAAAGATACTCGGCTAATTATGTTTCGAGGAATACAGTTTAAGCTGCGAAATGTCTACATTACATTAATATGTGGTATATTATATACTTCCTGAAGGGGGAAAGGACAGCATTTGCTAATGTGAAATAAGTTTTAAAGTAGTTTGGTAGAACTTATTTTTCTAGCGTGACTTCCTCTGATTGTGGCTATACTTATTTTAATCATGCAGGACCAATTTGAGAGATGCTATTTACAATACCAAATGGGTTTTTAGAATTAACATAAATTATCTATCATCCAATAATATGCCTGATGTTGTCATAGTTCAGTAGAGGACAGTCTTAAATAGCAGCTATCTCATATAGACATAAGCATACGACACAATATTTAAACTAGAACTTGGTTTAACATTCTGTTTAAAGACCATGTCATGTCAAATGGTACATTTTCCCCACTCTTAATTGCTTTGAGTTAAAGAGATGGAAGATAAAACATTGTTCTCCTTGTCACTATAAGCATTTTATTCTCTGAACTCAAAAAAGAAAAATGTCAAACTCTGTGGTCCATAAAATTGCAAGAGATGCATTGTATTGAAATCATGCTTTTTAATAATAGGGCTAAAAAGTAACAATGGCTAAACTCAAGTGCAGATTTGGTCCATAAGTCTATTTGATTCACATTACTCTTAGTTAATTTCTTTACTCTGCCTCATTGTGCTGTGCTTTGTCTATTTCAATTAGTGGACTCTCAACATTTGTATGTACTGAAAACCAATGTCAGGAAATTGCTGATTTAAGACTTATGCTTTGAAGTGTGAAATATTTATCTTTCCCCAACAGTTTTAACATTTAAAAATAAACACATATTTATACATAGGACTGATGATAGCAGAATTTAAAATAGAAATATGACTGTAGTAATAGCTTAAATTACTTTGGGAAGAATTTAGAGATTGTATCTAAGTGGGAATAAAGGTTTCCTTCCCTCCGGTAGCATTATATAATTTAGTTTTAAAGAAACCATCCTTTATGCATTTCAGGGTCCTCCCCCACTCCAATCATTGTTATTGGGAAAATTGGTAGGAAGAAGCATAATTAAGGGAGGAAAGTCACACTTAGGAATTACCATGGGTGATTATCTCTTCTCTTCCCATTGCTTGCTGGTAGGCATCCCTCCAGGTGTTTAGCTAGAGATAGAGTGAGTCACTTTCTTAGTACACATGGAGAGTGACTTTCCTGATGGCATACTGTCAATGTTGAGAATTAGTTGCACAGCAATAAAAGATATATTCTTAGGATATTTTCAAGGTGAAATTGCTACTTGAGTACCTTCATGCAGAATTGTCCCTGCAATACCAAGTAAGAGGATTTCAATGTCATACCTACGTGAAAGGGAGACTAAAAATGGAGGTGAAGAGGAGATAGTTTTGCAAAGAGTAGATTTATTCAAAATATGAAGGAAAATATAATTTGTGATTTTCATTATCTTCTGCCAAATTTGTTTAAAGGACTTCATAGCCTGTGTACCCAGAAGCCCAAGCATAATATTCATTATTATAAAATATAATCGGGAATATTAAGATTTTAGAAGTCACATTTTGAATCAACAATGTCAAACATTTAGAAGAGACTATGGTAACCTAAGAGAACCTGCATAAGTAGTAAAGACTGCTTCCTTGAGGGATCTCAGAAGAGTCAGCTGGTGTTTGAGGACATCAAAGGATACTGATGTTCTATTTAAGGGAAAAAATTCTGTGCCTTGGGGGTATGAAAGAAGTAGAGTATCTGTATACTCTCTAAAAAGCAATTTAGATCTAGGTGGTATCAGTCAGTAAGGAAAAATTCTTATTTCAAGAAAAGCCATTTAGGTTCTGTGATTAGTTGTGGAGGTGGATCAAGTCACAGGTTATGGCTTAAATAACCTCAATGTTTTCTTTATTCCTCATTGTTTTGTATCTCTAACTTTTTAAAACTAATAAAAACTTGAGCAGAACGATTTTAAAATTCAAATATACAGTATTGCAAGAGATTATTGTCAGAGAGTTTAAGTCAGTGCTTTGAAAACACATTACACATCTATTTCTCTTTATGCTGAATACATTGGCAAAATTACGTGGTTACATGTTTTTTTAGGGCAGTTAAGAGTTAACAGGAAATTTAGATACTACTGATGTTTCTTTCTTTAAGTTTTTCCTGTAAAGCACAGAGCCCAGGTCGTGGCCCAGATAAAGTAAGGAGATAGCATTGAATTGTTACTTTGCTCTCATTCCTAGATTAATTTAAATGTGTCTTCATTTTCCCTTCCTTCCTTTTAATTTATTTCATTTTGTTGTATGTTAGGTTTCTTCCTCATCTACTTGGTTTTGTTTAGTGCTGGGGAGAAGAATTTTGGCCATTGGTAGGTGAAAAACATACAGATCAATACGAGGTATCTGACCATGTTGACACCCAGTAAATGCGGGTCCTTCAGTCCTTTGAACATTAAGAGTAGTTCATAATTGACTAACTGAGTGTTTACATAGTAGTAATATATACATGTCATAATTACAGTCATCTCTCAGATGCCAAGGGGGATTGTTCACAAGGTGGCTTATCTTGCCATCAACTAGGCATGACTACCTTGTTGATAATAAACTGGGTTTTAGAGTTTCTTCCTAATATAGCAAGAACAGCAAGCCAAGTCCTGCCATTTAAAAGCACCTCTGATTCCCCAGAGCCCTATTTAAGAAAAGGCATCTATTACTAAAGAATACAGAGAACATATCTCTGATGTTCTGTATTATTGTAGGTGGTTAATCTAGGAGAGAGAGGACAACAGTAGAAAAGAACGTGGGCAGTGTATAATATTATTTTAGGTTTCTGAACTTTCTAGAGTAACAGATATAAACTTATTCAAATCGAATTATTTTCAAAATCATACTGATGATACATTATTTTAGCCATAGTGTTCATCCATACATTTATTACTTATTTTTTAAAATATGTTTTTATTGATTTTTTAGAGAGACAGAAACATCCATGTGAGAAACCTCCATCAGCTGCCTCCTGCATGCCCCCTACTGGGGATCGAACCCACAACCCGAGCATGTGCCCTGACCAGGAATCGAACCAGGACCTCTCAGTCTATAGGATGATGCTCAATCCACTGAGCCACACTGGCCAGGCTTATTCATACATTTAACATATATTCATTGTTCAACTAGTACATTACTGGCATTGTCTTAGGAAATGGACAAAATAAAGCAAAAGCCTTTATTGTTTGTCTCTTCTTTAGTCCAATAGAGCTTTACTGTCTCTCGCTCTTTCAGCCCAATAATTGGGATATGTACCATATTTCTCTTATTTATATATAGGATCATATTTACATTGCTATTTCAAACAATCATATTTTTAATTCATGTGATGCATGCCTGCTTGTAGTTTACTGTTTTTTATTGCGCAAAGGGCTACCCTTTAATAAAATATAGTATATTTTAATTTCATAAGTAGTTATAAATCACACATGTCTTACATTTCTTAGCAGGAACACACACTCAGAAATTATGTTCTTAAAATGACAATTGTCTGAATTGCAAAGTTAGGCAAAATCTTGCTTATAAATTAACAAATAGTTATTATGTTCATGTAGTTCATTGTCAGCACTGTATCCAAGGAACCTAGGGTAAGAGATGTTTACGTTTAAGCATATTAATTCAAATGTAGTAATTGGCAGTCTGATATCATTTTTTTGAACACTTTTTTAAAAATTGATTTTAGAGAGCGAGGAAGGGAGAGAGAGAGGAAGAGAAATAGAGAGAGAGAGAGAGAGAAACATTGATGTGAGAGAGAAACGTGGATTGGATGCCCCTTGTACACACCCTGACCAGAGATCAAACCCGCAACCTGAGTAGTTGCCCGGACCAGGAATCGAACCAGTGACCTTTTGGTGTACAGGATGGTGCTTCAACCAACTGAGCCACACTGGCCAGGGCTGATATCATTTTTTAAATAAACTTTTAAATTTAGAAATATTTTATGTTTACAGAATAGTTGTGAAGATAGAACAAAGAATTCCTTTATACCTTTCCCCCAATTTCCCGTTATGAATATTTGACATTTGTATAGCACATTTGTTATAGTTAATGAACCAATATTTCTACATTTTTGTTCCTATTTTATTCATATTTCCTCAGTTTTTAACCTCATGTACTTTTCTGTTCTAAGATCCAATCAGAGACACCACATTGCCTTTAGTTGTCATGTCTCTTTAGGCTACTCTTGGCTGTCACAGTTTCTCATGCTTTCTTTGTTTTTGATAAGATTTTGAGGATTTTTGCTCAGGTATTTTGTAAAATGTCCTGCAATTTGGATTTCTCTGAAGATTTGCTCATGATTGGAATGAGTTGATGGGATTTGGGGAAGGCTATAGAGGCGAAGTATCATTGCCATCACATCCTATCAAGATTACACATTATCCACGTGACTTATCACTGATGAAGTTAACCTTGATCACTTGGCTTAGGTAGTGTTTGTCAGATTTATTCACTTTAAAGTTATTCCTTGATTCCTTTTTGCATCCTCTGCACAGCATACACTTCAGGAGTGAGGAGTTATACTCTACTTCTTTGAGGGAAGAGTGTCTACATAAATAATTTGGAATTTTTCTATATTAGAGATTTGTCACCTGTTTATTTATATTGAGTCCTTTATTTATATCAGTATAGACTCATGGACATTTCATTTATACTTTGGGATATAAATCAATACTACTTTATTTAGTTGCTCAAATCATTCTATTTTTGGCCATTGGGTGTTCTTTGAAGTTGGCTTTTGCATCCTTTTATATATACTCATCATTGTCACTTTTATTTTTTTCATTTTTTTTCCTTTATTGATTTGAGAGAGAGAGGAAGTGAGAGGGAGAGAGAGATAGAAACATCGATGAGAGAGAACATCGATTGGCTACCTCCTGCATATGCCCCACTGGGGACTGGGCCCACAACCTGGGCATGTGCCCTGACTGAGAATGGAACCGGCCACCTCTTGGTGCATGGGTCGACGCTCAACTACTGAGCCACACCAGCCGGACATCATTGTCACTTTTAGAAGCACAAATTTCCTTAATTTGTGGCACTACAAGGTGCTGCAGGCTTATTTATTTATTTATTTATTTATCTTTGCATTTCAGTTTGGGACGTTTTTTATTGGCAGATCTTCAAGTTCACTGATTCTTTCCTCAGCTATGTCCAGATTACTGATCAGCCCATCAAAGCCATTCTTCATTTCTCTTAGTGTTTTTGATTTCTAGCATTTCCTTTTAGTTTTTCTTGTAGTTTGCATCTCCCTCCTTTCAATACCCATTTGCTTTTCCGTATTGTCTGCTTTATTTCATTAGGATCCTCAATATACGAATCATAGTTGTTTTAAATTCCCTGCCTGATAATTCCAACATCTGTGTCATATCTGAGTCTGGTTCTAGGGATTTCTTTGTCCCTGCAGACTATGATTTTACTTGCCTTTTGGCATACTTTGTTACTTTTTGTTAAAAAAATGGACCTGTTGTATTGAGTAATAGGAACTGAGGTAAATAGGCACGTATTGTAAAGATTTAGATCAATCTGGCTATGATATGAGCTGTGTTTAATATTTGATGTATCTGTAGATTCCAAAGGCTTTAAATTCCATTGAAGTCCTTGTTGTTGTCTCCCTTCTTGACCTTGGGCTTTCTTAAGTACTCCTATTCAAGATGCCTGGAGCATCTTGCAACTTTTTCAGCTGTAGTCCAACACTATTTTACCAGAGAATTTCCAATACTCTTGGTGTGGTGTTAAGGTGTGGGGGAGTGGAGCATTCTATACTTCCAGGTGTAAATTTTAGTGTTTCATGTACCATAGCTTTTTTATCCATTCGTCTACTGATGGACACTTGGGCTGTTTCCAGATCTTAGCTATTGTAAATAGCGCTGCTATGAACATGGGGGTACATGTATTCTTTCTGATTGGTGTTTCAGGCTTCTTAGGGTATATTCCTAGGAGTGGGATCACTGGGTCAAATGATAATTCAATAGTACACAATGGAGTACTATGCAGCTGTAAGAAAGAAAGATCTCTTATCCTTTGCGACGACATGGGAGGACCTGGAAACTATTATCCTAAGTGAAACAAGCCAAGCAGAGAAAGACAAATATCATATGATCTCACTTATTTCTGGAATATAATGAACATAACAGTCTGAGGAACAGGGTAGTCCCAGAGATGTGGAAGTAGGGTACAGACTGACATTTGCCAGAAGAGGGGGTGGAGGAGGGGAGCGATGAACACAGAACTTGTAAGCATGTACTCATAACCAATGGACATGGACAACAAAACTGGGGACAGGGCAGGGAGGGAGGGGGAGGAGGGTGTCAATGGGGGAAAAAAGGAGAAACATCTGTAACAAAAGTAAATTAATAAAAAATAATAATAATAAAAAAATAAAAATAAATAAAAAAGAAATCAACAGAAACACAACAATAGCACATACCTCTCTGAGTCTGACCTATTAAAAAGGGAAAATTTAAATAAAGAGGAGGAAGCCAAAAAAAAAAAATTTTAGTGTTTCAGAGGGTCTACATCTCAGGGCCTTGACCTTCACAAGTGTTTCTCAAGTGGTATGTGTCCTCCTACTCACCTCTCAGTAGGACAGGAAGGTTACAGAGGCCTGGAGTAGAAGAAATGTTCTGCCTCCAGTAGAGCTAAGACTTTGGTAGTCTTTTCCTTTGGCTTTTATTATAGAGAAGAATCACAGTGTGTCACAAGGATATCTCTTCCCCTCTCCTGCCAGAGGCATGAGAACCAGGTAGGTTTCATAGAGGTAAAATCCATGAAATTGTGGGCTCCTCCCCAGAAATACAGGTGCTCAGGAGTTTTTAACTCTCGGGATAGTCCACACTTAGCCTCCAGCAATTCATCTACATTGCCATTTCAGTGTTTTTACCAGTTTAGAATTCTAGTGGCTTCCTTCCCAAGTGTGCCGGGTATGTCACCATTGGCTTTGCCTGACTTTCCAGGTTTGAGGCCCGCCCTTTGCCCTTCAACTTCAGTTTTCTGATAGGTCCAAAAAAAGTAATTGGTTCTCAGCTTGTTCAGATTTTTCTTGTAAGTTTGCAAGTGATGAGTTTGAAGCTCCTGACATATCAAAGTGGAAACTGAAGGTTGTCCTTTTGATTAAATTTTGCATCCAATCACAATTTGATCACTTTTCACTGTCCTACTTATTTTCATCTTCTTCTTAGATAACTTTTTTTGCATTCTTGAAAATAATGTAGTTCTTGAAATACCTTTAAACAATAGTAATTAAAAGAAAAAATTAGAACATTATCTCTTCTATAAAAATTCCAAAAATTAATTTTTAAATCAATTTTTAAACCAATATCTATTGACTATAATTACTTTTCTTATTTCATGTATCATTGTTTTTTTTTGGTTGGAGCAAACATGGTATGAGAAACTTTAAAACAGATTTAGAATATTGATCAGAAAACTCTAACTTCCAAAGTTTTAAAAATCAGTTTTTGCGTCTACAAAATGTTTAACCAGCCAACAGTATTTATATTAGTTCTTTTTTATTTATGTATATCTAAGTTAAGATTGTTTAATATAAATTGTCAGTTATGTATAATCATATATTCAGTTTGATCATTCTTTTCACATTTTCTTTGTTTGTTGAAACCTAGTTTTACTTTCCCTGATCCAGTCCTCACGTCCTCGTGTTAATTTATTGTGGTTTCACAAAGAAATTTACAAAGATTCTAATAAATAATTTTTGATTATTTTCTACAGCATAAACAATCAAGAATTTATTAAGAAGAATTTGACAACTTTTGCATCTATATATACTTATCATTTTCTCATGAACTCAAAAAGTTCTACTGCTATCTCTCTGAGATAAATCAAACACTATTATTTGGTGCACATATTCATTTAAGAAAGGTCTTGCTACAAGCTAGGTCTGGTGAGCTTAGTTGTTTATGACATCTCAATTCAGATTCTTTTAATATATCATAATAGAATGAATCAGACAGTAATCATTGTGGGAAATTTGAAAACTATGGCAAACTAAATGTTTAAATACTACTACTACTAATGAATAATGATGTTAGTGTATTTTATCATATTCTTACTGTATTCAAGGCACTAGCATTTTATTTGCAAATACAAACATAATTGGATCATGTAGTGTAGACAACTTGAAAACATTTTCAATAAAAACGATTTTAGTGATTTTAAATGTGAATTGTATAGAATTTCAAGAAAGATAATTTATGTTTATTACTACAATGAGAGGTATGCTTGGCCTATTTAGATACTTCACTGAATAGCAATCATGCAAATGTGAATTTCAAGACACAATTTATGCTGAATGTGTTTTTTCACTAATAGGTGAGATGGCACAAATGACAAAATTCACAATTAAAATATTCACATTCTACAACTGACTTAATACAAAATAATTTTTTTATTTTCCAAAGTTTATATTATTAGGGAAGACTAAATATATATAATTCTTTTTCACTTTACACTATTAGAATAATGCCTTAATATGTGTTTGTAGAAAAGTAAAGACTGTTTTTGTTTTATTTTTCACTGTGCTATACTGAATGTACATATAATGATGTTTCCCAAGTGACTTTTCAAAATATTTCTAATGTTTTCTAACCAATTAAAAGCCACAGGTATGCTATTGTGTGTATGTGTGTGTGTGTGTGTGTGTGTGTGTGTGTGTCCTTAAGTCAACATATGAATGCTTAGTATACAAAACTGTACATTCAATTAAAATGTGGAAAATGAAGGCAATATGTTTAAACAGAAGATCTGGGCTTAATTTATAATGGAAGTTAGAAAGTTGATTCCTCTTGGGGGGGGCATTGTGCATATTTCTCTTTGAAAACCTTAAAACCTGGTGCTTCTATTTATTCTAGTAACTGAATATTTGTAAAAAATGAATAATTGTTATGCATAATTTATTGTTTTTAGAATCCAAGCCACATCAGCGTCATTTTGTTTGTTGAACATGACCTCATAATGATAGATGCAGGAGAGCGGACAATAATTCCATTTCATGTAAATGCATCTCATTGATTTAGCAATGACAGAGTTGGGTGGCTGATAGTCAGAGGTAGTACTTTTAGCTATTGTAGTCCTTTTCTGAGTATGGTGTAGTGTGTATTATGCATGGAATAAATGCCATCTGTAACCAATTAATGATTTGTTAAAATAAAGGTAGCAGTAAATGAAAATCCTAGTAGAATCTAACAAATAGGGTTAGTTGAATATTAAAAAGCAAATAAATGAGACTTGTTGCATTTTATATTAATTGGTATTTCCAAAGTATTAATAATTTTTTCAATTTTTTTTTCTAATACAGTTCTAATATCTTACCAGGCACTTAGCTGCCAAGTTGGTATTATTCTTTAGGTTTTGATAAATTTGGTCAGTACTAGAACAAATGATATGTCTTCCGCTTTGGTCGCAGTTGGCATGGCTCCCAAAAGTGTCAATATTTGAATTACAGATCCTTTACTAGCCTTCGGACAAATCTTTTAATTACTTACAATATTAAAATAGAACGTTATTCTAATTTTCTTTCAAAAGAGACACTTGAGCCCGACAGTGTGGCTCAGTGGTTGAGTGTCGACCCATGCACCAAGAGGTCGCCAGTTCGATTCCCGGTCAGGACACATGCCCAGGTTGTGGGCCCGATCCCCAGTGGGGGGCATGCAGGAGGCAGCCAATCGATGTTCTCTCTCATCGATGTTTCTCTCTCTCTCTCCCTCTCCCTTCCTCTCTCTCTAAAATCAATAAAGAAAATATATTAAAAGAAAGACCTTGAGGAGGAATACTCAGTATGGATTTGAAAAATATCTTTCAATGTTTAGGGAGCTTTAATCCATACATGTAATTTATGTTAAATTTTGTTTCTGCTCCTTGCTCACTTTAAATGGAAAGTCAATGATGACTGGTTAAGGAGACTACGAAACTGGTATAGGCTATGAATATTACAGAGGATTAGCTGGTTGCATAATGTGTTTAATTACTATGGAAAAACTGCCAAGTCACTTTGGCTTATATCCACGGTCACACACTTTTGCTTTCTTTGTTTTATTCTGTTCCTTTTTTTTTTATGTTCTTATGCAAAAGCCTGTTCTTATTTTCTATACTGGAAGGCTAAGCCTTGAATAACTCATTTCTGACGGATTGGTTTACTGTGTATGATGTGTTCAGTTTGCTCACTTCTTTTTCTTTATTGATTTTAGAGAGAGAGAGAAAGATAGAAACATCAATGAGAGAGAATATCGATTGGCCGCCTCCTGCATGCCCTCTACTGGGGATCGGGCCCACAACCTGGGCATGTGCCCTGACCGGGAATCGAACCGGTGGCCTCTTGGTGCATGGGTCGATGCTCAACCACTGAGCCACACCGGACGGGCCAGTTTGCTCACTTTTAATATAATAAGCCTTTCACTGGATAAAGGTTTCCAATACGATGTTGAATAAAATTCAACTAACCTTCCACTGAGGTACTTTTGCACGTACCTGAACTATTTACCACCTCCGCTTCCACTGTGCTTCAATTGCCTGAAGCCAGGGCTCTTCCCTGTCTAGTAGTTATTATGTATATATATTTGTTTTTCTATTTTAACACCGTTGATATTACTAGTAGTTCTTACTAGTTTGTGCGAAATCATTACTGTTAACTTTTGTTGCCTATTGAAACAAAAATATCAAACTTTAAGTGCCTCTTATCCTTTGATAATCATAAATTATTCGTGTAGAAGAAAAGTATTAGTGAAGTAAAGCAACTTTCAGGATTTTGCCAAGCACTTTGTGTACATTTAGGGCACAATAAAATCACTTGTTCTTACCCTCCTGCTTGCCTGTCAGGACATGTAGAAATCAGTGTGCTAGTGGGAAAAGGAAATAATTGTTCTGCACACAAGTTGCATTCGGCGGATAGAATGTTTACCAAAGCTGACTTCTATTGATTTTTCATACCGATTTGCTAAATACTGATGAATGGTCCTATTTTTATAATAGTCTCTAAGATCAAAGGGTTCTTTAGAGAATCAGGCCAATAACATTGAAGGAAGAGAGAGAGGGATTTGTAACCTTGAATAACACAAGATTAATCCCCATGAGATTTTTCATAAATTATTCATATTACCCACCTAGAATAGCATCAAATTACCTTGTACTGTCTGCATAAAGGACTTCAACAGGAATGATAATTATGTAAATTGTATTTCTTAGTGCAATATGACATATTTCGAATAGTGAGAAAATGCCACCAAAGAACAAAATCGTATGATCTATTTAGCAGGGGGTCCGTACCTTTCCACCTTCTCATTGTCATTTCCCTGCATTCACTTCCTATCATAATTCATTTAATAATTTGTTTTCTGAGGAAACCACTGACAGACAAATGCCATTTCATGGACATAGGTTCCTGGGGCAACAAGCCAGAGTCTAATAAGTACAAACATTCAACTTTCTACAAAGCCTGATAAATTTAATAAGGGCTTTGCACTTTGCTATTGCGGTATGAGTATTACCAGACATAGCCAGAGTAAATTCCATTTTTAGAGGAAAGTTTATATAGAAAGGAAATCCAATCCAATGGTGAGAGAAACAAAATACCAAACAAAATAGATGAAGAAAAATAAATACATTTATAGATTTATTTTTAAATTTTCTCTGCTGCAATATATATGGCATTATTCTTTTCCCCATTAACTTGAGCCCTTTTTCGAAAAGACTCCATTATGTTTACAGGGAGGTAATTCGATCACCATTGAAGTCACCAAAACATGTGTGATCAAGGCTTTCACAGCTACCATCTCTTCATTAAATCTCAAATCGTATTAATTTACAACAGCTTGCAAGACATTTCCAAAAGTTTCATATCTATTTTTCATTTGTGATTATTATGTTCAGAGTACCCTACTCTTAAAAAATTAAGAGCAAAAATGACATCTCTTCGGAACATATGTGGATTTGTACATAGTGTAGATTTATCCTTAACACAATCTAATTTTTTTGAGGAGCTCAAACTGGGTTCCTCACCACTCCAGCTCCATATTGAGAATGCACCACTAATATTTATTTTCCTACCAAATATACTTTGAGGTATTTAAAAAACACTGGAGAATGAGATCCTGTAGTTTCCAAATTTTGTTTCTAATTGCCTGCTACACAGTACTAGATTATCCAGTTTTGATAAACCGATAAAGACAGTGTCCATAATCAGGCCTCCTTTATGATTTGGCTTATATAATCATAGTGATTTTCATCACTTCCACAGAAATAGAATAACCTAAAATCAAATTGTCCATGTAACAGTATCATTACAAGAATCCTGTGTGTTGCTTCTTTTTCTTTTGTCCCATTGTGGACTTTTCAAATAACCAGCTTCTGGTTTCATTGTATTTTCTACTATTTTTGTTTTCACTTTTATTGATTTCTCTTCTTTTCTTTGTTATTTCTTCTGTTTGTTTGCTTTCAGTGTGATTAACTCTGCTTTATCATTTCTAAAGGTAGAAATTTATAAGAAGGAATTGAGAACTCTCTTCTTTTCCATTTTGAAGTATTTAATGCTGTAATTGTCCCTCTAACCACTGCTTCAGCTGCACAATAAAAATGATGGTATGTTGTGACTTTATTTTCATTCAACTCAAAATATTTCTGATTTCCATTTCAACTTCCTTTTTGGCCCATACATTATTTAAAAGTGTTTATTTTCTATTTTCAGTTCTATTAGTTTTTGCTTCTTGTATTTCAAAGCTCTGTTGCATGGAACACATATATTTAGTGTTGTTAAATCTTCCTGGTGAATTGATCTTTTTGTTACGCTTGATGTTGTCGCAGAGGTCCCTTAGACCTTCCTCATCTCTCTTAATTCTCTTTTCTTTTTGATGCTCTGCTTGATGCTTACTGTTATCTTGTCCTCTAATTCCCTGATTTGATCTTCTGTTTCATCTAACCTGCAGTTGATTTCTTCTGGTGCATTCTTCATTTCAGATATTGTAGTCTTCATTTCTGACTGGTTCTTTTTATTGTTTCTATGTTCTTTTTAATGGTTACTATCTTTTTCTTTAAGTTCTCATTGAGATCATCCATTCTTCCCCTAAGGTCCTTGAGCATCTTATAATCATTGTTTTAAACTCTGCATCTGGTATGTTGTTTGCTTCCATTTCATCCATTTCATTTAATTATTTTTCTGAGGATTTCTTGTGTTCTTTCGTTTGGGACATTTATTTTTTGTCTCTCCATTTTGTCTCTGTGTATTAGGTAGATCTGCTATGACTCCCAAACTTGTTTTGATGGCTTTATGATGTAGGTGTCTTGTTGGGCTCAGTGGCACACTTTTCTAGATCACCCAATGTCCATGCTCCAAGAATGTTTCTTATGGGTTATGTGTACCCCCTGTTGTAGTTGAGTCTTGAATGCTGCTATTCCTTTCATGGGTGGAGTTAACCCTTCAGGCTGGGTGACTATAAAGGCAAACCTCAATCACTGTGTATGAAACTCTGTGCAGGGGCTGCCCCCTGAGGCAGGGTTGTTCCCAGCAGGGTCTGGTGCCTACCCTAATCTTCCTTTGGGTGTGTGCTTGCTTGACTAGTTGGGTTGAGCTCTGTGTAGTCTGAAGTTCACCTCTTGTTGAGTTGGTTCTGGGTCCACTTAGGAGGGTTTCAGGTCTAGATTGCCTTGGGCTACCCTTCTGTAGCTACCACGCAGTTCACTGTTTGTGCCTGCATTCATTGAACCTGGGTATGCATGGAAGATCCAATCTGTGTCAAAGGGTCAGCTTCTTCCAGCTTAGAGCTGGGGCATCTGTAAAAGGACTGAGGCTTCTTGAAGTCCGTCTCCACCTATCAGCAACTCCACCTCCCCTTGAGATTGCCTGGTCTTCCTTGAGAACCTTTGGAAGAAAGACCGTAGGTTGAGCCCAGGCTAGCTGAGATCCACAGCCCTTTCCACAGGTTGAGAGCTCGGTAGGGCAGAGCAGCTGCATTTGGATGCAAGGGCTAGTGGGTCCCCTCGTCAGGCACTCGATGAGGGGAAAACAACCCCTGCTTCAAAGCCAAACCCCTCATTCTTTGTCAGAGTCTCCAGGAATAGTTCTTCTTAGGGGTGCTTTCTGCAGGTTCACGTTGTGTACAGCCAGCAGTCCCCCAGGTGGGAGCACGCTCAGCTGCCCTGGGCTCAGGGAGATAGATCAAAGAGTCTCTCATTGGCCCAGCCTGCAGCAGGGAGGAAAGCACTTCGTGCTGTTCCCAGACAATAGCTTCTGGGGGTCTCACTCTTTGAATGTACCTGCTCTGAGCCACTCTCCCTTTCTCCCACAGAACTGTGCCCGTGAGGTATCCAGGACTTGGCAGCACTGATCCAAACAGTCTCCCATTGGGGGTGCTGCCTGCAAGATGTAGGAGGGGGGCAGTCACTTCTCTTTCCCGAGGTAGCGCAGGCTGAACTTGCAGGGGAGATTGGATTTGCTTCCCTGCAATGTAGCCACACAGCCCAGCACTCACTCGTCTGGCTTCCAGACAGAAGCTTCCCTGGGAGACACAGTCCAAAAACCCAAGCTCTGCAGGGCTTCTCAGTCAACCCCTGACCATCGAACCAAGCAGGACGGGGCTGAAGATCCCAACCCTGTGTGGCATTCTGATTTCCCTGGGTGGCTTTTCTCAGCAGGACAGGGCCGAACGTCCCAGCCATGAGCTTCCGAACTCAGCAGCATGGGGCAGACCAAGAGGCTCAAACAAGCTGGGAGGGGAGAAGGCTGTGCGCTCCAGGTGGAGGAGACCGGTTTTCTTTCCCAAGCCATACGATTTAGTTACTCTCTGGGTCTCCACCAAAAGGCTCCCCTTCAAGTCACTGCTGGGTGTAACTAGCCAACCCCTCTGCAGGACCTGAGTACAGCAGTGTGGTCATAGCAGCAGCTGGAGTCTAGCCCATGAACTCCCCATACTGGTGCTGTAACCATAGAAATGCTCTTTCCTGGGAGGTTGTGGTCTGAGTCTCCCTGAATCCTCCCTGATTTTCAACCCCAGATGCTCTGTGGGCTCCTCTTCCTGTCTCTGGTGCTCTGCATTGGGGATCCTTGCATGGAGTGGAGACCCCACGCTCCTAGGGGGAGGGGATTTTGCAGCCGTGATATCCCTCTGACTTCTCAGCCGCCACCACACCTGTGTGTGGGGGGGAAGGGGAGCATCCCTTTCTGTGTCTCTTCCCTTCTTACCAGTCTCTATGTGGCTTCTTCTGTAATCCTTCATTATAATATTGCAGTTCAGCTAGCCTTTAGTTAGTTAGTTGTTCATGTTGATTGTTCTGTAATTTAGCTGTCCATCTGGTTTGGGGCTGGGAGCAGGTGGGTGCATCTTCCACTTATTCTATAGCCATCTCGGAATCCCCTAGAGTTTCTGGGTTTTTGTTTTTGTTTTAATTTTTTTTTTCTTTATTGATTTTAGAGGGAGAAAGGGAGAGGGAGAGAGAGAAAGAAACATCAATGAGAGAGAACATGGATTGGCCGCCTCCTGCATGCCCCCCCCGGGGATCGGGCCCACAACCTGGGCATGTGCCCTGACCGGGAATCGAACCAGCAACCTCTTGGTGCATGGGTCAGTGCTCAACCACTGAGCCACACTGGCTGGGCCCAAAAGAGTGTTTTGAGAAGAAATGTGGCATGATCGAATGCTGGTTTTAAGATGATCACTCTGTTTTCTCTTTAGAGAACAGACTGAATGAAACTAGAACAAAAAGGAGGGGACCAGTTTAAAAGGATGACAGTAATTCAGGTGAATTATTATGGCTTATACCAGGACAGTAGCAGTCCATATGGAGGGTAGCTGTCCCATTGCAGGTATATTTTGAAGATAAATCCAACAGAAATTTATAATATATTGGATATGCAATTTAAGAATAATAAATCAAGGGTGACTCTGGTATTATTTAACTAAGGATATAGAAGTTTGTGGTTTTATTTATTTTTTATCCTCACCCAAGAACATTTTTCCACTTTTGTTCAGATAGAGTGGGAGGGACAGAGAGGAAGAGAGAGAGAGAGAGAAACATCGACGTGAAAGGGACACATCGTGAAAGGGACACATCGAGTAGCTGCCTCCCGCAGGACCCAACCAAGGCCGGGGACAAACTGCAACTGATGTACATGCCCTTGACCGGAATCGAATCCACGACTCATTGGTCCGTGGGCCAACGCTCTAACCGCTGAGCCAAACCGGCCAGGGCTAGAAATTTGGCATTTTAAAATTGAAATGATAACTTTATGGAGAAGCAAGTGTGGGTAACAAAAAATTTTGCGGGTCACATTTGCTTTGTGATGCCTCTTTCATATGCAAAGAAAGGTGTTAAGAAGGTACTTAGATATACAAGGCTGGATTTTAGGCAAATTGTCTTGGCTTAAAGTTAAGAGTACATAGATGGAATTTGAAACCGTGAAAATGGTTGTAATCACAGAGGGAATTAGTAGGGATGGAGAAACGAAAAGCTCTAAAGATGGATCACTAGGACATTGCAACCTTTAAAAGTGGAGATGAAAAACAGTCACAAAATAGACGAAGAAAAAGTAGTATGTTGTAAGAGAAAAACTAGGAATCGATGAGAGGCTGCAAGCCACTGGAAGAAATATTTCAAGAAGAGGAAGCGTGATCCACAATATCAAATGTCACGACAAGAAAATGATATCTGAGAATTAGCTATTTTACTTTAACACCGTGGAAGTGATTTGTGCCTTGATAAGAGAGTTCTCAGAATAGTGTTGGAAGTGACGATCTGGATCAAATGCGTTTCAGACAGAATTTAAGGAGAGAAATTGGATGCGTCTTGTATAGACAATTATTTTGAAGAGTTTGCGAAAAGGGAAGCAGAGAAATTGTGTGAGTTCAGCAGCAAAATTTTCCAAAGAACAGAAATCCAGAATGTTTGCATGTTGGGAAAAGATTATGATTTTTTTTAAAAGACATGTTGCTTCTTTTAGCGATTGCCTTTATTTTTCTATTTTTTTAAGCTATTGAAAAATCAATAGATACCTATTAACCTCTAAGTATAATGGAATTGACCAAAATGTTTTACTCTTAATAAATAGAGCATACATAATATTTATAGAGCTAAAAGGACATTTCAATAGTTCTAAACTTTAGGCGTTGCTGTGAGCACTTTGAAATGCTGCTGTCCTATATTAAAAGGGCAATGCAACCTGAAATGACCAGTAATAACATATTTAGGATATATATGTGTATATATATATATATATATATTAAAACAAGGAAAAATTTGTATCAAACTATACTTTCATGGAGATGATAAAAACAAGTATAAGGAACACTATAAAGGCTCAATTTCAACAATGTCATACCTAATATCACTGCTTACATACTGGTACATACAATAGTATTATTTTATAAAATAATGACATATTGTTTGTTAATATTCATGAAGTTGAATATATGTTGAAAGTGTAAAAACAGAATATTGCTGATGTTTAATATGCTCTTTTAAAGTTGTATTTTATCTTATAACCTAAGGGAACGTTATTAGAGAAAATAACATAATTTTATTTGGAAGGGACCCTGGAGGCGATCTAGTCCACGTTGCTGTACTGATAAATGTAAAAATTGAAATGCAGCGTATATAATGAGTCGGCCAAGGTAACACAGCTAATTTGGACAGTTTGATATTGCCTGGCTATCAATATTCTTGCCACTTTACTATTCAGAATCACATTAGAGAAAAAGAATTAAACATATTAGGGAAATGTCTTTCTTATCTCCTCTCCTTCATCACCTGCCTTTCCTTTATTCTTCTCTCCCTTCTTTTCTCCCTAATCCCTGTACCCTTTTTCTTATTACTGTCCTTTAAGAAAAGAAGATTTAAGTGTTAACGAAGTGGAAAAAAGTTTAAAGACAAGATTTATTCTAGTATTTTTCTTCTAATGTTTAACCTCCATACACACACATGTGCACACACACACACACACACACACACACACACACACACACATACCCCTCTATAGCCATTTGGAAGACATAACACAAAGAGCTCTAACATTCTCAATTCTTTGTATTTTGAAAAAAATAACCTCCACTATTTCAGAAAACAAAATAGCCCGTATTTCCAGGGACAGAAAGAAATTACAGTAACCCTACAGATTTATTTTATGAACTTCAAAGCAGTCACGTTCTGAGGTTTCTCTTTTCTCTGGGCTATTGACCAATATGCCTAAAAATTACTGGTTGCAGAGTGCAGACAGCCACGGTTTTGAATTCCACTTTTCATGGCAATCAATCTTTCAAAATTTGCAAGTGATTTAACACCTGAGATCCTCGGTATACTAATCTAGAAAACAGGATGGTAATAATGCCTACCTTATAATGCTATTGCTGGCTTTAAACACTACACTTGGTACAGTACAAATACTCATAAGTATTAATTATTTTATTATTATTATTGATGTTATTATCATTAACAACACTATTCAAATGGGAAAAACCTGTCTGAAAACTGATGAACATATTAATAGTCAAGAATTGAAACAATAGCCATAAGTAGGATCGGTGAACTATTATGAAGTTTGTCTACTTAAAATTCAGCTAGTGCCCAGCCGGTGTGGCTCAGTGGTTGAGCGTCGACCCATGCACCAAGAGGTTGCCGGTTCGATTCCTGGTCAGGACACATGCCCAGGTTGTGGGCCCGATCCCCAGTGGGGGGCATGCAGGAGGCAGCCAATCGATGTTCTCTCTATCTCTCTCTCCCTCTCCTTTCCTCTCTCTCTAAAATCAATAAAGAAAAAATATTAAAAAAAATAAAATAAAATGCAGCTAGTGACATCACAAAAAATAAATAATCTAATGTAATATTATCTTTGCTTGAAGACTTTTGACATGTGTCCATATTCCATCCTATGAAACCCAATTCTTTTAATAATTGCAATCAAATCGAGCTTTTATTAGAGTATTTAACTGTACTGTTGACATGGATTTGAGATTAAAAGTGATATGGAGAATTTTATTTATGAACCTCAAATGAGCATGTACTAATGCCCTTGTAGTTTCTCACTGTATGCAAATAAATATACCAAGTGTATGAGCAACATCTCTTTCAAGGGCTACCTTCAGAGTCATAATAAAACTCGTGGTAGCCCTTCTTAGCATGAATTGAATTGTGCATCTGTGTCTGCAATTGGCTGAGTGATGTGGCAGCTGATTGTACCCATTCCTGTGCTTTCTCTTCTGTTTGTCCTGCTGTCTGTTCTTCTCTCATCCAGCCCACCCAGGTCAGAGTGAAGTTCTCCCTTCCTGACCTGACTGTCTGGAGATAATGGAGGCAGGCAGGAGCGTGTTCATGTTAATGTACCAGTTGTCATAGCATCTTTTTTTCTGATGTCCCTCTTTATTTCCTTCTGTGTCTCTGACATTCTAGACAAAACGCCTTTAGAACACCCATAGATACGACAGGTGATTGAATGCCCAGTACACCATGGCCTTGATTCATCTCTATTTGAAAAAAATGCCTCTTTTCTTTTAGTATTGCCAACTCTCCTACATTTAATTATTTATTTTGTATTGGTGATCATGCCGGTACTGTTGTGCCATCTGAAAACGTAGCCTTTGTCCCGCCAGTGTTGCTCAGTGGTTGAGCATTGACCCATGCACCAAGAGGTCTCTGATTCAATTCCTGGTCAGGGCACATGCCCAGGTTGTGGGCCCGATCCCCAGTGGGGGGCATGCAGGAGGCGGCCAATCGATGTTCTCTCTCATCGATGTTTCTATCTCTCTCTCTCTCTCCCTTCCTCTCTCTGTCAAATCAATAAAGGGAAAAAAATTTTTTAAATAATAATGATGTAAATCTTACTATGTTATTACATTAAAATAAATTTAATAAAAAAATGAAAATGTAGCTTTTTAGCTTCTTTGATGGTATAATGAACATGAACAAAATAAATCCAGCTGTTGAAGCACCTGGGTATTTATATTTCTACCCTGTCTTCTTTTTTAAAAATTTTTTTTCTTTATTGATTTGAGAGAGAGAGGAAGGGAGAGGGAGAGAGAGAGAGAGAGAAACATTGATGAGAGAGAACATGGATTGGCCGCCTCCTGCATGCCCCCCACTGGGGATCGGGCCCACAACCTGGGCATGTGCCCTGACCGGGAATCGAACCGGCGACCTCTTGGTGCATGGGTCAACGCTCAACCACTGAGCCACACCGGCCGGGTCCACCCTATCATCTGAGGCAGGAGAGCTTTCGTAACACATATGGTAGGGTCAATCTGGAGCAGATGGACTCATATAGTCTGGCTTCCGGTAAAGCAAGGGGGACACTGCACAGAGCCCAGACACAGCTCTGTCCAGGCTGCTGTACTGAGTGCGCTCTGCACCAGGCGATGGTCGTGTCCAACCAGATCGATGCTACATGCCTCCAGACTGTTTTTTTTTTGTGGTTTTTTTTTTTCAGTCCTGCATTTTTCAGTAAAAATAAAAATAACAATGTTAGCTTATCAGGAAAATAAACAGTTTTCTTCTCAGTGGTCAATGACTTGAACTAGCCTAAATCGCCTTTTGCATTTGTTCAGATGAGAACTCCGAACGCTAAGTGACTTTCTCCTTTTCACCTCTATGGCAAAGCTTACCTTGACTAATGACAAATCCAACAGTATCTGAAAAGAAACTCCTGGAGGGATAAGGGGCAAAATGAGATCTGCAAGTGACAATCAGTGCGTAAAAAAAGAAGCCACTGGAGTGGTCTGTAACTCTTCGAGTGGCAGAGAGACCCTCCTACAAAATCACCCTGCCCAGATAGCACAGATGTGACAGCTAGCAGCCTGATGATCAATGACACAGATAACTTTATTTTCTGTTGATAAAATCTGCCTCACACATCCTTTAGGAATTGAATAGGCCAGCGAAAGCCAATGTCAGGGAGGTAGTGAAAATTTAAAAGAATAATCCACACGCGGCTAATGAAAAGTTAAGGCAGATCAAGTTTTAGAAGCTTTATCCACAAGCCCTTGTTCAGAGGATTTTATGCCTGATAGGGGAAGAGAAATCAGTGATTTTTAAGGAGGATGCGTGGGTGGTCATGCACCCATAGGGGACTCAGATCATGATAACTGATGGGCTTTTTCAGATTACACCTCCTCGCTACCCGGCTTCTCTGAACACTTTAAGGGTGCAGAGCCCTGTGAGCATCGCTGTCTGTGAGCTTTGCTGACAGATGATACCACACTCAGGTTTGTTAACGTGGAAG
Source organism: Tadarida brasiliensis (assembly GCA_030848825.1). Classification (NCBI taxonomy): domain Eukaryota; kingdom Metazoa; phylum Chordata; class Mammalia; order Chiroptera; family Molossidae; genus Tadarida; species Tadarida brasiliensis. The sequence continues at coordinate 17,578,546 of CM061280.1, forward strand.
ACAAGTTGAGAAGTAACATAACTTTGCTTCCTCCGCAATAAGTTTGGAAACTTCCAGGGTATTGTTCAACAAAAGAGAAGCTCTTTCAATTTTCGCAGCGCTGTCAGTATAAAAACATAAAGTATGCCTCCTGGGAGAAGAGGAGACTTACCATCTGCTTTCATGTCTTCGGAGCACAGTTACCAATGACTTATTTCCAGGGTGATCATTCAGAGACTCGAGCTGATTGTACTGTGAGCATCCTTCAGATTTTGCCCATCGTGGAAATATCTTCCAAATGGCATTCCGCCAGATTTGAGTCCTTCTTGTGGAATTTTGTAACAGTTCATCTTAAAATGCATGGGATTTGTGTTCTGAGTACGGTTTTGAAATGTTGTGTTCAATTTCCTTTTACTTTTTTTTTATTTCTCACCCAAGGGTATTTTTCCATTTATCATCAGACAGAGTGGGAGGGAGGGAGAGAGAGAGAGAGAAACATCGATGTGAGAGAGACACATCGACTGGTTGCCTCCCGCACGACTCGACCAGGGCCGGGGATGAACCGCAACCGAGGTGCGTGCCCTTGGCCGGAATCGAACCCGCGACTCATTGGTATGTGGGCCAATGCTCTAACCACTGAGCCAAACCGGCCAGGGCTGTGTTCAATTTTTTTGTCTGAGGATAAAGCTAAGGCTAACTAACGTCCAGAAGAAAAATATTAAATGTGAGGACTAACAGTTAAGAATTAATAGTATATTATTTTCCATGGCAATTAACTGCATGTTTGTATTTTAGCTTGGTGCAGTTCTTTGATTAGAATTTCATTTCCAGTGTCAATTGAGCAGCTTATTCATTTTACTTCGGAATGCTCATTTTTGGGGTGATCATAATTTTAATGTTTTTACCCTAATTATGTCTGAGCAAGAGATAACTTGCTGACATATCAGTTTCACTTCTAAGTAGTTTTGTCTTTTCAGTGGCTGTTCACGTCTTGGCTATGTGGTTGAAATTTCAACATTTCTCCTTAAAAAAATAAAATTGAAATCTCCACCGGGATCAATCTGAAATCGATGTCATTAACGATATCAAGAGAAGATATAAAAGTCAGAGAGGAAGAAAGTTGTGTTATTTCTGTTGTGGTTTAAAATATTTGTTAGAAATACTCTGAAAACACAATGTGCTGTAATTGAAATTTGTCATCTGCGGTTTATTGCCAGTCGTCAGAGGCAGCATTATATATGGTGCATAAAACAAAAAGTCAGGTTTACAACTGTTTGCATCCATCTGTAATGCAAGATAGCCTATGTTTTATAGTGCTGCTGATGAAGAAAATATATCTTTTTATTCTCAAAACCTGGACTTGAAATTTCTTTGCTCATAAGAAATTAATGCTTGAGAATTAAAAGCTGAAGTGAATTCCATTGTACTTAATCTTCTAACCTACTGAGTCTGAAGAGATACAGATGTATCTGCAGAAGACATTCCTTTTTTTTTATTTAATTTTTTTCCTTTATTGATTTTTAGAGAGAGAGGAAGGGAGAGGGAGAGAGAGATAGAAACATCGATGAGAGAGAACATCGATTGGCCGCCTCCTGCATGCCCCCCACTGGGGATCGGGCCCACAACCTGGGCATGTGCCCTGACCGGGAATCGAACTGGCGACCTCTTGGTGCATGGGTCGACACTCAACCACTGAGCCACACCGGCCAGGCCGGCATTCCTTTTTTTTAAAAGATGAAAATGTGACAAAAGCCAATTGTACCTTATATTATATAATAATATTATCTTCTAGAAAGAAAAGAAAAGCTATAGAATTCTTAACATTCTCCCTCAGAATGTAACTGGAAACAGTGACTTTTCCTCCTATTTTAACACCTGAGGCTCGAAGTCTCCGTACCTGTGAAGAAAATGTCTTGTTGATGTTTTGTGTGGTGGAAAGAATGCATTTATAACATTTGTAGACGGGCACTTTCCATCAACAGTGTCTAACCTTTAGGTTACCGTACTTTTTAAAAGGGGGCAGTATTTTTCTAGATGATAATATTGTTATTGAATTAGCCCTACAATACAGAGGAAACATTTAGGATTTAACAGAATTTTATTCAAGTTCAAGCCTTACTTGTACTTACAAGTAATCGAAGCATTTATAAACACACAAAACCTAAAGGTATATATTTTGGGGGGTGAGGGATAGGTATGGGGCGTTATCATTAGTTATTATTATCTATCATGATTGATATGCCTATTAATTCCACACTCAGCCGTCTTAATCCCATCATCTTCCAATGGTGTGGGGATTAACTCCTTGTCTGCCCATATCCTTTTCTGCCTGAAATCAGCAACTTACACTATAGAGTCAACACATTCATTTGGGAAGCTGTGTATCGCTTCAGAATTAAATTATCTCACTGTGTAGCTCCCATACAGAAATTAATTCGCTTATATCTCAGCATCCATCTGTTTTTCACTCCTCTGAAAATTAGATAAGGTTAGAATCCTAAATTTTTTAAAACTTTCTTTAAAGAAACGCTATAAAGGAAATACTACCTCTAAATCTTCAATCAAATTTGCATTAACCATTAACCTAGAAATTAATTAGAGTTTCAATATAAATTAGAAAATGGTTTGAAAATACATTTTTAAACATCTTATGGACTCAAAAATGTACTTCCCAACAAATATGAATGAAAGCATTTCTTTCTATCTATCTATCTATCTATCTATCTATCTATCTATCTATCTATCTATCTATTATCTATCTATTTTTTCTACTTATACATTCATACCATGATGCGCAAATTGAGTTTTGGCATTTACCAGTACACTGCTTAACATTTGGTTCAACAACAACAACAAAAAGCAAATGAAAAGGAAATAAATGAGCCATCTTTTATAACTGCTACACATATATATTTTCAAAAATCGTAACAGGATTTCATAATTTGATGATATTACTTTTTTGTTGGCCTAGCTTATGGAAAAAAGAAAAAAGACTAAATGGAAGTGTCAGTCTTTGACAGCGTGTATTAAATATCTTTACTTGTAGTGGATAAAAATATCAATGGCAAAACATACACTGAATTTTTAAAGACATAAATTCAGTTAATGGATACCTTAAGTAATGGTGTATGGCCATACTGAAAATTGAAACCTCCTCATTTTTTGGACGGGTTTTCTAGTGCCAATTTAAGAGGAAAAAAATGCCATCATTCAAGCTGGTGTGGCTCAGTGGTTGAGCGTCAACCCATGCACCAAGAGGTCGCTGGTTCGATTCCCGGTCAGGGCACATGCCCAGGTTGTGGGCCCGATCCCCAGTGGGGGGCATGCAGGAGGTGGCCAATCGATATTCTCTGTCATCGATGTTTCTATCTCTCTCTCCCTCTCCCTTCCTCTCTAAAATCAATAAAGAAAAATAAGTAAAATAAATATGTATTAACCTTAATAATAAAGGTATAAAAATGGCTACGATTAATTTGTTAGTTGTCCACATGTGCCCTCCCTTCTGTCTTTAAACTTCACATCTGCTCATTAACTAATTTCACTGGCTTTGTTAATTGTGTCGAGTGCTCTGTCGATGTACTATTATTGCCTTTAAGGCTTTTAAAGAAGCAAAAGAAATTTCTCACTTGGAATGGTCCACAGTTTTAAATGGAATCAGAAATCCCATAACAGGTGCAAAGGTTTTCTTAGGTGGTGGTTTTTACACACGATTGTTGTGTACATAAGACACCCCTGAAAGAGAGAAATGGTAGCTTACAATTAGTTTGAAAGAACTGGAAGGTGGAAAAGGACCCTGCTGTAAGCACTGATTAAAGTATAGCTTGCAGAAAGAACGATGAGAAAGGTAATAACATTACAGGTACAGATAACAGGTTGGATGGAAATGTGATTTAGGTGTATTGGAAACAGTAAGGGGACCGATGCTAAGTAATTGAAGATAAGATTGAAAATAAGCTGGGCGGCACCTAAATGACATACTGCGGGGTTTGAACTTAATCTGATAGGTAGTAGACACATAAGCAAAAGGCCATATTTTAGAGCCTTCAAAAATTTCGTCTTGTAAGGAAATTTAGAGGTCGGATATCCCATCTTCATACTCAGTCAAGCAGCGTAATCTGCATAGTCTCCTTTTTATTATCCTACAATAATGACAAAACTCGTCAAATAACAACCTGGAAGATTCTTTTCATTGTCTTAAAAATTGTATGGGGGACATATATTATAAAACACATGCCACAGATTGTAATAACAAAGCTGGTGGAGAGCTTTTGCTTTTACCCAATGCAGTTATCAGTGAAGGCAGTTGATGGCTTTGTTGCATTTCATTTAAAAAAGTGAATTATGCATCAAACATTCACTGAGATAAACCTGATGCTCCTGAGCATATATCAGGACTCTGCGAAAAGAAATGCATGGTTAAAAGACACATGTTATTGCCAGGCTGGTGTGGCTCAGTGGTTGAGCGTCGACCCATGCACCAAGAGGTCGCCGGTTCGATTCCCGGTCAGGGCACATGCCCAGGTTGTGGGCCCGATCCCCAGTGGGGGGCATGCAGGAGGCGGCCAATCCATGTTCTCTCTCATCGATGTTTCTATCTCTCTCTCCCTCTCCCTTCCTAAGACACATGCTATTTAAATAGTCATTCCCTGAAGCACTTTAACACTTTTTTATTTTTATGATAACAAAATGCACAGGAGAAATCTGGAATTTTAATAGATATCAGACTGTGCATCAATATATAATCCAGACCTCATTTGGGCTTCTTAGGTCCTATCATGGACTCATGGCATTTACATAATTAAACTGAGGGTATGAACTCTCATAAAAATCAGGAAGGAAAGAGGAGTGTCTTTAGGATCACACCTCTAAAGCTAATGACACCAAGTGGGCTGCAATAAGAAAAACAATTTAGCTCATTTATTGTCCCAGCGATCACCTTTGATTGTGACCGTTTATGTTATATTGAAATAATACAGGAGCTCAAAGGGACACAAAATGTGACCTCACTGCGGAAGAGCATGGACAGAATACATACTGAATCAGAGCCACAAGGTCGTTCTCCATATGATAACTTGGCGAAATGATTTAAATATCACCGAATTACAGCACAGAGTGAATGATGCCCAAACTTCAATTTACAACATAGTCGGACCATCAACTTTGCACCAAGTTAGGAAGTTGTAAGTCTTTTTTTTTTTTCTTTATTGATTTTAGAGAGAGAGGAAGGGAGAGGGAGAGAGAGATAGAAACATCGATGAGAGAGAACATCGATTGGCCGCCTCCTGCATGCCCCCCACTGGGGATCGGGCCCACAACCTGGCCATGTGGAAGTTGTAAGTCTTATAAGTGACAGGCTACAGGAAACAGGAAAGCTTTGCTATCATCCCTTTATCACTGGAGAGCGTTAAGGTTTAGGGTACCATGAGCTATGGGGGTTGTTGAAAACAGCCAACAAACCAGTATTCATAGTAGAGGAAGAAAACAATCAGGGTGCGAAAACATAACCCATGAGAAAAGTTTTAAGGAATGGGGAGAAAGAAAGAATGGCAAGCGATTTTCAAACTCTTTTCAAGTACATCATTATTTAGTGAACATAGAATATTTGAAGATCAAGTGCTCTTTATTTTCACGAAGATAGAGAAGGACATTGAATTAAGTTATAATTAGAGATTATGTTAGCTCTAACAGTTTTTTTAGTGTAAGGGAGACCATTAGAAAAAGTGTCTCTGGGAAATTATGGAATCACTTCTCTTGAATACAATTAAAAGTAAGTCTTGAAGTACTGTCACAAATAACTAAAATTCAGTCTGGTAATGAGGTAGAAGACTGGATTAGGAGAACTATTATTTTGTCCCTAGTCTTTGATTCCATGATAATCCTGAAGGGGAAAACAAAACATGTTATCAAATGCTTTCAACTTCATTGAAGTTCTTAATTTAACCTCATATTATTTTATTGTCATGGCTCAACATTTCAGCAAAGCCAAGTTACAATTTAAAGTTCATATAATTACGTAATCACACCTAGATTTTAATCTTAGAAAGTCATCTTCAAGGGATCATGAAACAGAGTTAACCAAAGAACAAGGAAGAATACTTTTTATTTCTTAAATATCACACAGCATTTGACTTTAGATACATTTCAGCCTCTCCTCTTTTCTATGTCGTGTGCAAAAAATGTGCTTTTTTTTTTTTTCCAGATTAAATAGATCCAGGAGTGAGCACGTACAAACTAGAATATTTTATAAAATTGCCTTGAATTTATCATATGCAATTGTTCCTATCTTTTTACAACGAGAACTAAAGAGAATGAGCTTATAGGCCAAAAAAGTTGCCAGGGGAGGGGAGGAAGCAGGATTTAATTAACCATTTCCAATTTGAGAATTTTGAAAAATAAAACTTTGTGCAGAGTATCTGTAAGTATTGACTTAGGTAATTCATTTTCAGTAACGTCTTATAGCCTGAATTTTATTGTTCATTATCTGGCAAAAGCATTACATTTAAAAAAAATATAGCAACAGATTTCCATATCCTTTAAGAATGACTCACATAAAATCTTTCTTTGCAGATGGCTTGGACATTCCTCAGATAGGCACCATTTAAATCTGATGTAACATACAGGCCTTTGCTAAACTTCTCTCCAAATGAAACTTAAGTCATTACTTCAGTTTTCCAACCTTAACAAATAAATGTTTGACATTCATCTACTAACTAAATTGGTTGAGAACAGAAATTTCAACAACATAGGCATAATCTGAATTTTTGGCTAATTCATTTTGGACTATAATAATTAACCTGCCAGTAAGATGTAGAATTTTAGTTTTAGAGAAAAATATTAGTCAACAACATAGGGATTGTATTTAGACATTTCATATGTACACAGTATGAACAGAAAATTATAATCAGGTAAACAGAATCAGGGCAAAACAGATATTTGAAAAGTAGAAACACTTCCTAGTTAACTTTAATAGCTTCAATTTTCTCTACCACAAATTTTAGTAAACTACTCAATTGAATTCTTTTGTTTGAATCCATACCCTTCTAAGGGAGCTATTCTCATGAGAAGTAGAAAACCAAGAAAAAAATATCAAGCAAGAGAAGGAGAAACTGTGTCTCTGGTCAACCCGCTGATTAAAAAAATGTGTCATGCCCTGGCCCGTGTGGCCCCATGTGGCTCAGTTGGTTAGAGCCTTGTTTTGTACACCAAGAGGTCGCCGGTTCTATTCCTGGTCAGGGAACATACCTAGGCTGCGGGTGCCATCCCTGGTTGGGGCACATGTGGTAGGCGATCGATGTTTCTTACATCAATGTCTCTCTCTCTCCCTCCCTTCCTGACTCTAGGATCAATTAAGAAATTTTTTTTGTCCTTTTTTTTTTATCCTCACCCAAGAACACTTTTGCATTCATCTTCAGATAGAGCGGGAGGGAGAGAGAGAGAGAAACATCAATGTGAGAGAGACACATCGACTGGTCGCCACCCACATGACCCCAACGGGCCCGGGGACAAACTGCAACCGACATACGTGCCCTTAGTAGGAACTGAACCCGGGACTCTCTGGTCCGCAGGCCGACACTCTAACCGCTGAGCCAAACCGGCCAGGGCTTTTGTCCTTCCTATGAGAGTATAAATGTTAAAATGAATATTTAAGATGATATGCACTCCATTGTACAGATGTGTAATTTGAGGTTCAAGGATAGATTACTTGCCCAAAGTTATACAAAAAAGTAATGATAGCATATAGGTTACAACCCAGACTCTCACAATTCTATTTGAATCATACAGGAGAGCTGTTTGCCTTGTGCCCTGCTCATTCTGCATGGAACATTCTGGAGGCGTATTGTCATGCAGTGATTAAACCCACAAAGGGCTCGAGGGCCAGGAACAGCTTCCTTTGAATCTCAGCTCTGCCCCTTACCTTCTTAGCTGAAAGCCAGGTTCCTCATCCATTCAATAGGAATGAAATAGTATTTACCACAGAGAGTTGTCGAAGAGATAAAATGCATGCAAAAAAAGTTCTTGGTACATAGTATGTGTAACACACATAAGTGTATTATAGCATTTTTTATTTGGAAATACACTCATGTAATTTTTATTTTTTTATTTCTATTGATTTGAGAGAGAGAGGAAGGGAGAGGGAGAGATAGAAACATCGTTGAGAGAGAACATCGATTAGCCGCCTCCTGCATGCCCCCCACTGGGGATCGGGCCCACAACCTGGGCATGTGCCCTGACCAAGAATCAAACAGGCCACCTCTTGGTGCATAGGTCGATGCTCAACCACTGAGCCACACCGGCCAGGCTCATGTAATTTTAAAAATTAGTATTTCATATCAAATCAAATACATAACTTATTTATCACAATGCTCATGCAATGGCAAAGACAGAGTCTGCTAAATTATATGTATTTCAGATCATTGAGAAAAATTCCTTCACATGACTATACCTTCATGTGCACACACCAAGAATTAAATTGTAAAGACCGGAAATGAGAGCTAAAATGTATTCATAAGTTTAACAAACCTTTGGTTAGAAGGGTTTTCATTTACAAGAATATAACCACATTTAATTCTAATAGGAAAACTTTTAACAGATTCAATAGCAACCAGTAGTAGGATGGTTTTTATTAGAGAAAGCAGATGAAAAAGTAAATTGTTTAAATATGCATATATGGCCCGGCTGGTGTGGCTCAGTGGTTGACCGTCAACCCATGCACCAAGAGGTCGCCAGTTTGATTCCCGGTCAGGACACATGCCCAGGTTGTGGGCCCGATCCCCAGTGGGGGGCATGCAGGAGGCGGCCAATCGATGTTCTCTCTCATCAATGTCTCTATCTCTCTCTCCCTCTCCCTTTCTCCCTCTAAAATCAATAAAGAAAAAAAAAGTTTTTTAATGCATATATGCCTTATACTTGTGATACACAAAGAATTGAAACAAATAAGCGTGCATTGATCTTCCCTTATTTGATATTAGGGCCTTTGACTTTTTTTGGGATATATGTTCACTGATTATAGCCACATGTAACCTTTATTATACAAACCACACCCCTAGCACATTATCTGTGATTTCCAGTTTGAGTTCCCATCTATTACACTGTGTATTTAAATATTCCTGAGAAGCTTTCTGAGTAGGAAACGATTCTAGAGTTGTAGGTACTTTCTCTGAATCTGCCAGTTACCTTGTTCAGACATAATTCTATGACTGGTTTTTGTGCAACCTTCCTTTAAGCAGATTTTCTGAAAACTTTAATCTTCTCTGAAGCATTTATTTTGCATCCATATTTCATTAGTTAACAGATTTTAATTAAACAAAACAATTTAGTAGCAAAATCAGCTGATATAAACATATCTATGAATAAATATCTAATTTTTCCTAAGCATAAAACTCATTTTGGCAGCAAAAGCGGGAACACAGCTTACTGAGTTCAACAAGTCGATACTTTTTATTCATGGAGAGAATAACACATTTTGACCGATGAATTGGCTAAGTAGAGGTCTGTCAAAAATGATTTTAGTTTATTAATATGAATATATTTACTAGATCAAAATAGGACATACAATTATGGTAGATTCCACTATAATATGTCACTATATTTACAAATCTAAACTGGGGTGTGTGTGGGGGGTAGAGAGATTGATAAAAAGAGGGAGAGCCCTGGCCAGTTTGGCTCAGCAGTTAGAGCGTCGGCCCGCGGACCAGAGAGACCCGGGTTCGGTTCCCACTAAGGGCACGGACCTCGGTTGCAGTTTGTCCCTGGCCCCGGTTGGGGTCGTGCGAGTGGCAACCAGTCGATGTGTCTCTCTCACATTGATGTTTCTCTCTCTCTCCCTCCCACTCTGTCTGAAGATAAATGTAAAAATATCCTCAGGTGATGAGTAAAAATAACAATAATAAAAATAAATAATAATCCTCATTGAGGATATGTTTATTAAAAAAAAATCAGGGAGAGAACTCGACACAGACAACAGTGTGGTGATTGTGGGAGGTGGTGGAGGTCGATGAGGGCCTAGAGGGGATAAATGGTGATGGAAAAAATAAAATAAGAGAAAATAAATAAACTGAAACTTGGCTGAAAAGACAGGACAATGCATTTCATCATTCTAACATGTCAAGAAGTTCTTTTGCAGTCTGCGTGTGTCCTTCACAGTTACTTGACTACTGTATGACAGCGGCACCACCCTTTCATCACAAGATACAAGTTTCTGAATAAAAATGGACACAGAAATGATTTTTAGCGTAGTTAAAATCAGTGCATCTCAAATTTTCATGTGCGTTACCTGTGGGATCTTATTAGTGGACATTCTTGATCAGTACATTTTGATTTTGTATATATTTTATCACAATAAAAAGGCAAAAAATATATTGATGCTATGCTCCACTCCAGGCCAATATTATAATTTACTCTGGGAATGGAGCCTGAAATGATATTTTTGTAAAGTTATCCAGTTAATGCTATGTGTACGCAAATTAGAGAACCATTTCTTTAAGTGAAGAAACTTAAAATATCTTTCAGTCATTAAGCATTTGAGGTCTGCTGAGAATGAAAGTCAAGTTTTAGCCCGTCCGGTGTGGCTCAGTGGTTGAGCATCGACCCATGCACCAAGAGGTCGCCAGTTCGATTCCAGGTCAGGGCACATGCCCAGGTTGTGGGCCCGATCCCCAGTGGGGGGCATGCAGGAGGCGGCCAGTCGATGTTGTCTCTCATCGATGTTTCTCTCTCTCTCTCCCTCTCCCTTCCTCTCTCTCTAAAATCAATAAAGAAAAAATATTTTTTAAAAAAAGTCAACTTTTATCATTCATTCCATCAATTCCTTTTGCCAGAGAGAATAAAACGTGTTTACTCAGTAGGCACATTCTCAAAACTTTGTTAGGGCTGAATTCATCATAGAAAAGGCTTCATGGTAAGAAAAGCAAAGAAATCTGATTGATAACAATTAATTTAACGAAGAGCCACAAATTCCTGGTATTCTCATTTGTTTATGTATGACTACATTTAACAGTATTTGTTTGAAGATCACAAAATACTAGACAAACGAAAAGTAAAAATTTTATTTTCATTATGTCAAATCCTTCTTAGGCTAAATTCAATAATTTCTAAATGGTCAAAATAAAAGACAACAGGAAGGCAATCAATAATTATTCAAATGAGTACTAAAATTTCATCTCCTTGGCCCTGGCCGGTTTGGCTCAGCAGTTAGAGCTCAGCCCATAGAACCAAAGAGTCATGGGTTCGATTCCGGTCAAGGGCACGTACCTTAGTTGCGGTTCGTCCCTGGCCCTGGTCAGGGCTGTGTGGGAGGCAACCAGTCGATGTGTCTCTCTCACATCGATGTTTCTCTCTCTCCCTCCCTCCCACTCTATCTGAAGATAAATAGAGAAATATCCTTGGGTGAGGATTAAAAAAAAAAATTTCATCTCTTAATTATATCACAATATTTTTTTAATCTGAGGGTAGTCATAGAACTGATAGGAAAACAGAGGAACTATTAGAAATGATATTTTGGTTCATGTGAATGTGTGAATTCTATTGTATGCTAATATTATCTGTCTGTAGCTATGTATAGATAGCTTGATTAGATAGACAGAGTGATAGATAAATATACATATATTACATCCAGGATAAATGCCTTCTGAGCATGGTGATTAATATGTAGACTCATTTATTAAAACAAAACATACATTGTAAGAAAGAACACAGACATCAAAACCAGATTATCTGAGTCCAAATATTAATAGTTTTGTTAGCTTAGGCAAGTTCAACAACTTCTTTTCTTATTTAAAAACAAATTTTTTTTTCTTTATTGATTTTAGAGAGGAAGGGAGAGGGAGAGAGAGATAGAAACACCGATGAGAGAGAACATCGACTGGCCGCCTCCTGCATGCCCCCCACTGGGGATCGGGCCCACAACCTGGGCATGTGCCCTGACCGGGAATCGAACCTGCGACCTCTTGGTGCATGGGTCGACGCTCAACCACTGAGCCACACCGGCCAGGCCTACAACTAATTTTCTGAGTTCTCTTATATGTACAACAAAACTTCCTGTAAGATCAAAGATGAATCCATCCTGATAGAGTGAGTATGGAAATGGTATTTTAGTACGGTAGTACAAAATAAATAATCTAAAATCAAAACAAAATTATGTATATATGTTATGTAATATTTAATTGACTATGACACAGTACAATATTTGGGGTATTTCCTTCTTTTACTTCCTTATTCTTGTTTTTGTTATTCTCTTCTGCCCTTCTTTTACAAGTTTCCTTACATACTTAGAGAATGACCTATGTGGAATTATAATTATGCTGCACATTTATGGGTATGCCAATATTTATAATAGTATCTGAGGTACACAAGTTCCTCTCCTAAATCTGTCTTATAAATGTGACCGGTAATGATACATCTTATGCAGTATTAAATATTAATTTGGGATTATACATTAATGCTATAGACCAAGTGACTTCCTTGATTGCTAAGTCAATGTACACTGGCGAAATGACAGTTTTCTAGCCGTGTGATTAACATTTCATTTGTACTCCCACATCCCACATAACTGCAGTATAGAGAAGTGATTGCAAATATTATAGTCATGAGTAATAATTCTAAATTTCATCGTAATCAACATAACTTTATGAAAATATAAGAAGATGAATTCTAGTCTAAATTGTTTGAAGTATAATTATGTATCGACTTTGCAAAGTACATTAAGTCAGTGGCGGTTACATACCAAGTAAGCAATGTAATGGTGGATACTGGAAAACAGTCAGTTATCTTTCTACTCGGCAGTCAAATTTAGATACTTTAAATATGTTAGCAAATTCAAAAGCCTTGGCTCAGCAGTTAGAGCATTGCCTTGCGGACCAAAGGTTCTTGGGTTCGATTCCCGGTCAAGGGCATGTACCCGGGTTGCAGGTTCAATCCCCAGCCCTGGTGGGGATCATGAGGGAGGCAACCAATCCATTTGTCTCTCTCACATCAATGTTTCTCTCTCTCTCTCTCTCTGTCCCTTCCACTCGATCTAAAAATCAATGGAAAAATATCCTCAAGTGAGGATTGAAAACAAACAATTCAAAAGCCATAAAGTGAATATACCCAAACTATTTAGTCAACAGAATGAAATTTGTTTTCTATTCTCTGCTACTACATAGGCATCATTTAGACATTTCTTTATTGTCTAATAAATTGTTGTTGAATAATTCTTTTGACTGAGACAATCTGTGATTTAGATGTCCTTTGAAAACAAAAGAAGGCATTTCTTCCATTTGAAATCATGTTTAAAATATTTACATTCTTTTTTTTGAAATTATTTTTTCTTTATTGATTTTAGAGAGAGGAAAGGAGAGGGAGAGATAGAAACATCGATGAGAGAGAACATCGATTGGCCGCCTCCTGCATGCCCCCCACTGGGGATCAGGCCCACAACCTGGGTATGTGCCTTGACCGGGAATCAATCTGGCGACCTCTTGGTGCATGGGTCAATGCTCAACCACTGAGCCACACCGGCCGGGCAAAATGTTTACATTCTTAAATGTAATAGTTTGTAAAGTGATTGCAAATCAGGTGAAATTTGTATGTACTCTAGTTTTTTTAACATTGTAATATTATCAACATTGTCAATGATAACCTTTCCTAGTTGCAATATATATGGAGAGGGAGAGGGAGAAGGAGAGGGAGAGAGACACTAGCTGTTTCAATATATTCTAAAATTTATAAGTACTGTACTAAGAATAGTGTCAATGAGCTGATGTTCTATGATCTGTATCTGTGCTTACACAAAAGTAATTTGAATTAGTAACCTGTAGGAAAAAGCCATCTCACCTTAAAAACTGTCCATTTTAAAGTGACTCATTTCAGTCCGGCTGGTGTGGCTCAATGGTTGAGCGTCGACCCATGCACCAAGAGGTCACCAGTTCAATTCCAGGTCAGGGCACATGCCCAGGTTGTGGGCCTGATCCCCAGTGGGGGGCATGCAGGAGGCAGCCAATCGATGTTCTCTCTCATTGATGTTTCCATCTCTCTCCCTCTCCCTTCCTCTCTCTCCAAAATCAATTAAAAAATTATTTTTAAAAAAGAAATACAATAAAGTGACTCATTTCTCTTTGCTGTGCAACTGAACCTGGTGCGGGATGGTATTGAATGCAACCTGTGGTTGAAAAAGTAAATGAAGTGATTCACTGACGTTAAACCATTTAGACAGCATACCAATGAAAGAACGACAAAACTCCTCAAAAATGCTAAATGGACGTCTGTACGTTAGCATGTCTTCCGCTTGATAGAAATGTTTTTTTATAACAAGTGTCAGGTGGTCTGCGAGTCTGTTCTTTTTTCACCAAAGAATTTTCAATACATATAAAGGCATGAAACATGATGAATGATAGACACTTTTTTGTCTCAATGGATAGCAGAGATTCATTATTTGGTATTTCAGATTTGGGAGTTCTGTCCAAAAATGGAAAGTTGGCCTAAAGTATCCTTCCTTATTTTTTTTATTTATTTTTTTATCCTTACCCTAGGACATTTTTCCATTTTTTTGTTCGGATAGAGTGGGAGGGAGAGAGAGGAGGAGAGAGAGAGAGAAACATCGATGTGAGAGTGACACATCGAGTGGCTGCCTCCCGCATGACCAACCGGGGCTGGGGACAAACTGCAACCGAGGTCCGTGCCCTTAGCGGGAACCGAGCCCAGGTGTCTCTGGACCGCAGGCCGATGCTCTAACCGCTGAGCCAAACCGGCCAGGGCTCCTTCCTTATTTTAAGATTAAAAATCATGAAGGATGCAGAAGAATGTTCATTATAACAGAAATAGGTTATACAAAAGTCCGACAAAAAAAAAAAAAAAAAAAACCTTTTAGAAATTTGCCTAAAAAGGATGACAAATGGGTTAGATATGGATATGCACTAAAGACTTTCTTCTTTGATCCTGAGGTTTCGTTTTGTTCCTTTTCACTGAGCTGGAAGGGGTGTTACTGGGTAATTGTGGCCTATTAACACTCAAATCTTCACCTTGTTTTCATTCATTCAATAAATATTTATCAAGTTCTGATTAGTGCCAGACACTATTCTGGGTTACTCTTTTTGTTATTTTTTTCTGAAATATACCAGACTATATTAGCTTTAAACACAAAAAATATTTATTAAAATATTGTGACACATTTATTAATAAATTATTATGTGCTCCTGCATATATTGTATCTTTTTCCCCCAGCATATGTTTGGGTTGTGATTATAAATGGTCTGAAAATAATTTCACCTATGTAAAGGATTTATTCTTTTAAAAAAAAATTTTTTTCTTTATTGATTTTTAGAGATAGAGGAAGAGAGAGGGAGAGAGAGATAGAAACATTGATGAGAGAGAACATCGATTGGCCGCCTCCTGCATGCCCCCCACTGGGGATCGGGCCCACAACCTGGGCATGTGCCCTGACCGGGAATCGAACCAGTGACCTCTTGGTGCATGGGGTGATGCTTAACCACTGAGTCACATTGGTCGGGCAAGGATTTATTCTTACAGACTTTTTTTTTTTTTGTCAAGAAGTCACACATACTTTTTAATGTTTGTAGTGGCACTATGCTTATTTATTAGTATAACTGCTATATTCTCTGATGACTCCTAAATCTTTGACTTGGATTATATAATTAACTGCGAATTATATCTCCTTTCTAATGTATCTCATTTAAATTACTTGAACTAAAGGCAAAGTGATAGCTGGGAATGTGTATCCATTCCCAAAAGTGCCCATTTTTCAAAATGAAAGTGTTTTTTGATAGATCTTTAGAGTTGCATAATATGGTTTTATGTTGAAAAAAAATGTAATGATGCACTATCTTTGGCTCTTTTTGATGTTATTCCATTAACTATATAGAGTAAATAACAAAAGTTAAAAAAAAATAAAACAATTATAAATTCATGTGTATTTAGTTCAAAACTACATATTAAAATTTTTCACTTAATCAACATATGAGGATAATCTATACTCTTTTTTAAAAAAAATATCTCTTCCAGTAGGAAACAAAACACAATTTTTGGATTTTATTTAAATCACATTGTGCCCATTATTTAAAATATGAGTATGTGTCGCTCTCTCTTGGCACCTGAAATCCTGGAAAAATCATTCAAATGATAAGGAACATATCAAAATAAGTGATTGCTGTATTTTTGGAAATACACATTGTGGTTTGGGTATTTCACTTAATTATTAAAAATTTTCTTTTCATTTTTACAAATAAAAGTACAGGTAGAACTTGGAATTAACTCTGTAAAAAAAAGATTTAAGTAAAGCAAAATCACTTTTAGAATTTTTTCAGTGTGTTGTGACTACATAAATGTAGAAACAGAATAAGAAAGTCTATTCTTACAGACTATTTTTTGGTCAGGAAGTCGCATATACTTTTTAATCTTTTTAGGTTTTGTGGCATCATTCTTATTTATTAATATTTCAGCATCAGTGCATCAGGGCACCTGCCTGGAAGGTCGGGATTGTCCTTTCTTGTATAAGCCTGTGTTGTAAAGTTTCACGTGAGCCCAATGAGCATTAGAGGACTGGAAAGGACTAGCATAGCTTCTTAATAAATGCCTTGGTTGGTCATGCTTTAGATTCTCTTAGGCTGAATTTCCGTCAGATTCTTAGCAATACTAATCTGCATATTTTACCTAATTGGTGTATCAATTCCCCATCCTGGCTAGCAGAAACATTATAATTTTACGTTTGAAGAAACTTAGCTAAGTAAGGACGAGATTAATACTTAGGAATTCAAGTGAATACGAAATCAAATTTATACTGTATGAAAGATTTATATTTCCTTCCTTATTATGCAAAAAAGTAGATCTTAAGCCATATTTTATCTCTTAATGATAGGCTCTCCTTTTACAAATACCAAAAATATAATATTTATATTTTGAGTATCCAAAGAGCCGTTATCTTGACTCTTTGTTTTCTAATCATAAAATGCAGATTTCTAAAGCAGATAGCATTTGGTTTACTCAAAAGTCCTTTTAACATGTCTTGTGCAGTCAGTTAATCTGTCAGAGCGATAAAATAAGTCCTTCATACTTCCCCTCTTCCTGTGCGCATAAACTTTCATTGAATTCAGTGGGAGATAGTGTGTTTCTACTTTTCATTCCTTCTTTATGTTTATGGCACTGTTTTTTTATGCTTTGTTCTTTGCTGACATAAAATATTTATCAACATATCATCTGATTGGTTCTCCACAGTACATACCCAATGTTTCATCATGTGGAAATGTCTCTTCCTGTTTATTACTTAAATCTATAGCCAGTCTGGCCGGTGTGACCCACTGGTTGAGCATCAACCCATGCACCAAGAGGTCGCTGGTTCGATTCCCGGTCAGGACACATGCCCAGGTTGTGGGCCTGATCCCCAGTGGGGGGCATGCAGGAGGCGGCCAATCGATGTTCTCTCTCATCGATGTTTCTATCTCTCTCTCCCTCTCACTTTCTCTCTCTCTAAAATCAATAAAAGAAAAAAAAATAAAATCTATAGCCAGATTTCCATATGTCAGGTTTATTCATTGATATTTGAAATATAAAATTAAATAATTCTATGAATAGCAATTATTCATGGGTATTGCCATTAAACACTAGATTTTAAAATAATTTGGGACAACTAAAAAGACGTACTTCTCTTGATATCAGGCAAACATGGATTTGAACTTTAATTCATTCTTTTAATTGCCTAATGGAAATGTTTGATAGTCTCGCTTAAATAACTAAACGAAACCTGAGGTTTTGAAATGAACATTTGTGCTGTTTAGAACAGTTTCACAATGGGATTAAGGAAGCCAAATTCTTTGAAGAAAAACAGATGACAAAATAATGTGTTCATATGAGTTCTGTTTTTTTTTTTTCCCTCTGAGGTATCCAGTCCTTTATATCTCAGAATTTTTCTTCTCTTAATTGTAACTGTCAAAAGGAGTTATGTTGATTGGGCCGATTCACTCCATGTGGTTTTGAATCATTTAAAACATTAAGGGCAGATTTTAAGATGAAACGTTTTGCCTTAAATCTTTAGGGGAAAGGAGGAATTGCATTTCATTTCTCTTTAGGACCAAGATAAATTACAAATGACTACTTTTAATCGACATTATCATTTTTTGGATTTGTCAAATCAACATTTTAATTCTTTTTTTAAAAATATGTTTTTATTGATTTTTTTATTTTATTGATTTTAGAGAGAGAGGAAGGGAGAAGGAGAGAGAGATAGAAACATCGATGAGAGAGAACATCGACTGGCCACCTCCTGCATGCCCCCCACTGGGGATCGGGCCCACAACCTGGGCATGTGCCCTGACCGGGAATCGAACCGGTGACCTCTTGGTGCATGGGTCGACGCTCAACCACTGAGCCACACCGGCCGAGTGGTTTCCATCTCTTGAAATTGCGTTTCATAATGTCTGAGTTCTTTGGTAGAAAAAACATGAATTCTAATTCTACTTCTAATTAGTTTTGTGGATCTTAGACAAGTAATTTCATTTTCTTTTACTATTTAAATTTATTTTTATTGAGATATAATTGACATATAACATTGTGTAAGTTTAAGGTGTACAATGTGTTGCTTTGATACATTTATATATTGCAATATGATTGCCACTGTCGCTTTAACTACCACCTCTATCACATCACATAATTGTCATTTTGTTTCAATAGAGAACATTTACGATCTAATCTCTTAGCAATCTTTTTTTTATCCTCACCGGAGGACATTTTTGCATTTATCTTCAGATAGAGCGGGAGGGAGAGAGGGGGGAAGAGAGAGAGAAACATCAACGTGAGAGAGATATATTGAGTGGCTGCCACCCACACAACCCCACCCGGGGCCGGGGACAAACTGCAACCGAGGTCCGTGCCCTTAGCGGGAACCGAACCCAGGACTCTCTGGTCCGTGGGCCGATGCTCTAACCGCTGAGCCAAACTGGCCAGGGCGTCTCTTAGTGATCTTAAAGTATATAATACAATGTAATCACCATGCTGTGCCTTATATCTCCAGAACTTATTCCCTTTCTCTTGATCCGATTGCCCCCCCCCACACACACACACCCACTGAGGATGTTGAGTGAGATTGCTGTTGCTGGAAATGAGGCTCTTCCATGGGATCTCCAGGAAAGAATTCCAAGGACCCACACACGGGTGATTGTCATGTGGCAAGGTGATTTATTGGTAATGGCTGCCTCTGTCCCTGGGCTTCCGATGTCCCATTGCCCTTTGTCCAACCATGGAAAAAGTCCACCCTGTCTTCAGCAGGGCCGAAATAAACACCAGGGCCCAGAATTTCTGCTTCCTAGTCCTTGGGAACCCACACAGTCTGCAGGCTCCAGGTGGCCACTGGACCCACATGGTCCCTGCTCCTGGGCAGGGGAGAACTCAAGAACAAATTGGGTAAGTGCCAGAACAGGGAGAGATTAAGAGAGAGAGAGAGAGTCCGCCGGTGTGGCTCAGTGGTTGAGTGTTGACCCATGCACCAAGAGGTCATCGGTTCGATTCCTGGTCAGGGCACCTGCCCAGGTTGGGGGCCTGATCCCCAGTGGGGGGCACGCAGGAGGCGGCCGATTGATGTTCTCTTTCATCGATGTTTCTATCTCTCTCTCCCTCTCCCTTCCTCTCTCTCTAAAATCAATAAAGGAAAAACATTTTTTTTTAAAAAAGAGAGAGAGCTTAGTTCTCTTGGCATTATGTATTGTCATATTCTTAAGCTTGGGAGGAACCAAAAGCTTATTCAAAATAACTAATCGACTTCCTAAACTTTCTTAAGGTGGCATTGGGGTCCACACCTACCCAATCATCTTTTTCCCAGATTAGAATGACAGGCTTCTATGGTTGAACCCCCGCCCCCTGTGCCATGTTGATTTTATTGCGCATGTACTTATCTCCCCCAGCTCCCGCTCCCATGCACACAATCCAGAGCTAGAGGGGAGAAGGGAGGGATGCTAATCCCCTTGGAGGGGACAATGTGATTTTTTGGGGTGAAGCCGTTGCTTCCTGGTGAAACAGAAGCTCAGTGTCTGAACTCCCCGTTGCTTCCTTTTCTTCATTGATGTCTAGCTAACTATGCTAACAAGATGACTTTCTAAGGGCTCTGGTCCTTGGCCTTTGAATTTATTTAATCCTAGAAAAAAATTCAGTTGTACCTCTTTGTTCTTAAAAGTGCTAGAACACTGTCCATTTGAAAAAAAATATATATATTTGAAAGTGCTGTTATAGTGTTCTCAAAGATATCCTGTAAATGAAAGTATAGAATATGGAGCCAGTAGCTTATGGATTAGAAAGATCTTGTGATGAATAGGAAAAATGAGCTCATTTCAGAAATTGAAAAAGACATACAACTCTTGGCTATAAAAGAAATGCAGCCATTTGGTATGGCACAGCGGGAGTTTTGTCAACCCGTATTCTACTGATGCAGAAAATGGTAATAACGTATTTAATTACAATATTTCATTCAAATTTCGAAGATTTTCCTGACCTCCATAATCAAGCCAACACGATGACTTTAGTTGCTGTCAATTTTGAAATGGCTGTTTCTTTGATCTAGTAGTAACTTAGCTTTTATAGAAACTCAGGACCCAGAGAGATATGGATGGAAATTTTAATATACAGAGATGAGAAATTTCTTTTGTTTGCAACATTGCTTTCAATGTGAAGAAGATGCTAATTATATTGATCACCTTGAAGCCTTTGCATTTGTAGCCTTAACCTTTCACACAACCTAAACAGAAGATCTGATTTGAGCGTCACTGTTTTTTGTGGCACAATAACGCCACCGCTTATTAGTTTTGCAATCAACAGGAGATGCACTGGGGTGATTTGAATTATACATCAAGAAGAATTGGATCTTTCGGCACATCTTATAGAATGCTTTCAAATTAGCATTACTCAAAGAAAACGAGGTATTGGCATATTCATTGGACTTTACAATCTTCAAGTACATTGTTGTGGGGGGTTTTTCTCATACTGATTTTGGAATGTTCTGTGATTTCAGTACAAACTCCTGTGGGGCTGGCATCAGAAAATAATTGAGGAACTTGTTCTCAAAAGTTAGCCTATATTAACTTAGAACAGGTGTTAGGTTTTAGGTGAATTGAAACATCAGATTGTTCTCTGTATCGGGAAGCATAATAAATATTGTGATGTACTTGGTGAAGGAGACATAGATGATGTATTGAATAAATATTTAAGTATTTATTTAATTATTATTTACTTAAAACATTATCCTTCAATTGACTCTAATGGCAAAGATGTCTGACGATTTCCCAATGAGTGGCCTTAAAAATGATTTTAAATTTTATTTACCCACCAACATTATGACCTTTTAAAATTTCACCAAAGTAGCTTTATTGTGTGACTCTAAAATTATACATGATAAAATAACTGCAATTGTTACTGCTCTGCTGAAGTAAACGGCAATTATAGATTGATGCATGATAACTCATCAACAAACATTGTACTAACACTATCAATTTTGTGGTGCGCTCTGTTGACCTTTAAGCTAGTCAAGTATTATCTATTTATTAGTAATTCTTTCTTTCACATTTAGGCAGATGTCTCTAATGCGCGTTGGGTACTTAAATATTTGTGTTAGGATTAAAAAGAAAACATTAAAATATGTCTGTATAGAATAATACAGCATGTTTTGGTATTGTTATGATAAATTTTAGCAATTTTATGTGACTTAAATAGGAGCTGCATTTTTATTATAAAATGTGTTTCCTTTTTTAATAGGTTTTTATTGATTTTTAAGAGAGAGAGTTAGAAACATTAATGTGAGAAACATCGATCGGCTGCCTCTTGCACGCCCCCTACTGGGGATCGAGCCCACAACCTGGGCATGTGCCCTGACCGGGAATCGAACCGGGACCTCTCAGTCCATGGGACGGCGCTCAATCCACTGAGCCACACTGGCCGGGAAAAGATAGGTTTTTAAAATGTATTTCTTTTCCTTTTTATTGTTGTCATGTCCCTTGTTTTGCTTCTTTTATTTGAACCTCTTTACCCTTAGAAATAAGTCTAGACCCATCACATTCATTTTTTTTCTGACCTTTTCAGTTTCCTAATTAGAAAGGATATGATAACTAAGGTCTAGACTGCACAGAAATTGCAGTCTTAAAAATGAAAGCAAGCACTTTATTACTTCTCTCTCTAATGTAGCCTTTCTTTTTCACCTCAGTATATTTGAAAACTCCATATTTAAATATTCCAAGAATTGCCCGGCCGGTGTGGCTCAGTGGTTGAGCATCGACCCATGCACCAAGAGGTCGCCGGTTCGATTCCCGGTCAGGGCACATGCCCAGGTTGTGGGCCCGATCCCCAGTGGGGGGCATGCAGGGGGCAGCCAATCAATGTTCTCTCTCATGGATGTTTCTGTCTCTCTCTCCCTCTCCCTTCCTCTCTCCCTAAAATCAATAAAGAAAGAAAGAAAAGAGGTCTAATTTAAAATAAATAAATAAATAAATAAATAAATAAATAAATAAATAAATGAATGAATAAATAAATAAATAAATAAATAAATAAAATATTCCAAGAATTGGTTATTTATTCCAATAATAAATTAGAATATGTTGTGTGTGTGTGTTCGCATGCACTCACAGTACTTATTGAAGTAGAATCAATATTTGAGGGGTAGGGGTTGTGAAATTTAAATAATCAATCCTACCTACAGTGTCTTATGAAAGCAGTGTTTTTTATACTTCTGCATGTATTACCACTAAATTACATTGCTTATAGATAAAACACTTTCTGATAAAGCATAAATGTAGAGTCCGTGTCAATGACACTTAAAATGTTTTACAGTGTTCTCTCATCAATCCTCATCATTGCATGGAAACTACTTTCACCTTCATTTTGCTATCTCTGACCTATTTTCTCTCTCTGAGCATTTAATATGTCTTTAGTTTCATACTATTTGAATTTTATTCAAAAAAGATTTTGAAACAAGTTCAAAATGTTTCTCTTTAAAGTTCCGATCCTTAGATGCATATTACTAAATCTATCAGGAAATCATTTTTTATTGCTGGTCTTAAATTTTATGAAGAATAAATCTGAGAGTCTTTTGGCCAGATGAACATATATCCAAGTTTTTATAAACATATAGTTGTTTTGTTTAGCAATCGACTTGGTCATTGGTCCTAGGTCAAGCATCATCTCGCAGTGTTTTGAAGGAAGTCACATAATGCAATGCCTAAAGTATTTATGCAGCAAATGATAATGATCTCCAATCTCCCATATTCTAATTGTGAAAAATATATGAAATTTTAGTGATGAAAATAGTTGCATTATAAAAAAATATCTTAACCAAGAAAAGAATACTTCTATTGGGCCATCCTCGCGTTAGTGTCTGTTGATTCTTGTTTTTTTCCATTACTTTTTTTCACATCAGATCTGTTGGCAAAGCAACCTGTTAAATCAAAAACATATTTTTTTCTTTATATTACTTTTCCTGTAGGAGGTTGGATGAGAAAAACTGAAATTTTAATATGGGAGTGTACTTTGCTATCATAGGAAATGAAGCTAGAAAATCTACCGAGTTCTTGCAAAATGTTGCATTCAACAATGCAGTGCCTTTGGGTTAAGGACGCATCGTTGTTTCCCAGGAGGCCAGCATATAGCATAGGCTTGTTCTGAGTTTAGAAAAACCTATTACAGGAGGCAGATTTCATGGTCTATCCGTCTTCTACCGCATCTATCTCAGTCGTTCATTCTCTGCAAGATGAAGTTGAAAATATATTGTAATATAATTTATATTTGTTTACTGCAATGAATATAATGCGTTTAACTTTATTAAACTCTCTTTTTAGCTTTCATTCCTGGACTGAAGAAAGGTATGGTAGACATCACCACAAACCATAACCATGGTGCATGTTCCATTTAAAACTGTATCGTTGATCTGTGTTTGTTGTAAGAACTTTTGGTCTTTCCACTTCTCATAAAACATTGCAATTTCAACTGTTTGCTTCAAACACATTTTTTTGTATGCTTAAAATGAACTGAGATCTAGGAAAGATATTTAGTTGGATGTATAACAGAATGCTTCGTTCATGTTCTGTGTAATTAATCTTTAGAAAGCAAAATTACCATAACCCTACAGTCAGTCATTTTCTTATTTACAGTGGTTACTTTCAAATTATCTATGGATTTAATTAGTCATTTTTTTCCTCTGACACACTAAGCATATTCAGCATTTTGTCTGAGGAGGCATTACAGATATAATTCTACTTTTCTATAGTTTACTTAAATTTGATCTCCAAATTGCACTTGTGTACATGCCTCACCAAATAATCAAAGTTTACATTCTTTGTGAACTTGTAAATAATATGCATTTTCTTTGCCAAATTATAATGTATGGATTACCTGTGAATATTTACTAAGTTAAGGTTGATAGAAAATACAATTTTTAAATGCAGAGTTTAAGCAATCAATTTAAATGTACAGTCGTCCCTCGCCACTTCGAGCTTTGATTTTCGTGGCTTCACTCTATTGCGGTTTTTTCAAATATATTCATTAAAAAGTTGATCGAGACAGTGAAAATAATACAGCACACGCTCGGTTGTCTGAGTCAATTATACACCCCTGTATTACAATTACAATTAAAATTACCGTGCATATGGACTGTAGGCCTATGTATTCGAGCACCCCAAGAATCCTTCAACGCCAGGTGCAAATGCTAGAGTCTGGAACGGATTAACCGCAATAAACGAGGGACGACTGTATACACTTTCATTGTGCTGATAAAGTTTGAAAAATGCTGCAGGATATTTTGTATATTTGCACTTGTAAATATGCACCCATTTACTTATCATCTACTTCATATTTGGGGATCGATCTGTCATATTGTTCATTGGCTATTTTAGAAAAGAGTTGATTTTGCTTCATGCACTTATTTTGAATGTAGTTTATAACCCATTAATATTTTGATCAAGTAGAAATAGTACTCAAAGAATAAACCTTCCTGGAATTAGCCATAAAAATCTAAATTATTATGTAAAGAACCTCACTTTTAACCTTTATTTTGACACATCATCAGTACTAATGGCATACTTTATTATTTTTTGGTATTTTAAATGTAAAATGTTGCTTTGGTCTCTTCTATATTGTGTTGGGGTAGCTCTTTTAAGATCTTATAAAATTAGTTCTAATGCCCATTGCAAATTTTTGACTGTCACCTAACTGGTGGAATTTCAAGCTAAATATCTTATTCTTGAAAGTCTTAGTATTCAATGTTTATATGGGTAGTGGTGAAAGTGAATGCATGGCGTGTGATTTTCTTTTCGTCTCTCCCCTTCTCGGTAGTTTTTAGATGCCCCCTGACAGATACTTCAGGAACTAGAGCTATCTTGTAGTCATGGGGATGTGTTTGTAGCTGTGATACAAATTCAAGGTGCTTTGATCATAACTATCCATGGGTATACTGGAAAGAGCATTTAAACTTGTGTCAAGACATCTAATGAGTCTGGCCAGTGTGGCTCAGTGGTTGAGTGTCGACCCATGCACCAAGAGGTCACTGGTTCGGGTCCCGGTCAGGGCACATGCCCAGGTTGGGGGGGCATGCAGGAGGCGGCCAGTTGATGTTCTCTCTCATCAATGTTTCTATCTCCCTCTCCCTCTCCCTTCCTCTCTCTAAACTCAATAAAGGGAAAAAAATTTTTAAAAAGACATCTAATGATAGTTCTGCACCTGACTAGATGTGTACATTTGGCCAAGTCATTTAACTATGAGTCTCCATTTAGATTTAAGCCTCACAGAGAAGTCACAATGCTGAAACATGGACATATAATAATAATAATAATAATAATAATAATAATAATAATAAACAAAGCCCAACAACAGTTATTGAGTGTATACTATTTTCTAAACACTGTCCCTAATAATCTACAAATGTTTATATTTTAATAGTTGCAAGACTTTCATTTGTAAGTTTTATTATTTTCCCCATTTTTGCAGAAGTGGGGACTAAAGCAAAGAAAGGTTAAACAATATAGGAATTCACTGGGTGAGACATTAATATTACTCAGATTTTTTTAACCTTCTTCAGTACACCAATGCATAATGATGATTACAATTATAATTTAAATTTTACTCTAATGTACTTAGTATATTCACAATGCAGTTGGGCTTTGACTTGAAGCTGCACTGAAACATCATAATACCTTTTGTGGTTATATTTTATAGCAATTTTCATGCCATATTTTGTATAACTGCTTTCCATTTGAAGTAGACTTGCTATTATTTACCTCACATTATGCGATTTCTTAGGCATATTTCATATCATTGAATGTTAGTACATAAGAGAAAAAAGCCCTCTGTGACCTTAATCATAAATTTGTGAAACGAAGATTATTTCATTCATTCAGCTTTCCTATTGAAAGCCGACTGATTACCAGGAATGACATTATTTTCTTAAATAGTAGAAAGTAGGCTCTTTCTTCCATAATAAATTACATAGGTACATGCAAGTTCTTAGTAGTAAGAGAATTGCCTCTACTTCTGGGGAAGAAATGGCAAATACGGGGTGCGGTAAAAGTAGGTTTGCAGTTGTTTGTATGAAAAAATCATACAATAATTAATAAGTAATAAAAGAAAAAGAATAAACTCTGTTTCACGTACACACAACTGTAAACCTGCTTTTGCCCAATCCTTTATATACTTATCGATTCATTCAGAGCACATACTTTTGTCCCTCCTCCTAAGGAAAATATACACGAACAAACATTGATAAATTAATACTCTTCATTGAATTTGTTTGCAAGTGTACGTTCCTTTTTGGGGGGGAACATATTTCAGCATCAGAGGGAGACTTAGAGCTATTGCATTTTCTGTTTTCCTTGACGTTTCGGGTTTGAGCAGGAGAATGCTAACTGGTGTGTCTATCCGCAGTCATGTGTCTGTTGTCCCTAGTAGTGCTGTTATCCAAGCTGATTTTTGGCATATGGTTAGTGTTTTATTAAACAACCCTTCCCCTTCTGGCCCTCAGATGACTCAGAGATCTGTTCCTGAGCCAGGTTTCAGTATTTATTGTTTGTACTCAAGGGTCAGCTGTAACTCAGGAGTTCATTACTTTAGACTTGAATTGTTGATTTTTGAGTCAGGAGAAACTCTTCAGGGATGAAAGTGTGAAGGGAAAGCAGGTCGAGTTGAAAGTTTTAGGAGAGACGGGCAAAATGAATGATCTCTCAGCCAAATGAACCTCTTTACCTGTCTTCATCCGACTACTTAGTTAATAAGACTTCGTGAACATAAACTATGATTCATCCTTATGCCTGATATAGATGAAGTTTTCCATATGTCCACTAATAAGAAAATTAATGCTTTTCCACAAAGTATTTTTCCCCGTGGCCAGGAGTTAATGAAAATGCATATGTAAGTTTCCAAATGACAAATTTATAGCACAGGCCATGATATTAATTCCTTCATGCTAATTTAATATCTCAGTAACTTCTCCGGCCATGGGCCTGAATCAACGTGCAGTTTTGTTTTAGAACAATATTTGTGAAAGGAAGTAAGTCTTATGCAGCATTTGGATATTTTAACATCTAAAATCGCCTTCTTTAGATAATATAAAATAAATACTCTGCTTTCTCTTCAGATCGCATAAATCTTTTGCCTTTTTTAGATAATATAAAATAAGTTCATTCCACCACATTCATTATATATTATACATAGACACCTGAAGAGCCTACTACCATACACTCTATTTTTTTATCCTTTTGAAAATCTAACATTATTTCAATATAATTTATATATTATAAAATCACCGATTTAAAAAAATGTTTTCTTTATTGATCTTAGAGAGAGAGGAAGGGAGAGGGAGAGAGAGACAGAAACATGGATGAGAGAGAACATCGACTGGCCGCCTCCTGCATGCCCCCCACTGGGGATCAGGCCCACAACCTGGGCATGTGCCCTGACCTGGAATCGAACTGGCGACCTCTTGGTGCATGGGTCGACGCTCAACCACTGAGCCACACGGGCCGGGCTGTATTGCTTTTTAATGTTATTTTCATAATGAAGAAAAAAGGAAGCAAATTCGATATTATTTATCACAGAAAAGTAGACCAGGGGGGAAATTAGTATATTTTTTGAGGCAATGCCGTGTTGTTAAAGCTAGAAAATGGGTGTTGCACTGCAATGTTGACAGTCTGATGAAACCTCTTCACATAGCTTAGAAACAGTATATAATCTGTGAATAGAGCCCTGGCCAGTTTGGCTCAGCGGTTAGAGCGTCGGCCCACAGACCAGAGAGTCCTGGGTTCGGTTCCCACTAAGGGCATGTACCTCGGTTGCAGTTTGTCCCCAGCCCCGGTTGGGGTCGTGTGAGTGGCAACCAGTCGATGTGTCTCTCTCACATTGATGTTTCTCTCTCTCTCTCCCTCCCACTCTATCTGAAGATAAATGCCAAAATATCCTCAGGTGAGGATAAAAAAAAAAATCTGTGAATAGAAAAGGCATTCTTTAAACCATGTATTGTGGGTTTATATTGTTTATCTTTTAAAAATCCATGGTGGTGAAATACATGGCTTTGCTAAGTGACATATTAGTCAGCTGTTTGTTGACAAAACGTGCCTCAAGCTTGAGCCATGAACATTATAAAAGTTCTAAATACTTCTGCTCTAGCTGGTTAGAATAGGAATCCTCACTTCATAAAGCATAAGTTTAATACACATCACTTTTCTCTGAATTGTCCTGAAATTGATTCTATTTGACTGGCATGGATAAAGGTAAAAGATGACATTTCTTTACTTACGTTTGCAGATGCCACGTCAAAAGTTGAGTCTATTGCCCTGGCCGGTTTGGCTCAGCGGTTGGAGCATCGGCCTGCGGACCAGAGAGTCCCGGGTTCGGTTCCCGCTAGGGGCACGTACCAAAAAAAAAAAAAGTTGAGTCTATTACGAGGCAGAAAATTTTGGTGAAAGATACTTTACAAATGGGCTTTTTTTTTTTTTTTCTAGGATACACACAAAAATTGATTGTTGAAAAGGCAATTTTCTTATTGGGTTAAATGTCAATCTAAGAATATAGCCCAGGCCCAGCCGGTGTGGCTCAGTGATTGAGCATCAACCCATGCACCAAGAGGTCGCAGGTTCAATTCCCGGTCAGGGCACATGCCCAGGTTGTGGGCCCGATCCCCAGTGGGGGGCATGCAGGAGGCGGCCAATCGATGTTCTCTCTCATCGATGTCTCTCTCTCTCTCTCCCTCTCCCTTCCTCTCTCTCTAAAATCAATAAAGAAAAAAGAAATAAAAAAAAAAGAATATAGCCCAGGAGTCTTGAATTTCAAGTGGTTCATTACCGTTGATTTTGATTTGCACTGCCAATGATAATATAATGGGAGACATATTTGTCATTTTAAATTGTCTAGGGGGTACACGTTTAAAAATGCAAAAACAGACAGGTGAAATTAATTTTAGTAATAGATTTTATTTAACCAAACATATCCAAAATATCATCATTCCTCCATGTAATCAGTATAAAACTAATTAATGAGGCGTTTTAGATTTCGTTTTATAAGAAGCCTTGCAATCCGGTATGCATTGCTCACATACAGCGCATCTCAAGTTCAACGAGCCTCATTTCAAATGCTCAATAGCTATGTGTGGGTAGTGGCTACTATATCAGGACAGCTTTAGATCCTTCTAAATACCAAGGATTAATTGCTGTGTTTGGGCTGCAGAGAGAAAAGGGGCCTTGGTATATATTTGCTTGATAGTATACCTTGGAGAAAAACAAACAAACAAGCGAAAGCCCTTGAAGCCCTTGAATTTCTGCTTGCTCATCTGAGACTATTTTCCCCCTGGCTGGTCAAAGTTCAAAGGAAAACGAAAAACATTAGGGAAAAATACTCTACTTGATTTTTACTGCCAAGAGCGATGAAAAAAAAAAAAAGTTGAATGTGAAGCAGCAAAGAATTGTATAGATCAAAGTCAACGCTTTTAATTGCAGACTTTGTGTAATATGTTGGAGGCTCTTCAGAAGCACAACTTCGTGCCGTTTGCTCCTTGAATCTCTTGAGGAGTTTTTGAGAGGAGCTCTTAGAAAAAAATACTGATTGGCATTAGTTCATCTGGAGGCCATGCAGACATGGATGATTTTGGAAAGTGTAGCGTATAGTGTTTCATAATAGTCAGTGCGTATCACTGCAAAGCTGGAGCAAAAGGCTGCAAAGTGTGTATCTCCCAGTGCATATAAAATATAGTATTTCAATTTTATTTTATTTTTTTATGTTTTTATCCTCACCCAAGGACATTTTTGCATTTATCTTCAGATAAAGCAGGAGGGAGAGAGGGAGGAAAAGAGAGAGAGGAACATCGACGTGAGAGAGACACATAGAGTGGCTGCCACCCACATGACCCCAATTGGGGCCGGGGACAAATTGCAACCGAGGTCCGTGCCCTTAGTAGGAACCGAACCTGGGACTCTCTGGTCCACGGGCCGTCGCTCTAACCGCTGAGCCAAACTGGCCAGGGCCATTTTTAAAAGATTAGTGTCCGGCATGTGTGGCTCAGTGGTTGAGCGGCGACCCATGCACCAAGAGGTCGGCGGTTCGATTCCCGGTCAGGGCACATGCCCAGGTTGTGGGCCCGATCCCCAGTGGGGGGCGTGCAGGAGGCGGCCAATCAATGTTCTCTCTCATCGATGTCTCTATCTCTCTCTCCTTCTCCCTTCCTCTCTAAAATCAATAAAGAAAGAAAGAAAAAAAAAAGATTAGTAATATAATTTACAATGTGAATGTAAATGTGAATGTAAGAATCTGAATTTCTAAGAATATTAAATAAAGAGCCTATAGTATCTTAAACAAATGGAAAATATTTATATAATAAACTTCTACGTGGGGTATTCATGGTGCGCATGCTCACAGGATGTATTTCCGAGACTTACCAGCTATATTCCAAATAGTGTGGTGTGTCAGAGTCCATTTTTAGCATTGTTTAGTCACTTGATAATCACTTATTAGTGATTCAAAATACCACCAAACTAAAAACAGAGAACACCTTACGAAGTTATGAAATTCAATGCTCATTTAATAGGGCAACATTCAAATACATTGATAAATGCTTTACATTTTAACTACAATCAAATTTAATTATATCACGGCTTATTGGTAAAGGTGTGAAATACAGTATTTAGCTATTAGTCAAAATCCAAGTGAGAGTTAGAAAATATATTTTCACAGTTTGTAGCTTGGAGAAAACTACTGTTGATGCTTCATAGAGTTTGAATTTACACCACATTAACAAATTGTATTTTCTTTGCTGTCAGTAGTTGCTGCTGTTCTCTGAATTTAATAATAGCCCACAAGAAAACTGGGAAGAGATAGGAAACTTTAGAGAAACCACATTAAACATTTTCCAAATATGTTTACTCAGGCCTTCTTAAGCTTTTTCTAATGTATTTAAAATCTAAACAGTTCAAATATTTTGAAGATTAACAAAAAAGGGAAAGGTTCTTGTTAGCAAATATCAGAATATATAATGCTTTAACAATAAAAGCGATATGGTAGCTATGCAGAAATTGGTAGATCATTGTGGTAAAATGAAATAGTACTGAAGCTGACCATAATGCATGTCTAAAGTTAATATATTATTTAAAAACAATTAAAAATGGGAGATATTAGAATGATTATTGAACAAATGGTGCTGGAAAAATTGGCAAAGTATTTGGAAAAAGATTATTACTCCAAAATATATATACAAGAACTTTATAGCAGATCAAAGATATGACTATAAACCTGGGGACATATAATTTAGAAGAAATTATAGGTAAATATTAACCCATCAAAGACATATGCCTTGCTTTAATTTTTACTCTTGAATATCAGTATAATTAATGGAAAAACTAGTCCCAAAGAGTTCTAATACAAATAATTAGTTGCACTAGATTACTGACATTAGTTCTCATCATGCACTATAGAAATTACTAATACTGCCTGGCTGGTGTGGCTCAGTGGTTGAGCGTCGACCCATGCACCAAAAGGTCGCTGGTTCGATTCCCAGTCAGGGCACATGCCCAGGTTGTGGGCTTGATCCCCAGTGGGGGGCATGCAGGAGGTAGCCAACCGATGTTCTCTCTCATCGATGTTTCCATCTCTCTCTCCCTCTCCCTTCCTCTCTCTCTAAAGTCAATAAAGAAAAAAAATTTTTTTTAAAAAAAGAAATTATTACTTCTAGTTAGTTTCCCAAAATGTTTCAATTCTAGAATGGTCCTCTTATCATTAATTTGGACAAAGCTCTTGAAAGAAACAGTGCTCATAGAAGGTAGGCTGAGTGACATTAAGTAATAATTTTCTCTTTACTAAATATTGATTTTGATGATCGTGATAATTATCACCAACTTTTAATGGACAGCTGTAAAACAATCGTTGTTTGAATTTCAAAGCAGCAAGAAATGAAGTCACTTTGAAACAAAAGGTTGTTTTTAAATAGGTAGTTGCATGATTTCTTCTAACACTGTTTGATCAAATTGTCTCTGTATTTGTAGTTGTAGCCCTATTGTTCTTTTAATGCTAAAATATTTCGAATGCATATTTCCTAAGTCTTGCATAGTCCTACCTTTGCCTCCCAACCCCATGGGGATCTAAAAAGCCAGGGATGTGCAAGACAGCTAAGAAACTTGTGATTCAGCACCACCTACTGGAAAATAATAAAAATATCTCTTTGTATTAATTTGCTAGAGAAGTGCCACATATACATAGATGCCTGGAGAGCGAAAGAATCCATCAAATACCATGAGAAACCAAAGTAGCGAGGCAGCTCAGAAAGAAAAAAATTTAAAATCTCCAGAAAGCAAACTTAGAAATGTGGGAATATGTGATATAAATGACAGACAATTTAAGATTGCAGTTCTGAAAACTCACCAAGATACAAGAAAATAGGCAGTTTAATGAGCTCAGAAAGCAAATCAACAAACAAAATGAGTACTTTACCGCAGAGATGGAAACTTTTAAAAAGTACCAAACAGAAATTCTGGAGATGAAGAGCTCAATAAAAGAGATCAAGGATGAACTAGCGAGCGTAGGAAATAGAGCTGACGAGATGGAGGAAAGGATTAGTGATATTGAAGATAGAAATCTAGAAATGATGCAGTGGGAAGAAGAGAAAGACTTGAGCATAAAAAATGAAAGAACTCTATGAGAACTATCTGACTCCATCAGAAAGAGCAATATAAGAATAATAGGCATACCAGAAGAAGAAGACAGGGAGAAAGGAATCGAGAGCCTTTTCAAACAAATAATTGATAAACTTTCCAAACCTATGAAGAGAGCTGTATCCTCCAATCCAAGAAACAAACAAGACATCTAATTACCTCAATCCAAAAAGGCCTCCATGGCACATTTTATTAAAAATTTGAAAAATTAATGACAAAGAAAGAATTCTCAAGGCAGCCAGGGAAAAGAAGTAAGTAACCTATAAAAGAAAGCTCGCTAGGTTATCATCAGACTTATCAGCAGGAATTCTACAAGCTAGAGTGAAACCAAATATTCAAACTACTATTGAACAAAGCTATGTTTTAGATTTGAAGGAGAAATGAAGACTTTTCCAGACATACAGAAGCTGAGAGTATCTATCACCAGAAGACCTCCATTGCAGGAAATACTCAAGAGGGTTATTCTACCTGAAACAAAGAACAAAACAACACAAAACTATTTAGTAAGATGACCAACAAACTTACCGCATAAACAGGGATAATTTGTGACAACAAAAACATAAAAGGGGAGGAGTTGAAGGTCTGAATTTGCAAAGGAGGATGGAGATCAAATGCATTAAAAAGAAAAAGAACTACTGAATATGTCACACTTTCTTTTTCATAAACCTAATGGTAACCACACACACAAAAACAAAATTGAGACACATAGCATAGAAAAAGAGGTAATAGAGTAAAGAAGTGTGGAATACAGGAAAACAAATAAACAAAAAACAGCCAGAAACTCAAAGGAAAAGAACAAATGAAGCACAGAAAACAGAAGATAAAATTTTTTAAAAATGGCCAGAGGTGATGGTATTAGCCAAAGATCATATATAGGAATCCTGGCCAGAGTGACTCAGTTGGTTGAGTATTGTCCCATGCACCAAAGGGTTGCCAGTTCGATTCCCAGTCAGGGCACATATCTGGGTTGAAGGTTTGATGCTCAGTCAGGGAGCATACAGAAGGCGCACAGAGTAGCAGATTGCATCAGAAAACAAAACCCAACCATATGTTGTGTTCAGGAGACACATCTAAGCTGCAAAGACAAAGTTAGACTCAAAGTGAAAGGGTAGAAAATGATTCTCCATACAAATAGCAT
Organism: Tadarida brasiliensis; assembly: GCA_030848825.1. Taxonomy (NCBI): domain Eukaryota; kingdom Metazoa; phylum Chordata; class Mammalia; order Chiroptera; family Molossidae; genus Tadarida; species Tadarida brasiliensis. Next base: position 17,612,797 of record CM061280.1, read on the forward strand.
CCACAGAAAAGTAGGCGTAGCCATACTTATATCTGACAAAACATACTTCAAGATAACAAAGATAACAAGAGGCAAAGATGGACATTTTATAATGATAAAGGGGACACTACATCAAGAAGACATGACACATTAATTTATGAGCACCCTATCATTGAGCACTGAAATATATAAAGCAACTACTAAGAGAACTAAACAGAGAAACAGACAAAAACACAATCATAGTTGGAGACATTTATGTTCCATTGACAGCTCTAGATAGAGCATTCAAACAGAAAGTCAACAAAGACACATTGGCCTTAATTGACACATTAGGCCAAAGGGACATCATTGACATTTACAAAGCCTTTTATCCCAGATCATCAGATTATACATTCTTCTCCAGTACACAGGGGACATTCTCAAAATAGACCATATATTAGGTCACAAAACTAGCCTCAACAAATTTAAGAAGATTGAAATTATACCAAGCATATTCTCTGACCACGATGTCTTAAAATTAGAAATCAACTGCAAAAGAGGAAGTAAAGAAACCCACAAATATGTGGAGATTAAACAACATACTACTAAAAAATGACTGGGTCAAAGAAGAAACAAAAGCTGAGATCAAAATACATATAGAGACAAATGAGAGTGACAATACGACATATCAAAACTTCTGGGATACAACAAAAGCAGTAATAAGAGGGAAGTTTATATCATTATAAGCTTATCTCAAAAAAAAAAAAAAACCAAGAAAAATTCCAAGTAAACAATTTAACACTCTATCTTAAAGAACTAGAAAAAGAAGAACAAAAGCACCCAAACTCAGCACAAGAAAGGAAATAATAAAAATTAGAGCAGAATTGAATGAAATAGAGAACAAAAAGATTATTTCAATTTCCTCACTATTAATAGATCTATTTGATACCCATCCTTCTCAAACTCTTCCAAAAATTTGAAGATGTAATACTTCCTAACACATTTTATGAGGTCAACATGACCCTGATACCAAAAACTGACAAGCATAACACGCAAAAAATAAAAATGCAAACCAGTATTTCTGATAAATCCAGATGCAAAAATCCTAAACAAAATACTAGTAAATCAAATACAATAGTGCCTTAAAAAAAATAACATATCATGATCAAGTGGTTTTCATTCCAGGGGCACAAGGATGGTTCAACATACACGAATCAATCAATGTAATACACCACATTAACAAAACAAAGGGTGAAATAAAAGGCATCCAAATTGGGAAGGAAGAAGTAAATGTTTCACTTTTTGTATTTCTCTCTCTCTTTCTCTCCCTTCCTCTCTCTCTAAAAATCAATAAAAAATATTTTTTAAAAATGGCCAGAAGTGATGGGATTAGTCAAAGACCATATATTCACAACCCGTAGACAAAGACAATAGTGTGGTGAAGGCCAGTGTGAAGGGGGGAGGGGACTGGGTAGAGGTGGGCAAAGGAGGGGGGTAAATGGGGACATCTGCAATAGTGTCAACAATAAAAATAAAGTTTAAAAAATGAGCAGAGGACCTGAACAGACACAGCTCCCAAGAAGACTTACAAATGGCCAACAGATACATGAAAAGATGTTCAACTTCACTAACTATTAGCGAAATGCAAATCAAAACCTCAATGAGATAACGCCTCACAATTGTTAAAATGGCTGTTATCAACAAGACAGGTAATAACAAGTGTTGGGGAGGTTGTGGAGAAAAAGGAACCCTTATTCACTGCTAGTGGGAATGTAGACTGGTACAGCCATTATGGAAAACAGTCTGGTGATTCCTAAAATAATTAAGAGTAGAGTTACTATATAACTCAGCAATCCCTCTTCTGAGTATCTACTTGAAAGACTTGAAAACTTTTATTTACAAAGATCTGGGCACCCCTATGTTCATTGCAGCATTATTCACAGTAGCCAAGTCATGGAGACAACCAGAGTATCCTTCTGTAGGTGACTGGATAAAGAAGATGTGGCACATATACACAATGGAATACTACTCAGCCATAAGAAAAGATGAACCACTGCTATTTGCTACAACATGGATAGACCTTGAGAAATAAAGCAATCAGAAAAAGCTAAGAAACATAATATTTCACTCATATATAGCATATAAAATTGAAACTCATAGATACAGACAATGGTATGGTGGTTACCAGAAGGAAGGACATGGGGGTAGTAAAGGGGTCAAATATATGGTGATGGAAGATGATTTGACTTTGGGTGGTGGGCACACAATGCAATATACAGATCTTGTATCACAGAGATGTACACTTGAAACCTACATGAATTTATTAACCCATGCCACCTCCATAAGTTAAAAAAAAATAAATTGTAAAATAGGGAAACAAAACAATTAGATTATGTTTATGTTAGGTTTAATAAATTCTATCATCTTACTAGGTAAGACTAGCTGTATCATCATGTTCACTGATTTAGCTCCAATACCTAAAATAGTATCTGGAACAGAATAAATCAATTATATATTAATGAATTCATATAGATTTTTTTTTTTTTTTGGATACGTGCCCCTAGCGGGAATCAAACCTGGGACTCTCTGGTCCCCAGGCTGATGCTCCAACCACTGAGCCAAACCGGCCAGGGCTAAACTCATAGATTTTTAAACTATTAATAGGTAAATATTTACTGAATTATTTGCATCATTTGTAGTCATTGAATATGTTATAACAATATAGCATATCTGAGAAAAAAATGTTCATAATTAACTGAGATCTATGATTTAACAAATGTTCATGGTTTATTGTACCAATTAATGTGTGGATTCTTTATAACAGCACAGAACTAAAAGTACAGGTAATATAAAAAAATGGGAATTGTGAAAAAGTAACATGAGAAAGTTGATGTAAAATACACTTATTGAGGTTATAAAGTATACACATTTTTTTCAGAAAGGAAATAAAATATAGATTAAGGATAATTGAAAGAAATGGAAAAGTTAATCCCTAACAGCTGCTCTCTTATTTTCTCTAATATCCCCTAAAATTACTTACTAAAAAGGAAAATTAAACTTTAAATAGTTTTGACATCACTTATATATATTTTTAATTCTATTTTTTTATTGTTCAAAGTATTACAGATGCCCCCCCCCTTATTCCCCCTTCCCGCTCCCACCCCCTCTCCTGTCTTCCTCAGCCTAATGTCCATGTCGATTGGTTGTGCATATATGCATGTAACATCATTTATATTTTAAAATGTAACCATCCATATAGAAAATAGATATAATGCATTGAACTCAGTTTACTGAGAGTTTTTTTCTGATATTAAAGGTTCATAGATCTACAATAATAATGGAAAATGGCAATTTATTAAATAAAAGTCAATTCAAGGATAAATCTATTCATCTCATTATAAGTTCCTTACAAATAAAATAAAGAAAACAATGACAGGGGAAGAAGTCGGAGAAATCTAGATGTCATTCTCGTGCAGTGTATCTTACCTGAAATTTAAGTAGAAAACAAAATCACCAGAACTAGAATAAAAGGAATTTCACTTTGGATTTTTTGCTACAAAATAAACCTTGTATTAAATTATATTACTAGAAATGTGTTTTATCATTAATTTCAACTTCAACTAACAATACTATAATAGCTTGAAGGAAATTTCTAATTTTCCTTAAAAACTTTTTATTTGCATATCTTAGACACATTAGAATACCCAATTCATGTAGGATATTTTGGGTTTACATGTATAATTAATCACATTCTTTATCTCTGCTATATCAATAACATAAAAAAGTTTCATGTCAATAAAAAAAGGTTCATGTCTCAGAAAATTTTATAAGGCTGTTTTGTTTGTAAATATAAATTTTCTACAGCATCAGGCTTTCATTGATAATCAAACAGTCTTTTAGAGTTTTTTTTTTTCTTCTTCATTGATTTTAGAAAGAAGAAGGGAGAGGGAGAGAGATAGAAACATCAATGAGAGAGAACATCGATTGGCCGCCTCCTGCATGCCCCCCACTGCGGATCGGGCCTACAACCTGGGCATGTGCCCTGACTGGGAATCGAACTGGCGACCTCTTGGTGCGTGGGTCGATGCTCAACCACTGAGCCACACCTGCTGGGCAAACAATCTTTTAGGGTTTTAGACATGATATGGCTTTGATGCAGTTGAAGCTATTTTTAGAGATTTTTCACATGAAACAGTTTATTACTATCACTATAACTAAATTTAAGTTTTAGAAAAATAAGAATCTTGAGGTACAATTAGGAAAGACAAATTTTAAGTGTCTTAAATTGATTGAAGGTGACTAATTATTAAAAATTTAGTCATCTAACTGGTTCATAAATGAATTTGATAGGACTAAAGTCTCCAACAATGCTAACCAATCAGTAATAACAAGAAATTAGATTACATTCTCTTTGCGATTTAGTTTAATCTTTAAGATTTAAAAATGTAACGTAATAGTCACATAAATAACACAGGTGATTCAAACCAAATAACATTGTCCCTTCAGTGGTTTGGAAAAGAGCATGTTAGACGTACCAGTGTTTGCTTCAAATAAGCAGGCAGGCAGAAAACTGGTAATGCTTTTGGAATTATGTCTTAGTAGCTGCTCACTAATTCTTGAATATTTATGTGTCTATTTGATATGGATATATTCTTGCATATATAGATCTAGATGATATAGATACAGATAGATGGATGTAAATTTTACCAATCTTTTCAGGAGTTGCATACTTTCTCTGTTTTAAAGTCAATTTGTTAATAGTTTTCTAATGAATATTTGTGAGCAACATTTTATTTTTTTATAATTTTTCTTTATTGATTTTAGAGAGAGAGAAAGGGAGAGGGAGAGAGAGACAGAAACATCAATGAGAGAGAACATCGATTGGCCGCCTCCTGCATGCCCCCCACTGGGGATCGGGCCCACAACCTGGGCATGTGTCCTGACCAGGAATCGAACCAGCGACCTCTTGGTGCATGGGTCGACGTAGGAGCAACATTTCAAATAACATTTCAATTTCTAGTACAATAATCAAGCACATTAGAGCAACTTTTCACTGGTATTAATTTCTTATTAATCCTATCACAAATTATCACCATCTTAGTGTCTTTAAACATCAATATATTGTTTTCCAATTCTTGAGGGCAGAAGTCCAAAATGCATGTCACTTGGATAAAATTAAGGCATCAGTTAGACTGTGTTGCATTCTGGAAGTTATAGAGGAGAATCCCTTTTCTTGCCCTTTCCTAGTTTTTAGAGATTGCCAGAACTCTTGGGTCATGACCCCTTTCCATTTTCAAAGCCCACAGAAGCTGATTGAGTTTTTCTCATGATGTCATCTCTCTGCCTTTGACTCTTCTTCCTCCCTCTTCTCCATTTAAGAACCCTTGAGACCACATTGGGTCATTGGGATAACCCAGGATAATTTCCTTACCTTTGAGATCTATCCCAGAAAGCCAAAAACTCTCTTGGAAATTGGGATAATTTCTGACATTCCAGGTTCATTCAGGCTTTTAGAATATTAAATCCTGATCAATTTCAATGACTCATTGCACAATTTACAATCTGACTTGCTGTAAAAATATTTCCTTGCCTTCGCGTTTCAAAATACAGATAAGCACTCATATTTCTCCTTAGCAGAGACTCATTTAGCCTCTTAAAGTCTGTTTTCTCTCTTATAAAATATAAATACCAGTAGCAAATACCTCATACAGTGTGGTGAGGGTATAATGAATTAATGCATCAAAGAACTTAGTATCATCCTTTGGACATTATTGGTGTTCAATATTATGCTAATATAAAGATCAAATTATTATTTTCCTGTTACTATTACTTTTACTGGATGCCTTCTTAATGTTTAGGCAAAAATTATTTTATTGTATTTTTTTCCAACTATAAATAAAAAGTTGCCTTGTGTTTCATTAATCCATGAAATATTTTTCTATGAAATTTAAAAATAAAGCTGGATGTGTGATTCTGTTCTTTTTTCTTTTTTTTTTTTTTTTTACCATTATCCATATTTTTAGGCATATATATTTAAGCTAAAAATCCAGAGAGATCATTTTTAATGAGTTTATCACAGAAACTTACAACCATTAACTATGTTTTGAACCCTTTAGTCCTGTAACTGTATACCATTTGGCTTTTATATTTAACTAAGCTAGCTTCTCTGTTAACTCAATTAATGTCTAACTCTAAAGATGATAAGCCAGGTAGCAAGGTTTAATTTGCATAATTTTGCATATTTTTAAATGTAAGCATATTTTTGATGGAAATTAATGCATATAAATCTGTGGTTATAATATCTCTCATACCCATGTATGTTTTATTAAACTTATAGGGACTTCCTCCCTTTATTCTGTTTTTCTTAGTCTCCAAGCTTTTATGTGTATAGATTCCTTATACATAGTGTCAACTTGATTGTTAGTTATACAGAAGAACGTCATTTTAAGAATCAGGCAGCAATATTTGCATTTTAACGGGAACACTGTATTGTGTCTAAATTAAGAACTTGACACTAAAGATTAAACATAGCATTTTCTTTCTGATCTCATCCTTTGATACTTTTTAGTATATGCAGTGTGTCAAGGAAAGATGTGGAACATGTACATGCATTGTCTTTTTTTTTTTTTTTTTACCCTTAGATGATAATTAGGGTATTTATTAAATTCCCTGAAGTCCTATGACACACAACTAAACTCAAACCGAATTCTCTGGCTCTTGTAGGCTTTATGTATGACATTATGATAACCCCAAATCTGTTCTTTAACAAAAAGAACACGACAGGGTGAATTTATAAATCTACACTGACACGTGGATTACCGTAATTTCATAAAGACAAAGAGAATCGTTACTATTACGTATGTGCCTAGTTTGATGTTCTCTGCAGCTAAACAATGCATCACCTTCTACAGACAATAGTCAGGGGTAGTGAAGGATTACTGGGAAAATGGCATTTTCTCAGTGCTCCGGAGTTTGAGTAATTGGGGAATGGGGCTGTGTTGCTATTTGACCAACAGACTGCCCTTGGCTTTGGAAAAATGTGTCTCAGCCTTTCACGTGTCATACAGGTATTGCTTTTTCACGATCACGATGCGTGTGAACAGTTTTGCATTGAAGGGGGAGTGTGAGGATGTAAATAGAAAAGTAGTTCTTCAAGACCAGAAATCTGGACCTCGAGTTAGTTCACCAAGGCTTAGAATATGGAGGAGCCAATAATACACTGCAAATAAGCTGTGTATTCTTCCCTTACATAAAATTGCAATCTAATTTACATAACTGATATATTTCTGTGTTGTATATTATACAAGTCATTGTATTCATAAGCTTACATCCAACATGTTGCTAAAATGTATCACCCCAAATTCTAACACAAGGGATACTGTACTTTGACGGTGCCATTAATTTAACATGAATATGTTTCATCACGGGAGGGGGAGAACAGGAGATGAAAACATGTTTATCATATATACATTTTGAGAACAAAAGCTATATTTTGCTATCTATAATTTTACCACTGCACTGAAATAATCAGTTTGTATTTGTTTTTTCCTGTTTTTGTTGTTTTATCCTCACCCAAGGACATTTTTGCATTTATGTTCAGATAGAGCGGGAGGGAGAGAGGGAGGAAGAGAGAGAGAGAGAAACATCGATTTGAGAGAGACACATCGAGTGGCTGCCACTCACACGACCCCAACCGGGGCCGGAGACAAACTGCAACCGAGGTCCGTGCCCTTAGTGGGAACCGAACCCGGGACTCCCCGGTCTGTGGGCCGACGCTCTAACAGCTGAGCCAGGCCAGCCAGGGCTATATTTGTTTAATTAAATGATTTGTGAATTGGAAGTGTAAGAGTCACATGTACTATATTTCTCATATTTTATTATCGTGAAACTTGTTTACTATTTTGGAATAATTTTTATTGAAAGAAAATCTGTGAAGATAGGACAGAGTGCCTGCGTAGCTGTCCTGTTTCTTTTGTCTTTTCCAGTCTGTGACCATCTCTCATAAACTTAACCATTTTGAGGGGTGCTGGTCTGTTTGTTCTAGACTGACCCTCCGTCTGGGTTTGTCAGATGTCTATCTTATGATTAGGCTGTAGTTATGGGTTCTGGGGAAGAATAACAGGGCTGAAATGCCTGTTTGTGACACATTATATCAGGAAGTCCATGATATCCACATGTCATCACTGGTTTTATTATATCTTTGATTGCTTGCTTAAGCTGCTTTCTGCCAGGTTTGCAAAGTTGCTGTTTTTCCCTTTCCATACTTTATTCTTTAGAGGTGAGTCTGGCCCAGCCAGTGTGGCTGAGTGGTTGAGCACTGACCCATGCACCAAGAGGTCGCCGGTTTGATTCCCGGTCAGGACACATGCCCAGGTTGTGGGCCCGATCCCCAGTGGGGGGCATGCAGGAGGCGGCCAATTGATGTTCTCTCTCATCCATGTTTCTATCTCTCTCTCCCTCTCCCTTCCTCTCTCTCTAAAATCAATAACGGAAAAACATTTTTTTAAAAAAAGGAGTGAGTCTGTAAGACAGATAGATGGATGGATAGAGAGATAGATAGATGATAGATACATTTTAGCAGCTTCACTGGGTTATAATTTACATACTATAAAATTTACTCATTTAAAATATTCAATTCGGTGGTTTTCAGTACATTCACAGAGATGTGCAATCATCATCACAATCTAACTTAAGAACATTTTCCTGCCCTGGCTGGTTTGGCTCAGCGGTTGGAGCGTGGCCTGCAGACCAGAGAGACCCGGGTTCGGTTCCCACTAAGGGCACGTACCAAAAGAAAAGAAAAGAAAAAAAAAAAGAACATTTTCCTCACCCCAGAAAGAAACCCTATACCCACTAGCACTCACTTCTAATCACTCCACTCCACTCCACCTCCCCCCTTGCTTTAGGCAACCATTAATCTACTTCTGTTCCTATTGTTTTGCCTATTCTGGACTTTTTTTTTTATTCTTCACCCAAGGATATTTTTCTATTTATCTGCAGACAGAGTGGGAGGGAGATAGAAGGAGAAAGGGAGAGAGAGAGAAACATCGATGTGAGAGGGACACATTGACTGGCTGCCACCCACACGACCCCAACCGGGCCTGGGGACAAACTGCAACTGAGGTCTGTGCCCTTAGCAGGAACCGAACCCGCAACTCATTGGTCTGCGGGCTGATGCTCTAACCGCTGAGCCAAACCGGCCAGGGCTATTCTGGACATTTAATAAAAGGGAATTATTTATTTGGAATCTTCAGTTACTGTCTTCTTTAAATTAGCAAGATACACTCACGTTTCATCCCTATTATATCATGTATATCAGTACTTCAATTCCTGTGGGTTTTTTTTTATTATGATAAAAAATTTACATAAAATATATCGCCTTAACCATTTTAAGTGTACAGTTCAGTAGAGTTTATTGATGAATAATATCTCATTGTATCAATATACCAAATATTGTTTAGCCAGTCACATTTGATGGGTATTTGTTTTTCCCATTTTTTGGTTATTAAGAATAATGCTGCTATCATTAATTATATGTGGACATATATTTTCAATTCTCTTTGTAATATATCTTGTCTTTTTTATTATGGCTATCATAGTGGGTGTGAAGCAATATCTTGTGATTTTTTTATATGTTTTTATTGATTTTTTCGAGCGAGAGGAAGGGAGAGAGAAATAGAAACATCGATGTGAGAGAAACATGGATTGGCTGCCTCCTGCACGCCCCCTACTGGGGATCGAGCATGCAACCCGGGCATGTGCCCTGACCGGGAATCGAACCGGGACCTCTCAGTCCATGGGATGATGCTCAGTCCACTGAGCCACACTGGCTGGGCAATGTCTTGTGATTTTGATTTGAACTTTCCAAATCACTAATAATGTTGAGCATCTTTTTATGTGCTTATTGGTCATTCGTATATTTTAGCTATATAAATGTCTGCTCAAATCCTTTGCCCAATTTTAACTGGGTTGTTTGTGTTTTTATTGTTCAGATGTAAGAGTTTTCTGTGTATTCTGGATACATTCCCCTGTCAGATATATGATTTGCAAATACTTGGATTTTTTGTTTGTTTTTATTATTATTATTATTATTATTATTATTAATTTATTTTTGTTACAGATGTTTCTCCTTTTTTCCCCATTGACACCCTCCTCCCCAACCCCCCACCCCGTCCCCAGCTTTGTTGTCCATGTCCATCAGTTATGCATACATGCTTATAAGTTCTGTGTTTTATCTCTTCCCTCCCCCGCCTCTTCTGAGGGTTGTCAGTCTGTACCCTACTTTCACATCTCTGGGTCTACCCTGTTCCCCAGACTGTTATGTTTATTATATTCCACAAATGAGTGAGATCATGTGATATTTGTCTTGATCTGCTTGGCTTGTTTCACTTAGGATAATACTCTTGAGGTCCCTCCATGTCGTCTCAAAGGATAAGAGATCTTTCTTTCTTACAGCTGCATAGTACCCCATTGTGTATGTGTACCACAGCTTTTTTATCCATTCATCCACTGATGGACACTTGGGCTGTTTCCAGATCTTAGCTATTGTAAATAGTGCTGCTATGAACATAGGGGTACATGTATTCTTTCTGATTGGTGTTTCAGGCTTCTTAGGGTATATTGCTAGAAGTGGGATCACTGGGTCGAATGGCAGTTCAATTTTTAATTTTTTGAGGTAACACCACAGTGTTTTCCACAGTGGCTGCACCAGTCTGCATTCCCACCAGCAGTGTACTAAAGTCCCCTTTTCCCCACACCCTCGCCAACACTTGTTGTTTGATGCAAATACTTTGTACCAGTATATAGCTCATTGTTTTTGTTCTTTTAATAGGATTTTTAATCCTTTTAATAGGACTTTCTTAAAGCGAAGCTTTTAAATTTGATAAAGTCCAATTTTGTTGTTGTTGTTTGTACTTTTGGTGGCACATCTAAGAAATTGCCGAATCCAAGCCACAATTCACTCCAACGTTTTCTTCTAAGAGATATATAAGGTTAGGTCTTACCTTTAATTCTATAATGTGCTTTAAATTCATTTTGTTTATGGTGTGAGTTAGGGGTTCATCTTCATTCTTTTGCATGTGGATATCTAACACAATTTGTTAAAAATACTATTTCTTGCCCCCCTCATTGAACTGTATTGGCTTATCATACTTTAAAATACATTAATAGATTAAATCTATCTAACATCTGAATTCTATCAAAACTTTTGTTTTTGGTCAGCTTAGTATTTTGAGGCTTACCATATTGAACTTGAATGGTAAGTGAGTTGAACAGGGACATGAAAATATGTACACAAATAAGAGGGGTGGATTGCTCTAAAAACAATCAGTACTGCCCGGCTGATGTGGCTCAGTGGTTGAGCGTCGACCCATGCACCAAGAGGTCACCGGTTCGATTCCCGGTCAGGGCACATGCCCAGGTTGTGGGCCCGATCCCCAGTGGGGGGCATGCAGGAGGCAGCCAGTGGATGTTCTCTCTCATCGATGTTTCTCTCTCTCTCTCCCTTTCCCTTCCTCTCTCTCTAAAATCAATAAAGAAAAAAAATAAAAGCAATCAGTACTGAACAATGATCCTACCTGATACTCCGGGGTGTTAGGAAGGAGGGGACACAGTGGTTTTCAGTAAGATAGCCATCTGGAACCCTGTAGTGACATGAAGAGAAATGGAATGCACTCCGTGACCTAACCAACTTCCAAATTGTATTCATATTCTTTTGGTCTGTTGTGCACTTTCTTAGCTAGAACTCTGTAACATATTCCAACTTATTGTACAGTGTTAGAATACCTAAAAATTTTAAACACCTCTGTCTGTCAGGTACATTGCTATATGATTTACATAATACCGTGTTCTGAATACATGAATATAATATGTTCTTAAAGTATAAAGTAGTAGACACAGATCATTTAACAGAACTATATAATATTATCTATTAATTTGCACTGAATCTGCCATATATTAGTAGTAAAAATACAACTCTGTAACTTGTGGAGTTCATTTGCCAGATAATGCCATTTGCTGTTTACCACTGCAACAAGTCACTTAATTTCTTTTTTATATGTATACTTTTTTTTTTATTGATTTTAGAGAGAGAGGAAGGGAGAGGGAGAGAGAGATAGAAACATCGATGAGAGAGAACACCAACTGGCTGCCTCCTGCATGCCTCCCACTGGGGATCGGGCCCACAACCTGGGCATGTGCCCTGACCGGGAATCGAACCGGTGACCTCTTGGTGCATGAGTCGACGCTCAACCACTGAGCCACACCGGCTGGGCTTAATTTCTTTGTGCAGTTTCACAGTTTAAACCCAGTCAAATTTATTGTTAACCCCTTTCTCATTCTATTATGTGCTCTCCAAACGATACAATAAAGGATAGAAAGAAGGTAAATAATGTAATAATTTGCAACGCCATTTAAAAAAAATGTGTGCACACTTTTAAATTATTTTACAAAATCTTAAAGGAATTCCAGATTCTATGTCATATCACAAAAGATGAGAACTGCGTTGGAATAGATAGAATTATACATATGCAAGGTCACAAGTACATTTGATACTGACCTTTTAACGTTGTGTATAGCTTGAGAAACAACCGACTGAGTTATTTTTACTGTTTTTATTTTATGGTTTCCTCTAAACTCATATGCCAAGTATCTGTGGATGTTCTGAGTCCGAATTAGAAGGGTGGGTTCAATGACGCTACATTACATGAAGCCAGATCACAAGTGGGTGTCAATTAGGAAAATGTTCTGAGCTGAAGGTAGCACCACAGTGCTTTGGACATGTAATGAGAGCATGTGAAACAAGTATCTCCCAGGAACGATAATTAAAATCTGGGGGGGGGTGGGGTTGAGGGAAAGGGACGTGTGACGAACAGAACTGGAAAATAGATACAGTGAGAAGTAGTTCTTTTTGTCATCAGAGGTTATCGCTAGCATTAAAATTTGCAGTTAAGGGTTTTAGAAATGAATGTGTTCACAAATGCAAGAGAGCCTCCCTTACGGATGATGTAGACTAAGCTTCAGAATTGTTTACAAATTAAATGCTATGCACATTTCATAACAGCATATTTTGCACAATGATTTATAACTACGTGTCTAGGTACTTCTGTTTTATCAGAATATGAGTCAGTACTTATTTATACACATATTGTTATTCATTCTGTTTTTCCTCTGTAACACGAACTTTAAGGAATACTCCTGAAAATCTTATTTATTGATTTTGAAATTTGACTTAGATGGGAAAACAAGAGCTTTTGGCTTTTAAGGGATGTTCAATTCATACAATGTTAATTTGATATAGTGTTTAGAAGAAAGTGGTTTTCTTTATCTCTTTCTTGTTATGTATTGGACTTAAAAAAATTTTTTTTTCTTTATTGATTTGAGAGAGAGAGGAAGGGAGAGGGAGAGAGAGATAGAAACATCGATGAGAGACAACATCGACTGGCCGCCTCCTGCATGCCCCCCACAGGGGATCGGGCCCACAACCTGGGCATGTGCCCTGACCGGGAATCGAACCGGCGACCTCTTGGTGCATGGGTCGACGCTCAACCACTGAGCCACACCAGCTGGGCTATTTGATTTTTCTTTCAGAGTGGCATGGAGTATCTGAATGTCACACTGAGTACCCAAATGTGCATAATGAGTGATAGCTTCTCTTTGCTTATTGGGAAAATGTCTCTTGTTTAAAGTTTACTGATTATGTAGACATTCAGCCCTAAATAATATTTCTTTTCAGTTACAGCACCATATAAGTCATGATCCATTTAAAAATAATTTCATTTATATATCAGATCTATTAGGGAAATTGACAGAAATGTTCATGAAATTGGTCTGCATTATTTGTCTAGCTCCAGTTATTCTTGTAAAAAACCGATATGAGAAACTCTAGGAAACTTACAATTAGTTAGCAATTCAAACTCCTTGTAGCTATATCCTCAGCCTTGTGCACATATAAGCATCAGTTAAATGTAAATCCTTATCCTCAGAAATACGAGCTTATCTTTATTTTATTCACTCATAATCCACTCCATAAGAAAATGACTTCTTCATAATACAGCGTTGGTTTAAACATTCAAGCAATATTTTGCATTTGACATGTTGCTTACAAATCAAAGTCCCTATTTCAATGTGAGGTTATTTCTGGTTTTATATCATTTCTGCTAGAGAATGTGAACTGCTGAGGATGCAGGGGTATTACAGTGTAATATGTAACTGTACCCCTCTGAGCATTGCTACTTGGAGAGGGAGTATAGTCCAATAGAAAGAACACTAAATTAGACTTCAGGGGTCACAACCTTGTGCTGTGATTACCATTCAAGGACTGAATTATGAGCCAGTTTCTATACTTGTACAAAGTAATATCTAAGCTGTACAAAGTAATATCTAAGCTACAAATCACCATGAAAAAACATAAAGAATTAGAAATGACTGATATAAAAGTATCAATCATTTGTTAGACGAGTTTTCACCGTGTCCAGGTACCAAAAGTTATCTTGATATTAATACCTGGTCTGTTTTGTTTCTTTCCCATGCCCTGAATGGTGAGGACGTGTTTTCCTTAAAATGAGAAATACTGTGTCTTAGATGATAACCTCTGTTGGGGAATTTTATTTTCATTCATAGACAGGCTCTGTCTAATACCAAATTAGTATTTCACACTGTCGGTAACTGCAGTTAAGGTGCTGGATGTCCATTTCAGCTGGCTTTTCTCTTATCTTAGCCTTCACAGTCAAGGTTAGAGTAATGTAGTTATAATACTATTTTACAATTTGTGTACACTTTCTTTTCTCGTTGACTAATAAAGTTCAATTTTGGACAACCAAACTTCCAGCATTAATAAGGACCAAACTTGGAAAATGTGGTATTGATACATATAAAGATAACATACATGAGAGGAATTCCATACATTTTCATAAATTAGTTCTTTAAAAGATATAACTGTATTAAATGAAGAAGAGACGTATAAAAAACCAACATGTATATAACTTAAGATTTATTTTGGATGAGTACCCTTGGATTTTATTAAAACTGCCCAGTTTTCATCAAAGGCCAAGATACATTTTCAACTTAAAAATGGTTAATACATATTTATTTGTCAAGTTAGTGCTGAGATTTTTCAAATGAAATAATGTTTTTGGAGTTATTTTATAATTATTATAATAGTAAAAATCATAAATATTGCAGTCATATTTGCAGCATTTTTTTCATTGGTCATATGCCTAAAATTATTACAAATACATAAAAAGATTACTGACATAAACATATAACTATGCATTTACCACCCTCCCAAGTTAAAGTTAATCATAGCGACACAGGAAAAGGTCAGGAAGTCTTCACCCATTATGTCAAAAATGCTCATATTTTTTACATATCATAAGAAACACATCTGCAATGAAGACTGTGTCTTTAATAATAAAAAGGGTTAATATTATACCCCTGAGATGTACAGTTATTCAATTTACATATACATTTTCTTTATAAAGGTAATAAAATAATAAACTATTTTTTAATGTTCAGCCAAAGATATGTTTTTATTGATCTTCTTTTATCTTAGAGGAAGGGAGGGAGAGAAAGAGAGAAACATCAGTGTGAGAAAGAAACATTGATCGGTTTCCTCCCGTATGCACCCTGACCAGGGATTGAACCCGCAACCTTTTGATGTACGGGACGATGGCCCAGTCAACTGAGCCAACAGCCAGGGCTGAAACTATTTTTAAGACCTGAAGAATATAGGTCAATTCATTATTTTGAAAAATCAATGAACTTTTAATTACTTGTGATAATAGGTATTCTATTCCCCTAAGATATAAACTTGCATAATAACATAAAGAATGATGAAATGATCAGTAATGTTAAAGTTAGAAGAAACATTTTTTATGATAGAAGAAAGTCTTGTATTTCTCAAATCTCATTTTTTTCTGTCAACAGTGCAAAAATTGAAAGTATGTAAAAAGCCTTATTATTCCATTAAATACAGAGCTGAAAGCCTTTTCAGGCTGCCTTTTGAATTAGCAAGTATAAATCGAGTACCTTGATGCTTCCCTGTCAAAGAGTCAGACGAGAGGATTTCGATAACTTTATTAAAATTGGGCTGAGTGGAGAGTCTAAGTGCTCATTCTTTATGTAGTAGAACACAATGGTCCAAGCTTGGATCTGGAGACTCTTCCTTATCCTGGGTCACCAGATGTTATTATAATTTTTTTTCCTTTATTGAGTTTAGAGAGAGGAAGTGAAAGGGAGAGAGAGAGAAACATCGATGAGAGAGAACATCAATTGGCCGCCTCCTGCATGCCCCCCACTGGGGATCGGGCCCACAACCTGGGCATGTGCCCTGACCGGGAGTTGAACCAGCGACCTCTTGGTGCATGGGTCAACACTCAACCACTGAGCCACACCGGCCGGATGGAATTGTTATTATTATTAAGTAAAGTGACATTGATTCCCCCAATACTCAAAGGATAAGAAAATATCAATTACATTATTTTAAACTGTTAATTGGGTTGTGGAACTGGGCAAGATACATTGATTGAATAACACAAAAGACATTATATTTAACATGGGAAGTATTGTAAGTTTATAAAAATTTTATTTATAAATCCCTCCACTAGTACAGGCTTTCATAAAAATAATCCTGGGTAAATACATTAAAGAATAAGCAGGGCACTTATGACTTATTTATCTCCTATTAATCCTCATAGTTCGAAACTCTAATAGCTTATGTTTCTTCCTCAGGAAATGTGGGACAATAGTATGTTAAAACTAGTGTTTTCAAAAACACCTCTCATATCGTAAATGTTCAATATATATTAGGTACTCCTTCCAAAATACTAGGATAGAATTGTAAAAGCTCAAGATCATGGACATATTATGCAAAGCTAAAATATAAAGCGATTCTTACTCCAAGTTAATTCCAATATCTGTATATTGCTATATTCAATTTCTTTAAAAAAAATTTTTTTTCTTTATTGATTTTAGAGAGGAAGTGAGGAGAGAGAGAGAAACATCAATGAGAGAGAACATCGATTGGCCGCCTCCTGCATGCCCCCCACTGGGGATCGGGCCCACAACCTGGGCATGTGCCCTGACCGGGAATCGAACCGGCGACCTCCTGGTGCATGGGTCGACGCTCAACCACTGAGCCACACCAGCCGGGCTCAATTTCTTTTCTAGAAGAAAATATACTCATTTTAGCCAGTGTGCTCCAAACCCAATTACATCATATTCATAATTGATTTACTTTCTTTGCCCTACCCATTCCATTTTTTCTTGGGGAACTATTTTGCTGTTGCAAATATATTAATATGAGCAAATAAGCATACCAACTATTTCTGATTTCTTCTTATTTTTTATACAATTAAGTGCACAAATTGAGAACAACATTTTTAGCATGCATCTTTAAGCCACGGTAAGATCATCATCATATCGAAAAGGATTTTCGTATATCCTCTTAGAGATATTACAGTTTTCCAACTGTCGTATAATCCCGTGTTAAGTATTAAATTGAAGTATTACATTGTGAAGCCTGAGAACTTTGTGGATGATCGTGCATAAAGTGCTTTCCTTAGCAAAGCTTTAGTGACATGATGAATACATAGTTTTTTCACTTCCAATAAATATGCTTTCTCTATTTTGTTTAACTTGAACTTTAAAAAATGCAACTTCCCAATTTGGTTAGTCTGTTAAACATTTTGGAAAGGATATAAGAAAAGATTGCAGAGATACTACTTACTGTCGTTAACTTTTCTGCCCTTAGAGATTTATGACTCTGATTCAGTTTGCTTAGTGAATATCTCTGGCTACCGTTACCAGAGACTATCTTGAAAGACATATGAACACGCCCATCCTAACTTTCTTCAGATTCTAAAACAAATATTCCGGCTGTTTAATCACGTTACACTCATTTGCCTAATAATGCCCCCAAATGAAAAGAAAAACAAGTATGTTTCTAGGTATAGCCCTTATCACAAGAGTCATATAAAGGGGATAAGAGGGAATTACTAAAACTTGTTAACAATGACAAGATCATTATGAGTTTTTATTTTTTCTTTCCCTTTCTTCAAGCCCCTATAGGCAAATTTAAGAGTTGATATCTAGCCCTGGCCAGTTTGGCTCAGCGGTTAGAGCATCAGCCCACGGACCAGAGAGTCCTGGGTTCGGTTCCCGCTAAGGGCACGTACCTCAGTTGCAGTTTGTCCCCAGCCCTGGTTGGGGTCGTGTGGGTGGCAGCCACTCGATGCGTCTCTCTCACATCGATGTTTCTCTCTCTCTCTCCCCCTCCCGCTCTATCTGAAGACGAATGCAAAAATGTCCTCGGTTGAGGATAAACAAACAAAAAAAGAGTTAATATCTAGGCCTGTATTGCCCAATACGGTAACCACCAGCAACATGTGGCTAGCACAAATGGATATATATATTCCTAAGTGTAAATAAAATATAGATGAGGTTTTAAAGACATCGTGCTAAAAATGTAAACTATCTCATGAGTCATTTTATAGTGATTAAGTGTTGAAATGATATTTTAGATATATGATGTGAAATAAAGTATATTAAAATTAATTTCACCTGTTTCTTCTTACTTTTTTGAATGGGGCTACAATACAATTCTACATCACATATGCGGTTTGCGTCTGCACCTCTCGTATTTTTTTGCAATGCTGTTGTAGAAGGAAGGAGCAGGATATGAGGACTTACTGATCAGAAGCAGGTGACTCAATTAAAAGCGAGTCCCAGAAATTGTGTCATCTCCCTGAGGTCTCAGTTAGTGCTGCATTTAGAGGAAAAGGGTGCTTATTGATCTTTTCTATGTATAATAATTCATTTTATTTTATTTTTTTATTTATTCATTTTTTTAAAAATGCACCCCACAGAGTATATGTTAACTGCAATGAGGGTAAAGGCATTTTTAAATATTTTTTTCTTTATTGATTTTTACAGAGAGAGGGAGGGAGAGGGAGAGAGAGATAGAAACATCGATGAGAGAGAACATCGATTGGCCGCCTCCTGCATGCCCCCCACTGGGGATCGGGCCCACAACCTGGGCATGTACCCTGACCGGGAATCGAACCGGCGACCTCTTGGTACATGGGTCGATGCTCAACCACTGAGCCATACCGGCTGGGCTAATAATTTATTTTTAAAAACACATTAGAGGAGGCATCTTTTGCAGACGTTTCTGAAGGGCTAGATAATTCTTTCATGTTAAGCAGCATCCCAGGTCTCTATTCCTTGTCAAGGGATGTCAGTACTAACTGCACACTGATCCCGAGTTGTGACAACCAGAAATGCATCTAGACATTACTAGATCTCGCCGCTGAGATCATGAATCCAATGCCTTTTTCATCTTGTATTTGAGCTAATACAAGATAGTAATATCGTTTTCTAATGATCGGTTATAAAATATTAAGTGTTTAGTACTTGATTATGCCCGGTTATTCTGCATACAGGAAAAATTGCATAAAAGGTAAGATTTTAAGTGGCTTCTATATATAAATGGTATGCACATCTTTGCTATAAAAAGAATGTGCTTGTTCAGTGATAGTTCAGTTAGCAGTCTGTTCCCTAGTGCTGTGTCAGGCACTGGTAGGACCTGGGGTTCTCTGATTCCAGGAGAGATTTAGAATCAAAATATATGTTTTCAATACAATATATTAAGTGAAGATATAGTTATGGAAAGGCTTCCATTCCTAAGAAATAAGATCCTTTTTGACTCTTATGCACTAACACGTTTCTCTCGGGACCTTTAATATTGGCATACTTATGTCCGACCAGTGTGGCTCAGTGGTTGAGCGTCAACCCATGCACCAAGAGGTCGCCGGTTCAATTCCCGGTCAGGGCACAAGCCCAGGTTGTGGGCCCGATCCCCAGTGGGGGGCATGCAGGAGGCGGCCAATCGATGTTCTCTCTCATCGATGTTTCTATCTCTCTCTCCCTCTCCCTTCTTCTCTCTCTAAAATCAATAAAGGAAAAAAAATAAAAATAAATAATGATAATGTTGGCAAACTTATGATGTGTTTGCACCACTGGCAAGAAGACTTCATCCTTCAATGAACACCTTGTAATACTTTGATTGGATTACCTTCCAATTAATCTGCAATGCTGAATAACAGTAAGGGCAAGCTTGGTTAATGTATTATTAGAACCATGTCACATAATTATGTTTTTGGTTAAGCTCCAAGCATCGGTAGCATCTCCTTAAGTTCTGAGAGCTTCTTCAGGTTGTAAAAAGGAACAGGAGACCGTCATTCTTGAGAGAGTTATATATATATATATATATATATATATATATATATATATATATATATATATATATATTTTTTTTTTTATCCTCACCCGAGGACATTTTTTCATTTTTTTGGTTCAGATAGAGTGGGAGGGAGAGAGAGGAAGAGAGAGAGAGAGAAACATCGACGTGAAAGGGACACCTCGAGTGTCCACCACCCGCATGACCAACCGGGGCCGGGGACAAACTGCAACCGAGATACATGCCCTTAGCGGGAACCGAACCCGGGTCTCTCTGGACCGCAGACCGGCGCTCTAACCGCTGAGCCAAACCAGCCAGGTCTATATTTAATGTATTAAATATTAGCAGTACTTGGCCCTTAGAAGCTTTTCAATAAATACTTTTTCACTAAGTTTTTACTCGGGTGTAGCAATATTTGTCTATTCCTTCAGTAGAGTACAATTATTCTAAGTGTCTTACAAATATATGCAAGACCCTTGCACTATAAACAAGGTTGAATTTATGTTTTTCAGCTAGTTAATTACTAGAAATCTTAATTGCTAGACTCAGGCAGCCTTGAAGAAGCTATTGTTTGTATTTCAATATTTATATTCAAAATAGTTTCAATGTGGCGTGCAAAAACTCTAGTCAATTTAACGTAGATATAGTAAAATCGTTATCTCTACAGAGCAGGTATATACATTCAAACTCTGATCTGCAGGAAGAACACTGTTTCACAAACCATGATATATGGATTCCCCTAGATTTTATCTTTATATGGACAGGAAGGGAAGAAAGAACAAGCATGGGTGATAAGACCAACTTTTAAGATGGTGATTTGGAATCATTAATTCTAGCTCAATTTTCCAGGCAGTGAAACCTGCTAATTTGTGTCTGTTCCAAATGTCTAGATGAACCCAGATCCTGCATGTGGAATCACATCCAGCGAGTATTTTTAAATATGCTGCTCAATAGCATAGTTTTATATCCGAACTGATTATGTAACATTGGGACTTCTAATCTATAAACATCAGTGATGGGTTCATTTAAATTTTAGCATTACAATAGATGATCATTTATTATGAGTATAGTTATGGTGGTATTATACCACTAGAAAAATAAATGTAAACAAGATATTTCACTATTTTGGACTCTACTGCATTACTCCTATGTCTGAAGAAACAAAGGTATGAGGATACAGTGTTAATGGCATTATTTTGGGGGGAAAGGCTCTCATCATCAACTCCAAGCCTAAATAGTTGCCACTGTCAAAAAGACCACCACAGCCCTGGCCGGTTTGGCTCAGTGGTTAGAGCATCGGCCTGCGGTCCAGAGAGACCCGGGTTCGGTTCCCGCTAAGGGCACGTACCTCGGTTGCAGTTTGTCCCCAGCCCCGATTGGTCGTGCGGGTGGCAGCCACTCGATATGTCCCTTTCACGTCGATGTTTCTCTCTCTCTCTCTCTCTTCCTTTCTCTCCCTCCCACTCTATCTGAACAAAAAATGAAAGAATGTCCTCGGATGAGGATTAAAAAAAATAAATAAATAAATAAATAAAAAAAGACCACCACAGCAATGCTCAAGTGAGGCTTGGGAAAGACCATGGCTTCTTAGAGACCTCCACTCAGAAATCCAGACATATTTACAGTTGTATGTTCATTCACTACATAATATATTTGTCTCTTATCCCTTCTCTCTCAATGTTTATTTTCTTCTTGGTCAGAGTCAAAATTTGTTAGTTTACTTAGGCAATTTCTATAGATATATCCACTCCTTTTATTTCCCCCTTCAGATACCCATGAGCTAAACTGAGGACAGAATAATATACCTCTGTCTCATTGCTTTCTGTTCTTGCTATTAAGAATCCTTTCAATAGCCCGGCCGGTGTGGCTCAGTGGTTGAGTGTCCACCCATGCACCAAGAGGTCACTGGTTCGATTCCTGGTCAGGGCACATGCCCAGGTTGTGGGCCTGATACCCAGTGGGGGGCATGCAGGAGGCGGCCAATCGATGTTCTCTCTCATTGATATTTCAATCTCTCTCTTCCTCTCTCTCTAAAATCAATAAAGAAAAAAAAATCCTTTCAACAATCTGTATTTCCATAGATTCATTCTTTAACTCTGGCCCATTTATTTATTGGAATAAGAGGAATTGTGCCACAGAATTTTATATATATATATATATACACATATATATATATATGTATGTGTATATATATACATATGTATATATATGTGTGTGTGAAATTTTTCTATTCTTAAAATCACTAACATTCTTATACAAGGTGCTGTATTAAACAAGGCAATCTTATTTGAACTCAATAAGTATTCTTTATGGCATATTGTTTTTAGCATCTGTAATTCTGTAATAATAATTAAAATATTGTTATAATAACAGTTAAAACAGTAATATAATAGCTTTTCCAAATGAAATTGCTCTTCAAGGTAGACAAACATTAACAGAACTTTGGGAGAATGGTAAAGCAATGCCAATACTTGCACCGCACAGAAGTGGAGAAAGGTTCTGTTGATCCATAAACAATGAATTCTTTAGAACTGATACTCCTGGATGAAATGATAGCCAATACAGTCTCAGTACTTCTGATGTTACGAACTTGTACAACAGTCCGGCCGGTGTGGCTCAGTGGTTGAGCATCGACCCATGCACCAAGAGGTCGCCAGTTCGATTCCCGGTCAGGGCACATGCCCAGGTTGTGGGCCCGATCCCCAGTGGGGGGCATGCAGGAGGCAGCCAGTCCACGTTCTCTCTCATCGATGTTTCTATCTCTCTCTCCCTTTCCCTTCCTCTCTCTCTAAAATCAATAAAGGAAAAATAAAAAAATAAAATAAAATAAAGAACTTGTACAACAGAGATTGGAGAGCTCCTTGTCCTCAAAGAGTAACAAAAGAATCAGAAGCAAGTTCCTAGAGATGTAAGGACATGCATTATCTTTCAAGTGGAAATTTAATCCTGTGCTTTATAGCAATAAAAACAGCAACTGTCGTTTGCATTACCTAAACTCGATAGATCTTTTTTTCCTCCATGTATGTTTATCTCCTATACTCTGGAGTATTTTCCCTTTTTGCATCTATCGTGATGAAGTTGTCAGGTTTATGTCGGAAATCGGTATTTCCAATTAACAAAACCCACAGTGTGGAGATGGATGGAGGCTGAAGTTCTGCAATTCTCGGAAGTAAAATGTTACATTCCGTTCCAATGATCATGAAAGCTATGTCTATATATTTATAATAAATCTGTCACCAATAAGACTTAAGTCACATTTCACAGAGAGGGGCCCCGGAGACCACGATTCTCTATGAAATGTATGGAACCGAACATCTGTGCCCTATCTCACCGACATGCTGGCCCTGGAGACCTGGTTCGAGGAGAGAGACAGACACTCAGTCTTCATTGGGCCATTCACTCTTTGGCGCATTTACTGAAATGACAACTAGGAGAGAAATTAATGACAATGATTTCTGATGCAGAGTCTAAGGGAATTCTAAGCTGGGAATGTTGACAGTTGAATGACTGTAATTAACTACCAACTATCAATTGAAAAACAAAGCACAGGCCTCAGAAGGACCTTGTGAAGTTTCTCCTGTGATCTGTTTTGTGATCTCTTTTAATAGGAACTGAAGCAAGTCGTTCAAAAGGAAGAGAGAGGAGTATAGTGTGAGTGAGAGTATTTTCTCTTCAAATTTCTTTGAGAATATGACCTATAATTTATTGCCAGAATCCTAATTCAAATTTTGTTAAAACAGTTTAAAAAGGGAAACGGGAGGAGAAAGAGGGAGAAAGCAATGTATGTTACATAATAAATTGCACTTTAAAAATTCCATGCTTCTTCCAGTGTAATAGAAACAACGAATGAAATGGAGAAAATACTGTGCATTCCCTCATGTGTTACATTTCCAGGACTGTGTTATACAATCCAGATGGCTTAATACAAGACACTTGGTGTACCAATGTCTTATATTAAGTCTATCATTATTTATTTATTTTCTTCATTGATTTTAGAGGGAGAGGAAGGGAGAGGGAGAGAGAGAAAGAAACATCGATGAGAGAGAACATCGATTGGCCGCCTCCTGCATGCCCCCCACTGGGGATCGAACCCACAACCTGGGCATGTGCCCTGACCGGGAATCAAACGAGCGACCTCTTGATGCATGGGTCGATGCTCAACCACTGAGCCACACCGGCCGGGCAAGTCTATAATTATTAATAGTATGATTCATGTGGCTTGTGTTGGTAATATCTCTACCCAAATGCAAGAAACTCATCAGTTTTGAATTTGGAAAAAGTACAGTCTTTAGTGGTGACAAGTTATGCGCTCTGTAAGTTTGTGTTTTGTCCTCAGACCTACTCGATGTTAGCTGTTTCCAAAAATTAAAATCATCTGTGATTAATTAGCTTTTTCATTTTTAAAAAATTGTATGTATTTATTAATTTTGTGCTAATTGGTTCTGAGCCTCTGGGAACAACTTGAAGGATGAGCAGCTACTTATATTTCTACGATACAATAATAAGCCGCTTAAACTTTAAGGTAATCTACATCATGTTAGAAAACAGGATTTTTACAATGGCACTTTATACAAACGAGCTGTTAGAATTCAGCTCATCTGAATTGACGTTTGCAAGCAGAGAAATGTTTAGTGTGATATTATCTTCACTACAGAACAGCTAGGTACCAAATATTCACACAACTTGCTCTGCATATTTCTTCACTTCAGATAATCATTTTATTTTGCTCTCTCTTGCAATTTTCGGAGCAAAATTTATTTGCTTTGGAGAAAGCTGCTTTTTTTTCTGTCCATTGTTGAACTCCATCCAAACTACTATTGTCATTGATTAGAAATTCAGGTAGTGAGATTTTCTCCAAATGAGTGCACAGTTGAGGGGAAGGTGTGCTTCGGATGGAATTGTGGCCATAAAAGGGAAAGTGCTTTGTCCAGATTGTGCGTGCTAAGTATGGGCATAACTCGTTTTATCGTGCTTCGCTTTACTGCGCTTCACAGACATGGCACTTCTTTTCCAAACTGAAAGCAAGACCCTCCACCAGCAAAAAAAATGACAGCTCACTTCATTTTGACACTCGCTTTATTGCGGTGGTCTGGAACCAAACCCGCAATATCTCTGAGGTATGCCTCGATACAAGCTCACACTTTTATGGAGATGTCACAGCTTTTTTTTTTTATAGCCTTCCCACAAAAAAAGCAATAGATTTGACCGGGTCAATCAATCAGTGTTTCAATGTAACCATCAGCTTTGTTCTTGCTTAACATTCCTTCTGGGTGAAAATAGATGTGTTTTGATTATTGAAAACATACTGTATATTTTCAGCTGATTTCCTCTGTTAACCCTAATAACACAACGGCAAGGTGACTGCATTAGCTGTTTAGGAACTTCGGTGTGCCTGAGGCTGGGGACCGTGAGATTGGCATTCTAGTCCTAGCTTTTCTTCTGTCATTTACTTTGAGAAAAATTCTACAAACTGAATATGGCTGAACTGCTTCCACATCAGATGGGGGGGATCAGCCCCTCCCTGCCTCACTGCCTGGCTTGTGACACTCAGATGGGAGGTTGGAGACATTATGAAAATTGGAAATGCTAGGAACGTACTAGGCAGAGAAGTATTTCTCAGTGACTCACGTGTGAACTACTCTAGAAACCTGTTTCTACTCTTCAGATTTGGGGATCTTCAGTTCATTTTTATTTTATTTATTTTTAATTTGTTTTCCTTTATTGATTCTAGAGAGAGAGGAAGGGAGAGGGAGAGAGAGATAGAAACATCGATGAGAGAGAACATCGACTGCCCGCCTCCTGCATGCCCCCCACTGGGGATCGGGCCCACAACCTGGGCATGTACCCTGACCGGGAATTGAACCAGAGACCTCTTGGTGCATGGGTCAATGCTCAACCACTGAGCCACACCGGCTGGGCGACTTCAGTTCATTTTTAAACATTGTCATACCATGGGGGTAGTGGAACGCGTTCATTAGTGTGAAAATCGGGACCACTAGACTTTAACTTGCTTGGAATACAATTAGACCCTATGAAAACCATCTGCATACATCCACCTTGAGGCCCTTTGAATAGTATTCCAGGAACATTTAAATATTTAAATCTCAGGGGCCAGAACTTGCCTGTGTGTCCTTCCGTGAAGTCCTTAACCCCAATGTGTTTCATCTGGAAAATGAGCCTACAGAACATCATTAGTTAAGGCACCTGACAATAATACTTGCTACATCATATTACTGTGTAAGGATGTCGAAGGATGAGTCACAGAAGTTGTATGTATCAATGTGTATGTCATTTGTCGGACAATCTACGTGCAAATCTGAAAGTACAGGTAGGTGCTGGTGATAAATGCAACTTCTGAAACAGGTATTTGGGGACTGAATTTATATAGAGCATCAGAACAAAACTTTCCAATCTTCTCTTTTCTGTTTCTTATGATAATGTCCTCTTTCTTTTAAAAAAATTTTTTTTTCCTTTATTGATTTTAGAGAGAGAGGAAGGGAGAGGGAGAGAGATGGAAACATCGATGAGAGAGAACATCGACTGGCCACCCCCTGCATGCCACCCACTGGGGATCAGGCCCACAACCTGGGCATGTGCCCTGACTGGGAATCGAACCAGCGACCTCTTGGTGCATGGGTCAATGCTCAACCACTGAACCACACCAGCCAGGTGATAATGTCCTCTTTCATTTCCTAAAAAGTGTCCTAGTACATTTCTATAACTCATCTACCACAATACCAAGTGGTAGCTTAGAGCTGAGTAAAAACTCTGGAGTTTACAAACATCTTTATAACACACATCTGAGAGCCCAATATTTGTTATTGTATAAGTTGTGATTCCTCTAAATGTAAGCTAATACTTGATTGATAATGTTTTCTTTATTCAAAATCAGACTCTTGAAACAAACGCGCATTTCTGAAGAATCTATATAAAATATACATGTGACATGGATATATGAATGCAAATTGCACACGTCAAAAGGTCATAAATACAGATCTCTTTGTGTGACAATATTGTCCATGAGGTATTTTAGTTTTCATGGGAAGGGTACTTTTTAAAAATCAACTTCTAAAGTTTAGTTCAGTACGTACATCAAAACAGTCATAAATAAATGACAACATGGGCATTACAATGTGATAAACCAGGGCAGTCCACAGCGTTGTCTGTTTCAGTCTCACTAGACGCCGATAAGGCAGCAATGTGTCATTTCCATTACAGAATCCGTCCGTACGACCAGAGATGGGAAGCTTTTATTCAACACTTCGATTCTGCATGACACGGCAACTGGCGAACTAAAGCAGTCAAAGCAACATAGTACTTGCCCCTTTGATTTTTATATCCTTATTAAAATATTTTAGGAAAAGGTTTTCCACCCTGGCTGGTTTGGCTCAGTGGTAGAGCGTTGGCCTGTGGACCAGAGAGACCCGGGTTTGGTTCCCGCTAAGGGCATGTCCCTTGGTTGCAGTTTGTCCCTGGCCCTGGCTGGGGTTGTGTGGGTGGCAGCCACTTGATGTATCTCTCTCTTATGGTGTTTTTCTCCCCGCCCCCCCCCCCCCCCGCTCTATCTGAAGATAAATGCAAAAAGGTCCTCGAGTGAGGATTAAAAAAAAAGGGAAGAAAAGGTTTTCTTTCCTTTCACAAGGCTAAGTGAGAGACAGAAAGACAGAGAATGGCCAAACACTGTCCTGGCCAGTTGGGCTCAGTCGGCCTGCCGACCAAAGAGTCCCAGGTTCGATTCTGGCCAAGGGCACGACGTGCTTCGGTTGCTGTTAGTCCCCGGCCCCAGTTGGGGTCATGTGGGTGGCAACCAGTTAGTGGGTCTCTTTCACATCGATGTTTCTCTCTCTCTCTCTCTCTCTCTCTCTCTCTCTCTCTCTCTCCCTCCCTCCCTCCCTCCCTCCTTCCCTCTCTATCTGAAGATAAATGTAAAAATATCCTCGGGTGAGGATTAAAGAAAGTAAATAAATAAATAAATAACAAACTACAGAAATGATCCCTGAAAGTATAGTCTTAATAAATAAATAAATAAATGGCCAAACACATACCCTTACCAAAAATCCATTTTGCTATTTTATCCACTACTGTTCTAAAGGGAGTTGAGAAAGCCACACCCTGAACTCATGCACGATTTAACAATTCCCCTAAAGAAAACCAGGGTCAAAGTGTCCTACCTGAAATAGTAAAGAAGTATAGATTGTTCGGAACCTGTTATTATGCAATATCCTGGAGATCGTGCCCATGTAGGTGTTCTAAATCCTTTTCACGTCATTTGTGATCGAAGAGGTGTATTTTTTCCTGGCCTTTCAATGGCATATCAGTGCGCTCCTGTCTCCTCTGCATGAACCATCAAGCAGTTTCCCAGATCAGAACATCTGTCCCCTGTTAGGAGTATTAAATGTCACTGTCAGTTTATCCCATGAAAAATGAAGTATATGTTGGCGGGGCTGGCATGCCACGTGTATAAACACTTCACCTTTCACTTTGTTTAGAGAGAGGCTGACATTTGATTTTTTTTTTTTTAATTCAGCCTTGTTTCTCCAGTGAATATTACAGGCCAGCACCGCCGTAATCCATCCTTTCTCGCTGACAATACTGAATTTACATAATCACTCAAGGAAACGCGTCGATCTACAGCTATGTCCTCTTTCTGGAATAAAGCTCAGTGGATGAACAGCTGGAGAAACTTTTTTCTCTAGCTTGAGCTATTGGTAAATGCATCAGACTTGGGAATGGTTCACCTGGATTGTCAGTAAATAATCATTTGCCTTTCTGAGTTCTCATTTTACAGTTTCTTTTTTTTATTTATTTAAAAAAATTTTTTTTCTTTTATTGGTTTTTAGAGAGAGAGAAAGTGAGAAGGAGAGACATAGAAACATCGATGAGAGAGAACATTGATTGGCCGCCTCCTGCATGCCCCCCACTGGGGATCGGGCCCACAACCTGGGCATGTGCCCTGACCGGGAATCGAACCGGCGACCTCTTGGTGCATGGGTCGATGCTCAACCACTGAGCCACACCGGCCAGGCAGGGTTGATATTTAAACTCTGATTCATCATATTCTTTCCTCATTACATCACTCTGCATTTTAATAGTGAGGTGCCTTTAATATTTGTAGGAAATATTTATATATAGCTGCAACCCATTTTTTTTTTCTGGTTGCAGTTTTCTTTTTATCAACTAATGCAAATAGCTTACACCAACAAGTCTTCCGCGATCTGCATCCCATCCCACGCTCATTTCTCCACTCGCCACTCAATTCCAGTGTGTTAAACAAATGAGTTCAAGTTCATTCAGAGATTCACTCAGCTTCATGCATTTGCTTGTACACTATTCTGTAATGTTCACTTTAGAACACCTCTCAACCCAGAGTTCAAGAGTTGATTCCTCTTGTAAATAGCTTTCTGTAACTCCTCGCTTAGACGGAGCTGTGCACTCTCTCCTCTGTGATCTCACAATACCCTGTCACAGCAGCTAAGATAAGCTCAGAGACTTTCCTCAACTGTGTCCAGTCTCCCATTAAGACCCTCAAAATCATTCTTTTTTTAAAATTTTTTTTCTTTATTGCTTTTAGAGAGAGAGGAAAGGACAGGGAGAGAGAGATAGAAACATCTATGAGAGAGAACATCGATTGGCCGCCTCCTGCATGCCCCCCACTGGGGATCGGACCCACAACCTGGGCATGTGCCCTGACCGGGAATCGAACTGACGACCTCTTGGTGCATGGGTCGATGATCCTCAAAAACTGAGCCACACCGGCCAGGCTCAAAATCATTCAAAACCAAAACACAAAACCATTTCCTTTTTAGAGCTTTTGATCTCTAGCATTTCTTTTAGCTTCTTTCCATCGCTTTGCTTACATTGCCCATCTGATTTTTGCATGCTGTCTACTTTATTCGTTAGAGTTCTTAGCATATTAATCATCGTTGCTTTAAATGACTAGTCTGATCATTTCAACATCCCTATCATAACTGAATCTGCTTCTGAGGCTTGCTCTGTTGCTTCAAACTGTGTTTTTGCCTTTTAGTATGTCTTGTAATTTTTTTTCTTTTTTCCCCCCTTTATTATTGACTTTATTATGGTGATGTTGATTAATACAATTAGCCAAAAGACATGTA
Source organism: Tadarida brasiliensis (assembly GCA_030848825.1). Taxonomy (NCBI): domain Eukaryota; kingdom Metazoa; phylum Chordata; class Mammalia; order Chiroptera; family Molossidae; genus Tadarida; species Tadarida brasiliensis. The sequence goes on from CM061280.1 coordinate 17,643,106, forward strand.
TGCATAACCCAAAGACACAAACAACAGTGTGCTAATGGCCAGAGGGAAGGGGATCGAGGGTAAGGTGGGGGAGGTAGGCAAAGGAAGGAAAATGGGGACATCTGTAATAGTGTCAACAATAAAATAAAGTAAGAAAATCAAAATCAATTGTGTTTAAAAATTATATAGGTTTCAGGTGTACAGTTCTATAATACATCACCTGTATACTCTATTGTGTGGTCACCACCCCAAGTCAAGTCTCCTTCCATCACCATTTATCCCCTCTACATACTCTTCTACCTCCCCCCACACCCCACCCTCTTTCCCTCTGGTAATCAGCATACTGCTGTTTATCTCTGTGAGGTTTTTTTTTTTTTTTTTTCAGTAATTTTTTTCTTGATAGCAAAACATGATGTACTGGGTAAAAAAATTGCTGTAAATGGGCTGTTACAAAAATAGTGGTATGGTGGGGAGGAGAAGTGCTCTATATAGTCTTTTTTTTTTTTTAATTTTTTTTCCCTTATTGATTTTAGAGAGAGAGGAAGTGAGAGGGAGAGAGAGAGAGAAACATCGATTGGCCGCCTCCTGCATGCCCCCCACTGGGGATCAGGCCCACAACCTGGGCATGTGCCCTGACCGGGAATCAAACCGGCGACCTCTTGGTGCATGGGTCAATGCTCAACCACTGAGCCACACCGGCCAGTTATACAGTCTTATGATTAAGTCTGTCTTTTAGTGAGTCTGTACCTCTGAACTGTGCACTTCATAAGTGATTCTCAGCTTCCCCACTCCCCTTAGTAGGGACAAGATGGCCAAAGGGGGCTGGAGTTGGGTATTTCCCTTGCTCTGTGTGGAAGAATAGAGCCAGCTAGAGTTGGGTATTTTCCTTCCCTCATGATGGTTAAGCTCTGATCAAATCCCAGCAGGTTAGACTATGGTAAATAGTTTCTCTTCAGTGTAGTCCTTGTTAAAAACAACAGAACGCTTTGGCATATTGCAAAATGGTTCTTTTTGTCCTTGATCTGCCAGAAGACAAAGGGGATTTTTCGTTGATCTTCTTTGTGAGAACTTTGTAGAGCTCCAGGGATTGAAATTCAAAAAGTATTGGGATCCCCAATGACTGGGTCTATCTGGAGTTTTAATCTCTTATACTTGTTTGCATTGTGCCTCCAGCAATTTATCAATTATAGCTTAGTTTCCTTCTCCAGCACTGATTTCCATGGGGGTTTTGCTTGAGGGTTTCCACTCCTACAAGTTGTAGTCTGTATTTGCCTGTCTGGCTCTCTAGTTTTGAGGGCTTTGGTTTGCGCTGTGAACTCACTTCTCTTAAATCTAAGAAGAATTGGTTTTTTAGTTTGTTCAGACTTTTACTCATTGTTACAACAGAGGGGCAACTTCTAAGCTCTTTATATGCTGGACTAGAGACAGCTCTCATGCTGTTTTCATTTTTAATTATTTTTTCTGTGTTTCAATGTGGATAGTTTCTACAGCTATGCCATCATGTTCACTAATCCTTTCTTCTCCAACATCTAATCTTTATTTAAACCCATCCATGATATGTTTTATTACACATATTGTAATTTTCATCTCTAAAAGATCAATTTCGGTTCTTTTAGTATACTCCTTGTTTCTAATTAAATTTTAAACATATAAAATATAGTCATAACTTTTAATTTTATTGTCTACTAATTCTCACACCTGCGTCAGTCTGAGTCAGTTTCAACAGATTATTTTTCTTCATTTGAAGTCATAGTTTTCTGCCTTTTAATATCCAACATATTTTTCAGTTGGATGCCAGGCATCGTGACTTTTACCTTATTGGCTCATAAATGTTTTTGTGTTCTTATAAATATTTTTTTTTTAAATTTTTTCCTTTATTGATTTTAGAGAGAGAGAAAGGGAGAGAGAGAGAGAGATAGAAACATCGATGAGAGAGAACATCGATTGGCCGCCTCCTACATGCCCCACACTGAGGATTGGGCCCACAACCTGGGCATGTGCCCTGACTGGGAATTGAACCGGTGACCTCTTGATACATGGGTCGATACTCAACCACTGAGCCACACCAGCCGGACTCTTATAAATATTTTGCACTTTGTTTTGAGAAGCAGTTATGTCACTTGGAAACTGTCTGATCCTTTGGATCTTAGCTTTAAGATATGTTAGGCAGAATTGGAGCAGTGCTCAATCTTGGGCTGTTTGTTTCCCATTCCTAGGACAAGACCATTGTCAATACCCAAACCAATATCTTGTGAACCATTAGGTTTTCCAGTCTGGTTGGAAAAATTAAGAACAATACATGGTCTTTTGTGAGCACTAGACAGTTATCTGTAAATTCTGATGGTTTGTTCTCTGGTCTCCGTAGTTTCCTTAACTGTGTGATCAGTTCCCTAATGAATACTCTATCCGAACTCTCTGCTTCCTTGCACACTTGGTAGTTTTGAGTCTAGAGATAATTAGTAACTACTACTGAGGCAAGAACTTCTTGAGAATGCTACAAATGCTCCCGGAATTATGAATTTTTACGGTATGGCTGCTCAGGACAGACACTGTCTTCACTTCTCTGGGAATGTTAGGAACTATTTCCTTTCATCCTTCATGGTGATGCCTCCCATGCATGTACTGCTCAGTACTCTTCTGAATACCTCTTGGTGATCCACTGCACATTTCCATAGTTCTCTCTCTCTCTCTCTGTATCTGTCTCTGTCTCTAGTATTGTGTCCTGCTAATTTAGCAGCTTTAATCTCCTCAACTAATAGAGCCTGCAGGCCAGTCTCTGCCTTAGTTTATTTTGCAATAATCTGCACCATAAGAGCTTACCTCATTTGTTTCTCGTCCCTTGGTGATCGTTTCCTTTCTGTCTGATATCCAATTTAAAAAAAAATTTTTTTTTCTTTGTGGATTTTTTAGAGAGAGGAAGGAAGGGAGAGGGAGAGAGAGATAGAAACATCAATGAGAGAGAACATGGATTGGCCGCCTCCTGCATGCCCCACACTGGGGATGGGGCCCACAATCTGGGCATGTGCCCTGACCGGGAATCGAACCGGCGACCTCTTGGTGCATGGGTTGACGCTCAACCACTGAGCCACACCGGCCAGGCTGATATCCAATATTTTAAAAACCATTGTTTCACCTCTTTTGTATGTTTCTTTTTGCTTTTGTTATTTTTGTGTTAAGCAGAATGGTAAATCAGGTCCCTTTTTCTCCATCTTGGAAGTGGAGGTTCCTTATTATATTTATATATGTATTTGGCTTTATGTATTTTCCTTCTGCTAGTCTTTATGCTCCGTAAAGGCAAAGGACATATCTTTATCAACTGTAAATCCCCAATACCTACTGCATTAACTGTAATTTTTATTCTAATAATTAATCAGTAACTATGCATTGATTGAAATGACTTTCTTAGGCAGTATACTTTTTTAGGCTACATAAACTCATGATTCATTGTCCATGATGTAGGTTAGATTGGTTTCATTACCTACAAATCAAAAATTCTTATGAGACTCTTGGGGATCTCTGTAATATTCTCAACAATAAAGATCTTTAAAAATGTAAATAAAACTTAAGAAGTCTAGGAGACAACATGTGTACTTACTCTTTTTATGTTGAGAACTATTAATTCCTTCAAAAATGCAAATAAAGAACCAAAGGAATGCGGCCCATGTGGCTCAGTGGTTGAGTGTCGACCCATGCACCAAGAGGCCACCGGTTCAATTCCCGGTCAGGGCACATGCCCAGGTTGTGGGCCCGATCCCCAGTGGGGGGCATGCAGGAGGCGGCCAATTGATGTTTTCTCTCATCGATGTTTCTATCTCTCTCTCTCTCTCTTACTTCCACTCTCTAAAATCAACAAAGGATAAAAAAAAAAAAGAACCAAAGGAAAAAGTTCCAGTAGTTGAGTCTTAGTTGAGGCCTTAGTGTTTTTTAAACAAGATTTAGAATGTTGGTTGGTTAATTATATGATAATTTTGTGACCTGAATGAAAATGTAGTGATCAAGATTAAACAACTCTCATAGACCATCTAAGAATTCATTGTTGGAGGAAAATTAATTCTTCAGTTTCAGAGCAACAGTAACAGACAGTAGATTGTGTAATTCATTGCAGATATCAATCAGATAGGTGAAGATACTTGTGCAAGCTTTTTGTTTGGAGATGTGCACTCTTTGCCTTTGGGCCTCCTATCAGGTATGCCTGCATGGCAAATGTTCTGTGAAGATGTCCATGAATCTCATGGTGTATGGTAAGAGCAAAGTTATGTTAATGTAGAAGCTAAAGCAATTCCTCCTCTTTGGGAACAGGTCCAGGCTCATCAATATACGGCTTACCTATTTACATTTACCTTTTACTGTTGGCTTTCTAAAACTTTACTCTGCAGGAACCCTAAACAATTAACAATTCCAAGAATACACTATACTCTTTCCTAACTTCCATGGCTTTATTTTACCCTTTCCTTGAATATTTTTCACCCATTTTCAAATCCTTTTACCCTGTTAACTCTCAGTCTTTAGCTCCAATTTTGACGTTATCATCTGTAAGAAGACATTTCTGGCTGAGCTAGTTGGGAGACTTACCTTTGTACTTCACAACACTCTGAGCTGCTGTTAACGAAAACCAGAGCCGGACAGTAGTTAAAGTGGTAAAAACAGATTTTATTAAGGAAATACTGCAATGGGAGAAGAGAGATCTCACTATGGGACTAGGCTCAACTCTGAATACAGCAAGGACAAGTGGGGATTTATACCAAAGAAGCAGTTTGGGAGAGGGGTCAGTGGATGGAAAATTACTAAGAGGAAGCATCAAGTATAGGGAAAATTCTTGCTAAATTGACCTAACAAAATTCTTGCTGAAGAAAGGCCTGGTTGATCAGAGGAGAGGTTCAAGAATTCTTGCTAAAACTCAGCTATGGCAGCCTGAGGACAAAGCCCACGTATTAGTTCAGGTTGACCAAAGGGCTTATAAGAGCCCAACCAAAGTTTGGTCAAAGGCAGTCATTGTTATCATTACAACTTTTATCACACTAAACTGAAATACCTCTTAAAACAACTTTTGAATATCCCCCATTAGACTGAAAGTTTTAAGAAAGTAGAGATCATTTTGATTTAATGTTACGTTACTCACAAATAGCACAATGCTTGACACATAGTAAGCAATCAATAAATGTTTATTGAATTGAAATTAATGTTTAATTTTTTTATTAATTTATTTTTGTTACAGATGTTTCTCCTTTTTCTTCCATTGACACCCTCCTCCCCATCCCCATCCCCCACCCCCGTCCCCAGCATTGTTGTCTATGTCCATTGGTTATGCATACATGCATATAAGTTCTGTGGTTTGTGAAATTAACTTTTAAAGTACAGAGCATAAGATAAATGTCAACTACAATTTAAAAAAAATATAGCATTAGTTTCAGACATTCATTAGGATTTGCACCCTGGGATTCTACAATTAAATGCTAAGTCCTTTAAATTAGAAAGTTTTGACTGAAATGTTTATAATATATTTAGTAATTATAAAAATGAGGACTATTTATTGTAGTTGACTATTTGACCTATCATGAAAACTTTTGGTATTTCTTTGTTTCAAATCATTAATTACCACAATAGAGAATGATCTTGTTTGTATTAGAAACGAGGCTCAGATAGAACTAGATACATATCTCAAGTTATTTGCCAAATATATCAATATTTCAGGTTATCAAAATTTTATCTGGTATGATCCTGTAAAGGTTGCTATGCCCTTAGCTGATCCATGCAGATATTGATAACTTAAGAATAATATCCACACGATGAAAAAAGTCTGATTAATGTGTTTTGTGGGGAAAAAGTCAAACATCAAGTGGAGTAGATTGTTTTTATTTTTTAATTTATTGTCTTGCCAACGTATAAAGATACATTTCTTTTTTGTTTAAACTGCAAAATATAGCAAGCATTTGAATAGGGCATAATGGAACTTCGAAATTGGACCATTAACTCAGATGTCCTCAATGTAAACATACCCTGAGCATTTTTCACTTCTCTATTTTAAAGTGATTGTATGTCTGTCTTCTCTTTAAAAGAGAGAGTTTAGTTTGCCTTACATTGAGTAAAATTAGCCCACCTACAAAAGTGACAAAAGCATAATGCTAAATTGCAAAGTTTCTATAGCAAAGATGGTATCCTGTTGGGACAGCATGTCATCACATATGGTATGCCCAATTACCCACTCTTTAGAAACACCTGTGATTCACTAACAGAACGTGGTAGATTAGCACTAAATATACAGTCTTCTGCTAGTCTAAAACAAATCTGTTCCATTATTACAGTAGAGCTTTTTCCCTCAAACATTCTGCTGCCCAGTTTATTAAAAATAAATACCATGACATAAAAATGAAACTTCAAGCCTGCTTATTACATTAGCTACATAGTTAGCCTGATAATGAACTATTAAGTCAATCAAACAATATAGCGATTATGAAGCGGTTGCAAACCGGTGTGTTGTATACTAACTGTATACTAATGGAATAGATTTCACTTGAATCATAAAGTGTTTAAAAATAAAGATCTCACTCATATACATAAAATGGAACCTTAAGATATGGAAGGAGCTCGGCCGGTGTGGCTCAGTGGTTGAGCATCAACCCATGCACCAAGAGGTCGCCGGTTCGATTCCCGGTCAGGGCACATGCCCAGGTTGTGGGCCCGATCCCCAGTGGGGGGCATGTAGGAGGCAGCCAATCGATGTGCTCTCTCATCGATGTTTCTCTCTCTCTCCTTCTCCCTTCCTCTCTCTCTAAAATCAATAAAGAAAAAAAAAATTTTTTTAAATAAGATATGGAAGGAAAAATATAAACCTGAAACAGTGATTGTAAAATTCTCGGTGGAAGATAAACTTCTTAACTTCTTGAACAGCAGCCTCTTTTGAGTCTTGCATAGTTATTTAACACTTATTACACATGAGCGATAAATGAGATGTTGTAACAAAATTAGAAGTATCTTGAATATATTCTAGAGATAACTTGGGGAGCTGAAAAATAGCATCTTTTTTTTGGTAATTCTTTATAATCTGCCTGAAAAGAAGTCTTCAAACAGTTTTATATCGTTTTACTGTCTCTGAAATTTTTTTCCTAAATCTACTAAATATCTCCTAATACATTTCATTCTGCTTCATTTTGTATCGTATCTCTTTTTATTAAATCTAAATCACTTCAATACACTGAAAAACAAGCTTTTAAAATCAGAATATAAAGATTTTGTATCAATGGCTATTTACTTAGATGAAAAATTTACTCATCATCAATATGACACTAAATCAATATAGATTTATTCCCCTTTAGTTCACACAAATAAATATAAAGCAAATACCTAATTCTATATTCACACATTTTTTTTGTACTGATTTTTGTCTAGATAGAAACTCTGAATTAAAAAAAAAAAAAGAGCCAGTTTGCTCAGTGGTTAGAGCGTTGGCCCAATGAGTCGCGGGTTCGATTCCGGTCAAGGGCACGTACCTTGGTTGCAGTTCATCCGCGGCCCTGGTAAGGGTCATGTAGGAGGCAACCAATCTATGTGTCTCTCTCACGTCGATTCACGTCCACGTTTCTCTCTCTCCCCCTCCCACTCTATCTGAAGATAAATGGAAGAAAATAGCCTCAGGTGAGGATTAAAAAAAAAAGAAAGAAAAGTGCATCTCTTTAGATTTTCACAAAGCCAGTGGGTATTTACTGTTCTCACTATCCTCCGATCACTTTAGAAATACTATTGAAGGAGAGGATCAAGTAATTCCAATCTTCCTCTGGCCTTTCTAATGCTAGTCCCGGCAGTCACTGTAACATGTATAATTTTCTCCAACTGGGAATCCAGCTCCTCACTGGATTTGCTTTGTAACACGTTTCTAATGCAGCTGTTGTAGCTTTGTAGGGGTTATTGATTTATGAAAAATTCTAGGGCTTACAAACTCTTCTTGTAACTGATACTCAGCTAAAATATTCTTTGAGATAAAGAATGAAAATGAGACTTAAAATGTAATCAAGTTGTAAAATGTTTTAAAGTGGTTGCAATCCACTTTTTCATATGCTTGTTCAAACAAGCTATCTTTCAAATGATTTCAATTCCAGGAATCAAGATCCTTTTGTAGATCTCCCTAATTAATGGTGTTTAATGTTCTTTAATTACCCCAATCTTTAAAAAACAAGTGATTTCGCCTACCTTTTGCTTTCCTTTCTACAACATCATCTGCGAAGGTAAAAAATATATAGAGGACGTGAATATATTTCTAGCTTTTTTTCCTTGAGGAAAAGTGGCAAACATGTTTTCCACCAGAGATGACCTAAAGGGAGATCCGACAACTGTAAGAAGCAATCAGAAACTTGTGACCAGCACAGCGGCCTGAGAGATGTTGAGAGGATTTAGGCAGAAAAAATGAGACTATGAGTATAATGTGGGATGAGGGATAGTTCTGGGGTCCAGCTCAGAGCAGCTTTTCAGCAGTTTCAGAATTATACCTTCGCAATGTCTTTGAATCACTTTGCTTGAGTTCAGGGCTTCAATCAGAAAACATCCAAGTGCAAAAATGCTTTGTCAAGAATGCATTAAAGCCCTGGCCGGTTTGGCTCAGTGGTTAGAGCGTCAGCCTGCCGACCAGAGAGTCTCGGGTTCGGTTCCTGCTAAGGGCACATACCTCGGTTGCAGTTTGTTCCTGGCCCCGGTTGGGGGTCGTGTGGGTGGCAACCACTCGATGTGTCTCTCTCACATCGATGTTTCTCTCTCTCTCTTCCTCCCTCTCTCCCTCCCGCTCTATCTGAAGATAAATGCAAAAATGTCCTTGGGTGAAGATTAAAAAAAAAAAAAAAAAGATTATAAAACTAAGCATAAGTGTGTGGAGATTATCATTGTTACTGGTTTTTACTGTCCTCTTTGGGACCAGATTGGTGAGAGCTGACTCTAGTTCATCTGTCTACACTGAGAAATATGCATTTAAAAATATATATGTTTTTTATTGATTTTTTTAGAGAGAAAGGAAGGGAGAAAGGGATAGAAACATCAATGTGAGAGAGACACATCCATCAGCTGCCTCCTGCACGCCCCCGACTGGGGATCGAACCCGCAACCCGGGCATGTGCCCTGACCGGGAATCGAACCAGGACCTCTCAGTCCATCGGACAACACTCAGTCCACTGAGCCACACCGGCTGGGCAAGAAATATGCATTTTTAAGTGAGACAAATTTCTTTAGAAACAGACATTTTATTCATTTAAAATCAAAATGGCACAAACTTCTGAATCATCGAGGTTTATATATGATAGTAAATATTCGATTTGCACCTAAGGAAAAACTCTAACGTGTAAGCTGAGATATCAGAGGTGTCAGAGTAGCATTGAAGCCCCAGGCCGGCAACAAGAGCTCTTGTTAGAGGCCGCGCTGCTGTCAGCTATCGTGATCCCAAAAGCACGTGGATTCAAAAGGATCTCAAAGGGAAGGGACATTTCAGAAGAAACAAGAAAATGAACGTTGAACCACAGGATTTTCAGCACATATCAACCCTCTCCGGATGTATACCATTTTATTGATATCTTACAAATGATATAAAGTTAAGACTGACATAAATCCCATTCCAATAAATCAATATCATAATAAAATAGCTGTGAAGATAGCAAAATTAAAACTAGCATTTGGGACCGAAATCCACCTTTCATTTTAACATGGGCCTGAGCACAGCTTTGTATATACAAAGGAGTTGAAACAGAACGTACTTTTACATTGCCCGAAGAACATCTAATTTTCTTATTTCATATTAAGATCAAAACTCTGAATTTTTCAATCTTTTTTTCTTCTGCCTCCATACCTGAGAAGTCAGGAGTTTTGCCCCCAGTCAAGAGGGCCTGTTTTGCCCTGGCCGGTTTGGCTCAGCGTCGGTTTGGTTA